>OY754476.1:3750000-5000000 GCA_963575645.1 Xanthostigma xanthostigma | reverse complement strand
AGCGCTACCTTAGCATCTCTTGCTTGCTGTTCTAGACCCTAAACAAACATCACTCAGTCTTGATAAAAATAAATAAGAAAGATATTATATAATTTCTCGTATTTTTATCTTTAAAACCTAGTAAAAGTTGTGTTTGATCACAAAGTTTTAATAGTGACGACTTGAAAACAGCTCAGGGAAATATGTTTTATGATAATAGAGTCGGGTTCTCGGTTCTCAGTTTCTGCGTGTCAGCTGCCAGTAATTTAACTGCATTTTGAGAACTAAAATAAATCTACTTAAATATAAAATGTGAAGTAACAAATTATACCTAATCACAGACTGTTGTAACTGTTAATAATGCATTATTATTGTCATTATCATTACGTTATAATTTTATAAACTATATTATTAAAACAATGCATTATATTTCGTGCGACTGCATTTTTTAGTAATGTCAAATTTAGACTGTGTAATGCGTCCTTGTCCATATTTATGTGTGTTGTTTCGTGATCTCGAACAAAAATACTCGAAATTATTGTAGTCAGTGTAATAGTTCAGACGATTTATTTTAAAGCTCTCTTTTTTATGGAAACTTATAATAATGTTGTAGATTGATGTATCCACTACGGCACTGAATGCCGTAACACAGTGTAACCCTTTAATCCTGAATAGTATTCTAGCGCTCTGTTACCTGTAATATGACTTGTTTGCCAGCTAACGCGGCTTGAGCAGTTGCAGCTGACTGAGCTGCCGCTTGAGCAAGAGTGTTCTTAGCCACGTACGCTGCTTGATAGGCGGCTGCTTCCTGATTCGCAACAGCCGTGTTAGCTTGATCCGCGGATCCTTCCGCTACTGTTCTAAGACCACTTCCAGCACTGTAGCCGCGCTTTAATCCAGTGCCGCCGCCCTGACCTCCTCCCTGTTGACCTCCGCCCTGCTGTTGGCCACCACCTCCTGAACCGCCTTGATGCCCGCTTCCGCCACCCCCTTGACCTTGACCGCCTGCTGAAGTTGCGTCGTGCGATAAAAGACCGAAACTTTCGAATGTATTTGAAGCAGAACCGATTCCGTCGTATTCAAAATCATCGTAATCAAAATCGTGACGTATCTCTTTTGTTTTTGTTACGATTGAATTTATGCCTGGAAAAAAGTCAAAGAAAAGTACAAAAAGACGTATGATTTTATTATTAGAAAAACTAAGAGAATTGTAGCGGATCGAAGCTTAGAAAAGACTGAGCGTTTTTCGATTTCTTTCACAATATTCTGGTATTACAAATCTTGAAAAAGATACTGCTTTTTTATTTTGATTAAACCGTTTTTTAGACATGAAAAACAGTGACATGTTTATCGGACCTTTAATATACTTTTCATTTTGTGTTTGTTACCTATTTATTTAAATAAAAACGGAATAAATACACCTGTTTTTATTTTGGAAAATTTAACAAAAACGAATTTAATTGAAAAATAAACAAATTTAAACTTGGTAAAATAATCGCTATAGTAATATTTAGTTTTAAAAATCAATAAATGCAATTGCCAATCATTATAAATAACTGCATTTAGTAAAATATAAATGTTAACGTACAACAAAATAAGACTAAAATAAGGTATCCACAATGCATGTTGATTAATGTTTATATATGGGTCACTAAAAAAAGTAAAGCAAAAAATTAAAAACAATTAGTGTCACTATCACTATCACTTTATAATCCACACATGGTTTAATGACGTCATACACAAATGAACCAATCAGATAAAACCAAAACTGATATTTTTTGTTGGAATGTATAAACACCACAGATACCAACAATAAAACTGATCAAATCTTACCTTGTCGCCGTTTATATAGAAAATCGATTTATTGATTCGGCAATAAAAATAAATAAAAGGGGACCAGAGGTTGTTGGGGGCACAATTGTCTAGTAATGTTTAAGTTCCATAAGTCTCACACTTAAAAAAATCGTCTAAGTGAAAACTGTAGCGAATTAACAGCTCATTCTAAATATATTGAATTGTACGAATGCCTAAAGATAAAGCCACACTTTCTATCTGCAATAGATTTGTAAAAGATAAAATACGGATACTATTTGAACATTAATTAAAATTATAACTATGTAATTTTCAAGGATTTTTACGTGTTTATTTTTAATTTATCTCCCGAAAAAAAAATGCATGCCTCTAGAGTCTAGACTTACATCCTAAACTAGAAGAGATACAAGAGTTAAAAAGAATTAATTCAATTTGTCATTAGAGGCTAGACCTAACATGAAAATACATAGTTCTGAAGTGCTTTGTAGGGCCTTAACTCATTATTTTTTTTATTTGAACCGTTGCAACTCTCTAAATGGGAATTATAGCTTTAATTTGTATCAACTAGTAAATAAAGTTTTAGAAAGAAAAGAGGGAACAATTGGGACAGGGTTTTTAGTTCCATATCGTTCTTCAACTGTTATTTGAACAGGGAGCAGTAAATGTGCAACGAGCTTTAATTATTATTCAGGAAGTATTGGTCAGTGTACCCGTGTCCAATAGCGCGTGTTACCATTCCAGCTAACAAAAAATGCACAATTTCTTCATAAAATATTTGACATCGAGACTAAACTATATTATAGTACATTATACAAACGTATAAGATTTCTCTACAGTCAATCATAAATAAAAAAAAAACTTCTTAAATCATTGTTACATCCGGAGATCTTTTATTCAATATCGTATTTCGTAACAATTAATTTGTGAAAAAAGTAGAACAGATGTGATAAACGTTATTTCATCGATTCTTATACCGAAATGTTATGTAGTAAAATTAATTTTTCTTCTGTGTTCAGTAAGGAAATCAAATGGAAACATTCTAGTGTGGTAATAGGGTCGAAAAAACGCGTCCAAGTTCCAGATATATTAATGAAAAAAAGTAAGGTAAAGTGGTTTTCCGCGTGCAGGTGCGTATTTAGGGAATTTTCTTTCCTTCACAATAACTTCTGCAATATCGCAAGGAGTGCATCATTTGTTTGTTTTTTGATTTTGTGTCTTAGCTGACTTTTCAGGTCTATTGATTTTAGTGCGAATCGAATCTTTGGTTTTGGAAATATTCCCAATTTTGTGCACATTTTGTACGTATAGCAATATTTTCCAAGCACCTGTATAAAAACTTTCTGGCAAATTTCACTGAAAGTTTTCGTGTGAAAAATTATTTTGAAAAACGACTTTTGAATGGTTCGTTATATAAGAATATTTTCGTAATTGAAATTAAATAAAATCTAAGATATATTTTTGATATTTTTTTTTATTTCGAGCCAACATTAACCAATACAGATAAATACAAACTATATATATTGAAAAATAGTAGATACTTATTTCAAGCAAAAAAAATATTGGAAAAGCAAGTTAATTTAACTACCATAGTAAGGTTTCAGTAACGTGAAAATGAAAACAGCAAAATTTATAAAATATTTTTCAAGGTATTTATTTCTTTAAAAAAAGTCCTTTTTCCATATATAATTATCCTATATTATTTCATTCAGTTTTCAGAACAAAATGTTTTTGGAATTAAGTTTATAATAAAAAAAAATCGAATAATTACATCTGAAAATCAAGAACCACAATCTCTTTTGCATGTTTTGCATAAATGAACGTAATTTTATTTAACGAAATATATTAAAAAATTAACAATATTAAACATTTTAAACTTGACAAATTTGGGAAAACCATTGTTTACTCTCATAACATTTAGGATTTTCGCAATGTGGACAGCGGGTCAAAAATTTGGGATTTATCGGTTGATTATTTTTTAAATGTTTACTGACCAACTCAACCAAGCAATCTATGAAAATTGGATGGTCATTTGGTGCCGCAGCTCGTCGAATTTGTTCAACTCCGACCTGAAATGAAATTGTTTAATTGAAATTATTTTAGAGTTGACAATATTTTGAGAACTTAGGAATTTAAAGGATGTTCTCTGAAAATAACAATTTGTCTCGAAATTTTGAAGTAAGACTGTAGTTGTCTATCTTACATAACATATTTTTTACAGTCTTTGATATGGTATTGATTCACTTTCTTCGAGAATTTACAGCTCAGAGAACTCAAACTCGATGATTTATTGTCTTTCTTACGAGAATATTTCTACCGTCACATCTTTTAATATTTATATTTCTTTTTCTTTATAGTTACATATATTAGATATCGTGTCCATCGATAATAATTAATAAGAAAAAATTCGCAGGTTTGTGGACAAAAGTTATATTTATAATAATATTGTACGACGTTTCGTCTATAAATTTAGACTTTTTCAAGTACAAATGTGAAAATTTAAAACAATAATTATGAAAATAAACATTAATTACTAACCATAGCAATTAACAAAAGTTAAGGTACATAAGATAAAAACATGGCAGCAAGTTTATGTATAAATTTTTAAACAATAAAATTAAAAATTAAAAAATCGAAAGTTAGTTCAATTTCATAATATAGTTGTACTGACTACTTAAATTTTGAGTGTCTGTTCTATAATTAATAGAATTGTTTTTTCTAATAAAACACATTTCACTGATATTACGTTTCTTCCAATTTCACTCTTTATCTAATATTTGAACTTCGTCAAATAGAAATTTATGTCCAGTGTCGAAATGATGAGATGACAACGCGGTCTTATTATCACTTAATAAATTTATGTTTCTACAGTCCATTCTGTGTTGGTAAATTCTATGTTTTAGTAACTGTCTATTATTTATAGAACAGACACTCAAAATTTAAGTAGTCAGTACAACTATATTATGAAATTGAACTAATTTTCGAATTTTTAATTTTTATTTTTATTGGTTAAAAATTTATACATAAGTAAACTTGTTGCTATGTTTTTATCTTATGTACCTTAACTTTTATTAATTGCTATGGTTAGTAATTAATGTTTATTTTCATAATTATTGTTTTAAATAATTTTCAATTTGTACTTGAAAAAGTCTAAATTTATAGACGAAACGTCGTACAATTATAAATATAACTTTTGTCCACAAACCTGCGAATTTTTTCTTTATAGTTACCTCTTTAGCTAAATCATGGCAATACTCAATATCCATTTCATGAAGTGTTTCAATATGTTCGTTAACAAAAGCAATAGGCACTAAAATGAAGTTCTTTTTCCCTTGTTTCACATAGCCTTTGATTGCGTCGTCAGTAAAAGGTCCAAGCCATGGAAGAGGACCAACCTTCGATTGCCACACTAACGAAAATGGATTACTCCAACCCAAGTTTTCCATTACGAGTTGTACTGTAGCTCCAACTTCGGAAGGATACGGATCACCGCGATTTACAGCCTAAAAAAACTTTGTTTTGTATAGCGAAGATTTAGTTATCTATTATTAACAGAGTTTTTCAGAGAATTAAGTCAATTATCCTATTGTTGGAACACAGTACTTGTGTTTGAACGATACATTTGTCCCAACAACCCCAAACGAAGTCAGGTGCAGTGTTTTATTTACTGAAACAATTGAAAAACACATTCGTACCCGAAGTGGTAATGAATGGGCCGAAAATAATATTATCACATCTTTCTTTTTGTCATCAGAGAAATGTTTCAGTTCTTCTTTAATTCTTTCTGCAACAGTCTTGGCAAGTAACGGATGCGTGGCCCATCTGTCGATAATACTGAATTTGATATGACTTGGGAATGGGCTAAAAATGATTTACAATTTCATTACTGTATATTCGATAATCGTCTCTCACAAAACACACCCTGATGCGTACTTTTCTTTATAATATTTGAAAATTTCATTAAAACTTGAACCGGAAGTTGCACAACTATATTGTGGATACTGAGAAAACACTACAACTCTTTCAACGTTGTCCCTGAAAAGTTAAAATAATTGTAAATAGATTAATGTTTTCCCAAGAAAAAAAAACCCAAAATAAAACCGATATATACTTTTCTATTGTCTGTAAAGTACTATTTGTTAATGGCTCCACATATCGGAACGCAACGTAAGGCTTATGAGGCGCTGTTTCAGGTGAAACCTGGTCTAATTTTTTACATAATAATTCGCCCTGCTTTTCAGTCCATTTTAAAATTGGTGAACCACCACCAATTTCAGTATATTTCTTTTGCACATCTGGTGTACGACGTTTAGCAATCCATGGCCCTAACGTGCTAAAAGTTGACAATACTATTAAAAAAACTGTCAGTACACGACAATAAAATAAAACAAAAATATTATTACAGTGTACTCTTTCTCCAAGAACGAGGATTTGGACACGTAACTTGGGTTGATTTTTGGATTGGTCTAGACCAGGGGCGGGCAAATCTTTTGATCGTCTGGCCACATTGCTGATGAAAATTTGACCGTGGGCCAAAAATTTGGAGAGCAAAAAAAAAAAGGTTCGTCTGTTATGGCCCTTGCTATTTACTATTTTTATAAAAAAAAAAATTGGTTGTCTGTAAAGTCGGTTTACGGACGATAGTTTTACGTGATAACGTCATAAAGAAACATTGATGAACTCTCTGACGTCACGCGAGAAGAGAGAGAAATGCGTACAAGCCGACGCTTGGGCCGATCGTGCCTCTCTATCGCTTATACCGCGCTTTCGCTTGCACGCTCAGGCTCAGGCGGAACGTGACACTTTTTAGTGCGTGCAGCTGGTGTTTCATCAATTTATAAGACGTTATCACGTCAAAATTTATGCGCCAAATTATATTGGCAAACTATTTTCGCGGGCCGGTCTAGACAATTCACAAGTATTTTGGACAACATTAAAATAGTTTATTTGATTTTCTTTTTCTCCGATAGGTGAGTCCAACGTATGTAATTTGGATACGCCGAATCGAGCTATGCTAGTATTTTAGTCGAGTGACGAGTAATTTAGTAACTTTTGACTGAACAACGAAAATTTAGTCGAGTACTTTAGTGAATGGTTTAGTCGGGCCAATTGTGTTCTATTTTTTTGATCGAGTAGCAACCCCTACCGCGCTCCACTCTTTACTAAATTGACTAGTAAAATACATAGAACACTTTACACTGGGCAGGACCGTTGCGCGTTTGTTTATTGAAGAAGTTCTTTACGTTTTGTTACCGACAGATAAGTATTATAGATATTTCTAAAAGCAGAAACAGTTGATTCGTGACGAACGCTTAGCAGTTAACTTAATCAACGCCCTCCAACCATCATTCGTAACAAGGATGTTCTTCGAGAAAGCTCACTGTCTTACAAAATTACCCTTGGATAGGCAACTGAATCATATCACGGTCTGTCATAATACGATATAAATATTCCGGAACTTGATCGATTGTTTGTGGACCCCCCATATTGAGCATTAAAATTGCAGTTTTATGTTTATTTTCATTTTTTGAAAATACAGCAAAAGTTCGTCGTCCTATATTGCGTAATGACTGCATCTCTAATTAAAAAAAAGAACTTTATTAAGATTTTAAATTTAATTAACACTGAGAATACGGATTTTTTATAAATAAAATTTTTGATTGTGTTAATTATTTTTTTTTATAAGAAAATAATCCAACAACACTAGTTGTACTTAATTCTTACCGATTGACCGTACTAAAGGCGACAATGACATGGCACTTAAAAAATAAAAATGATAATTTCAAGTATTTTTCAATACAGCAAGTAACAAAATTTAACCTCAACTAATAGAAAAAAAATAAATAAAGACATATGTATGTGACAGACTGACTCAGCGGTAGTCAATCAATGATTCGCGAGTATATTTTTTTCAAATGTTTTCATCTGAGCCGTTTATCAGTCTCAAGAAATCAAACAATAGGGGAGTATGGAAAAATAACTGCTTGAACGACCCGCTTGTTGCCTGATACCATAAAATAAAAAGGTCTTCACAAACTGAAAGTGTAAAAAGCTAGCCATCACTGGATAAATTTGTTGGTAATAAAAACAGCTGACTCATCGATTGGCACTGAAATTAGTTCACCGTTTTGTTCGCAGATGACTCTGACAAGTTAACATGAATCTTTTACAGAAACGTTGATTTTAAAAATGGAATAGGCTGCCTGGAGCGTAATTACATTCGATTTTGTATATAGTTTAACTACCTATTTTATCCTGCAAAATAATGCAACATAGTAGCGTCGCTAACTGAGCAAGAGTCCCTAATCTTAAAATAAACTGGGCCCCTTTATCAATATTATCAAAATATAAACACTAATCTCTCGAGCCCTCTAATTTTTCTCGAGAAAAAGCCTCAGCATTTCAAAAAAATCTTCAGTTTTGGAGGAAAACCTTTAGAATTGGCAAATAAATTAACCAGAAATATTAATTTGCATAAACACTTATTCGTTTTTATGTATTACACAGTAAAATTAATTTAATCTATAATTTGCACTACGGCAACTACGCCACTGTAACGACACAGATATCTAAACGTGACCAGTGGCGCACGCCTCATAAAAAATATTTCCTTTAGCATTGCACAGCGACAATAAACACACGTGTTACATTAGCCAATAGTTTGTATCTCTATATTAACGGCGTACTTATTTAAAAGTCGGGCCTTCTTTAACTGATACGGATAAAGCTATATTTTTTGTGTAACTATATTAATTTTTAATTGCTATCTGTCGAAAAATTAAAATGAAAAAAATAATAAAATATTTTTCTTAAATTTTAGGCATCTCCACATTTTCATAATAAAAATAAAGAATAGATATATCTACGGCACTTGCACTGCGAGAATGGTGCAGATGTGAACCATTTCAAAAAAAATGACAACTTAAAAACTTACCTTTGAATTTTATGCTACACGAACCTGTGGCAAGAAAAGGTCTTTGTTCCATTTTTAAACGGCTTTATTTAACTTTACGTTCCGTATATTTGTTTATATCAAATCCTTGAATTGAAACTAAGGGAGGCTTAAAAAATGTTCCTAGTAGTTGAACTAATTAATATTTAGTAAAGTGTAGCTGCCGAATATAAATTAGATAAGTAAGCAGTAATTGTTAAATAAAAAAAGAAATGAAGTTCAAGTTCAGGTTAAAACATTCGCCGGCCAGTTTTACTACATAATATACAATCATTATTCAACATATATATATATATATACATATTTAATATATTTATTAATGAATCATGCATTAATACTCTTTTGAGTTGAATCTATAGGTTTTGTTCGAGAAAAGAAATTTACACCCGTCTGTCTGCTTTCTCTAATACCTCGAGCAAATTTCCTATCTACTTTATCACTTCTAAATGGGCCAGTAGTTCACGTGCAGCTTGTTTCTCGGTCCTTAAAAATGTATTGTTTTTAAATCAGTTTTATTTTGTATTGCCCTTACTTTCGAATACGTAAATTAATATTTTTGGCTTCTAAAAAAAATATTCCAAATTTTCGGTCATTATAATTCCAAATAAAAATTTATTTTAAATATAATTTTTTTCTTATAAATCGCCGTTCTGATAATTAAAATCAAGACATCCCCAAATTGAACTATCTATATTAAAATTTTTGCGTCAGATGGAATATAAAAATTTCGGATACATATAAAAACGAAACTATAATTATATAAATTTTTAATATTATATTTCACAGTCTGTAACAAAAACATTAATAATAATTATCAATTTTATAAAATTATAATATCAAAATTAACTATAAAAATTTTACAAATACTCATTTATATAGTTAATTTCAAAACAAAAATTTTATTAGTAGTTCTACCTTACAATTAGCTTACGAAATTTTGATGACATTATTTAAAAAACCAAAATTATATTTGTTTACTTAACAATAAACAAACTTTACCAAAACCATAGAACTCCTTTATGTACTTAAAAAATATTAATTAATTTACTATTTACAGTTTATTAATTATAATCAACTATACGAATAACATTCATTTGTCTTTAAAATAACGTCTGAACCATTCATGTTTTTTCATTGGTTTTCCGTATTTGTAGGATTTTTTCTGATCATGAATATTTCATGGTAATAATAGGTAATCAATAAATAAAATTATCGACCAATTTTTCAGACAATATATTAACAAAATATAATTAATACATTAACATTGGTCGATAATTTTATTTATTGAAGAGCTCTAATCAGACGTTAATCAAAGATTTGAATAATAGGTAATACCTATCTAAATGAGTATTTGAATGGCATTTGTTCCGAAAGACATAACCGAAAGTCGCCTTTTTTAACTCACATAAAAGTGCTAAAAAAATATTCGCACACTTTAAAAATATTCTCTAACTTTATTTATGCGTAAGAATTCAAGATTTCTTGAAGTACATGTAATAGAATTTTTAAATTAACTTAAATATAAATAAATAGGTCATAAAAAACACAGCTAAATTTCTGACAAAACAATATTCTAAGAATCTAGATTTAAACGGAAATTTGATTAATTATTAATGGTAAAAAACATCACTAATTTAGTACATTAATGTCAATATCTTGATGTGGTAACAATCAATAAAGACATCTAGTTTTTTTTTAAATAAATTATTAAATAATAACATTATAATTCTGTATTAATCATTGTTAAAAATTCTTAAGTGAATAGCTTGTAACTAAAAATAAATAAATAACAACTTCTACTAGTTACAACATTTTTATAATTTCTTTATATTTATGGCATTTTTAGAATAATATTGATTTATTTTATTGGAAAAAAAAGAAAAATCGCGTTTTTGAGTAAATTTCAGTTCCAAAATTAATTATTATATACCTATATATTTCGTAAACTGACGTTTGACTTTGAAATTAATAAATAATCATTTGAGGTAAAACTTATATTTCTACGAACTACTAACCGACATTTTAACTGATTCGGCTGTATTTGTATGATTTTTTGCTACTTTTCCGTATTTATAACTAGAATACGGAGTTTCAACAGAAACAAATGTGCCATATTGTTGACCATTTCTTACAGCATTAATATCATGTTTGTCGTTGTTTTTGTCCACATTTTCCGACTGACTTGCATCACTGGAACTGTCTTTTTTCACGTCAGCGTTATCTTCAGAATCGTTACCCAACCCTAAATTCTGAAAGAACAATGCAATTTCTTTTTCTTCGTTAGATAAATCATCTTCCTCAACTGCAGCAGGTGTTTTTATTGATTTTTCTTCATCTTCTTTAGCCTCTTTGTCTACAACTGGTTTAACATTGTGACTGACTATTTCTTTTTTTTTACTATCACTTTGAATTGTATTCGGCATTGGCACACTCTGAGCGTAGACGATTTGCGGTCCACTTCGTGATATTGTTTGATAGTTCAAAGAACTAGACGCACTTTGATCTAAATCATTTTTAATATCGTGTTTGATGTTATTTATTATGGATTGTTGTGATACTTGCGGCTCTTCGATTGCTTGTAAAATCGATTGTAAGAGTCCATCAGACAAAACTTGTTCATGAGGTATACTGGCCGATGGCCCAAGGCCATGTAAACCATCAGCTGATTGAATCTGGAGAGTATAACTCCCCAAGGCTCCTTGGACCGGTATATTGTGTACGCCACTTGCATAATTGTTTGAGACACTTTGTTGATTTTGACCAGCAATTTGTTGAACTACAGCTAAATGCTGTTGATCGTTTTGTTGATGAAAACCTACATTATGTTGATTGTAAACGTTATTTTGTTGAAACGCTGTACTTTGTTGATTTAATGCAACATTTTGGGCATTACTGTATACTGTATTTGTTGTGCCGTGTGCTTCGGTTATTAAGCTGCCTTTAGATGTTTGTTCTGAGGTGTTTTTTTCATTGGTATCCAATACATTATTCGACTTAGAACTTTCAGCTGTTGTTCGAAGATGTAATTTATGCGAAGAATCTTCTCCGTGTACTGAATTTATGTCTGCTGTTAATTTACTTACTTTGTTAGTATGATGGCTTTCAGCTGTTTCGAAATGTTCGTTACTATTTAACTCCTTAGCTTTGTGACCATGGGTAGTTCCTAAAAATGGACAGTCGTGATGTTTTCCCGCAGATCGCACTGAATGTCCTGAATTGTATGAGTTTACATTCGATGATCCTGAAGCGACATGTGAGTAGCTTGCAGAAGAACCAGCTGCTTCATATGAATCGGAATGATGAGAACCTGCTTGGTCGCTACCAGTAAATTCGACAGACTGCAGTGGAACATTATATGAATTTTGATGACCCGCATTACCACCAGAAGTTATTGTACTTGCATGTACTTCAACCGACTTAACTTGGTTATATCCAGACAAATCTGTCGAACCCAAATTCTGTCCAGCACCCAATTCTAATTGTTGTGATAGTGCTCCGTAACTGTTTGATATTCCAGAGCTTCCATGTGATAACGAATCAGAAAAATGTCGTATAGATTGATAAGAGGTAGGAGTAGGTGAACCGTAAGTAGTTTGCGGTGGGGACACTACTAGTGCTGGTTGCTGATAGTTGACGTTATGATTTATTTCTGAAACGGGTGGCGGAATATATTTTGGACCATTATAATCGTCATTTATACCTAGAGCATCTTTGTGTTTTGATGAATCGCCGATAGATTGAATCAAACCTTGCGGTACCGGCTCTCTGAAGATAACAGGATGTTTCGGCGGATTCACATCAAGTGCATTTAAAGCTAACGGCTCATTGTAAGAAGATAAAGGTGCTCCGTAAGTATTGTGCGGGGTTCCCAAAGATCCAGTGTTTGCAATAGATATTGACTGACTTAAATCGTGATTATATGATGATTGAATCGGAGCACCATAACTGCTACCGAGCGGTACACCGTAAATTCCACTAGGAGCGACCAATCCTGCCGTTTGGGACGAAGTATCGAATGATGCGTGCGATGATGTTATTGACGCTCCGTGTGATCCAGAAGACTGCACTGCTGGAACGCCATAAGTCGTCGTCGTCGTAATTGTAGGTAGCTCTATACCGATACTTTTAATAACAGAAAGTTGAGTTCCGTCATGTCCTGTGCCGTCCAACGGCAACCCGTATGAGGAACCGATTCCTAAGTTTCCAAGACCGAGTGATAAATCGGCAGATCCGAAACCAGTATCTTGTATAGCTGTGTGGTGTGATTCATGGACAGCGATAGATCCAGATACTCCGCCGGTTATTGCACCTGTGCCAGTGATAGCATTCAAAGGAGCGCTGTACGAGTCGCTAATACCATGTCCACCAGACGAAAAGTCGACAGAAAGACCATGTGCATCTGGTGGGCCATAACCTTGATTTGGATGATTTGAAATAGGACCTACTATGGGTTGCCAACCGTCGTATTTAATATGGGGTGGTGTAGGAGGAGCAGGTCCATGGTGACCATGAGATGATCCATGACTATGTCCGCCACCAAATGAACCGGATGATGGCGGGCCCAGAGGTCCAGATCCGTGATGCGGTCGTTTTGCTGGTATAATATACGAATCTTTGGGTGGACCATATGATGCAAATATCGGTTTTGCGTTTGGTGCATAAGAAAACGTGGGTGGTTTAGAACCGCCTTTAAATATCGGAGGTGGGCCAAATGATCCTTTCGGTGGTCCATATAACGATTTAGGTGGACCGTAATGTTTTTTAGGTGGAGGCGGTGGATGATGTAATTTTGATGAAGAACTACTTATAAATTTAGGACCGCCATAAGATAATGAAGGCGGTGATAAAATCGGGGCACCGTATGATGTTTTTGGAGGTCCGTGAGAAAAGGATGGTTTTGAAGGCGGGCCATAAGAATTTGAGGGCGGCGGGCCGTAAGACGCAATGGGAGGTGGTCCATAGTATGATGGTTTTGAACTTCCTCCTCCAAAACTAGTACCAAAACCACCAGAGCTACCGCCACTGAAACTAGAACTTCCGTGACTAAAGCTACTACTGCCAAAACTATGAGCACTTCCGCCGCCAAAACTGGCACTACCGCCACTATAACTCCCGGTGTCAAATGACGATTGTCCGATATCAAAACCTCCATGACTACCATGACTACTATGACCGCCATCAAAAGTAGAATGACCGCTATGTCCGGAATCAAACCCAATACTTCCTCCATCGAGTCCGTGTGATAATCCATGACCTATAGGTGGCCCATAATTATCTAATGGACCTGTAGGCGGCGGTCCATACGAATCGATAGGCTGTGGTGAGCCGTACGAACCTGACGGCGGTGGAGCATAATTATCAATAGGAAGAGGAGCAGGAGGTGGGATGTCAGGAGGCGGTGCGGGATAAACAACATTCGCTGACGGACCATCCGGAACACCATACACCGGAATCGGTAGATCCGGATTTATAGAAGCAGGAACATTGTAAGAATCATCAGCTGCTTCTTGAACATCATTAATTATTCTATCGGTGCTCTCTTTTTGTTTCAACTTATCATTTTTTTCATTATTACTTGTTTGTTGCGTATAACTTGATGAATTTGTCGAAGCGGAATGAACTGTTTTTCCACTGCCGTTGTTGACGACGCAAAGTGCTTGCTCGCATACATATAATACGCACAGTAGCACTATGGATATCTGAAAATAATCAACAGAGTTTATTAATATCGACTCTTTAAATATTATAATATTTTAAACTATTGTGACCCAAGCGAATAATAATACAATCCACATCAGAATTTTCAAAATAGAAGCAATTGACACGGTTTAAAAAAGACGTATTTTTTAAATTCGTTTCGTTTATTATGACAGTATATTTTATAAAGGGAATTTCCGACAAACAAGGAAATTTCAAAAAGAAAGTAGTCAAACAATGTTGTAAAGTAATTACTTAATTTGGGGCTGGCCAAGAAACATATCAACCCACTCATTAAAGCACAGAATTTATCAATGTTGCAAAGTTAATGTGATACAGTGCTCATTAACTGGAAAGATGAGAGTTAATTTGCATATAAGTTTATGGTTTCACTAGGCGCGTTTTAAACCTTACTGATCAGATAAAATCAAGCGCATTATAACATCGGTCATTGCAGAGCAACTTGGTGGCCCAGAAATATCTTTTGCATAAGCCTTTTTAAACTTAAAATATACTATCAATGACGGAGTAATTTTAAATTATTTTTTGACACGAGCACTGAAAGATTAAGAAATAATAATTTATAAATGTATCTCAAAATTTTTAAAAAGGTTTTCAAAAAATTGAGAATTGTGTTGATATCAAAATCTAATAAATTCAAGAATAGCGTTCGATTTCATAAAAATGACCAGAAAACGTGTTAGTTTTAATATTTACATTAAATTCTAATTTATTTCCGTTGCATTTTCATCGACAATATTTTATAACCATAATGTCTTTATTATAATTCCTTGTTTATTAACGTGAAAGGTGATGGAATTTGTTTATTGGACATTATATATAGTTAAGATTGGTAACCTAATTTCTTTCACTTTTCGTATGTATCAGAATTTTAAATGGATAATATTAATAGCAACAGTTATTATGCATATTATACTATTTCTTTTGAAATGTCGCATATTTGGAATACTGAAAACATTAATGCAATTTACCTGCATTGTAGGTAATAAAGAAGATGTCCATAATGTAGGTATTGTTTATTCGCATCTCCAAAAGAAGTTTTTATTATATTAAGGTATGAATACACTGTGTTCATGATTTGTTTTTTTTTCTGAGAAAAACGAATTTAAATTTTAAATAATATTATATTGAAAATATGCTTTCGCGTGGAGTGGGTTTTCGACTCTTAAACAATCAAATTTTAATATAGCACGAAGTCGTTTCCGCGTGATATCTCGAACAATTATAATGAATTACAATTTAATTTTGTATAGTAAAGAATCGTTATAGAAAAAAAATATTATGAACGTTAAAAAAAATACTTTTACTTTCATTTTTTGTCGTTTCTTTATTATTTTATTAAAAAGGATATCACCAAAGATCTAATTGGACGATTTAATTAAAACAAACAAAACGCAATTCAATTAAATTTAAATGATCACACTCGGTTCCGGATTAACCGGAAATATTATTTTTTTAATACTAAACAATTCAACTCTTACAAAAATTAAATTATCTTTCTTTAGTCCAAATAAATAAAAATATTAATAACAGATCCGTTTGCTCCTAATATTTTAATTAAAGCCAGGTGATTTGCATCCTTTATTTTAGATAATCAACAAACTTTTGAGACACGTTATTAAATTTGACCTGGGCGCCGGAATAATGAGTAAAGAACAATGATAATCGTTTTTAAAACTTGTTATTATCGTGATCGAATAAGTGAATGTATTATTTACCTACATTCACATATTCTTAGTTAAAAAATAAAAGAGATAGTTCATTGCGAAAATAAGTAAGTGTTGCAACTTATTGAATAGACCATCGACCACTTCGCTGTGATCATCTTATTCAAATCTCAAATCATCCTCATCACTCAACAAACCTCGTGATTAAAATATATCGATTGATTCGTTTTGTATTATTGTCTATACAATGTGTTCACCGAAAATGGTACCAGTGAACGATTCGTGTGAACTAAAAAAATGCATGTACACTTCCGGTTGAGTTTACAAAAAAAATATTCATCAGCAGTTTCCGATAGTAAATCTTAAATTGAACAAAAAACTGTTTAATCTTTTTGACGTGATAACGTCGTATGCCTCTACTACACACGTGGCCAGCACCGCCACTTACAGGCACTCACGATTGTGTAGAGGGCATATTCGTCGGTGCGTGGACATAATCTCCTGTAATCGGCAGTAATCGATTAATTGTCGGTACATCAAAGGAATGCGTGGCCAGCATCGTGCGCCCGTACACACAATCGGACCGGCACGATTGTGTGGAGGGCTAGGCAATCATCGCGGCGATGATAGGCACTTATTTGAGTGGCGGTGCTGGCCACGTGTGTAGTGGAGGCATTATAAATTGATGAAACACCGGCTGCACGCACGAAAAAGAGTAACGTTCCGCAAGCGAGAGCGAGATATAAGCGATAGTCTCTCTCTTCTCGCGTGACGTCAGAGAGTAGTGTGCGTTCAACATTTTTTTCGGCTGTTCCAGCGAAAGCTACATCTGACAGATGGCCAGATAAATTATACGGTTTGTTAACAAATATATAATATATATACATTCTTTTAAATGTCTTTTATAATTGCTTAAAAATATGTATTTTGCTTTGGTTGATCAAATTATTAGTCGGTAAAAATATAGTTTGACAGCTACTAAAATTTAGGTTATGTATTATTAAATATGATATTCAAGCGGAATACGTTATCACGTAAAACTATCGTCCGTAAACCAACTTTACAGACAATCAATTTTTTGTATCTATACTGTTTTATCTTTTTTTTGTATCTATACTGTTTTTGAGACGCAAAAACCAAAAGTTACAATTTCCCAGTTTTTAAAGAGCCACTAAACATTTTCGTTTCAGTATTATAATATTAATTGCTTATATAAATGTTTATATCCGAGAACAACACGTCGCGACGGGAGCGGTGCGGGTGAGACGCGAGTGGAAACGGCTGAGAGATAGACATGGTACTCAATCATGGATCGATTGGACGATTTTTAAGGGTTTATATAATAAAATAATTATTTTTTTCGGTTCGCGAGCCGCAGGTTGCCGATCCCTGGTATAGGACAAAAATATATTTTTCAATTCTGACATAAAATCTTTATAATGTAAGGCAAGAATCATATTTCCATTAATTAATTAACTTTACAAATTATGTTTCAACAATCAGGCCAGAGTTCGTGTCTCACCCACGACATTAATACAGATTGTTTCGCAAGTTAACAATAATTATGGTTTTAATGAGTGGTCATAAATTGAGTTAAAAGTTATAACTTACAATTCGTCTACGGGTGCCTATTATTTATAATTATTATTAACATAATTTATCATGGCGCATTTCTAATTAGCGTGAGATGAAATTTTCAAATTGCACCTGCATTTTGTTTTCTGCCTTATAAATTTTTGCCGGAACTTGTTTCTTGTGCATTTTTCTATTGTTTAAATTGACTTCAAAATTATAATATGAATCCAAATTATTACATTAAATAAGTGTTATTGATTCCCTGTATGTTTCAGTAAAAGAGAAAGAAAACAGTCAATTTTTTAATTCAAAAGAAAACAATTCAAAACGTTATTTCACTGCATTTCTCCATTAGGTACTTCTCGAAACACATAAATATTACTAATTTTGATTCACACTTTTTTCAATATACATATTTACCAACGCTATTATTTAGATTTTAGATGTACCTATCATAAAAAGCTATTTTCGCTCACTGCTCTTTTTTTGACGTAGCGTAATGCATAGTCTATGCTATTCATCAAGAAGTAAACGTTTAAAAAATAAAAAAATCGGTTCAGTAGTTCTGAAGTTCCGATTGAACATAGATACAAACGTGTTCTTTTATACCTAGTGTAGATATTTCACTGACTGTGAAAACAGCCTTAAAAAAGTTTTGCAATTCAATCTCAATTTTAAATTTTGCGTGTGTTTTAACTAAACACCATCGATTTGGTACTGCTAAATTTTATAACACGCGTCGTTTTTAATGTTTGTTGTGGTATTATTTAATACATTTTTCTCATGCTCATTAAAGTTGTTATATATTACGCATTTTTTTCTCCATAGAAATGCCCTTAACAATAATAAAATTTATTAATAAATCTTGTGTTGCAATTTTCTTTGTAACATAATACAAGCAAAACAATATCTTTCAGATAAGAATATCTGAACTTAAGAAGCATATCACATAATATCATATAACATCTGAGCTATATTCTGAAATACCACTAACTCTTGTGGATTTTTCATTTTTAAAACACGTTTAATTATCGAAGACAAAATGAGAACATAAAAACTAAGTTTTTTACTTTAGTAAAATATACAAAAAACGTTTATTTGGTGTTACTTTTTTTTGTTTTTTTAATTAAAAAAAAATTATAATATTTCTTAGAATATTTTTTTTTATTTGTTTCGGAATACTAAAAGAATATAATGTAATACTCAATTATTTTTTTTAGTTCATAACATAAGTTTTTATAGCATTTATTTAAATACCGGAAATATTTTTTTATGTCAAATACAATGCGTAAAGTAACGATCTTATTATCAACAGCAAGTTGATTTCAATATAAATATGACAAAATCACGAACAGTTTATCTGAATCTCAATTCAAAACACGAACGAAAGAATTTTATCGACTTTCAATCGCCCATGCGTCCTCTATACTGAGGTCTCAAAAGTAACACCAACGATTTTTATTTTCTTTTCAAAGTGTAACATAATTAATCAATTATTAAAACTCAAAAAACTCTCTGTATTTCAAGTTACGGGTCTATTTCTGCACCATTAAATATTCCACCATTCATTTATCCTGGAAAAACCCAAGGTTTTTTTTTATTACTGCGGAACAAAACTTTGCGATCGATACACGAGAATTTAGGGCAATTTAGAAAAAGTATCATTAAAAATGGCATGCGATGCAACATTCGGAGGAAGTGTAACTTGTTATGCAATACTCAAAAGGTTCACACTACATAGTACATACTATCATATATATTAATACGCTAAGGTTAAAGATGTTTGCCTCCCTTTTTAGAAAAAAACCACACAATTTCTCCACATAAATTATATATCATTTTACAGATAATTGCTTGCTCTACTGACATCGACAACTAAAAAATTTATTATTGCTTTTATTTTTGTAAATTAATTAAAATACAGCAACGCTGAACAACGTCACAGCAATGCTGCATGATGCCATCTGACGGCTTAGCTCAACACTTTTGCTACTTGCGCTTCTATATGACAATTTTAGTAAAATATTTCTTCGATCTGTCATCTGAGCTTCATATTGTAATACAACAAAAAGAAGAAAGCATAAGCAGTGTGCAAAATTAGAAACGAATTGAATACCTGCAATCATATTTAAAAAATAATTTTGTAAAGTGATAATTATTATACTTATTTAGTGCGAATAATTCGCACAGGTAACTCTAGTATTATGGTAAACAAACAAACAAAAAAAAATTATAAAAATAGCAAATTAAATCTAGGTACCTATCCTATAAACTATTTATGAGTGTATGCCTAAACAAAAGATTGCAGTAAGTATTTCTTATTTTTTTAACTCGTTTGACTTCGTGCACCAAACACTCTGTATGTTATGTAATCTAAAACAAATAACTTTCTTTAACAAATCACTTGTTTAAGTTATTGATATACTAATAACACCTACGATTATTTTTCTTTTGAAAGATTTTCCCACGTGTACAAAAAATAACATGTGTTATATGAAATCGCGTGACCATTTGTAAAAAAAGCTATTATCTCTTTTTGATCTTTAACCTCGACCACCTTTGTAAAATCAGATTCTATCACCGTTTTATAATTTAAATAATACATAGTATTGTGTGAAATCTATTCTTAATTTGTTTAAAAAATATGTAAGAATATTTAATATTAAACACAACCCCAAAAATCGAAATGCACGTATTAACAATTTTATTAAAAAAAAAATTAAACCATATATCGAATCGATAGACAACAGGGAGACAATCGGTGTTATTTGTAACCGAGAGACTGCTAAAAAATACGAAAAGTCTATCAGCACAAATATGATGTTTTTTTTGTATTTAAGCGATTGTAAAAAAGTAAGATTGCGATCAGTCTAAAAAGTGTGTTATTTTTTAACTCGTATTATAGTAGGTAGGGTTTAAATTATATTAATTTTTATTTTCTATATTCTAATAATGCTATGTTCTGTAATGCACTAAGCACAAAAAACTATGATTTTTTAAGATATCCATTGTTGATATACGTATATTTTTTATAAAACATTTGATAAAAAAAAACATAATACAACATACTTTAATATTGGTTAGCAGGTCTTGGATCGCCATTCATTTTTAGAAAGCTCAGCCTTAAGGGGTCTCGCATACTAGACGCATAAATTAGCTGTTTTTATTTTTTATTTTTGATAGAGAAATTGTTGAACATATTTCTGTCCGGCTCCTGGAAGGGCCGAATACGAAACTTTGCGACGACATTTATTAAAAAAAAACTATGATGCAAATTATATTAGATTGTATGTTATAGACGTTGAACATCTAAATTTATCAGCGTCTATATAATACACATATATTAAATATAAAAACAAAATTCAAGACAAAAATAATACGAAACAAAAAATAAACAATAAGGGTGCATTGGTTTCTATATAAATAAAAACAGCAATAAAAAAGCGCGCCTAAGAAGGTAAAAAATAGATAAAATTACCTAAATCGGTCTAGATCGGTTTCTTTTTAAAAATCGAAACAGCAGATCGACATTGTCAGGATTGTTTCCTAAAATCATCGACAGATCACCTGACAATCCGATGTGCTGTCGATAGTCCCTAAACTGGGACACACTCAAGTCTACACAATTCTTTCAAAAGACGCGCGAGACTTCAAACTACATATTATGTTTTTGCTAGTTGAATTGTAAGCAAGCATAAATAAATTGACAAATTTCGAACCCGGAACTAGCGTTGGCACGCGATCGAATAAATAATACGCATTGATCATTATTTTTTAATTACATCTATAATCCGGCATTGAAAAAATGAGAAAGATTTTGCGCGAAATTATATTGATATATCGAATTAAATATCTAGCCTTGTTTTTGAATAATTCAAAATCAAAATACTACTTCTAGCACTGAATTTATTATCATAACTCGACCGTTATGAAAACAATGCTGCAATTATATAATTGTCTTGCTTCCTACACGCTTAGAAAACAATTGAATTGTTCACCCGAAAACCGCGCCTTTTTTGAATACATAAAACATGAACTGATGACCTAAGTTGCACTAAATTTTTCGCATTGTTAAGATTTGAATAACAATAATTATGTAAATCAAATTTACTGGATACAAAATTTATATAAAATTACCAAAGCCAAATAGAAAACTTTTTTTATAAGTGTGAGAAATTTACTATCATAAATCATTAGAAAAAACTGTATATAATAAAATCATTATGTCATTACTGTAAAAGTAAAAATTATTCGCACTCAAGTTGATGGACACTAATTTGTTTATAATAATTACAAGCAAATGTTAATTTATGACACTCAAACACTAGTTGCATTGTCAAAAAAATAATTGAAGATTCATTTTAAATAATAAGTTATCACAAACCTTGATTAATTCCATAGTGTAAATCTTAGAGAGAAAACACAACTAATATTAATTGTTAATGAAATTAATTATCACTGCACTGAATGTTTGAAAAATTCAAATCTAAGCACTACACAATTTTCCAATAAATCACCAATTGCGTGATCAGTCTCAAGAGTTTTTGAAAACGCATCACTGACGATAAGAGGGCATCATTCAATATTAAACAGCCGTTGTTAATCGAAAAAATGATTGTTGAAATAACCAAACATCGTTTATATATGGTTTTTTAGTTGGTAGGAAGCAAGAAAACAAAGTTAGGAAGCATGTTGTAAAGAAGAGTAGAAGAAAAGAGACTGCATGGTTGGTATTGGAAAGTATAGAACATTTAAAGCGCACGATGACCAAGAGACGAATGGAAATACTATACTACTCACCGGTTTAAGGTCTTTGCCGTTTTTCTAAAATATCGAAGGCATATATATTTTTAAACCGTTTTAACGTAAAATTCGCGTAGCAACTTATCTTCCTTTGGCATTCATAACCTAGCAATAGAGCTTAATGTCTAATTCAAATCTTTAATTAACGTCTGAATAGAACTCTTCAAATAAATAAAATTGTCGACCAATTTTTTTTTCAGACTATATATTGACAAAAATAAAATTATAAATCAATATTACAAAAGATGACGTTTCGATTTGAATATAGATCTTCAGAAATAATCTAAAAATATAAAATAATAATTCAAATCTTTGATTAACGTCTGAATAGAACTCTTCAAGATAAAATAATAATTAATATAATCTACTTATTTTATAATAGAATGCAGAAGTTAATTAATTATCGAAAATTATGAAAAATTAATAATAACCATTTTTTTATATTTTTAGATTATTTCTGAAGAAGATCTAAATCCAGATCGAAACGTCATCTTTTGTAATATTGATTTATAATTTTATTTTTGTCAATATATAGGTAGTCTGAAAAAAAATTGGTCGACAATTTTATTTAATGTTGGGTATTCTCTTAAAGCTGAAAATAATATTTTAAAACCTAAGATACTGAAAAAACATAAAAACAAATGAGTCCACACATGTTCACAAATACATAGCTAAAAGTAATTTAAAATAAGTCCGTCGGCTCCATACCAAAAATGTTCCGATTTTTTTTGTTTTGTTTTTTAATGAAAAACAGCTTAGATTGTCAATAATACAGCGTGTAGCGCTTATTCGATGCTGTATTTTCTAAACTAGACAATGGATCAGTTCTGTCCGCAAGTAAAGACCTAAAGACGATTTTCCCCACTTCCGAACTATTAAGTTGTAAGGCGCAGCAGATTTCAAAGAGCTCGTATGAATATGCGTATTTTGTACTCCGTATTAAAGCAAACAAGTGTATATATCGGCTTATTCATTGGGTCTCAGGGCTGTAGTTATATAGATGCGCACTTTAAACAATTTAATTACGTCACATTTATTACTATCGTTTCGAGAAATATCTATTTTTCTATCTGTATCATTAATCAACATCATATTTGGTAACAAATATGTGATTCGCATTTTTAATTTATTATATTATATATTAATTATTCAGCGCTTCCCTCCTGACCGATCGTTGAAGTCTCCAGTTGTGATATATTTTTCATTTATTCAGCGCTTCCTTCTTAACCGATCGTTAAAGTCTCCAGTGTTAATAATATAGTAATGTTTATTCAACACTTTCGTCCTGACCAATCTTTAAAGTGTATAGTTTTTTAATATACAGGGTGAGTTTTAAGTTGATACTTTTCTTTTTACAGCGTGTAAAAATCAAATAGACGAGCAAATATTTCAAATAGTTTTTTTTATCAAAACTCAAAAATAAGAGAGAAACAGCCTTTCGAAGTTTAAATAAATTTTATTAAATTTTCTTTAATTTTGAGGTCGGTCCTGGGGTTATATTATGTCACTATGGAAATATGTTATTATTATCAAAAATAATTGAGGCACACACAATTCTCTCAAAAACAGAACAATACACATACTTGATAATAACAACTTATTTCCATAGTGACATAATATAACCCCAGGACCGACCTCAAATTTAAAGAAAATTTAATAAAATTTATTTAAACTTCGAAAGGCTGTCTTATTTTTGAGTTTTGATAAAAAAACTATTTGAAATATTTGCTCGTCTATTTGATTTTTACACGCTGTAAAAAAGAAAGCATCAACTTAAAACTCACCCTGTATATATTTTCCCTTTGTATCATAATAGCGGTCCCGCCCGGTTTCACCCGAGTGCAAAAGACCGAATGGAGAGAGAGGTACATGAATACGCACATCCATCTTAGTTTAGCGAGATGAATGTTGTGTCCAAACTTCAGAATGATCGGCGTTACCGTTTAAAAGTTTTTGTCGTTAAAAAGCAGTATTTATACTTTTTTTAAGTAATAAATTTCTTTTAATATAATAGATATTTAATTGAAAACACTGTAGAAAAATGATTTTTATATAGGTGCCGATAGTTGTAACAGTTTTCAAATGAGCTATTAATTAGATTTATTTAATTTTAATTAGTCGTTATAAAATTTAAAAAAAATGAAATGTAAGCTTTAGAAGAAAGCAATGTAGAAAATTAAAAAAAATAAAAATAAATTTGCCGACGTGGGGCTTGAACCCTAGACCCTGGCATTAAGAGTCTTACGCTCTACCGATTGAGCTATCCGGACTTGTATACTTGGCGCGCTAATATTGCAATATTTAGTTAAGGCATTTCACCTGATAATATTTGTCGGACGGACTAATTTTGAGTTGCATCTTGCAACATTTTTTATTGATGCTCCGCTCCAATTGGTCGTAGCGTAATATTATATAGCCTATAGCCTTCCTCGATAAATGGGCTATCCACCAAAAAAAATTTTTTTCAATTCGGACCAGTAGTTTCTGAGATTAGCGCGTTCAAACAAACAAACAAACTCTTCAGCTTTATATATTGGTATAGATTAAATGAACAATGGTGGCAGAATCTGCTATCAAACGCTCTTCTCTCCCTCAACAGCAAATTCACCTTTGAAGAAATTAAACTACTTGATCGCTGGTTTGATTCAGGCGTCCGTTGAAACAATTGAACTGCAGCCCTGGCGTATTCCTTATTCATTTGCGTTGATAAAACGAGAGAAAGGGTCGTTTCACAAAATATTTATTTGATCATCGCTTAAAACTGATACCGGATTTGCAATACATATTTCAACATCCGTGAATTTTGTTACATTGCATTCACGTAATTATGAAATGTTTCATATTATGCTTGGTCATAGTTGAGAGATTTTACTCTGTTCTCTGCTGATTTAATTCCGGTCTCGTCTTTTACGCAAAAATCCTTATCTTAATTATAATTAATATTGATTTGTTGTAATCGTTACGTCTAATACATCTATACTAATATTATATAAAGTTGAAGAGTTTGTTTGTTTGTTTGTTTGAACGCGCTAATCTCAGAAACTACTGGTTCGAATTGAAAAAAAATTTTTTGTTGGATAGCCCATTTATCGAGGAAGGCTATAGGCTATATAATATCACGCTACGACCAATTGGAGCGAAACATCAATGAAAAATGTTACAAGATGCAACTCAAAATTAGTCCGTCCGACAAATATTATCAGGTGAAATGCCTTAACTAAATATTGCAATATTAGCGCGTCACGTTCAAAAGCCCGGATAGCTCAGTCGGTAGAGCGTAAGACTCTTAATGCCAGGGTCTTGCGTTTAAGCCCTATACGTCGGCGAATATATTTTTATTTTTTTTATTTTCTACATTGCTTTTTTCTAACGCTTACATTTCAATTTTTTTAAATTTTATTACGACTAATTAAAATTAAATAAATCTAATTAAGAGCTCATTTGAAAACTGTTACAACTATAGGTACCTATATAAAAATAATTTTCCTACAGTGTTTTCAATTAAATATTTGTTATATTAAAAGAAATTTATTACTTAAAAAAGTATAAAAAACTTCAGAACTGTATCTCCGATCATTATGAAGTTTTGACACAACATTCATCTCGGTAAACTAAGATGAATGTGCGTACTCATGTTCCTTCCTGACCCATTCGTTCTTTTGCACCCGGGTGAAACCGGGCGGGACCGCTAGTGTAATTGTATTATAAATGTACCTTATATATCATAGCAGTTTGTTACACGAGTGTTAGCGCACATTTAGCACATTATATTTTTTATTTTACCCCTTATAAAATACCGCGTTTTGTGTCTATTTCCAATATTTTCAGGTACCTAATATTTTAATTATATTAAAAAATAATAAATGGAAAAAAATAGATTATTTCAAATTTTACTTCAGTATTCGACAAAAGTAACTTTACCGGCCGGTTTTCGTCATCGACCTGTAAAATGGGTCACTTTACGATCTGTTTACATGCATAAAAGCTGCTATTTTATAGATGGTAGGACAAAAATATATTAACCCTGCGGAATTTGTATACAGAAGTCAAAAACTGCGTTTTTTGTTGATTCCCACGGACTACAAATCGAACCCTGGAATTGCTGTAAAACTTAAATAATTTACGAATACTTAACATGCCATCGTTTCATATACCTAGTTGTTTTTTTTTAAATGTCGCTTAATTATAAATGAAAAAGTTTAAAACAGTTAGACTGAAAGGTGAAAGTTCATATCTAGTATTTTAATCTACACTTGAACTTGCTTTTAGATGTTATTAATAAATTGTAACTTGAAACAATATCTAAACTAAATGTCTGCTTTTATGTATAGGTTATAATGAAGTTCTCATAGGCGTAACTAGAGAGTGTTGTTGAAATAAGGATTTTTTAATGAAAATTTTGTTATGAATATTCCAAAAAAAAATTTATATTTCCGTATTCTATATTTACGTTATAGAGTCCTAACTAGGCAGGGGTAACAGTAGCAAGTGCCTAGGGCCCAGCCGGAAGGGAAGGTCCCAGAAAGTCCCCAGAAAAATCGAGAAAATTCGCATTATATTACAAAGAAACATTACGTCTTTCAACAACTTTTTAGGAACTTAACCTGTTCGAAATTATAGGTATTATATTGTTTCTAGCCTATTAAACAAGAAATTGAATTCTTCAATAATTGAAGAAATTGAATTGTTACGAAAATTAAGGGGATCGGAATGATTTTTTCATGTAAGGGGGGAGCAGATACTTAGAGGCTTGAAAACATTGCATCCTAGCCTATCAAGTGTACAGGGCCATTGGTCTTTTACGTTGGTAGTTCGTACTATACCGCAGCGCAATTTTATCCGGCCCGCGAAGCATTTTAAAAAATTTTAGAAAAATAGTAGCGGAAATAGAATGCGGGGACCTTTTTTTTTGCTCTCCACATGCGGAAATAGAATGTGAGGACCTTTTTTTTGCTCTCCAAATGCGGCAATAGAATGTGAGGATCTTTTTTTCTGCAAATTTTTGGCCCGCGGTGAAATTTTCGTCAGCCATCCGGCCCGCGGTCAAATTTTCATCAGCTATGTGGCCCGCCAATCAAAAGTTTGCCCGCCCCTGCTATAGATCATTATAATCTATATCTATACTAATATATAAAACTGAAGAGTTTGTTTGTTTGTTACGCGCTAATCTCAGGAACTACTGGTTCAAATTGAAAAAATGTTTTTTTGTTGGATAGCCCATTTATCGAGGAAGGCTATAGGCTATATAAAATCAGGCTACGACCATTAGCAGCGGAGCATTAATGAAAAATGTTGCAAAATGTATCTCAAAAATAAGCTTCTATTCAGGTGAAATGCACTAACTAAATATACTCATATAAGCGTTGTCAGAATACAACGCCGGCTAGCTCAATCGGTAGAGCACACGACTGTCAATATCAGGGTCGTGGGTTCGAGCCCTACGTTGGGCGAATACATTTTTATTTTTTTTTTTTTATTTTCTACATTGCTTTCTTCTAAGGCTTACATTTAAATTTATTTTAATTTTATTTACTTAATTAATTAAAAAAAAAATTATTAGTTAAAAAAAGTATAAATACTGTTTTTTATCGACAAAAACTTTTGAACGGTAACTCCGATCATCATGAAATTTGGACACAACATTCATCTCGACTAACTAAGATGAATGTGTGTACTCATGTTCCTCCCTTCCTCATTCGTTCTTTTACACCCGGGTGAAACCGGGCGGGACCGCTATAATATTATATATATATGTGTGTGTGTAGTACGAACTGGGAGAAAGTAGGCTATGCTTGTACGCATATGCATGTACGTAGATTGACGACAAGCCTGTTCAAATATTTGTTCATGCTACATCGGCGTCAGCTTCAGTAATTAATATATTATGTTTAATCAATATCTTTAATCATAGATTTACACATTAAACAACAACAAAATATTATCATAGTCATACTATTTAAGATCCTTGATGATGTGAATAATTTAATAAAAATCAGAGGAATAGGATCAGGAAGTCAGTCAAAATTTCATGCTTACTCGCGACGTTTCGGCTTTAATACAACTGTCACATTGACTTCGTAAAAAAGGTTATATTGGACATGTGTTTATTAACAATATTAATTACACCTTATATTTGTCAATTATCTATTATTTATTCTAAAAACTTACATATACGTTATTTCTATACTGTATTTATAAATAGATCATGACAAGGTTTACATGGTTGACTATGTTAAAACGATAGTTTATGAACACCTGAGGAAAGCTTAATTAAAGCCGAAACGTCGCGAGTAAGCATGAAGTTTTGACTGATTTCGTGATCCTACTCCTCTGATTTTTATTAAATTATTATCATAGTCCTTATTCATCAGCTAGCTGTGGCCATAACATGTTTTTTCCGACAAAATTGGATTTTGTTCAGCGTCCTATACTGCAAGTTTTCTATAAGCATTACGCATGCAAAAGGTTTCAGCTCTCTAGATAAACGAGGGCCTTCTGAAAAAGACGAACACACATTCGAAAGGTTTCTCGGGGAAAACCTATGCTTTTAAACAGTAAAACAATTTTTTAAATCAGTTCAGTAGTGCGATTAGCCGTGACAAAGTACAGCAGAACTCATTATTTTCATCCTGTCGAAATAACTTACATATTTTCAACTTCTCTTTCATCCTCACTTCGTTGCAGTCTTAGACCAATTAGAAAAACCTTAAAAGTTAAACGTTGTCAAATTTTATTCATTGGATGAGCAGCACAGAAACCAGGAGAAGTATGGACAAAAAACTTGAAAATACGTAAGTAAAATCAGTTGAAAATACACGAGTCCGGCTGTACAAACAAACATACAAATGTTGCCTCTTTATCTTCGAACGAACAGTTTGTGTCAGATAAGTTTTCGCTGTCGCCGTATAAAATATAACACAATCTTTGCCATACCCATAGTCGTTCAAATATATCACACACTTGAATACATTTATATACGCATGTGTCTTCTGCTGTTCGAGGTACAGGTGTTTCGATTTTTTTAAATGTTTAAAATCACTTGTAACCCCTCAAAAATGATACCTAACGACACAAACGGTAGAAAACGTTAAAAGAATGTTTGTCTGGTTGTACCGACCGTGATAATCACTTTAAAGCGACTAGATCAACTTTGATGAAATTTAGTATATCTACATATATCTATATACAGTATGTAAACGCGAGTTAGCCATGACTGCATTAATTGTTATTTCTATTGAATTATCGTGGTAATCTTGAGTATTTCTATTTTATTTTGATTTATTTTTATTTTACTTGGCTTTTTTAATAATAAAAAGCTCGTATAAATAATTATTTTAATTTGTTTGTACAAAAATAAAACAAGAAAACAACTATATCTGTTTGGAAACATTTCATTCAAAAATTGTCTGACTGGTATGACGTATGCGCGTTGGTAAATCAGTGACCCAATGTCTTTAGGTTCAACACGAATAGGCGGAGATATTTGATCTCGCACCATATTTAAGTATTTTTGGGAATTTAATGTCCCATCAATAAAAAAAGTCCGATTATGTTGTAATTATTTGAATATTTTCTTCGGTAGTATGCACATTCATTTTGCAAAAGAATATTATCTGTCAAATTGAAAAACAAGATTTCAAGGCTCACTCTGATCCAGTCATTTTTCCCTACGTGCACCGTACGTGTTTACATACTGTATATACCCAAAGTATAGAATAGTTTTTTATCCGGTTGTACACAACTTTCAAGCAAAATCGACATTCATTTGAAATTAGGCATAGCTACAACGGTGCCATATTTTTAGGAATGTTTCTTAGAATGTTCTCAATAAATAGGGAAAAGGTGAAATATGTGGATCTTGTCACTAATTTTACTGCTTGAGAATATCATTGGGTTTCCGTCTCGTAATTAATTATAATTACTCAGTGAAACATAATTTATATTTAATTAATATAATTGATTGAACTAATTAGTATTTATTGTTTCAGATGTTCTCAATATATCCAAAAGTTAAAAATGTGGTCCTTCATCAACGTTGCAATAGTTTCTGAGTAGGAACTTGCGAAGTCAGTACCTATCAAATATGCCTTCTATCAATTGAAGCGGGTGTACCCAACTTTCTATTCAACCTGTAGTCGCAGCAAAGTCAAAGTCATACATATTATGGAATCTGCCCGCGGCAAGAAGAAAGTTCTTGATGTCCATTGTATCTACATGACATTGACCAGGTATGTATTAATAAGGTCGAATCTCAGTGTGCTTGTAGTTCGTACAGTGTGAACGAAAATGATTCTCCTCAAAACTATTAGGTCCACTTACTATTACCAATTGAATAAATGTCTCTATTGTAAAATAAGGACTTGTTAAATCTAAGAGACCTCGTTGTTGGTAAAGAACGAAAGAAATTGTAAATTAAGTTATCTTCAGCATAAAGTAGTGTTGATCCAATAGAAATGTTACGATGAAGGGAGGTTTTGGTTACGCTAGTGGCCAACTTTTCGAAACGTTGGCCACTAGCGTAACATTGGTAAAGCTTATTTATGATCCTCAACCAAAACCTTCCTTCATGCTGCTGTTGCTATCGTTTGTTTCATAAAAATCTCCAATGAGGTTGTCGAATTTTTTTTTGACGTGATAACGTCTTATAAATTGATGAAACACCGGCTGCACGCACGAAAAAGTGTCACGTTCCGCCTGAGCCTGAGCGTGCAAGCGAGAGCGCGGTATAAGCGATAGAGAGGCACGATCGGCCCAAGCGTCGGCTTGTACGCATTTCTCTCTCTTCTCGCGTGACGTCAGAGAGTTCATCAATGTTTCTTTATGACGTTATTACGTAAAACTATCGTCCGTAAACCGACTTTACAGACAACCAATTTTTTTCAGATTTTTTCGAAAGTCTTTTCTATTCAAAAAATCATTTGAGCCTCACACACATGAGCTCCCGGGGGAAATGCAACTTCTTTAGAGTTATGGATCAATCGGGCGTATAGTTTTGGATATCTCGTGATGAGTCAGTCAGTCAGTCAGTGAATGGTTAATCGCTAATCGCTTTTGTCTTACTTTGTATCTGTTGACACTTTTCTGATCCGTCTGTATTTATACTTTTTTCTCTAGGTTTATATAATAATACCCGACCATGACATTAGAGGATTGAGTTTTGATATCTGATAATAATATTTCAATGATAAAAACGTCGACACTTTTAAAAAGAAACGAGGATAATTTATAAATAGCCATATTGTTATATTTACCAGCTTATAACTTATTTAACGTTAATTTTTTTCAAAAATTGTTTTACACTTTTTGAATGGTATAAAAATATTTTTTTATCGAGTTCGACAAAACGCCCAAAAATTATACGCCCAGAACAGAATTCTCCATTAATTCAAATATAAAAATATGTACGTTAACCTCAAACACAAAAAAAAATATGTGAAACAATATTCAATTAAGGTGTTTCACAGAGCGTTTTAGAAAATGTGAGTTAGTAACGACCTCAGCCGATAATAATATCATAATTACAAGAATAATTAATTAATAGGCATTACTTTACATTCTAACATTTAGTAAAAGAAGAAGCGCGTACATTTTTATTGTAAACAATCATTAATCAAGTGTTTTCTGTGACAAAAGAATTTAAATATGTAAGCATGCACGTCGATTTTACTAAAATATACAGAATGTTGTGTTTTGTCTGTTTTATTTTCTCAGAAAAACTATATTTAGTTTATATGTCACTAAAGTCTTTGTATAGATTTGAACGTGACCGAAGGCCAGTTTTTTTACTGAAGCCGAACTGGAAAATTACTTAATCTTAGGTCTAATACTTTAGAAGATATTGAAGGGAGAGACCAGCTTGTTTGGCGTTTGATGTGCCAAAAAAGCATGTCTCTCCCTTCTTTATCTCCGAAATTATTAGATCTAAAATTTTGAAAAAAATAAGGCATATAAAGAAGCTGGTAAATGTAACAAAAAAATCTGTTTCTACGCCAAAACTCATCTAAAATATATTTAAAAAAAATTTTTGATCAGTTTTGACGCCGAATTTATCGTTTGCTACAGTCTTCCTGTGATCCTTATCTATCTCTTTATGCGTTTGATTTTTGTCAAAATCTTAGGTCTAATACTTTAGAAGATATTCAAGGGAGAGACCTGCTTTTTTGACGTTAGATGTGCCAAAAAAGCATGTCTCTCCCTTCTTTATCTCCGAAATTATTAGATCTAAAATTTTGAAATAAATAAGGCATATAAAGAGACCGATAACGATCACAGGAAGACTAAAGCAAACGATAAATTCGGCGCCAAAACTCTTCAAAAAAAATAAAAAATATATTTTTGATGAGTTTTATAGTTGAAACAGCTTTTTTGTTACCTTTACGAGCTTCTTTATATGCCTGATTTTTTTCAAAATTTTGGAACTAATAGTTTCGGAGATAAATCGAAAAAGGACATTGTGACGTCACTGCGGTCACAGATGTGACAGTACTTCTTTATCTCCGAAATTATTTATTATTGAGTCGACTCTGAAAGAATAAAAATCATATTAAAACATCTTATATATTTAAAACATAACATCCTACTTCTATAGTTTTCTCTTCTTCTGTCTTAGTCATTTCACGCCTCTCATCTGTTTCTGTGATTGGTTATCTTCAGTATGAATAAATGAACAGCATATGCGGATATATTGTTATGTGTTCATTCATTGATTTTTTTCGAAGATTTAGGCCATTGCAGTGAGAACGAAAACTATGACAAATATTTTAACAACGGCTAAAACCGGAAAATATTTACATTTCTATTGTAACTTATATACACCCGAAGGTTAAAGAAAACCAACGCACTACCTTATATTATCATCATAATATATATATATATATATTAATACGCTAAGGTTAAAGATGTTTGCCTCCCTTTTTACTTTTTAGAAAAAAACCTCACAATTTCTCCACATAAATTATATATCATTTTACAGATAATTGCTTAATCTACTGACATCGACAACTAAAAAATTTATTATTGCTTTTGTTTTTGTAAATTAATTAAAATACAGCAACGCTGAACAACGTCTGCCATCTGACGGCTTTAATTTTGAAACAACGTCAACACTTCGATCTGTCATCTGACCTTCATATCGTAATACAACAGACACAATACCGCATACAGCCATCTGACGGCTTTAATTTTGAAACAGCGAGCAACGCTGAACAACGTCACAGCAATGCTGCGTGATGCCATCTGACGGTTTAGCTCAACGCTTTTGCTACTTGCGCCTCTATATGACAATTTTAGTAAAATATTTCTTCGATCTGTCATCTGAGCTTCATATTGTAATACAACAAAAAGAAGAACGTTATAAGCAGTGTGCAAAATTAGAAACCAATTGAATACTTGCAATCATATTTAAAAAATAATTTTGTAAAGTGATAATTATTATACTTATTTAGTGCGAATAATTCGCACAGGTCACACTAGTTTCACATTATAGTAATCGAAAAGTTATCGACCTTCTAAGGAACCTGCTAATCTGGAATGATTATTCAAGAAATTGAAAACCCTGTCAAGATAACTGGATAATCGTTTCAAGGTGAGAGGCTGTATTCAGGGACGCCCGACTCCGTGGGTGCCCGAAATAAAAAGTAGCTAACGCAGAAACGCATTTCCACTTCAAATGACTGTCTGATTTCAATGAAGTTTTGAATTACGGTCGTCGGTGTTCAAATGCAGACCGAAATCTTCGTCAGTTGTTTTCTAAACGAGTAATCAAATTAGCACCCCTAGCAGTATTTGTAAGAAAACTCCACGACTTCCAACGGGATTCGAACCTAGTATCTTCCGAATGAAAATATAGCACTTCGACAACTCTCGACGTCAAAATTAAAATTAATTCTTAATTAATTAATTCTGACGAGGATCTTTGGATCAAAGCAGAACTCAAAAAATGTGTTTTACATACATCTTCTTAGATATCAGATCTTTTAAACGTGGGGAATTTGTAAAGTTGGGTTATCACAACAGTAGCATTGATTTCCAAGAGCGGGCTACATGAAAATCGGCGACTCTCGACTGTAATGCCGGCACTTCACATGGCTATTTGTGTTTGTATATTTGGCATATTTGGCAAACAATTACCAAGTGTGGACAGGAGTCAAATAGGCAAATACGCAAATAAACCGTCCACACAATGGCCATATTCAGAAGCGCACGCGCCGTGAACCTGTACGGACGTGCAGTATTTTTGTGTCTGTGCTGTGAGCGAGAACTGGAACAAGTACTATTGAAAATGAATTGGGACAATGAAACAGTGCTAAAATTCCTGGAATTTTGAACCATGCGTTCTGCTGCCAAATGTTTGTGTGTTTGCTATTTGACTGCCATGTGTGGATGGTCGTATTTGCCTCTATTTGCATGTTTGTCTTGAAAGTCATATATTTTGCCAAATACAACAAACACCCAATAGCGAACACAAATAGCCATGTGAAGTGCCACCTTTAGAGATCCTTAAAAGTACAACATGTCGAATTAAACTGTTTTATGTAATCGTTAGCTAACGACCAACTGTAGTAATTGCTATATTTGAAATAAAATTTCATTTTTATGTAGTTTAAAATTGAAACCGGAAGTTAATCATACGTTCAACTGCGTAACAATCGTGCGTGTTATGTTTAACAAATGAAGAGTCTACAACCCACAAGGTCGAGGAAAAAGACAGTTGACAGACAATAAAAAGTGAAATACGTGGCATTTGGAATATACAGGCCTATTTTTAAATAAGTGCAATTATGAATCATTATTTTTGATCGAAAGAATAAGAAGAAAGTGGATTACCATTTTAACTCTTATCGTTTGGTGTTTTGTTCTGTTCATTTGTTTGTCCGTCTATTTATTTCACGATTACGCAGTAAAATATGTTTCATCCCAAAACAATTTCTACACATCATGTAAGTGTTGTAAATTATGAGAAAATAGACGGTTAATCTTTAAATTTTAATGATATCCCAATTTTGGGTGAAAACATAAAAATTTTGCGATATTTGGAAAAATATAAAAATATCTCAGATATGCTTAACATTAACGTGTCTGATAGAAAAAAGTACGCTGAATCAATTAGGCCACAACGAAACTTTTGTAATAATTACCCAAATCAATCATTACTAAACAAATTAGCACAAATAAAAAATTTCGCGTAAAAAATTACTGAACGGTCTCCTCTCAGTCAATTTAACAAATAACTTTCGGAAATCGAATCAGTTTCTGTATTTTTATTTTTCGGGTGCTAAAAATAAGCCATACACTAACACCGACAATATTGATAAGCATTTACATATTTTGTATTAGAGTTATCCAAAATAGTCTCAACAGAAGCGTATATTTTATACAAAATTAATGCATATATCATAATATATCTGTAATGAAGAAGATTATAATTTCATGCGGTCAGTCGGTGGCCAGTCAAAGAACATCATCAAACGAAACAAGGTCAATGTTTAAACACAGCATGGCTACTCTACTCTCTAAAAATTACGACTTTCAATGTTAAAGTTTAACATGTTAATATTATCACCGTATTGATTTCATTTCAAACCAGGGCTGACCCAAACATACTGGTTTCACCAAAATGAAATACAGTCAAAACATCAAAAAAGAAACAGAATAAAATTATATTCATTTTGCACTTAAAAAAACACATCGTACAATTTTTTGAAAGGCATTATACTGCCGTAAAAAGGCAAAAGCCAGTAAGTTACCAACTTATGAATTTGAGTAAATCAAGATTTACTAAAAATGTATTGACCGTCCAGAATTTTAGATTATGGAAACCAAAACATGGGGGAAACATTTTTTAAAGACAATAAAATTATTGCTGCAGCACTTACTGCTGTCGTTGGTTTCAGTATGAACTCATTTTTCAACAAATGTCACTTACTGCCTTTTGTCTTTTTAGGGCAGTATATATAGTAGAAACTATAACTCGATTCTCGAACTTTGTTAAGTCGAAAAATTAGTCACTTACTTCCGTTGAAACCCAATAGACTATAACTTGAACTAAATATGATTTTCTGAAAAGATACCTACACTCTGTATCTCGAAGTTCTTATCACGCGAATAAGAACTCGAGGTGAGCGACGCGTATACACTTTACAACCTCTAAAGTTGGGCTCCCTAACTCAAAGTAATAATATCATCCAAATATTTGATTAACGTCTGATTAGGATTCTTCAATAAATAAAATTATCGATCAATTTTTCAGACAAATATATTAACAAAAAATAATAATTAATACATTGACGTTTCGGTTCGGATTTGGAGCTTCTTCAGAACTGATCTAAAAAATATAAAAAATAATTAATATTTAAAATCTAATTCGTGTTGAAAAATATTCGCTTTAAGTTTTATTTTATTTTTTAATTAAAAAAACCCGAGCATTAAGTGGTTAAAAATTGAAAATATAATAATACGTATTAAAAAATTTGTTTGTTATTATTTTTTCAATTTTTGATTATAATTTAAAAACTTAAAGTGAAATTTTTAAATACTAATTAGAAATTAATTATTAATTATTTTTATATTTTTTAGATCAGTTCTGAAGAAAATCCAAATCAGGACCGAAACGTCAATGTATTAATTATTATTTTTTGTTAATATATTTGTCTAAAAAATTGGTCGATAATTTTATTTATGAATAAAATCATCGTTCAAAACTCTGTAACTCAATTTTTTGCGTTGTCGTCCGGTTTCTAAATCAGAAATATGACATTTTTGTCTCTATATTCATTAAATTACAAAAACTTGGCAATAGTGTTCAAATAATTATTTTCAATACAGAGTAACACCATTAATACAATTTTAAAAACAACGATCTACGATAATTAATTAATCGAGGATATTTGGAAAGTGAGTGTGGAAATACCTACATTGAAAACGTGATGATGTCACGGTGTCACCTATGTATATGAACTTAAAACACGGATACTTACTGAATTTAAAACACATATTAGTAATATAGAAATGCTATCACTTTTTTTCAAAATTCCTGAACGTTGATTGTTTTCTTTGTAATTCACTCATTCGTGATTATTTTGTAAATTATCATTAATCATAAAAAGTGTTCGTTTTAATTACCGAGTACAATAGAACCTCGATTATCCGAGTCGCAATTATCCGAGCTCTGAATTAACCGAGCTAATCTAATGCGAGGTATGCGCGTCTATGATCCGGATTAATCGAGCCACTAAAGACTCGATATCCGTATTAACCGAGCTTCTAAAATATAGTATGTAATGTACATATTTCCATTTAAAATCGTCGGGGCGATAAAATAATTTATTAATAAAAATATTTACATGGTAAAAACGTTTATAAACCGTTTAAAGTACATTTGTGTTTATTTTTTTAATAAATAAAAAATAAATCCGGATTATCCGAGTTTTCAGTTATCCGAGTAGGGTGTTCCCCATGTTACCTCGGATTATCGGGGTTCTACTGTATTAATTTTTTTATTTACCTACTAAGTAGATATTACTTTTAAAATATTAAATCCTTCTTATATTAAAAAAAGTGTTACTAAGTTTAAAATAAAATTTAAATGTCACATTTTTAGGTAAACATTTTTTTGGCAAAAGGGGGTAAAAGACTAATGTAAAAGGCCAATATTTAAAAAAAATACCTATTTATATTTGGAACTAACGGAATTTTTAAAAACGCCAAAACAAATGGTTAATCTTTCCTGCAGAGCAAGGCTGTAGCCAGGAATTCACTTCGAGGAGGTCGAGCTCTGGACCAGAGACAATAAGTAACAATTTTAATTATGTAAAATTATAATATATGCTTATTGTAGTATAATTTAACATAAATAAAAAATTTAATTAAAAGGCAATCGACGCGGATTGTTACCAGAAATAAAGCGCGGGAAAACGATCTCTGGACTGATCTCGACATCACGATGAACGCTCGTCGCTCATCAAAACAAATCCAGTCAGTCGTGACGATCCCATGCTGTTTCTCAAAAAGTTTTTAGCCCCCTTAACGAGGAAAAAGTACGCTCTGGTGTCGCTGTTACGAGTATTGACAGTAGCTTTTTCAAGAAAAATTTATAAAAAACGCGTCTAACTCCTAAACCAAAAGAAATACAGAGTTGGATTCAGCGTGATTTTTTCCATAAGTATGCTTAATATTAACCGTATTGGAAGGCTCATAGTGCCTCAAAAAGTCGCCGATTTGCGAAAAAATTCAATTTTTTGAAAAAAATGCCCCCCTTGCTGCTGAGACGCACGTGTCTTCTGCTCATAAAATCAATTTTAATTTACAAACTATAGTCAATCATTTTTCAGATAATAGAATCAGTAAAAACTAAAAAAAAACGGTTAACAAGTATAAAATTAATATCAGTAAGTCGTTCATTTATCATGTCTACATTATCAATAAATGCAGTTGACGCTATAGTGCGCAAAAACCCATAACAATTACTATTAATTAATCTAAAACGTGATTTTATACACGTATACGAATCGTTTAAAAAATTTGTTTGATCTTCAATGTACCTATCATATTTTTTTCACTAATCCCAATGCACCACGTAAACAAAATTAGTAATTACACGCATAGTACACATTACTGAATTACACACACAGCCTACATACGCAAGGCTGTTATTTCTAATGATGTATATTGCTTTTTTTAGTCGGTTTTCCCTTTTATGAATTTTTCTGTAAAGTGTGTAATTTGAAAACAAGAAAATCATTGAAAAGTAATTGAAAAATCAGTTGTCAGAAACTGCGGCGTGTGCTTCTGTAAACGTAAACAGTAAAGATCTGTTATACACTTCACACGTATACCTATAGATTCTCAAAAAGTAAAAATCACGGTGTATATATATTTGTTGTATTTGAAAACAATTCAAAAATATCAGCTTAACAATTTATTCTTTCAATAAAATTTTATGTTGACATTGTTGTAATTAGTTGATTGTGCTGATGTGTCCAGTTCCGATTCGTATGCCATTGACATAAGTAACTTTTCATTTATATTGTGTGCAGAGAATAGTGTTATTGTGTAAATTTATATTATAAATAAAACAGTATTGTTGCTGCGTTAGCGGCTATTTGTTATTATTGTTATAATGAGTGTGTATCGTGTAGTAATTCTTTCACTATTTTTATTGAGTTTTCAAGTCGCGGGCGATTTTTTCAGTAATAAACCGAAACAAAAACGGGAGAGTTGTTTTTGTCAGGTACGTTTATTTAAATTTATTTCTAATATTTCGTGCTTTTGAAATGTCACAGCATATTATATACTGTAGATCTATAGATTGGATACTATTTTTATTTTATTTATTTTAGTTGAAAGGCATTTTAGACGACTGCACATGTAACGTGGACACTGTAGATTATTTCAACAATCACAAAATATATCCTAGGCTTAGTAGTTTGTTAGTACAAGACTACTTCAGATTTTATAAAGTAAATTTACAAAGGCCTTGTCCATTTTGGTCCGACGATAGCCGATGCGCGATAAGATATTGTCATGTCGAAGCGTGTCTCGACGAAGACATTCCACAAGGATTGAAGGGATATCGTACGACATCCGACGTTTCACAGCCCGTAGTCGATACAGGATTTGAGTTCGATACAGTTTTAGCGGAAAAGGTAATTTCTTTTTCAAGTTGATCGATGAATATTTTTACATACCTACCTACTTGTTATTAATTCATAAATTTATCTTTACAGTACACAAATCCTGAAAATTGCGATGATCTCGATGCCAAACTAGGATTTTTAAATACAAGCATAAGTCCTTCTGCTAAAAAAGATTTCGATTTGTGGAAAAGACACGACGACGCACAGGACAACTTTTGTGATATTAACGCAAACGATCAAGAAGCCGAATACGTAGATTTATTATTAAATCCGGAACGATACACCGGCTACAAAGGACCTTCGGCACATAGAATTTGGAGAAGCATCTATAAAGAGAATTGCTTCAGACCGGATAACAGCTTTCATTCGCAAATTCTCTCGTCTACTTTAAATAATATGTGTTTGGAAAAACGTGCATTTTATCGCGTCATTTCCGGTCTTCATGCCAGTATCAACATTCATTTGTGTTCGAAATATCTTCTCTCAGGTAGAATTTAAAATCTCTCGCTTTGTCGTCGGTGATTATTTATTTCAACTGGTCATTAATTTCAGAGAAAAAGGACGTTGGATTCGTATCGCCCAACGGCGAATGGGGACCGAACCTTTCTGAATTTCAACGCCGTTTTGATCCCGAAATAACGGGCGGAGAAGGACCACAATGGCTACGTAATTTGTATTTTGTTTATTTATTGGAGCTGCGCGCACTGGAAAAAGCGTCTCCGTATTTAGAACGTGAACAATACTATACCGGCAATAGTTCAGTTGACTCGGATATGAAAATGGCTATTAAAGATTTGTTATCGGTTATCAAGTGAGTAGAAAATTGTTTTTTTTTTCTTATCGTTCTTTTTTTTCGAAGAATAATTAACAACAGTTTTTATGAATGTACATTTTAGTAATGTGCCGGATATCCGTATCCGCCGCGGATATCCGAGGGAGAAGAAGATCCGTATCCGTTAGTTTTTGGCGGATCTTTTACGGATCTTTTACTTTATTAATTTTCAATTCATAGATGAAATTTTATGTATATATAGGTGATTAGGTAGTAATGAAAAACTGTTATTCCATTCAGATTATTTTTTATTTTTTAAAATCGTATTTGGCACCTTTATATTGCAAACATTTATCGTAGTGAGTACCATACCAATAGTACATAACTCAAAGGTACTAAAAACTATCTTTATAATGAGATATTGCACGTCAATCTTTGGAAAAAGACAATCTGTTATGAGAATTAACTCTTAAAGAGGTCAATAACTTTTTCCCATAACAGATAGTCTCTTTCCAAAGGTCGATGTGCAATATTTACCATTGCGTACTCTAAGAAAGTTACGATCCGTATCCGCGGATCTTGAAACCAAATGTCCTTATTCATATCCGTATCCGTGGATATACATTTTTAACGATCCGGCACATCACTAGTACATTTTGAGAGCAGGTCTCGAAATAAACTAGATTGTTTTATTTTTTTCTGAAAGATAAATCATTTTAACTTTAATATGCAGGTCTTTCCCCGAACATTTCAACGAAAGTGGAATGTTCAATAATGGTTTTGAATCTCGAAAATTAAAGGAAGAATTTCGCCAGCATTTTTTGAACATTTCAAGGATTATGGATTGCGTTGGTTGTGACAAGTGTAAATTGTGGGGGAAGTTACAGGTTGTTAAAAATACTGAATGATTTATTGATGTCTGTAAACTTTACGTACTAACAGTTGATAAATTTCAGATACAAGGCTTAGGTACAGCTTTGAAAATTTTGTTTTCGGGAAAATTTGACGGAGTCACAGTGGAAAATTCTATGAGCTCGAAGAAATTTCAATTGGAAAGAAATGAAATTGTTGCGTTGTTAAACGCTTTTGGAAGGTGAGTTGTTATTTAAATTTGTTTATAACCGCATCTTTTCCATTTTTGGCACTCTAATTCATTACGTTAATCGTATTATTATTATACAGATTGTATCAAATCAAAACAGTCCATAGAACATTCTGTATGTAAGACAGAGACGATATATAAAGCAGTAAGTAAGAATGAGATAAATGATCGCTAATAGTTACTGTGGTTACGTAAATAAATAATTACGTACACTGTAAATCTTTTTACCAATTTATCAATTAAAACAACTAAACTGTAATATTAATTCGTATTATTATTTATATCTGGTACAAAAGTTTTAACAATACTTTTAATAATTAATTTATTAAATGCTCAAAAAGACCTCCACGTTCTGCCAAACAAAATCCTAATCGATTATAAATATTTTCCCTCACATTGGCTGACATCTCATGGTCAAAGGACTGACATGCATTGGAAATCTGTATTTTCAATTCGTTCAAATTATTAGCTCTTTTTTCTTGAAAGCCATAAATTTTGGATTTTACAAATCCCCATAAAAAAAAATTTTTTCGGAGATAGGCAACCATTTGATTCAAATTCTCGTATGACACTGCGAAATGTTATTTTAGACGGAGACAGTCTGTTTTCAAAGGCAGCTACAAATAAATTTATTATGTCGGCGGTTGAATTACCACCATAAAACCATTTAATTATTTGGATTTTTTCCCGAACAGTATAAATAGCCATTTTATCAATAATTTCACTAGTGAATACTGACATTTGATAAAATTGTGGTTGTTACTGTAGAAAACAAAGACGATACTATCAGATTGTATAACCACAGTAACTAGCTATTAGCGATCATTTATCTCATTCTTACTTACTGCTTTAGTGCTTTATATAATATCGTCTCTGTCTTACACACAGAATGTTCTATGGACCGTTTTGATTTGATACAATCTGTATATTAGATTGAGCACGCCAAGAATCGAGTGATGGTTAGTAAAATCCAAATAGTGATTAATAATCCTACTATTTTTAGATTGTCAACGAGCATATACGAACTCGAAGAATTTCGAAAAATGATTAGGTAATACTGAAATAAAATTTAGGTAAATGTTTTCAATTACGAACTACATCACAATATTAAATACAACGTAAATAGAAATATATATGTTTTTTTAAAATGGTGCATTTTTATGATATTTACTTCGTCGAAACTAAAATCCCATAAAAACCGGATCATGAATCTAGTCTATTATTTAAAGATATTGAAAATTCATGACAGTATCAACAATATGAACGCTACTTTCTTTTATTGTTGTAATAGTTAGTTTATCTTCTAGTCAGTTTATTTGGACATTAGAAGTAACTAAGAATAATTTAAAGAAATTGAATTTTGTTATTTGAATTTTTGACACTGTGATTTCATAATGTGTGTTGTTTTAATGTCTGGTAATAGTGGTAATATAAAAATCATTTAGCTATCATGCTTCCAAAAGTACAGTTTTTGACATTAACTTTAAAAATTTTATAAGCAATGCAATATCCACATTGTCGTTTAATTGTTCATTTTTCAAAATTTGTTACATAACCATTATGCTCAGAAACAATGGTTTTGTTAATACCAATATTGGCTGTGAATATGTTATCTGATTTTTTTTGTGTAACTTTTTTGAACTGGTGCTTAAAAAGTTCAAAATATTAATTGTACACATTATATGCAGCTATTCCTTATTTAAAATGGATAGATTACCTCTTCGCGTTTTTATTTTTGCATTTTTTCGTATTGCTTATTTTATCCGATGTAATGTATTAGAAATTGCAATATCTCAGAAATAATATCCAGCGATTGAATACATCAATCGGCAATTAATGTCAAAGTTATGAAAAAATTGTGAAGGCAAGAAGTGCCAATACGTTAAATAAAAAAATCGTCAGTAGTAATTTTAGTGGAAAATGATATATTTTTTGACAGTCTTTGCAGCATCTATATTAAACGGTTTCTAATCCAGAGATAATAGATTTGGTTTAAATATTTAGATTTACGCCGGTATGATTTAGTTTGTTCTTTTAAAAAACAACCGATATTTTATTCACAATCTCGACTAGAAAAATATTAACTCGAGTATAAATTAATTACTTTAGCTTTGGTCGGGGGAGCCAAATATACTACTAATTGCAATATTTGTGATTATTGTTACAACAAAATTTGTAAATTACTAAATTTAAATTATAAACTAAAGTTTTCGTAAAAATTTTTGTAAAAAATTTAGTTTGTTTTATTCTCTAATTTTTATAGAAATAAATATTTTTTTCATTAAGGTAAAGGCCATTCCACACGAGACTGGTTTTGCTGCTGAAAGCAATGTCACTCGGACTCGCGTGCTTAGTCACAAGTAAATTTAAAAATTACAACCGGGGCTATTTTTCGTGCTAGTTCATTCGCTTGTTTTGAGCAAGAACCAATCGGGAAACAGATTCTTGTCACGTGGGCGACATGGACAAACGCAAAACCAGCCTCGTATGCAGGGGCCTTTAGAATTAACGTAGGTGCTGTATCGATACGTATTTTTTAGTATTTATTTTTTTTTATCTGTGTAAAAGTAGACTATATTTCGGTCGTAATGACAACAATCAGATGAGACAAAATAGCATTGCGTGCTAGATACTGTATGTTTAATTGATAGAGTATGCTATCTGTCTGTGTTAGCCAATGATATTTATTATTAAATTATAATTATTGTTTCAAATTAAATTATACAATTAATAATTGTTATTAAAATAGACCTTCTCATTGAAATTTTATTAATATTATTTATTAGTACAATAATACAGTCGATAAATGTTCTTAGAAATATTATTGTGATGTTTAATTACTTAAGTTCCGAAACTTGATTGATCTACAAGAATTAAACTTTGCTTTTTGTGATTGACAATTTTTAGTGTCCGAATGTAACTAGTTTTTTCAACCAAAACCGAAATTCGGTTTTTGCGGAACTTACTTGGAAGGCAATTCAAGTGTATTATTTTTTAAGCTTTTGTTCATTTTAGCTGTTGCAAATAATGTGATAAATTAAGAGTCTAGTTGCTCTAAAAAAATTGGTTGTCTGTAAAGTCGGTTTACGGACGATAGTTTTACGTGATAACGTCATAAAGAAACATTGATGAACTCTCTGACGTCACGCGAGAAGAGAGAGAAATGCGTACAAGCCGACGCTTGGGCCGATCGTGCCTCTCTATCGCTTATACCGCGCTCTCGCTTGCACGCTCAGGCTCAGGCGGAACGTGACACTTTTTCGTGCGTGCAGCCGGTGTTTCATCAATTTATAAGACGTTATCACGTCAAAAAAACTAAGTATCTATTCTATTTGATACGGGATGAGGTATAAATAGGAAAGACACTCTCTGCCGCTGCTCAACTATACCGATCGCTTCCGAACGCCGCACGGATGCTCGCGAATTAGTTTCGGATTCGGTTCTTGTTTCGACAGATTTTCTGCCGACACCGAAACTAACCCCGAAACTCGTTGAAACCGATAGTTCGGTCGGACACTAATAATTTTCTTTAAAAATAACTAGATGTTTGCACTAAAAATATTTATTTTCTGTAACTTTATCACTAAAGTCACATCTAGCTAGTTTTCTTATCAGGGTCCAGATAATTATTTTAAAAAAAATGTGTAAAGGACACGATGTATACATCACATTAAATTATTTGTAAAATTGTTGTTTAAGGTGTTGGAAAAATAAATGATATTTTCATAAATTGTTTTTTTTTTTGTTGCTTTTTTCGTTATAAAGAATAATAAGTAAAAATTGGTTGTCTGTAAAGTCGGTTTACGGACGATAGTTTTACGTGATAACGTCATAAAGAAACATTGATGAACTCTCTGACGTCACGCGAGAAGAGAGAGAATTGCGTACAAGCCGACGCTTGGGCCGATCGTGCCTCTCTATCGCTTATACCGCGCTCTCGCTTGCACGCTCAGGCTCAGGCGGAACGTGACACTTTTTCGTGCGTGCAGCCGGTGTTTCACCAATTTATAAGACGTTATCACGTCAAAAATACTATTTTGTACTTTTCTAATTGTGATCTCTTTTCAGCTAAGAAGTTAATACATTCTGCAATTAACATACAATGGAAAAATAATACACGTTAAATTTTGGTATCAAGGTACAAAATGTATTTTTAAAAAAGTGAAGGACTGGATATCATGGTATTTATCATTTTTTGTACATTTTGTAGAAACGGTAAGTAATGGTGCGTTATTACCGAACTTTTATAATTTTTAATTGAAGCCTAAATTTGTATTGTTAAGTTCCTATATAATTATTATTTATATTTAAAATGACGTCATAGCGCTTGTGACTCGACAAAGACAGATATATTATGCGATCGCAATACAGTTGTTGGTAATATCTACTTCATAAACATGAAGGTGATTATGTTTTATTAAAATTTGCAAAAAACGGTGGTTTGTCATTACTAAAAAACTCATTCTGTAAGTGAATTCAAATATCGGTAAGTATTTGACATTATTAATTATAATGAAATCAATTTATTATTGATTTGTGCTATATTTCATTCATATCAATTTTCAGAAAACATACATCGGTGTAGAAATGTTGAGTATAGAAAAAATAAGTGACAAAAATAATTGGCGGCATTCAGATTCGCCCATAAGTGTTATTACAGACGTAAGTATTTGATCTGGTTATCATTTTCATAATTAGATTTATTATTGTTTATTGCATGACCCTGATGTTTTTCCATTTTCGCGGCCGCAAATCAAGCGATTCAAATAATTTAGGTACATTAAAAGTAAATAACAAATCTAGTTTCTACGCGCTTTATTAAAAAATGGTGTCATTTGATTATTTTAGGCAATAATTTTCAATTTATACAATATCGATATTAAAATACAATTAGAAATAAGTTTAATTAATATACCCATCAAATTGGTAAACTTTATTTTGAAGTCAAATGCTTCTGTCATTGAAATTTTGAACTAAATAAATATATTATCTTTTCTAGATAAAATTTTATTTTTCTTAAATTTTTTATTTGATTACATATAAACAAAATATATTTTCTAATATTGAACATTATACATTATAATATATCCCTTATTGCAGGCAATACGCGTAATATGTTCGTATGTGAATTGCATACGCTGATAATTATTTTTCCAAGGTCCATTATTTTGTATTTTATAAATACCAAACGAAATGACAGACATTAGTGTACTTTGAACAAGAAACCTGTTTTTACTGTAAATTGTTTAATTAGGGACTTGTTTATTTGAATTGTCTGTTATATAAGAAAACTTGTATTTCGCAGTCAACTCATTTTTTTTCTATTTACAATTGTACAAAAAGAGAAAAGCCTTTGTTGACAATATTTATATACCAATATAATGCACGATTATGAAACAATTTTAATATTTCTGTTAAATGTAAATCTCCATTTAAAATGTTATTATGAACAGCGCGTTTATTTTATTATTTTTATTTAATGTTGAATTATTATTTCCATTTTTAATTTTATAAAACAAGAGAACAGAAGTCATAACGAACTGTGACTCAAAATTTTTTAGTTATACAAGAACAAGGCTAATAAATTACATGGTTTTTATAATTTACTTTAACAAATCGGCTTTCTATAATTTATTTTTATTGAGAGCAAAAATGTTTCCAAATAAAAGTTGTCAATGTTGTGTAAGCTTTTTTTTTTGTTAATTATTAAATCATAATTTTCAAAGTTGAATAAAATTTTTCATATCCTTTTGTTTTATATATTTATATACACACTATTATCAACATAATTTTAGACTTTATGAATTATGACGTCTGACTTCGCAGAAGATTTAAATTATCTTCACACAAAGAAAGTCGACTCAAAAATATTGCGTCATTCCTTATATAGCGTAGGTATACTGTATACGTAAGGAACGTTCAAATGTCAAGTATAAAGAACACAATGACAAAAAAATCTGAGCGAAAATAGTAATTTTATTCACTTGTATTTACGAAATTGTGTTTCATTTTGTCCTCAAAATGATTTTGACATTACCCAGACAGCTTGAAAACAAAGAATAGGAACGTTGCCAAGTTTTTTAACCCTTAACACGTGTAATTTCGCATGACACATAAGAACAACCTTGTAAGCACGCATGCGTCTTCGATCTGGTGGCGTTATTACTATTGTGTGGTTAGATTGCGAAGCATTCTCAGCTGTATGTTATTGGTGTTGCTTCGACAAAGTGATTATTGCAATAAATGATTCAAGTGACAAATTACAAATTAATTAAATTAATATCAGGTGAATTGGTGATTTAATAAACGCATCTATGTTATCAACATCTCGTTAGATTATGTGTGAAAACGACATTTTTCTTTCACATGGGATTTATCATTTATGTTTGCTGGTGAAGACTATGTCAATATACCGGTGTACAAGAACTGTCATTGATGTTTTTTTTTTGTTCAATAAATTTAAAATTATGACACAAATTGGTGTTTTTTGACTGTATAATACATTGAAACGGATTTGCTAATATTTAATAATAAGTTGATTTCATCTTAAACTAATAATTAGTATTTATTTTAAAGTGAAGTGCGTAGTACGTATAGGTTAGGTATACCTACATTATAATATTATAAATTTTGTACAGTGCCTTGCCGAAGCAGTGTTTTAGTGAAAATGAATCGTTTTTCGATGGGAAACAATGTTTATTGTATTGTGACAACAATTAAGTAGATGATATGGTTAATTATTAATTCATACCTTGAACTCAGAACATGTTTATTTATAAACTGTTTTAATAGTTAATACATTAACGTTGAATAACGAAAATAAAATGTTGTGCCTAAAAAAAGTTTATAGCGACAACCTTTTCCAGCTGGCTCTTATTTTGAGCTTGTTGAAGGTTGATCCGGAATATTATTTGGGATTTGGTCCTCGCAGTTGGGGATACGGTAGTTTGGAAAGTGGCAATACGACCAGTTGGTTCGTCGATAGTCCAAATATTCTAAGATCCCAGCAGGTTCATCCGAAGAGCCTCGATAACGTTTTATTGAACTATGAGAGACGAGTGTTCGAAGATCTCAATTCGCTAGGACGTTATAACCGGATAGGTTCGAATATACACAATTCGAACATCACAGCCTATTTGCTCAACATCGGAGACAGTGTCGTTCCCACTAATTCCGAAGCTTCGGAAGACAGCGAAACAAGCAGCACGTCTCCGCAGAACGATACGAGGGATGACTCCGATGATCTATGGAGCGAAGTCGTCAGTCCCTTGACTGATGTAGCCGAAGCTATTTCGACAGCCGAACTCACACAAGAGGTAGGCTAAATGCTTTCAGTTAAAATGTATGCTTGTTGTTGCGTAATTTAGGCAATAAACAAAAAAATACAACACTGTTGGCACGATTTTCTATTTTATTTAATCTAAAATTGAAAATAATATGAGATCTTGTTTTTCGAGCGAGTCAACAATGATAACACAATAATATTATGAAACTCTTACGAAAGAATATAATTGACCTGTGCATCCTTGACAATTTTAACTTAGCTATATTAAAAATAATTTCTGTAATTTTTTTTGCTGAATTTCAATAAAAATTTTGCTAGTCATACACATGTAAGTAAGTAATACGTGTTCATTTGAAACTGGTCTGTTTGTAGTGATATTATAAATAAAGAAATAAATTTCTTATGAAAAGAGATAGTGATTTCTTTGTCACTCGCAATTTCTTGGCAAACACAAAAAGCAGTAAATACAAGTGAAAAAATCATACATGAATATTTCTCAAGATGAGATTTATATTTAAAATAATAGATCAGCAACGTTCATTTCATTCCAATGAATAGAGTACATGTACCTACTTACAAATTAATAATCGTGAAATTTGTTTATCTGCCAAAATGTATACCTATCCATAATATACAGGGTCACTGGTTTTTCACAGATTTAAAATTCACATTGTAGTTCCTTGTAAGTCCTTGACTAATTCAATTATTATAAACAATATGCCAGTTGTTTCTCTCTGTGTTTAATGCGACATTATCTAAATTATTTTCTTTACCTACGCGGGAAAATTGACTGTTTTTAATTTTTATCATATATGTTAATACGCTAAGGTTAAAGTTGTTTGCCTCCCTTTTTAGAAAAAAAACCTCACAATTACTCCACATAAATTATATATCATTTTACAGATAATTGCTTGCTCTACTGACATCGACAACTAAAAAATTTATTATTGCTTTTGTTTTTGTAAATTAATTAAAATACAGCAACGCTGAACAACGTCTGCCATCTGACGGCTTTAATTTTTAAACAACGTCAACACTTCGATCTGTCATCTGACCTTCATATTGTAATACAACAGACACAATACTGCATACTGCCATCTGACGGCTTTAATTTTGAAACAGCGAGCAACGCTGAACAACGTCACAGCAATGCTGCATGATGCCATCTGACGGCTTAGCTCAACGCTTTTGCTACTTGCGCCTCTATATGACAATTTTAGTAAAATATTTCTTCGATTCTGTCATGTGAGCTTCATATTGTAATACAACAAAAAGACGAACGTTATAAGCAGTGTGCAAAATTAGAAACGAATTGAATACCTGCAATCATATTTAAAAAATAATTTTGTAAAGTGATAATTATTATACCTATTTAGTGCGAATAATTCGCACAGGTCACTCTAGTAACAATTTATATAAACAACGATTTATAAAAAAAAGAAAAAAAAAACAGTTCTCAGCATATCTAAGAATATATTATGTTCTTAGAGAACATTGTGAATTTTATTTATAACTAGCGACTCCGTTGATATAGATTAAATTTTGTTATCTTAAGTTTCTTTAAATACTTACGTTGTTTAATGGCGGGATATCCTCATTCACATCGAGTTAATACGTTCGTTCGATGTCCAATTTAGAATCAATCTGATTTGCACTAGAGCAAATTCGGACCTATAAACCAAAACCTTCCTCAAAACTTAAGCTATCGAATGGAAAAAAAAAACCGAATTGAAATCTGTTTAGATAGCAAATTCAATCCGATTTGCACCCGGACAAAGCCAGACCTGCTAGTTATAGTTTTAAAATCTAAATTCTAAACCTTCTCCAAAAAACAAGCTATCGAATTGATTTTCGTTCAGTAGCTCTCGTGTTTTTAACGGTCACACGAACAGGCAATTTTCTTGTATTGATTTCTGAAATATATATATAATATTGATTAATGATTGAGCTGGTGTTGTAATTAATAGCTTGAAACTATTGCACAGAAAAATGAAATTTGTCAATCCCTGGTTTTATATTGTTTTTCGCCAAGCAATTTTTTTATTTTATTGCGTGCAAAATTTAAAAATAACGCGTCATAAGAACTATTGTCAGATTACCTATGGTAAATATTTTATATTATTTAGGAAAACGTGAATTATTTTTTCTTTATTCTCATAAAATTTTCTCCAGCATACTTTGACTGTTTTTTTTGACGCTACTTAAGATATTATTTTGTAATAATTTTTTTTGATAATTTTTTTTGATAGGCACGAAAAATATAATTAACCTTGATAAAAAATGTTTCGACTTATTATGTTCCTTAATTGAAATTTGAATGCATACCTCTGCATTGATATTTAGTATTAGATGTGTTTGAGGTACTTAAATAGTATTAAATAAAAATTAAAGAATACTTACTTCTTACCACAACAGTTTTATTTGCGGATGTACATTTCGGGAGCTATGCTCTTATCTTCAGTTTAGTGTTTGCTGAAGATGAGAGCATAGCTCCCGAAATGTACATCCGCTAATAAAACTGTTGTGGTAAGAAGTAACTATGCTTTATTTTTTATTTTTGTTTCAACCACAGTGCTCTTAATATTTTGATGTAAATAGTATTGTTTTTTTTATGAATACTTGTAAATAATAATCAATAATAATCATTCTTCGTACGAGTGTTATTAGAAAAATATGCGAAAAAAAAACAAACAGTTTAAAAGTATTTTTAGTTCTGATTAATTGAATTGAACGATTATTCAGAAATTAATTACTGGTATCTGATAATACTCTAGTCATTTTTCGTCGAAAAAATTGCAAACATACAGAACATATTTAAGATTTTAATTTAAGAGTATTCGTCCCTGCAAATACCCCCTGCACCCTTCATCTCAAATCTTTTTCCCTCGCCTAAAAACGGTTCGCGCTCTCCCGACGCTATTTTTAAAGCTAGAGGGTTCTGGTAAACGCCAAATGAAAGACAAAGAATCAGACTACAGATCCTTCAGGCGAATTTTTTGAAAAACAGTTTCGCCTACGTGTGAAATATTACGTAACTTATTTTTTTTTTCAAAAGGTTGTAAGTTTTTTTCAGGAATTTTTTTTCAAAAAATTCGCCTGAAGGATATGTAGTCTGATTCTTTGTCTTTCATTCGGCGTTTGCCAGAACCCTCTAGCTTTAAAAATAGCGTCGGGAGAGCGCGAACCGTTTTTAGGCGAGGGGAAAAGATTTGAGATGAAGGGTGCAGGGGGTATTTGCAGGGACGAATACTCTTTAAATTTTAATTCAACAAAATTTATAAAATATGTCGTTGACAATTCTGAAGTTTGTTTATTGAATTGTTTCCGATTATAATCTTAGACAAATTATATAACAGTCGGTACAAGCTATAGAAACTTTTACCAACTGCTTACTAGGTCGGTTCTATTAAAAAAGAAAAAAATAATATCTATATAATATATAGGTATACTTCTATATACTAATATATAAAGCTGAATCTCAGAAACTAGGTACTGGTTCGAATTGAAATTTTTTTTTTGTTGGATAGCCCATTTATCGAGGAAGGCTATAGGCTATATAATATCACGCTACGACCAATTGGAGCGGAACATCAATGAAAAATTTAGTAAGATGTATCTCAAAAATTAGTCCGTCCGACAAATATTATCAGGTGAAATGCCTTAACTAAATATTGCAATATTAGCGCGCGACGGTCGCAAAGTCGAATAGCTCAGTCGGTAGAGTGTAAGATTCTTAATGCCAGGGTCTTGGGTTCAAGCCCCACGTCCGCGAATATATTTTTATTTTTTTTTATTTTCTGCATTGCTTTCTTCTAAGGCTTACATTTCAATTTTTTAAAATTTTATTACGCCTAATTAAAATGAAATATTTATTATATCGTTATATGTATTGAAAGAAATTTTATTACTTGAAAAAAAGTATAAATACTGCTTTTTAACGGCAAAAACCTTTGAACGGTAACTCCGATCATTATGAAATTTGGACACAACATTCATCTCGGTAAACTAAGATGAATGTGCGTACTCATGTCCCTTCCTTTCCCACTCGTTCTTTTGCACCCGAGTGAAACCGGGCGGGACCGCTATAGTAAATAAAATCGTTAGTAACCTTATTTAGCCAAAAAATGTGACATAGGTACACCATTTGTGAAGAGAGATTTTAACCAATCCTGACGATGAGTGGTTTCGAAGCTAATCTATTTACATATACAATTAATTTGTAGCATAAATGTTAATATTACAACTTTACAACTCGTAATAAATTTTATTACTAAAGTAGAACAAACCGTGCATGGTATCCACATATGTGATATTTTCTCTTAAAAGGACATAAAGTGTCCAAGTACAATACTGCTATTAAGGGAAAGTTGACTCTTGTACAGGTACTTTTATGGTCGGTTCGTACCAACATCGATTAACTAACTATAGATTTTAATCACAAACATCTGCGTAGTCGCGAGTGTCAGATTAGAGGTTTTTAAACAACGAAAAAAAATATTTTCGTGAAAGTGAAGATGCAAGCCTTTTGCTAAGGATTCGTACTTAGCACTTGATCGTAAAGCGGGAATTTATTTATTTTCGTGTTATGAAAAAAGGATCTCGTGAAGCGGGAACTGCCGAATGTTATTAACAAAGTTAATTAATTGACAACAGCTGTTCTTGGTAGAATAAATGGCTGAAATTGAAAATTGATGGATGCGTACTATTTTTTTGTTTTCTGGTGTATCTATTACAAAATCATTTTTAAAAAGTTTTCAACTGCGTAAGAGGAGAAAAATAATTTTTTTTTGACTTGTTTTTATTTCAGTCTTTTTTAGGATTTTTATACAGTCGATTTGTTATAAACCATAAAAAATACACATTTTTCGTTTCTTCCATTTGATACCATACTCGACCGAAATTCGGTCGAAAGAAAAGAAATTTTAGATCAGCATTTTTTGCATCTCACGGCTGTCGTTTTTAATTCATGAAAACATTTTATAGCCTATATCACTCACGCAGTCTGTAGACGAATCTAACTATATCCCATTTGTTGAAATCGGTCCAGCCGTTTTAGCTCTAGAGTTTCAACTAACACTTGCAGAATGCGAAAAACAACATCCTATACTATTTGACTTCTCGGTGGTCGGGTAAAGAGCATGTGTTTGACGTAAAATGTGGTATTGTTGTATGTTTACAGTCGGTCTGCATTTGCATTGGAAAGACTAGTTAGGTCAAGGAAAATGTACTGCAAATGAAACTACAATCAAATAAATTATAAATAATATAATAAGAAATAAATAAATGCAATTTATTGTTTCAATTTACAAGAAAAAAATATTGCGTATTGTATAGTTGCAATAAAATTGATTTTGAATAATATCATTTGGGTTAAAAGAATCCTGATCAAAATTTGTGGATTGTAGAGTACGTCAGATCTTCTCATTATTAGAACCATGGTGCAGTTTTCTCTGTATTGTTTTCATATTTAGATCAATTTTTTGTCGTCGGTTGTTATTATCATCAACCTCTTGGATTTTGATACGTCAATACTACTTCTCAAATATTCACCATTTCGTGAAAATCTGTGTACCTAATAAAACACCAAGTTAAATTTAAATAATCAAAAGTAGCGATTTTTAAAATTTTATAACGACTAATTAAAATTAAATAAATCTAATTAATAGCTCATTTGAAAACTGTTACAACTATAGGCACCTATATAAAAATAATTTTCCTACAGTGTTTTCAATTAAATATTTATTATATTAAAAGAAATTTATTACTTAAAAAAAGTATAAATACTGCTTTTTAACGACAAAAACTTTTGAACGGTAACGCCGATCATTCTGAAGTTTGGACACAACATTCATCTCGGTAAACTAAGATGGATGTGCGTACTCATGTCCCTTCCTTCCCTGTTCGTTCTTTTACACCCGGGTGAAACCGGACGGAACCGCTAGTCTTATTTGATTATTATTAACTAAAATTATGGTAATTTAATAACTAACTACTTACTACACTAAAAACTCAACAACCTTACCTTGTGGAAAATTTACTTTGATTTTAATGTACATTCCGTCTTAATAATCTCGTACAAATTATTATACAGACTGGTTTACGGGAAAATAACTCGTTTGAAATAAAAAAAAGTTAATTTTATTTTGAATGAATATAGGTCATAATTATGAAATGCATGTTTGAAAAAACGCAGTAATTTTCCTATAAATATTTTTTGTCTATATATAGTTGACATGAAATTGAATTTAATTCCATGTTCCTTCAGAAAATGAGTGTAGATAATAATTTCTGATACTGTGAAGGAGTATCACATTTTACAAGTATTATAAAAACGCTCTTTGTTTGTCCTTTTTTCCACCTTTTCCGTTCTCGTAGCTCGCTAAGTTCTAATTGTTTTACTACCTTATTTTGCGGATTTGCGGCTTCAAAAACTATGCTTTTTAACACTATTTTATGTATTTTTCAAATTAATTTTTACCCACTTCCAGACGTAAGATTTTTTGTTAGGTATCTATTTATCTAGTATTTTCGGAACTTTTTGTATATTTAATAAAATATTATTTGTACGAATACAATATTATTTTAGATTAATGTGTCTGTATAACTAATATTTCAAGTTTTCAACAGACAAAAAATTATAATTAAAAAAGTTTGACGTTTCGTCCGACATAGTGGCCCTTTTCAAGACTGCATTAAAAAATAATAAGGGAAAAAAATGTTAATTAAGTATATATCAATATATATCAATTTTTAAGAAATAAAAAAAAAATACATATCCCGTTAGGCAAGACTTGCAATACGGTGGATCCGAAGGCTCTACTACTGTTGTCGCTGCCGTTTTCCATCTCAATCGCGTGCCAAGCTCTAATTATTTTTGGTATATAGAAATGCGCCACTACTTTGGCCCAAAACATCCAATTTTTTTTTATTAAAATTATTTGTCTGTTGGATTGGTCGTACATTTTATTGAACAATATTATTGAGGTTACACGTGTTTACACGAATATTTCGTATCGTTTTATTTTGTCAATATATCTTTCAAAACGTCAACACTGAAATAATTTTAACAATATTTTCCTTTTATTGTGGTTTTAAATGAATATTGTAATATTTTGTCGAAACTTTTAGTCGTAGGGTTGTTGTCTTTCTTGTGTGCACAGAACAGATTTATTTCAAATGGAGCAAACATGCGGCATATCTAAAATACTAAACATTTTTCTCTATATTTATTAGCTAGATAAATGGAAGGTAAACAAATAAATAAAATTGTCGACCAATTTTTTTCAGACTATATATTGACAAAAATAAAATTATAAATCAATATTACAAAAGATGACGTTTCGATCCGGATTTGGATCTTCTTCAGAATAATCTAAAAAAATTAGGATCGAAACGTCATCTTTTATAATATTTGATTTTTGTCAATGTATAGTCTGAAAAAAATTGGTCAACAATTTTATTTATTTGAAGAGTTCTATTCAGACGTTAATCAAAGATTTGGAAGGTAAACAAGTTCTTCAATTGTTATTAATTTAATAAAAATACGCGAGAGGATTGCCTCTGTCACGTCACCTCCTAGACACCTCCCGTTGGACAGATGTAGATCCAGAAGTTTAGGATAATGTCTTTTCAAAAACAAGCTTTTCAAGAATGTGTGGCACTGTAGATGATGATTTAATTATATCGTGTGGTTTTGTTTTTATTTTTTCCGTGATATTTCGTTTATTGCTGTTGAGTTTGTTTTATTTCGGTTGTTAATTATATTTACGCCAGTCTTTTTATTAATATTTTTATTATCCAAAAGTTACGCATGGTATAAGGTCGAATGAGCTAATTAAAATATTGTTTTAATAAACACAGTTTTGTGCATTCAACCATATTTTACGTATGAACTCTTCTAGTAGATTTCATCAACTGAAACTTCGGATTTATTTAATGCTTGTCCAATAAAATACGAAAAAATATATTAATTAGGGGTGTGAGAATACTAGAAAAATTGAGCACTAGTACTCGATTATCGAATAGTAAAAACACTTAGAAAATTTCAAATTGGATAGTAAACAAAATAACTCTTTTGTTGAATGGTCAATTTCTGGTACGTGATTTAAGAATACCCAGCATAGTACCAGTAAATAAGCCGAAATGATTAGCGCTGCTACGAATCGGGTCGAGAGAGAAATTTTATAGGTTTTAAAGAAAGAAAGAAGAAAAGCATGAAAACAGTAATTAAATTGAAGTCTTCGTTCGCAATGCAATTGATATATTTTATAGTTATTTTTACGTCAAATCTGACCTTAAAATTAACTTTTAGCGTTCAACATTTAAAGTGTTCACAACAGAAATTTCTCACATTGAACATATGACAAAATCTGGAGGCCGAACATAATTTTCAGTTTGTTTAAATATCCACATGTCCTGTTTCCAAAATCGTTTTTAGGTCAGAAATTATATGAAAAATATGACAGCATTTGTTTGAGAAAATGAACTATTTCTATTAGAGTGAAAATAGTTTTTTTAACTGTTCGATCTGATCTGATCTAGGTTATCACAAATAATTTATTGAATGAAGGTATTTTAGTTTCCTATACCCAGAAGGACATGGACTGGAATACAAAATGAGTATATATACAGAGTGTCCGATCATTTTAATTCTTGCTCTTTTCGTTTAGTTCGCCATTATCAGTTGTATCAAAGCACTTTTCGGTAAAAAAAAACTCAATACTGCAAAATAAACTTATGTTAGGTGTTTTTACTGATACGAATCTAAGTTTAAAATCTACAGTTAGGAAAAGCATTTGTTTAGTTGAAAACTAGTGACATTCTTAAATCGAGATTTAAAGCTGAGTATCGTATCAGAAACCGAGCATTTGCATATCATAAGCATACTTGGGATTATTATTAGAGCGTATTAGGAGGTAATACTTACTAAAATTGAAGATCAGATTGTTGCCTGCGTTGATTCGAAAACCACATCCGCTCATGGATGTTTTGTAACTTAATATGATGTGGCTAGTGTCCTTAGGTGTCGAGCGTCTATAATGAGCAATACATAAATAGAAATAACTGTATACGGCTTTGGGTACTAATTTTTTTTTTTGAAGTGAAAACTTCTTTAGCGGCGTTGTACACTATTTTTGTAATGGGTAAAAAATGTTAAACTCGCGTCAGGAAAAGTAAGAACTGGGTGAGACTCTCTAAGTGATAGTAATTGCCAGATACTTTTTATACAACGTTAGACATCTAGCGTTGAAATATCGTACATAAAAATGCAATCTATGATACAAACCATTTTATTTACAAGTGTTGCCAATAAATAAACAATGCTTCTAAATGCAAAAAATTAAGACGTTAATATTCAAGTTTTTACTTCTGCCGGCACTCCCGGAGTGCAACCCGTCTTTTTTTATATAAAGACGCGCAACTGCTAGGCTATATGCGTCGAAATAAGTCTATGAATGCACGTAAGTTGTTATCATATTATGTTATTGTTCACTTATTATTGGGTACTAATTGATAGCGTCAAAATCACCGACCCGGCTATGTGTAATAGAAAAATATTCAAAAATCGCATAAAAAGACGAAGATCGCTCCAGAATTGCAAATCGAATTTTGACTGCGTGTGATTCAAGTCAACTTTGTACGATTTGAATCATTTGTGGACACACAGTACCATAATATATAAATATGCATTTGACGAGGTCATTAGAATCAGCAGTGAGGTAGTGGGACTCTATCTTTGAAACCACATCAGCTGGTTAATCATGACTCATATCTAGTCTTTTCCAGAAGTTGCTAAAATGTAGCACATCTTTCATCATTTTTTTTTACGTCCTCGAATCTTATTGGCAACAGCATCAACTAAAAATATTTTTAACAAGGCATAGATTGTTTTTACACGCTTTATATTATAGTTTCACTTGTAAGTTTGTAATCTCCATTTGGACTACAGCAAGTGGTTTATATAGTGGTATTATATGCCAGAACTGTAAGTACAATGGGTAGCCGTGCGGTCTAAAGCACGGGTCTTCGCTGATGTCAACTCTCGGCATCACGGGTTGTGGGGTCTAATCCCGTCCACGCCGAAAAAAAAATTGTTTTTGACAGTAAATCGAACTAAAAAGTGGAAAATAAATATAGTTTAAAAAAAACTAAAAAACACGCTTTATATCAAACTAAAAAGTGAAAAATAAATATAGTCTAAAAAAACTAAAAAACACGCTTTATATCGAACTAAAAAGTAAAAAATATTTTTTTTAAAATAAGCTTAAAAAGCGTGGGGCGCTCGATGTACGAAAATGTGGAACAAAGCGCCCACGCTTTTTAAGCTTGTTTTAAAAAAAAATATTTTTTACTTTTTAGTTCGATATAAAGCGTGTTTTTTAGTTTTTTTTTAAACTATATTTATTTTTCACTTTTTAGTTTGATATAAAGCGTGATTTTTAGTTTTTTTTAAACTATATATTTTATTTTAAACATGGGTTGTGTCTTTAGCCGAAATTTGAAAAGATTTGACTATTCAAAACCATGGTTTGAATTGTGAAATATATCAATTTGATGCTAGTATTTTTATCCAGTCTTAGCCAAGGCTCTTACATCTACGTCGAGAATTTTTCATTGCTTTTGACCCTCATGCATTATTCAGTATTATTTTCATACTAAATTGATGATAGTTTCTTTAATAATTTGTAATAAATTTGAACACATTTAGAACTAGGTCAGTGAATTTCACCATATTGGATCATTATTTATTTTGTTCTTGTTAAATCATATATATTAATGCAAATGTGCATTTTGATAGAAGTATTTTGAGCTAATTTACGCATTTATTTTGAATTTCATTGTTCACAAGGAAGTCTTATTATAAACAAGTAAATATATCTTCTGTAACTTTCTTTGTTTACAGAAAATGTATTAAATTAAAATATTTGATGGTGTTAAAGCGTGTTTTTGATCCAGGAAATTTTCGCTCGTATTTTTCCACATAAGTTTTTATGTGGTAATTTTCAATTATGGTAACAAAATATAGGAAATGACCTATCAAATAAAAAAAACACAAACTAGAATATCGATGTGTCGTATATTTAAATTCAATCGACCTGAGTGTCAAAGTGCTTTGACCTATTTAAAAATAAAATATAGAAATGAAATTTTTGCTTTTAGTATAGCCTCCGATTATTCAAGTTAAACACTATAAATTCAAATGTCACCGTAGGTCAAAAATATTAAATATTATTTGAATACATATTATGCTAATTGTTGGATTATTTTTTTACGGAAGAACTGATATGCTTTTTTTTAGTATCATATTAGTTTGCATATAATCATATTAAGATGGGTTGGTTTGAGTCCTTCCAGAAGGGCACAAGAATCGAAAATAAAACTTATTATAAAGTAAATTTTAGTAAGCCGAACATAACCAGAGCTGGACAAAGCACTGAAGCAAAGTGCTCCAAGCACTTTCTTAAATACTTGATTTATTAAAAAAAAGTGACAAGTGAGCACATTCTTTTTAATAATACGTTTTTTTTAGCAATGTTCTTAAAGGGAAATAAATTTGGCCAAACGTAAGCCAAGCCAAAGCTGAGTCATTTTGTTATTAGATATAACAGGTTTAATGCTTTTTTAAATTTAAAAAGCGATAAGATTTCGGTTTGGTTTGATAAACTCCCAGACTATCAATTACCACTATATACAGAGTGATAACTTTATTCTGACACATAGGTAGGGAAACAATATGGAGAATTGTTTTTTTATTATACTAGATTCTCTTGAATATTTTAGAGCAGTTCGAAAAGTGTTCGGATTAAAAAAACTTCGCCTAAATCTTTTCCATGTGGATGAACAAACAAAAAAGTGGTCAATGACTACAATTAATACTTCATTACTTAGATGGTTTTTATTTCCACATTTTACTTCAATATTGCGGAAAGAAACGGGGGCTTGTGGATGATGTCGAAATGTCATGTCAGTTGTACTACTCCAAAAACGTAAGAGATGAGATCTAGTAGCGTATGTATATGAATGAACTAGCGGTTCCGTCCGGTTTCACCCGGGTGTAAAAGAACGAATGGGGAAGGGAGGAACATGAGTACACACATTCATCTTAGTTTACCGAGATTAATGTTGTGTCCAAATTTTATGATGATCGGAGTTACCGTTCAAAAGTTTTTGTCGATAAAAAGCAGTATTTAAACTTTTTTAACTAATAATTTCTTTAAAATTAATTAAATAAAATTAAAATAAATTTAAATGTAAGCCTTAGAAGAAAGCAATGTAGAAAATAAAAAAAAATAAAAATATATTCGCCAAACGTGGGGCTCGAACCCACGACCCTGATATTGACAGTCGCATGCTCTACCGATTGAGCCATTCGGGATTGTGTACTCACACAGCTAATATGAGTATATTTAGTTAGTGCATTTCACCTGAATAGAAGCTTATTTTTGAGATACATTTTTCATTAAAGCTCCGCTCCTAATGGTCGTAGCGTGATATTATAATATTATAGCCTATAGCCTTCCTCGATAAATGGGCTATCCAACAAAAACATTTTTTTTTCAATTTGAACCAGTAATTCCTGAGATTAGCGCGTTCAAACAAACAAACAAACTCTTCAGCTTTATATGTTAGTATAGATTACGCTCTGTGTGGAAATGGCTGTACGGTGATAGGGTCGCAATCTTGAAAAAAAAAAATGGTTTTCTACATGTTAGTTATTGTAGATAGTTTTTCAATCGAAACAAATTTTGTTTATACATATTTTCCTACTCAGTAGGATGAAATAAATACTCTGTATAACAATTATGTTATAAAATTGTTCAACAGCTAAAATCATTGGCGTTTAAGTTATAAAGACAAATTTAATATCACTATGGTTTTTGCAAAGGTTCAAAAGTTATTGTTGCCTGTTGGAATAAAGACGCATATAATCTTGTTTTTAGTGGTCTTGTTTTCTCTAACTGTTCATATGTTTTTCGGTTTAGTTTTTCAGGTGAAAGCAATAACAAGCGATAAATTAAGTCCAACGGAAAATCAGTAAGATATTATTATTTTGCGACTAAAGTTTTTAAAAATGTTTTCGGCTTTTAGAAAACTCAAATACAATATAGGTAACCGACTCTATTTTTACATTAATACAACAATTGTTAGGTCACTTTGAGTATAGCATTCTCGCAGGCCAAGTCGGCTTCGTCCGGGTGCAAATCGCTCTTTTTGCTCACTGCACGCTAATCCTCATTTTTTGAAAAAAGGCGGATTAATTTGTCGTCACGTAATAAGAAGTTGGTTTTTAAATAGCAGTTAAGTGATCTCGAGTTTTGACGCATAACATAAATAACTTCTTTGTATGTGATAAAGACATAAATTACAGTTATTTCGATTTTTTTTTATTCGTAATATGAATCAAATAAATTTTATAAACTGGGTCAGAGCTGTAGCTTATTTTTATGATATTTTTATATACGATATTTTTTCTAGAATTAAATCTGCAAAAAATATTTACATACAATATATTTTATATAGGTCAGTGATTTCTCAAATACGTTTGCATATGTTTCGTCGATTTTCCTTTTTTATTATGATTGAATTGGGCCAATTTTTGCATTGATTTTTTTATACTTTTGACACGATTTTTATTTTGATCTATCTTATTGTTAGTATAGAACAGAGGTTCCCGAACTTTTTTGTCTCGTAGACCACTTGCCATGGTTGTGGGTAGACCCTCTGCTTATCTGATATTGATTTTTTGCAAATTCATTAATTTCAAATGTATTTTTGACAACCGGTATAGTGCTACTCACTTTGAACGGTTTAAATTTATAACGGTAGTGAAATGTAGTGTGAAATCTTTAGTTTTATACATTTATTAATTAGATTCAAATTAAAACGAACCAAATTAAAATTTAATTTCTGTTACATAAAATAACTAAGCAAAAAATAAATGCTTTAGTGTGAGGGATGAACTTGATGCTTTAATAATAAATTCTCAACATTTGGCATCAATTTAGTTAGATTTAATCTTAAATCTCTTCGGTTAACGATGTCCAGTTTGTTTCTTTTTTTGTTAGGAGATTCACTATCGTTGACCCCCATTTTAATTTCATGGACCCCCAATTTCTTTCCCGCTGACATGGACCCCTTGCAAGCTGTCGTCGACCCTTGGGGGTCGATATAGACCACTTTGGGAATCACTGGTTAGAAGAATTATGCTTTTTCAATGAATAGAGAGCACGAAAGAAAAGAAATGTAGATAGTAATTGAACATAATTTAGTTTTTCTTTATTATTTTTGAACTTCACCCCGTTTCAACGTTTAATGTATTTTTAGTTTTTTTTTAGACAAACAAAAAATAAAGTAAATTCTTTGTAAGTCAAAGTATTTTCTTCTTTTTTCAATATATATATCAACATAAACAAAGTCTAGGAAAATTGCCAAAATAAAATCAATTGCGATCTTTGTTTTCCCTGAGCTGATCAGTATCTCTCATCCTTTTTTTTACCATATGTTTCAGTTTCTTTATGCATTGATAATTCTGAAGGTGTTTTTTTTCTGTTTGTGTGATATTACAAAATTAGAATCATGACCTTCACTGTGATTTGGAGTCATTGTCCTGCAAACTGTGTGTCGTACCCTTTCGTATTAAAATTAAGGATGAGCAAAATTTAAATGTCTTCATATTCCCAATCAACAACCGGGCGGGGTGGCGTAGGGGTGAGAGCACTAGACTCGCATTCGGGACGTACCGGGTTCGAATCCTGGCGGCGGCAGATGTGACTAGGAATTTTTCCTACTGCCTCTCGCCGAGAAACGGTAATTCCTATACCGGCCATCTTGTTGAAGTTTGCCATGGTTTCCCCTCAGTAATTCCAGATAAATATCGAGATGGTTACTTATTCAAAGCCATGGCCGATTACCCGTCAAACTCCTATGCTCAAAATTTGCCTAATTAAAAATTCCTTCATTCACCCATTGCTATTAATTAAATTAAAAATAGTAGAAATTAACGGGAAGTGTGGTAGAAAAAAAAATTCTATTATGACATAAAGTCGAGAAACGGACGTTAAACGCAATATTGTTATTATTATTATTTCCAATCAACAACTTACTTACGTATTTTGATCCATTGAAAAACTTTTTATAAAAGCAATCGAGCCACCTTCAAAAAAAGGGGAAAATAATTAAATTTTAAGAACGACGCCATTTCAATTACATTTTTTATTTTAATTTATTTTTTACATAACAACAATACTGAGAAAACAGACAGCATTGATTCTCCGAAAATGGCATAAAGATTGCCGAAACGTCAGACAATAAAATGTCAAAAAAAACCTTTAGTATTTGCAAAGTTCATATTGATCCTATGCCACCAGGTTTCACCCTTTAATCTTCTAATTATAACCTATGTCCATCCTGACGATCCATTCTAAATATCGGTGAAAAAAATTGGTTGTCTGTAAAGTCGGTTTACGGGCGTTAGTTTTCCGTGATAACGTCATAAAGAAACATTGAACCATACTCGTAAAGTGTTGAAAAATAACTTTTTTTATTTTTCACATTATACGTATACGTTTCCAAACATTTATTTTTACATATTTAAATTGTAAAATTAGAGTTCTAACCAACTGTAGAAACTGTTTTTAAATATAATGAACCGTTTTCAAAATACACGCAGTTTTAATAAACGAGAGGTCGGGTGGTGTGGATTTTTCACTCCCTGTAAAGTATATTATATACGAGCGAACTGTGGCAGTCTATTGGAAGTTTGTGTCTTGTGATCTTTAATAAATAATTTTTTGTAGCTGTAAAACTTGGGCCGATCGTGCTTCTCTATCGCTTATACTGCGCTCTCGCTTGCACGCACAGGGTCAGGCGGAACATGACACATTTCGGAACGTGACACTTTTTCATACATGCAGCCGGTGTTTCATCAATTTATAAGACGTTATCACGTCAAAAAATTTTTGAAATCGGAAGAGTAGTTTCGAAGATTACAAGATTCGTACTCTCTCGTTGTAAAATTAATATAGATTACTTTTAATAATCCTACAAATGTAGTATAGGAATTAAAAAAAATATGTCGTCTAATTTTAGTTTATCCTTTAGAACTGTTTTTTGAGTGGGTGAGTGAACTTGAAATAACATATAAACACTTAGACGTCCCCCATATGCCCTTGGGAAGGCCAATAATCCCCTCCATAATTACCTCAGTCAGTGTACTTTAGTTACTCCCCCTCAAAACGCAGCATCCAGATTCGACGTGGACTTCGGCATTTGTAGCCTGTTTGTATATGTTACAGGAAATTACATTTTCTCTTCAGCGCGTCCATGTATCACAAAATTTGCGCTCGAATATATTTTAAGTTTTATTATCTATTAAAACATATTTATCTGATAATCTATATTCTATATTGTAGATTATAGACGGTTGATAACTGAGGACATATTGTGATGTTTATTTCTAACGTATTGTTTTTCGTTCATTTAGTAGTGACTAATACTTCACAATATAAGCGGCTCAGTTTTTATGGGTGAGACGGGTTATTTTGTTGCTTCCCCGCTCCATTAAGCAAACCGTACTATAATGATAAAATGTATCTCAAACTTCTTTATAGTCCCGTCCACCTTCAAGCTATTCCCGTCCGTCATAAAAAATAATTTCAAGACAATTAAAAAAATTAACAGTGAAGTAAATTTCAATAATTCTTAATACGGTGGTCTGATTTGGGGCTCTTCTGCCCCCTCATTCGAAAATACACACAACCTTCCCTCTTTTGGAGCACGTCCCACAGTTTACACCGCTTTAAATATTTTATTACATTTTTTGCCCATACGGTATTCTTTTGTATTACCTGTACATATCAAGTCTTGAAGTTTATTATGTATAATAAATGTAAAAATTAATAAACTCTTAACTTTTTATCGCTAACTATTCAATAATATTAGAAAGTAGCAAAATACTAACAATGTAGTTAATTTTAACGACACCATGTAGCACCTCTGTTATGTACTTGCCCCAGAATTGTCTATAATAATACGGTTTTTAATCCATGATGCTACATACAGCTTATGGGCTAAGAGCTGGCTACGGAGAAAATGGGTGAGTCGGTGCAGAGCTGAAAATTTGCAGAATAATAGGAGATAGTATAAGTAAGTAGGGAAAAAATTGCCTGAAGGCTAGGTGGAAGATAAAGAGCCGCCAGAAGGCGCTAATGTTGCGAAAAATCAGTGCACTTCTGGCAATTTCTATAGTTATTCTGTAATTCAAAACTAGATTATATATTATATATATTATACATTATATAGTTATAAGGGCATACTGAAAATTCAAACATAATATAATAATTACATTCGACAAATATTCAAAATTATTAATGACATTTTGATAGAAATAAAATTAGTCGTCATATATTTTCATTAATAAAATTACGTTGTTATAACAACGTAATTTTATTAATTTATTTAATTTCATTTCGATATAGACCACTTTGGGAATCATTGATATAGAGTAAAGATTGAACGTAGTAACCTTAAGGCTGCTCACGAATAATGAAATTGACCAGAACATATATACATACTTATATTTACATAGTTCAATGTGCAAACGTGACGGCGTAACGTCCTGGCGCATCCTGAAATGTCGTCGACTTCATCGGCAGGTCAAACTGCCAGACGGATTTCGATTTTGAAACAAACTATCTAAACTAAAATGCATTATATAACAAACGTATTTTGTGATTGTATCATTGTCTATTATCGCTCGCAGCGACCACCATTTTTGGAGTTAAATGCAATAAAATAAACTAGTGTGACCTGTGCGAATTATTCGCACTAAATAAGTGTAATAATTATCACTTTACAAAATTATTTTTTAAAAAGGATTGCAGGTATTTAATTCGTTTCTAATTTTGCACACTGCTTATAACGTTCTTCTTTTTGTTGTATTACAATATGAAACTCAGATGACAAATCGAAGAAATATTTTACTAAAATTGTCATATAGAGGCGCAAGTAGCAAAAGCGTTGAGCTAAGCCAGATGGCATCATGCAGCATTGCTGTGACGTTGTTCAGCGTTGCTCGCTGTTTCAAAATTAAAACCGTCAGATGGCAGTATGCAGCATTGTGTCTGTTGTATTACAATATGAAGGTCAGATGACAGATCGAAGTGTTGACGTTATTTCAAAATTAAAGCCGTTAGATGGCAGACGTTGTTCAGCGTTGCTGTATTTGAATTAATTTACAAAAACAAAAGCAATAATAAATTTTTTAGTTGTCGATGTCAGTAGAGCAAGCAATTATCTGTAAAATGATATATAATTTATGTGGAGAAATTGTGAGGTTTTTTCTAAAAAGGGAGGAAAAAATCTTTAACCTTAGCGTATTAATATATATGATTTATAGTATTGCTTACTTTAATATATCTATAGGCCGGTGACGTATCTAGGAGGACTTGACGCCTCATGACTGTTAGATACGGCGTTTATCTAGACATTTTGTTTAAATCTGAAATAATATAACAATGTTAAGTTGACGACTACTTACAGATGTGTCTAGTAAAATTTCTTTTATCCATCAGGGGTCGCGACAGCGCTCGTAGCGGATAGGAAGTAAATTAAATAATTTGGAAAAAAATTGGTTGTCTGTAAAGTCGGTTTACGGACGATAGTTTTACGTGATAACGTATTCCGCTCGAATATCATATTTAATAATACATAACCTAAATTTTAGTAGCTGTCAAACTATATTTTTACCGACTTATAATTTGATCAACCAAAGCAAAATACATATTTTTAAGCAATTATAAAAGACATTTGAAAGAATTTTATATATATTATATATTTGTTAACAAAACGTATAATTTATCTGCTGTTATGAAATGCAGATATCTCCCAAGATTTGTTTTTGATACAAAATGTAGCTGCGTTTGTGTACAAACTATCAATTGATCAATACATTTCCATTCGTTGTGAATAATATCATATTTTATCCATAATGACGGCGATCAGTTATTTTTAACAAAATAAAATGACATTTATAGATGTAGCTTTCGCTGGAACAGCCGAAAAAAATGTTGAACGCACACTACTCTCTGACGTCACGCGAGAAGAGAGAGAAATGCGTACACGCCGAAGCTTGGGCTGATCGTGCCTCTCTATCGCTTATACTGCGCTCTCGCTTGCACGCACAGGGTCAGGCGGAACGTTACACTTTTTCGTGCGTGCAGCCGGTGTTTCATCAATTTATAAGACGTTATCACGTCAAAAATCGTCAATATTATATTATGTTATCCACCACTTCAGAAACAATCCTTTAATCAAACCACCGTATTTTATGTAGCCGTCGAACGTTTTGTACAAACTTCAGATAAACATTACGAAATAGATTGTTACCTTGTTTGCCGGGTTTTTGAACTTTTCATCTATCACGTGGAGTTTGATGCGTGTTTCGTAAAGTGACGTGATATGCACATATAAGCCTGTGATTGTTTTCTATGTGTATTCGTGACATTGAAAGTCATTGTTTTCTAACCTACGCTATAGGATGATTAACATCATTACTATTTTTAAATATATGTGTTCTAAAATCGCTAAATTCATTTTTTTTTTAATGCGCCGATTTTTTTAGAGCTTGTTAGCGAGCGATATTTTTGTGTTTCTTTATTACCAGGGCCCGATCTAGGGGGGGGGGCAAACCGGGCAATTGCCAGGGGCGGCAAAATTGAGGGCGGCGCGGCGTCGGCGGCGAAAATTTGAAAGATGAATAAACAAAAAAAAATTACACCATTTATGGATCAACGCATGGGTAAAAGGCGGCAAATATTATTTTGCCCGGAGCGGCGAAATAGCTGGATCGGGCCCTGTTTATTACCCACGACGGAAGGGAGCAGGTATATGCGTTTAGGGTGAGAGATTATTTGTTTGATTGTTTGTTTGTGCCCTCTCGAATGTTGCCAATTATCTCGAAAACGGTTCAATCGATTCAGATGCGGTTTTCTGTAAACGATTTGTAGTATTTTAGGTGCATGAAAAGAGACATTAAACAAAGACCAGAACCCTAAATTTGAAATCTCAACGCAAGTTTCGGGAACAACATTAATTGTTTCCCAATTTCGTATATATGCTCTATTAGAAGCATTTTGATTTTATTTAACAGTAGGCAGCGCTTTTATTAGGTGTTTAATAATAGTTATTCAGAACGTATATTTTTGTGTTGAGAAAGAAAGATTAGATTACTGCAGCAATAATTTTGCGTCATGTATACTTTTCGTGTCAGGAGCTGGTTTATTGTTTGAAAATAATACATACTTTAATCATTATTTACTTGGGTGGTGTTTATTTGTCTTTTTACCTCGCTCTGATCATTTTTTTCTAGACATGAGATACATTAAACTACCAATATTACAATAACAATAATATTATAATTTTTATTAGAATATTAGTAGTTCAATGTTTTAAAACTTATAATAATATTTATTATTATAAAAGTTTGATATTTGCAAGTGGGTAGGCAACCCAAGTAGCCTTCGTGTGCTAATTGCATAGAGAAAGAATAAGCTTTTCGGTTAGTTTCATGCAGAGATATAAATATCTCTGGTTTCATGACTACAGTTTGAGGGCGTATTTATTTGAGTACTAGCTGTACCCGCGAATCCACTCACCGGTATTTCGAACTGCATATTATAGCTTCTAAATGTAATTTTCAGCTTGGTTAATATGGAGAGAAACGTAAGAATCCTTGTTGCTTGCGTAATTAATGTGCCGCTCAACTAAATAATCGCACATTATATAATTATGACTCACTGCTTCTGGATGAATTTTCCGTCACATAAAGCTGTTCAGATCAAGTGTGTAATAATAAATTAATACTTAAGTTATGCAATTTTAGAAAGTTTATCTTTCTTGCTTAGTTTTTTTAACGAACTTGTTATTGTTTTATTAAAGTTCCATATTTTTATAAAATAACGCCTAAAAATTCTTGTTTGAAGGTACGGCTGTTAAACCACGCAATTTTTTTATTTTCAACAGCGAAAAAATAGAATGAAGTCCTGAAACGTATGGAGGCATACTTAGCCTACGTGGAAACAAAAGCAGATTTTTTAATTCCGATAATACGGTAGTCGTTTGTTTTATAAATTAAAACCATCAAAGTTTGACCTTCAGTTTTTGTATAGAACTTGGTAAGTTACATAAAAAGGCAGCGTTTTCGAATTTTTTGCAATATTATTGTAGATTATCTGATTAAATATTTTTTGTCCTTGACGAAAATTTGAATGTTGTACCATCACGTAAAATACCTATTGTAATAATAAGTTCGATATGTAGATTCAAAATTAGATAATAAATGAGGTTTGAAATCCATACACAAGTTCATGCTTAGGATACTTTTTATTCGACTGACGACAATAGTGTACCTATATCTGCCATATGGCAAATATCTTAAGTCATTGATTGAAAGCAATTAATTAATATTTTAGCGTTTCGGCATTTCGAGAGATTTCGCATAAACGAGTTTGTGTACATATAAAATTTTAAAATGACTGTCAATTCTTGGAAATTATGTATTCTTACGTATGTGTGTTATTTGTATGGTTAACGTTTTTTTACAGTACAATTGGTTTTTAGTTGACCAATGATGAAAGAAGGTGACTTCGAATATTTATATAATTATTTGATGGGAGGATGTTAAGTTTGTATATGGTTTAGGTGAGGGCGACATCTAGATAACAGGGCGAAGTTTAGTTACTAATATTACGTTAGATGACAACGCGTGACGATTGCTTTGTGTATGACTATGAGGTGGATTATAACTTGACGTTCGTTAAAGCCGACAATTAGATGACAAGGCGAAATTTAGTTACAGGGCAATATTTAGTTACTGGAATATCGCTTAAATTTATGTTTCATATCTGCCAGCTCACATTTTCTAAGTTAAAATCATAAACACATAATTTGTATCTATTTATTACGGCAAATCATAATAGTAAAGAAAATATGTATTTATTTCAAACTTGGATCTGCACGCGATCTGTAGATATCCTATACATTGGGACATATATCTATTAATTAATTATATGAATAATTGCCTATCTACTTAATGTGCGGTGAATGAACGCAACAAAGCGTATCGAAAATATATCTGCGTCTCTTTCTTCGATGTAATTCCCTTATTTCTCCGATGATAGGATTGGTTGATGTACTTGCATTCAATCTGAATAAAGTATCTCTGTTTCAAAAACGTTGTCTTTTTCTATGACGTTAACATGGTCGTACCCAGCTTTTGGCTCAGGAGGGCGCAAATTAGAAATTTTTTAAGCCGGGTCCCCCGTGCTTGTTTTGCCCTCCTGGATACGCCAGTGCTTACGGCGTAAAAAAAGACAGAAGTATATGTTTGCACCCTAATAGTTCGATTGCGATTTTATTCCTATGCTCAGTATAGAATAAAAGTATATGCATTGGGAAGACCTAAAATGATGAATATTAAGAATATTTTTGAAACTTTCCACTGACGCATATTTGCCTAGACATAGTATATAGGAAAGTACACTAATGCGTTGGTTGAATGGGCGGGGCTGGACGGTCTTGGTTTGGATTTTACATAAGTTGGGAAAAAATGGATTGTTTTATACGGCCCATAGGTCAAAAAAAAGTTTTTAGTGATTGCATGTACTTTGATTACAAAGAGTTGTACTAGTACCTGTTGCACTATATTTTTGTCTAGATAAACAGTACAGCGATGTTGCGGAGGCCCCGTGTATCATGGTCAGGGCTTCGTCAGGAAATCACGTTGTTTTGGTTTAGAAATATCCTCAGTCCCAATTGAATCGAAACAATTTTTTTAATAAAATATCATGTCCCTAATATTACTCCATCTTTGATTATAAATGCATTTATATTTCGTGATATCAAATTTGAGAAACGCATCTCCGATTTGAGAATGGCCGAGCAAATTTTTTATCATTATAATAACCCTGGCTGTTGATGCCGGTGGTCGTATTTTGTACAATAGATTAACATTTTTCCAGACAGAATATTGTTTTCTGCGTGTTTACTTTTTGATAAAAAGTTTTAAAACAAACTCTAGTAGCGCATGCTGCTTAAAAAATAATCCCGTAAGTCCTTTTGAATATTATAAAGCCTGCCACTCACGATCCAACATCGCGATTTGATCGTGCCGTATGACCAAGTCGATTCGATTTGACCACAAACAGACGTACTTGTTGGCTGATCGTTTATTTGATCTTGTATTGTGATTTTCGATTCGATCGTGTGATTTTGGTATTGTAAAAAAAAGATAACCAAAATGGATTGTTAGTGTATTTCAAAATGGCTTCTGGTATATTTACGTTCGACATATTTATCGTTTGAAAGAAAACTTGTAGGAGAATCGCATTCGACGAAACGGTACTACAGCATGGGATCCTGTAGTCTAATTTTGATATTTTTAAAACAAAAAGAAAATAGTTGCACGTTGTAGAAGGACAATAAAACAATTTATTGATTATATAGTGACAGTATTGTAGAATAAAACCAACTCAGCGCTATACCTATTGCCCATTTGTATTTTTTCTGTACGTATTTTACTTATTTCGCAATATTGTGAAATTAGGGAATCCCGTCGTTCGGTCCAGAAATATAATCTGTACCAAATGAAGGAACGTTTTGGAGCACAATATTTTCAGTAATTGAAAGTACAAGTATCAAACCCTTACAAAATGGTTAAACTTTATCTAACATTCCGCGATTACTTTTTATAAATTACGCAACCATAATTCAGTAAAAAATAGTTTATAAAATACTTCAGACAGTGTAATAACCGGTCTACGATGTTAATTGTATTCTAATAATGAATATTTAGTTTTTTTTTCAATAAATAAAATTATCGACCAATTTTTCAGACCAATAGACGTATTAACAAAAAATATAAAAATTGTTTGTTATTATTTTTTCAATATTTAATAATTAAAAACTTAAAGCAAATTTTTTTCAAAAACAAAAAATTATTAATTTATTTTTATGTTTTTAGATCAGTTCTGAAGAAGGTCCAAATCCGGACCGAAACGTTAATGTATTAATTTTTATATTTTTTGTTAATATATTTGTCGATAATTTTACTTATTGAAGAGTTCTAATCAGACGTTAATCAAAGATTTGAATATTTAGTTTATTGTATATTTGGTGAAATAAATGAAACAAAAAATGGCTATCTGTTATATTTATTAGTTCGTGTAAACATTTCGTGAACGGTAAAAAAATGTGCAAAAAGTGAAATCTATCGTGAGATAAATTTGGCATGAAATAGTTATATATCGAAAACGCGAAATGTGTGATCAGATGACGTCATTTACATAAAGTAGATAATATGAATAACATGTGTTATACAAGGTGTTATATTTTCGAAGCTCGACATTGAAATATTGCATGTCTAAATAAATAAGTTCCGATAAAGTCTAGGGCACCCCATTTTGGCATTTACATAATTTTTTAATTACTTAATGCCTTTATTGGAAGTGATCAATCAAAAAAGTGTTTTTTTCTGTATAATACAGTGGAACCCCCGCAGTAAAAATATAACAAGTAAAGTTAATATTGTATAAATTAATAAATACAGTGGAACTATTTTTTAAAGACCACGCGTTTTTAACGAGTAAAACGAATAATTTTCAATAAATTATTTAGTTTACACACTATTTAAATGCATATCTATACTAATATTATTATAGAGGTGAAGTTTGTAAGTTTGGATGTAGGAGGTAATCTCCGAAACTACTCATCCGATTTCAAAAATTTCGTCACCAATACTTAGAATGGACCTTCCTGATGGACATAGGTTATATATTATCGCGTTAAAATAAAAACACTTTTTGCTGAGACCATTTTTGCAACGTAAAAGTCGTATTATACAATTTTAGCATGGCAACTTATCACGCTTTTTTTCAAACTAAATTTTGCTGTGTAATTCGTTACAACTAAGTAAAATAAATTTGTATAGTTGTGAAAATATACATTGTTCACTCCGTTTGAGAGAGCTTTTGTAACCGGTAAGATAACAAGATTCCCATATTGAGCACAAAAAACAAGTCACCTCGTATACCTAAATAACAAAATCATAAAAGTTAACAGGAGTGGTCAAAGAGTTGTGAAGTTCAGAATAGATTGACCCGTTTCCCGAAATATAAATTCAATGAATACTAAAGCCATACTAATAAACGTTCATATAATATTTCTACATTTACATAGTCTAACTTTTTCATTTATACATAAGGATTCAGCCTCATATTTTAAAATCGTATTATTTTATGTAAATGTACATTTAATTTGAAAGTTAATAAATTCACCCCTTAAAATTATTGATTGTTTTCCATTTTTATACAAGGAATTATTTTCACTTATTGATATTTTTTGTGAAATCTTTTAAACCGATTCTGTTAAACGATTAATTTTTTAATTTAATTTTGTTCAAATATTACAAACGCCAAAGGTTGCATTTCAAATTAAAAACAAGTATCAAAATTTTTCAGGTGGTTTCACGCCTAAAAAAATAACATCAGATATAGGCTATACATAATTGGTTTGTGATAAATTTCGAAATGTCCCCTATTTTTTCTATAATATTCTTTATTTGTTATTTGAATGTACATTAATTTTGTCAACCCTAACAAGTGCACAGATATTTCCAATCGTCATTGATTCGTTTATATAATGTTTATATTGAATGATCCTAAAGATAGTATAGAAAAAAATAAAATTCCCAAGGCACTTCACATGGCTATTTATGTTCACTATTGGGTGTATTTGGCAAAATATATGACGTTCAAGACGTTCAAGGCAAATACGACCATCCACACATGACAGTCAAATAGCAAACACACAAACATTTGGCAGTAGAACGCAAGGTTAAAAATTCCAGGAATTTTAGCACTGTTTCATTGTCCCAATTCATTTTCAATAGTAATTGTTCCAGTTCTCGCTCACAGCACAGACACAAAAATACTGCACGTCCGTACAGGCTCACGGCGCGTGCGCTTCTGAATATGGCCATTGTGTGGACGGTTTATTTGCGTATTTACCTATTTGACTCCTTTGATGTGCCTCGAAAAAAAAACCGACAAGCGCACGGTAACGCGTATTTGGTATTGGCCTTATTTGTCAAATAGACAAATAAAGCCAACACTTTGTCAAATAGACTGTCCACACTTGGTAATTGTTTGCCAAATATGCCAAATACACAAATACAAATAGCCATGTGAAGTGCCGGCATAATATGCTACCCCAAGCCAATAGTTTTAAAATAATTCGGGTTTTGTAATTAATTTTAGAATTCTAAAAAATATCGTTATAGATAACCAAACACGACTTGTAGCAAAGGCGTTGTTCAAAATAATTTTTATTCACATCAAATATACGATTTGTAATTGAATTTTTTAAAAAGCAATCCTTATTTAAAAAGAGATAACATCCAACGTTCAACCCGGAGGCTCGTTTCTGATTCAACTATAAGCCTCACCCGATTTTCGTATTGTTTTGGAGATGACGGAAAACTATAATGAACCACCCAGCATATTTTTCGTACCACTTAACAATTATTGTGTTGATAGTCGTTCCGCGAGCCATGGAAGTGATTTTTACCATACACACGCGGTGTCCATGATTACGATTAGACGTTATTACTAAGTGATAGTTAGTTGTCATTTTTATGAAGTGAATAAAACTTAAGTTTTAAAAACAAATTGCCGTTGTTGTGTTTAGAATAAGATTGGTCTGTGCTTCCATTTAAGTTGTTATGTATGACACTATTCCAGAATGATGGTATGTGTTTTTTTCTTACTAAAACGTGTATAAATAAAAGTGATAAGTCGAAGAGAAGATTAGAAATATGTTTTACATGATATGTTTTGGTTGTACGATGTTTTGGCTCGTTGACAGAATCTTTCAGTTTATATTCTACTATTTCGAAATTTTTGGTGATTATATTATGTTTTGATTGTGTAGATTTATTAATTCTTAAAATTCCATCAACAATAATATTATACCTGAAGCATCCGCTCTGATTTTTATTGGCAAGTGATAAAAAAAATTGTTAAATGCATTGTTATTTACATATTTTAATAGTTAATAACAATTGTTTGTTTTAACATTTGTGACCTCAGTGTCTATTTATAGTATTTGAAATATTTGAATTATTTAATTGGATAGCTGCATACCTAAATTGTTTATTACTATCAAACACAAACTAGGATCCAGTATTTTACTTTTATTTTGATATTTTTTTATTTTATTTCTAAAACATAAGTGTACCTATATTTGTACAGCAAAGTAGGCAACCTCACTCACATACTGCAATGTTTGTCCCGCCTTTTGCATATAACAACGTACTTTCAACAATTTATAGGCTTTGGATTTTTGTTTGTATCAAAATTTCAAGTAAGAATCATTGTATATTTATCAATATGTATACTTAGTAGCAATTGCTTTAACTTTAGTGGTTTTAATGACTGTAAATACTAAGAAAGTAGGACATGCACTATTTCTAGAAATTCCCACAAATATCGAGTGTGGAAACGGAAGGAAATAATAATCCATGTCGTAATGTTGATTTCCATGTGACATTTCTGAAGAATTTTGTTTCGATTAGGAATCGTTTTTGAAACAATGTTTTTTTGATTATCCAATTTATTACATTATTTCGTGTTAATATCGATTCGTTCTTCAACAAATTTTCTTCGCTTTTGTCACCTCCAGTAATGTTAGTACTCGAAAATGCCACCAAGAAATGTACGCGCTTGATACATCTGACGGTTAAATTGAGAATGATTGTGTATCTATTTCAAGAAAAAATGATGAAATAGAAAGGAATGGATAGGCATTGGGCATACAATAAAACCAAGAACTTCAATTTTCGTAGAAATCACTTTTATATGACACGGGGTCAGTTTAAAGTTCATCTTTAAAAAGAAAATAATTAATAAACATTTACAAATAATACTCCAAAATATATTAACAATAGCGGTCCCGTCCGGTTTCACCCGGGTGTAAAAGAACGAATGGGGAAGGGAGGAACATGAGTACACACATTCATCTTAGTTTACCGAGATAAATGTTGTGTCCAAATTTCATGATGATCGGAGTTGCCGTTCAAAAGCTTTTGTCGATAAAAAGCAGTATTTATACTTTTTTAAACTAATAATTTTTTTTAAATTAATTAAATAAAATTAAAATAAATTTAAATGTAAGCCTTAGAAGAAAGCAATGTAGAAAATAAAAATATATTCGCCCAACGTAGGGCTCGAACCCACGACCCTGGTATTGACAGTCGTGTGCTCTACCGATTGAGCTAGCGGGCGTTGTATTCCGACAACGCTAATATGAGTATATTTAGTTAGTGCATTTCACCTGAATAGAGAAGCTTATTTTTGAGATACATTTTGCAACATTTTTCATTAATGCTCCGCTCCTAATGGTCGTAGCCTGATTTTATATAGCCTATAGCCTTCCTCGATAAATGGGCTATCCAACAAAAAAAAATTTTTCAATTTGAATCAGTAGTTCCTGAAATTAGCGCGTTTAAACAAACAAACAAACAAACTCTTCAGCTTTAGATATTAGTATAGATTGAAATACTGGACTATAATTCTAGTGTTCTCAACTGATTCTAATTTCTACGAAACTATTTCCTTTCCTGTTTTTATTGATTGATTGCTTGTGAACGTGTATGACCTATGTTTGTTTATTGGCTGTTTGTCAATTTTATTAATAATGTATAAATGAATATTTGACCCAGCGTTGCACAGGAAATGTTGTTTTTTTTCCATACATTTTTCAATGTTGAACGCAACCCTCGCCATAAGAAATGGTAGTTTTATTGTTTTCTACTCAATAACCCTTATCAATGATTGTATTTTCTATAGACTATAAAAAAAATTGTATGCCCAAATAGATGGAGAACCCACCGTCAGATCTCTTGTGCATCCAATACAAAATCCGTAATGAGTATTTTTTTATTCTGTCTCGACACTTTGACAGCCGTAATTTTTCAATTTCTGACAGAATAAAAATAATAATTGTTACTCCCTACTTTTGTCTGCCCCTATGCTAACTCTGTTATTCGAAGTATAGGAACTCTGTGATTAAATATTTCAGTTATTTTTCATTTATGATTTCGTATGAAACACTTTTAACAAATAAATAAAATTGTCGACCAATTTTTTTCAGACCATATATTGACAAAAATTATAAAAAAAATATCAATCAAAATAATAAAGGATGACGTTTCGATCCGGATTTGGATCTTCTTCAGAAAAATCTAAAAAATATAAAAATTATTAGTATTAGTTATTTAATATTATGTAATAGAATGCATTATGATTGAATATTATTGAAAAATTAATAACAAACAAATTTTTTAATACGTAGTCATGGATATCAAAGTACCCATAAAGAAAAAGTTATTTAAAAATATTATTTTTTTATAATTTTTGTCAATATATGGTCTGAAAAAAATTGGTCGACAATTTTATTTATTTGAAGAGTTCTATTCAGACGTTAATCAAAGATTTGGACTTATTTTAACAGTTCCGTTAAAGCTGTCTTTAAAAATATAATATATGTGAATTCAGAAATTTGAAATAACGTCAGCAATAAATTCCTTACTGAAATCGCGCGAACACTGTATTTTGGTGAATCGTTTCTATGCTATGAATCGATTGTGGTATGCGTAGTTGTTTAGTTCATACTTTCTCCGAAGTGTGGCTGCGTCGTTTTTGTATATTTATATTGTAGCAAATAAATTCACAGCTTTTAAAAGTGGCCGCTAGGTGGTATGTGGATGCGAAACGTTTAGTTGTAATCTATGTTATGAAAAAGCACTCTTCATCTCAGATATTTTGCCGTCCCCTAAAAACGGTTAGAGATACGTATCTTCAGACGCTATTTTTTTTAAATTAAACGAGTAAACGCCAAGGAGACGTAAGAATCACATTACAAATACGTGTGAAAGATTGTGTTTTTGTAAAGTAATTTTTTCCAATAATTTTTTTTGAATTTTTTGTCTGTAAGATCTGTAGTGTGTTTCTTGGTCTTTCATTTGACGTTTATAAATAGTGTCGGGAGAGCTTCAACCATTTTTACTCTAGATGAAAATGTAAATACATCCTTATTTTCTATATTAATTAGGAAATTTTGGCTTTTTAATTGTGAATCATCATTACGGCATTATTTTAATATAAATCGATATATTAAAAAAAAAATTTGATAGGGGCTTAAATAAAAAAAAAATTTTCTTTAAGCTATAGATATATCGCTCGGAATTTTAAAAAAACAAGTATTTTCGAAAATATAAAACGATAATTTATCTTTTTTGAATTATTTAAATATCGTCTTTTTATGCGAGTTCATAGATTGTTTTTGTTAAAGTACTTTGCTTAAATACAGACAAATTAATTTTATCTTATTTAACCTTGATAATAATCTTGTAGATATATACAATTAGCAAATATTAGTTAAAATTAGCAACTATACAAATTTTTCTAAGGAAATTTTCAAATAAAGCAATTAATATTGCAATTCTAATAAATTCGCTTTTAAGAGTTTTCTACAATAGAAATTGTTGCTTAAATTACCGAAAATTATTCTTCTGCGCAGTTTATAAGAAAACTGTTTTGAAGCATTAAAGATTTCCAAAGCGCGATAGTTGGGAATACTCAAAAATCGTCAAATCTTTGATTAACGTCTGATTAGAATTCTTCAATATATAAAATTATCGACTAATTTTTCAGAAAAATTGGTCGATAATTTTATTTACTCAAAAATCGTACCCGAAATAAAATTTTTGAAAAATATAACGTGCAACATTAGATTTAAAAATATTTTGACTGCATTTTTACCTTGAAATTCGATTAATACTCGGATTTTTCGAAAATCGCGCAACACATCTTATCAGACGGGCTATAAAATGAATTTAATAACTTCAGCTAAAATTGTGTAATTTTATTTCCCACGCCGTCATTGTAAAGTGATTCGGAACCGTACAAAGTTACTAATTTTCAATTCTGGAAACATGTTTCAATAAAAAAATGAAAAAAATTTACTGTGCGTAAGCAGCGATATATACTTTTTAAAAATCTAAAAATACTTTATCGTCATCAATGAAAACAGGATAAAATATATATTATAGAATAAGAAAATTATTTTGGCCAGCGTTATTTTTTGTATCGAAAACGCGCGGTTTATAATACGCGCCACGGATCTAAAAAGTTCGGAAGTTAGTCACAAACAGCGTCGCAAAGGCACATTTTAGAGCCGTTGATACTCCCACTACCTCCCAGCTACCTGTACGGAACGTGCGCTCGTCGGTGATTGGCCGTGATCGCTCGTTGCCTTTGTCACTTGTCGCTTTCCTTCTTTAAAGTACAGTCGAGTACGTTATATTGTCAAGTTGTTATTGCTATTTTAGTTTTGTTGAGTATGCGAGTTTGTAGTTTTTCAACAGACTGTACAAGCGCAAGTCCGCATTCGCATCTAACTTCCGAGCCGTTTAGATTCGTGGCGTGTATTATACTTAGTCACACCAAATTTCGCACTAGATCGCGCGACAAGGGCGTAGATATTTTTTTTCCTCAAGGGGTAAAACAAAAAATTCAATTTTTTTAAGTTTTATTAATATCGCACAAGAATACTCACGAAGGAAGGTGTCAAGCAAAATATTAATTCCCAAACCAATTTTCCACATTTTTTTTCAAGAAGTATATTTCTAAATTTTATTTTTTAGCCAGGTATTCGTATTATTTTCAGTTTTATTTTATTATTATTATGATCCTGAGGGGGTAAGTACCCCCTTAACCCCCCACCTTTTCTACGCCCTTGTCGCGCGACTTGGCTATTTCTGTTAATGTAGGGAAAGGCTACAGAATTCACCTATAAAACAACTGTGGATTTGGTTACCAATATTAATAATAATAAATATTTTTTATAATTTGTTTTGAAGTGATAAGAATTTACGTATGCAAAAATTTACAATAGTGAATACCTACCTACTTAATATTCGCTTTTTATGAAACATGAATGATTTTCCATGCCTGCAATAAATCGACAATTGCGACTATACCACGCAATAATAACAACGCCTTAAAAATCGCATAAAAACAAATTTTAATGTTGTGTAACCGAACTTTCATTCGAGCCCGCTTTATATACTACTAGCGGAATCCCGCACTTCGCCCGGGTGTAAATCTATACTAATATATAAAGCTGATGAGTTTGTTTGTTTGTTTGTTTGTTTGAACGCGCTAATCTCAGGAACTACTGGTTCAAATTGAAAAAAAATTTTTTTGTTGGATAGCCCATTTATCGAGGAAGGCTATAGGCTATATAAAATCAGGCTATGACCATTAGGAGCGGAGCAGTAATGAAAAATGTTCCAAATGTATCTAAAAAATAAGCTTCTATTCAGGTGAAATGCACTAACTAAGTATACTCGTATTAGCGATGTAAGAATACAATGCCGGCTAGCGCAATCGGTAGAGCACAAGACTGTCAATACCAGGGTCGTGGGTTCGAGCCCTACGTTGGGCGAATGCATTTTTATTTTTATTTTTTTATTTTCTACATTGCTTTCTTCTAAAGCTTACATTAAAATTTATTTTAATTTTATTTAATTAATTAAAAAAAAAATATTAGTTAAAAAAAGTATAAATACTGCTTTTTATCGACAAAAAATTTTGAACGGTAACTCCGATCATCATGAAATTTGGACACAACATTCATCTCGGTAAACTAATAATGCGTGTGTACTCATGTTCCTCCCTTCCCCATTCGTTCTTTTACACCCGGGTGAAACCGGACGGGACCGCTATTATATCATATACTTTTATTTTATATACTGAGCATAGGAATAAAATCGCAATCGAACTATTAGGGTGTATACAATATACATACTTCTGTCTTTTTTTACGCCGTAAGCACTGGCATATCCAGTAGGGTTCAACAAGCACGGGCGACCCGGCTTAAGAAATTTATAATTTGCCCCCTCCTGGGTCTAAAGCGGGGTACGCCCATGTTAACGTCATAGAAAAAGACAAAGTTTTTGAAACAGAGATACTTGATTCAGATTGAATGCAAGTACATCAACCAATCCTATCATCGGAGAAATCAGGGAATTACATCGAAGAAAGAGACGCAGATATATTTTCGATACGTTTTGTTGCGTTCACTCACCACATATTGAGTAGATAGACAATGATTCATATAGTTAATTAATATATACCTATATGAAAAATATGGATTGTATTAAATTCTATTATTATTATTTTAAGAGAACCCTTTTCCCGCGGTTCACCCTGTACAGTGAAGCAGAAGGTAATGTATGTTTGTATCTAGACATGCGTACGTCGAAGAAGATAGATTTAGGGTGGCGGCGAAAAGAACAGAAGACTGACGGTTGACAAATGACTGTTAGGACAGATCTCACCACGATCCCTTGGGGGAGATACACGACTTTTGACAAGGCGGTCAAATGATGGGACCACCACAGTCAAAATAACATCAAACAAAACAAAGTTCGCCTCTTGGTATATTATATTATGTGTAGTTGTTATCTTTGACCAATGTTTCGATACATTATTAACATTTAATAATTAATCATTTTAATTTTTGTTTAACAAAATGTTCAATATGAACGGAACTGATTTTCTTATCGATTGTTTTAACAACTGAATGTCGTGTAACCAGCTCTATTACAAATCCTCTAATTCAATATAAGATTGTCTATATGTATTACTAGCGGTCCCGCCCGGTTTCACCCAGGTGTAAAAGAACGAATGGGGAAGGGAGGAACATGAGTACACACATTCATCTTAGTTTACCGAGATGAATGTTGTGTCCAAATTTCATGATGATCGGAGTTACCGTTCAAAAGTTTTTGTCGATAAAAAGCAGTATTTATTCTTTTTTTAACTAATAATTTTTTTTTAATTAATTAAAAAAAATTAAAATAAATTTAAATGTAAGCCTTAAAAGAAAGCAGTGTAGAAAAAAAAACAAAATAAAAATGTATTCGCCCAACGTAGGGCTCGAACCCACGACCCTGATATTGACAATCGTGTGCTCTACCGATTGAGCTAGTCGGCGCTGTATTCTTACAACGCTAATATGAGTATATTTAGTTAGTGCAATTTCACCTGAATAGAAGCTTATGTTTGAGATACATTTTGCAACATTTTTCATTAATGTTCCGCTCCTAATGGTCGAAGCCTGATTTTATATAGCCTATAGCCTTCCTCGATAAATGGGCTATCCAAAAAAAAAATGTTTTTCAATTTGAACCAGTATTTCCTGAGATTAGCGCGTTCAAACAAACAAACTCTTCAGCTTTATATATTAGTATAGATTGACCACCTAGAAAGTACCCGCTGCTCCGATTGAGGTAATGTCAGTTTTTTTTTTGAAGTGAAAACTTCTTTAGCGGCGTTGTACACTTTTTTTGTAATGGGTAAAAAAATGTTAAACTCGCGTCAGGGACACGTGACCTGATCGAAAATTCGTAAGACGAAAACTTTTGTGACATGCCCTAAATGAAATCCATTGTATTAATGTGCAAGGTATATATTTTTTTTGGGACTTGTCTATGCAGTCGAATGGATTTTAACTACACTATAAGTTGTGTTTTGGCGACATCAGACGGAATTTCTTGGAAGTTATTAGTTCAAACTTTTCTGCGCTTTGGTCGTTTAACATAGACGTTAATATTCAAGTTTTCACTTCTGCCGGCACTCCCGGAGTGCATTTGCGTTTTTTTTCTTATCATCAGTCCCATTTAACAGAAGCGCTTATACTTGTGCACAAATATACAAGAAGCACAATAAACACTAAATCGGTTCAGTAGTTCTCGAATTATAAACGGACAGACAGACAGATGTACTGCAGAAGTAAACCCACATAATATATAAATCAGTTTATTCATTTTCACGATTTCGATGTTTCGGGTTATTATAATATATTTTAAAAATAACAGTTCTTTTTTCTTCTGACATTTTTCTAAAACTTCAAAAAAACCCTTCAAATAAATCTTGAGCGATAAAAAAACGGTGAGAACTATTTGAAAGTTTACAATTTAAATATGACATTTTTCTCACAGAAAGTCTGTTTGAGAAAACTAGAGTGACCTGTGCGAATTATTCGCACTAAATAAGTAAAATAATTATCACTTTACAAAATTATTTTTTAAATATGATTGCAGGTATTCAATTCGTTTCTAATTTTGCACACTGCTTATAACGTTCTTCTTTTTGTTGTATTACAATATGAAGCTCAGATGACAGTACGAAGAAATATTTTACTAAAATTGTCATATAGAGGCGCAAGTAGCAAAAGCGTTGAGCTAAGCCGTCAGATGGCATCATGCAGCATTGCTGTGACGTTGTTCAGCGTTGCCCGCCAGATGGCAGACGTTGTTCAGCGTTGCTGTTAATTAATTAATTTACAAAAACAAAAGCAATAATAAATTTTTTAGTTGTCGATGTCAGTAGAGCAAGCAATTATCTGTAAAATGATATATAATTTATGTGGAGAAATTGTGAGTTTTTTTCTAAAAACATCTTTAACCTTGGCGTATTAATATATGATATTTTTCTATCGTTAAATTTAAATGATAAAAGTCAGCGAATTATTTGTTTTTTATTGCTGCTGCAAATTTCAAGTAGCAAACATCTGTGACCAAGGGGTTTACTGATATTTCAATCAGTAGATATACCACCGCACAAGAATGATCATAGAAATACTGATATCTCAATCGGAAATAAAGTACAGATTATATAATTTTCATATATAATAATGCAATTGTCATGTTATATTATGTACCCTCTCTCAATGGATTGTCAAAAATGTTTTCGAGGGGTTCAAAAAGAATATAATAATATTTCATCATCAGAGAATATTCAGACCTCGTGATCCTTCTTTCATACAACGAACCAGAATCGTATAATATTATGTGATTATACCTATATACAGAACAAAACACAGACGCCATAGATTGCACCAATTGCTTTGTAGTGCGTGAATGGCATTCGTTTTAGGATCAGCCAATGGCGAGTCTGCATTCTGTCAAACTTAGGGTAACTTTTCAGCCTATCGCATACCGCTCTTAGACATGCAATATTTTATTTTCAACTAATACGTAAATGTTACATTTTAAATTACGGAAATAATGTTTTGATTTGAAAATAGGGAATATTTTTTTCTTTGTTTTTGTTTCTTTAAATTACAGGAAAACTATAGCAAAATAGGTAAACAAATTATAAATGTGTTTAATGTTTTTTTTTTCGTGGGGTTGCTATTTTTGTCGAGTCATGATTTTTGCATGAACGTCAGCTATGGTTGTTGTGTTCATTTATTTTCATATTTCGTTCAAAAACAACTGATCGAATTTGAAATATAATTTCTCTAAACGTAAACCTTTTAAATAAAAAAATTTTGTGAATTTTTTAATGTCAAACGATAAACATTTAAAGTGATGATTTTAATTCTAGTCTGTTATTTCGCATAATTTTTATTGATGACTAGCTTTTAGTCGTGGCTTCGCTCGTGTCAAAGACTTTTTTGTTATAAGCTGCAAGCTTCTTTTAATAAACGCGCGGTGGTGTAAAAACCTATTGTATTGACTTTATGAATCCGATTAAAATCGATTCAATAATTTTTTTTTTTTGCTTGCAGGAATATAGACAAAAATTATTAATTCGATCGAGCATCTTTGTCAAAATTTACTATTTGATTTATTTCTGTTGTTAATTATTATTTATTAATGTATAAACAGTGTTGATACTGTCAATATTTTTCCTTAGATGTAAAAAAATTATTGGAACAATCTGGAAAAAAACAAAATTAAAAAATTAATAACCAGCCTTGCGTGTATGTGTGGTTGATCTCTAATTAATCGAGCAATATATGTTATGTATAAATGGATCATAAATTCATAACAGTTTTTGACGTAGGATGTTTTCCAGTCGGTGCGATATATAGTATAGTAGGTATATATAAAATACTAGCGGTCCCGCCTGCTTTCACCCGGGTGCAAAAGAACGAATGGGGGGAGGGACATGAGTACGTACATTTATCTTAGTTTACCGAGATAAATGTTGTGTCCAAATTTCATGATGATCGGAGTTACCGTTCAAAAGTTTTTGTCGGACGAACAAATTTTGAGTTACATTTCATTGATGCTCCACTCCTATTGGTCGTAGCGTGATAGTATATAGCCTATAGCCATCCTCGATAAATGGGTTATGCAACAAAAAAAAATTCAATTCGTACCAGTAGGTATAGTTCCTGAGATTAGCGCGTTCAACCAAACAAACTCTTCAGCTTTATATATTAGTATAGAACAGGGGCGGGCAAATCTTTTGATCGGCGGGCCACATAGCTGATGAAAATTTGACCGCGGGCCGGATGGCTGACGAATATTTCACCGCGGACCAAAAATTTGCAGGTAAAAAGTTCCTTCCATTCTATTCCCGCATTCGGAGAGCAAAAAAAAAAAATTGGTTGTCTGTAAAGTCGGTTTACGGACGATAGTTTTACGTGATAACGTATTCCGCTCGAATAATACAAAGCCTGAATTTTAGTAGCTGTCAAACTTGGGTCGATCGTGCGCGGAACGTGACACATTTCGGAACGTGACACTTTTTCGTGCATGCAGCCGGTGTTTCATCAATTTATTTCATCAATTTATAAGACGTTATCCGTCAAAAGGTCCTCACATCCTATTTTCGCATTCGGAGAGCAAAAAAAAATTCTATTTCCGCTACTATTTTTCTAAAATTTTCTAAAATGCTTCGCGGGCCGCCATTTGCCCAGGCCTGGTATAGAATATAGATATAGATTAAAATTTTGGTGTCCAACACGTGCGAAGCGGACGATTTTCCAATCGTGTGGTACCCTCGTCTGTGAATCGGGCGACTCTTAAAAGTCGCAGAATATGTTATTGTATTTGCATGTTCCTTTTTTGGTGTGGGACTTGTGATCGCTCTGTACATAGTATATATTATACGAATAGCTATTACAAGTACAAGAGTGAGGAGAACATGAGTACATTGGGCCCAAACAGCGGCATGTTACAGAAAGAGAGAGATTGTGACAAGAAGGTTGATAAATGATAGTTTGTAATGAGAAACCATGTCCACTTTCAATTTGATGTGCTGTTAGATAAAATATGATTAAATATGTATATATCTACTTATATAAAACTAATCCACCAATTGTTACTGAATCACCAATTCACTCTTCTGTTATATACAGTTTACGCCTTTACACATTTTTAACTTCCCGCTTTAAAAAAAAAAATTTTTTTTCAAAAATCAGGAAGTTATTGTTTTCACCCCGATTTTCGAAAATCGAGTTTTCGCCAGATCTCGACGTTTTGAGGTCCTAGGAAGCTATTGAAACTATTTTGGCGATGATGTCAGTAGGGCTGAATGTGTGTGTGTGTGTGTGTGTATGTATGTATGTAAACCTTTTATATCTTTTGAACGGAGTGTCCGACTGAAACGCGGTTTGCGGCATCTGACGTGATCTTGGTGAACTTAGACTTCCTGAAAATTTGAAACGATTCGGCCCAAAAAATTTTGAGAAATCTTAAAAAAACAACTTTCAAAAATTTTTAAAAATTTGTTTTTGTAAAATATTTTCTAAACTACTAAACCGATTAATTCCAAAATCTAATCAGCTCTTCTCCTTAACAAACTGCGTCGATTTCCGCAAACCGCATCATTTTTTCAGACTGTAAATTGGCAAATCCGGACCGAAACGTCTTTTATTGAGATATTGAATTATAATTTCATAATTTTTTGTCAATATACAGTCTGAAAAAATTGGTTGATAATTTTATTTATATGAATAAATTGCCTATCTACTTAATGTGCGGTGAGTGAACGCAACAAAGCGTATCGAAAATATGTCTGCGTCTCTTTCTTTGATGTGATTCCCTGATTTCTCCGATGATAGGATTGGTTGATGTACTTGCATTCAATCTGAATAAAGTATCTCTGTTTCAAAAACTTTGTCTTTTTCTATGACGTTAACATGGGCGTACCCAGCTTTTGGCCCAGGAGTTGTTATGTTGTGACAATATTGCCTTAGTAGATATTTGTACGGTGACACAGAGCACACAGGGTATGTATTCCACACTGGAAAATAGACTGCTACACCCGTCTGGCTATAAAACGTTCCGTAGTATACGACGGCTTTAGCCGTCGTGTCAAATTTTTGAAGTTTTGTTTATGACGGTCTAAGCCGGTTTGTCCGTCAGTGTTAAAAATAAGAGGAAAACTGCGGAAGTCTACTTGTATTGTACAAGCACAAACCGTATTATAATCATTGTTATACTACTATATATATGTATAAAATATGTAATATGTAAAAGGCACCTATATAAAAATATCCTACATTGGTATTAAATACAGTGTGACCAAAATTAAAACAACGCAAAATAAATACGATGTAGGCATGAAAAACTTAAAAAAACAAAACATTTTTTTTTTACTGAAATTAACACATTTTATCAATAAATTCGAACCGCGATTTCGTGTATTTTTTATGAAATATAAGATTGTATATCTAGTGTCGTAAGCAAAAAAATATTAAGTAAGTTATATATTATTGGAATTAAGAATTTTAGAAACAAAATATTTTAAAAGAAATGTGAAAAAAATGTTATTAGAAAATTGTTTCTATAGCATAAAGGAATTCCTTGACTGTCAGCATGTACATTAATTATGTAGAAATGACAATAAAATTATTATTATTATATTGCTTTTAAATAATCAAAATGGCAGCTTCCATTATATGAAGCGTATAAACTTTTCTTAATTTTTTTAACAATTACTTTCATTGATATTTTCATTTTTAATAATCGAGTATGGCTAGGAAATTATTTATGGTTTTCACAAAAAGTCGCCACAACAAGGTTGCAATTTGCGCAATCGAATGTTTTGATGTAGGTATGCTAATTGTTAGAGTGTCTATGTTTAATATGGAACGCCAATATTTAATTCTCCATTGTTGGTGTATTTTAGAAAGGCGATATGTTTCAAAATATAATTTCCTTCCACTAAATCCTTCGAATGGTGCGATGGAGACTTGGCGTTATTTAAAAAAAGTAACCACCAAACCCCATCTCAGCATCATCGGCAGATGATAAGTTAAAAATGTTTAAATCGTCTCTTAATGATGCTAACATTGTTAGCGAAACGTGCGTCGAGAAAAAGTCTTAGTGGTTCGCTGTTTAATTTATGGTTATTTTTAAAATTAAGCATTTTTCCGCCAAAGTATATTTTCGAATATAAAAATTGAATTCTTCAGTATATATATCTATACGAATCGATGACGTTTTGAAACTGGTGACGTTATGGTATTCTTATATATAACCTAGCATTATTTTTCATTTTTATTATCTTGATTTTAAATTGTTAAGAAATATATTTTATAATTAAAATATAATATAACCTAATTGCGTTTTATTGGTACGTATGCATGGAGATCTATTTTTTTATCATTTAATTTATCTCACAAATATAAATTTGAAGGCTGAAAACTGGAAATGTACCTACTTTAGTTTAATATCATAACTTACTCGTTATTAAGGAGGTTGATGCGTTACAGTCCCAATCAAAAGTATATCGAATTCTAAATGGGAACTTTTTCATAATAAATTTTTACAAAAGGTTATAAGTCGATGATACCAATAAATTATTGTCATAAAGGCATAAATAAATATTTTTTTAAATATTAATTAATTATTTCAGTATTTTACTTAATGTACTAACTTTTGAATTTTTTGTACAAAGTTAGGCTAGAAAAAATAAATTTATGTAAATATCTGTATTTTACATATTTTTTGCAATAAATAATTAAAAAAAGAAATTAGAAGGAATAAAAAAAATTAAATCATTAAAAAGTTGAAAATTCAGTTAAAATTGTCAAGAATAAAAGTCCATAATCGAAAAGTGCTAAGGTTGAATATAATTATTTTTATTGATTTAAAGTCTCCTAATTAAATTGGAAAAAATATAAAAATATGCGTAAGACATCGATGCTTTACATAGTTAGTTTTCGGAACGGCTGACATTATTTGGTTATTTGCAAAAAATTAAAATGTACCGTTTGCATGCTAGGTTGACTATTTTCCATAAGACTACATGTAAAAGTTTTTTTTTTAATTTTTAACTTTATAAATCTCTTAATGATTTTGGATTTTTTACAGAAAATTTTGTCATAAAAAAATCTATTAAAAAAACTTTATTTCAGATTTTTTTCATTATCTTCGTAAAACGGCTCAACCTCCTTAATACTTTATCAAATGTTTTTGAACTAATTGTCTGATTGTCTTATTTTAACATCATAACTTTATGCTTTTATCCAAAGTGCTTTAAAATTTGCTAAAACAGAAATCCAAATTACTACGAATTCGAGACCAAATACTATTATCCAAAAAATGTGGAAATATATATTGGAGCGGATTGCGGAATGTTGTCGTTTATAACAAATTTTAATATTTTGAAATATTAACTGCAGGTTTGGTTCGCTTGGTTTAGATCAGGGGCGGGAGAATCTTTTGATCGTCGGGCCACATTGCTGATGAAAATTTGACCGTGTGCCAAAAATTTGGAGAACAAAAAAAAGGTCCTTTCATTTCCGCAATAAAAAGGTCTTTTTTCGTCTATTGTGGCCCTTGCTATTTACTATTTTTCTAAAATTTATATTGCCAAACTATTTTAGTTCTTAATAATCATTTATAAAATGCTTCGCGGGCCGGCCAAAAGTCTACTGCGGGCCGCCATTTGCCCAAGCCTGGTTTAAATTGTACCACGAACAGGGCTTGAGTAGCATAAAGCAGTCGAGCCTATAATCATAATGTAACACACGACACAAAAAATCCTGTAGGTATATTTCGCTGAAAGTCCATTCTAAATTTTGATGGAAACAATTTTAAAATCGGCGATGAGTAGTTTTGGAGATTGCCTCCTATACATCCTCTTTATAGTATAGTATAGATCAGGGGGGGGGGGCAAATCTTTCCACATAGCTGATGAAAATTTGACCGCGGGCCAAAAACTTGCAGAGCAAAAAAAAAGCTCCTTAGGTCCTTTTTTCGTCTGTTCTGGCCCTTGCTATTTCTTTACTATATATTTTTCCAGGCCTGGTATATCCGTATAAAATGTGATGATACGAAGACACCATCTTAATTTTCGCTTGAAAAATCATACTGTTTAATTATTATTGATATGATAGGTCAAGACAATATAAAAATATGAACTCAGATTTACTGTAAATTTTGATAATTCAATAGTCTAGTTCGTTAATTTGTTCAAATTATCTTCGTATATGATGACATGCAAATTTTACGTTTCTCAGAAAACGTATACCTAAAACATATAGTTGTCTATCCGTTCACTTATCAGTTCTAGGATTAAAACCTCAAAACTTGGGGACTTGTAATATGGAAAGCGATATATAAAGAAAATAAATGCTACGCTAGACATGAATGGAACAGAGATTAGACCATTAATTTATGACTTCCTTAACTCACAGACGAATATATGAGCTCTGTTTTAGAACGTCTTTAATACGTAGGTATACAGTATGTAAACGCGTAAGGTGCACATAGGGAAATTAGCATTGGGAAAAAATACTTGGATCAGAGTTAGCCATGAATGCATTAATTGTTATTTCTATTGAATTATCGTGGTAATCTTGAGGATTTATATTTTATTTTGATTTATTTTTATTTTACTTGGCTTTTTTAATAGTAAAAAGCTCTTATAAATCATGATTTTAATTTTTTTGTACAAAAATAAAACAAAAAAAACAACTTCATCTGTTTGGAAACATTTCATTCAAAAATTGTCTGACTGGTATGACGTATGCGCGTTGGTAAATCAGTGACCCAATGTCTTTAGGTTCAACACGAATAGGCGGAGATATTTGATCTCGCACCATATTTAAGTATTTTTAGGAATTTAATGTCCCATTAATAAAAAAAGTCCGATTATGTTGTTATCATTTGAATAGTTTCTTCGGTAGTATACACATTCATTTTGCAAAAGAATATTATCTGTCAAATTGAAAAACAAGATTTCAAGGCTCATTCTGATCCACTCATTTTTTCCCAATGTTAATTTCCCTATGTGCACCTTACGTGTTTACATACTGTATACAATATTGTATATTATAGTATATCTATCCATGAAAGTTCATTTAATTATAATTTTGAACTATATAATCACAATAGCGATTATTATAGTGCAAAATTGTACAATGCGTTATAGCGGATTGTCGCTATAGCCGAACCAATATGTGGCGCATTTAGTATACTACGCGCTACGGATCTAAAAAGTTCGGAAGTTAGTCACAAAGAGCGTTGCGCAAAGGCACATTTTAGAGCCTTTGATACTCCCACCACATCCCAGCTACCTGCACGGAACGTGCGCTCGTCGGTGATTGGCCGTGATCGCTTTCCTGCTTTAAAGTACATAGTCGAGTACGCTATTGTCAAGTTGTTATTGCTATTTTAGTTTTGTTGAGTTGCGAGTTTGTAGTTTTTCAACACAGTGTACAAGCGCAAGCCTGCATTCGCATCTAACTTCCGAGCCTTTTAGATTCGTGTCGCGTACTATATAGTTGTCTTTGACACTTCTGCAGGAACCCCGTAAGCATTGAATAACTACGAGTCTATAACATAGATGTATATATTTAATAGATTGCGGATACACAAGCGCCTCCTGTCCCTTTTAGAAGCCATTTTGTATGTGGAATACGCCGTAAAAAGCGCGCGAGATTCAAAAAGATTAAATATTCTATAATATGATGTTAATGGGAAAAACAATAAAACTCGCAGTAAACAGTGATATTTCGCTCCAAAGCCTATTTTTTTTATATTGAAACGTTTCAAAAATTACAAAATTGAGCATAAATATAATATAAAAGCTTAGAACATTTTACATTGTCAATTTGGCATCAAGGTTGACAAGCATTGATGCCAAATTGACAATGTAAAATGTTCTAAGCTTTTATATTATATTTATGCTCAGTTTTGTAATTTTTGAAACGTTTCAATATAAAAAAATAGGTTTTGGAGCGAAATATCACTGTTTACTGCGAGTTTTATTGTTTTTCCCATTAACATCATATAAAATATTTAATCTTTTTGAATCTCACGCGCTCTTTACGGCGTATTCCACATACAAAATGGCTTCTAAATTGGAACCATTCCGCACAATGCTCAAGGATAGGCATCCGCTATCTATTAATATATATATATATATATATATCTATGGTCTATAATACTACGTACTTTTATGCTATAGAAGCGTGATTGTCAACTTTACCCTAACTCTACACCTTTTATTTTGACTGACACATTCCGTCGATTATCTGTAACCTATTGGACAGGTTTATCGTAAAATTGTCGTTGAGGGAATAAATATGTACTATTGACTTGTTGTCTGTAGTGGTCATCTCAAAACAACTAATAAAGCATAGGTAATTTGACTTGTCAATTCTATTCATGTTTTATGACTGACCCCTTTCGTTAACAATTGTTATTGCCGTTATCCTTAAAGAATAATCTATGCCTTTACCACATTTACAACTCTTGTAATAATGTTGCTCTTTTCGTCGTAATTTTACGTTTTTTGAATTTTAGTTGCATTTTTGACGGTATCCGTGTTACTGCTGTTTGGTTTCGAAAAAATTCAACGCATTATTGTAGAATTTTTGAAATCATATTCACAGTTCTAAAAAATGCGATATCAGCAAAATTTTGGAATGTTAATTTTTGTGATGTTCTTAGTTCAAGTTTTGTAAAAAACAGAAATTTGACATTTTTAATAAATTAAACGTGTTTTGCGAGAATTAACAGGGATTTGAAATTGTAAAATGGTGGAAATTTTCAAAATATACAAAAAGATGATCCAAATCAGGTAATTTTCATGTTAATTTCCCGTATAAATTGAAAAGGGGCTTTTGGGTATAAAATGTTTTAACAGAATTTAGAGAAAGTACGATATTTGTATTCTCTATAATCTTCACGGTATCGACAATCGACAAAAATAATAGCATAGATTTATTTATTCTTGGAAAAAAATCACATGATTAGTGCAAACGCTTGTTTTTTATCACTTATTAATTATTGTTAATGGCTATAATAAAAATATTACATAGATATAATATATATTTTACTATAATAAACACAGTTTAGTTTACCGTATACAATTTGACATATGTTTTGTTATTATTCATTTGCAAGAAGAATTACTGGAATTTAATCGGAACTATTTAGATTTTCTATTTTTAAAATTCAGAGATTTGAACTGGAAACAAAATATTTTTTTCTGGGATGTAAAGCATTAAAATAATTTATTTAACGTGCCCATTATTATTATTTAAAAAATCAATAAATTATAAACGCTCGACAAGTAAGACTATTTGCAAGAATTCAATAGACAGCAATTATTGCAGCACCATATAAGCAGTTACTGATCACCAAAAGTGACAATTTTTTCAACCGCGTTTTTTAACAGAATTAACTCAGTACAATTAAATTAAAAATGGCGTCATTATAGTAATTGTTTTCGAGAAAGAAATTCATTATTTATTTACAAGTTATAATAGGTATATAGGTAGTTACAAAAAATGATTTGAAAAGTTAGGCATTAATGAAAATTAGTGTCGATCTATTTTAGTTCTTAAAATGTCCAAAATATGTGTATGTAGAAATAACGTAGTGGTTTAGGTATAACTATATGTATTTATATAGCTGCCATTTTATTGAACAAAACAATTCACATTGCGAAAAACTCAACGAAGCGCAAAACAACTCAAACACACCATGCAACAAGTGTTTGTATATTATAAAAACAAATCGACGCAACCATGTCGTCCATTTTGTTTTTATTTTTTTGTTATTTCAACTGTTTTAATATTGCATTAAGCACTATATATACTTAAATCATATAACATAAACTTGATCGAGTAACTTTATTTTAACTACAAAACGAAAGTGTATGATTAAAAACCTAAGATTTTTCTTTCAAATGCTGGTTAATACCCACAAACCAAGCTTCAGTTTTTGTATATAATACTAACGGTCCCGCCCGGTTTCACCCGGGTGCAAAAGAACGAAGGGGGGAGGGATATGAGTACGCACATTCATCTTAGTTTACCGAGATTGATGTTGTGTCCAAATTTCATGATAACAGGGTTACCGTTCAAAAGTTTTTGTCGGACGGACAAATTTTGAGTTACATTTTTCATTGATGCTCCGCTCCTATTGGTCGTAGCGTGATATTGTATAGCCTATAGCCTTCCTCGATAAATGGTCTATTCAACAAAAAAAAAATTCAATTCGAACCAATAATTCCTGAGATTAACGCGTTCCACCAAACAAAACAAACTCTTCAACTTTATATATCCTACGCTAAGGATTAAGATGTTTGCCCCCTCACAATTTCTCCACATAAATTATATATCATTTTACAGATAATTAATTGCTTGCTCTACTGACATCGACAACTAAAAAATTTATTATTGCTTTTGTTTCTGTAAATTAATTAAAATACAACAACGCTAAACAACGTCTGCCATCTGACGGTTTTAATTTTGAAACAACGTCAACACTTCGATCTGTCATCTGACCTTCATATTGTAATACAACAGACACAATACTGCATACTGCCATCTGACGGCTTTAATTTTGAAACAGCGAGCAACGCTGAACAACGTCACAGCAATGCTGCATGATGCCATCTGACGGCTTAGCTCAACGCTTTTGCTACTTGCGCCTCTATATGACAATTTTAGTAAAATATTTCTTCGATCTGTCATCTGAGCTTCATATTGTAATACAATAAAAAGAAGAACGTTATAAGCAGTGTGCAAAATTAGAAACGAATTGAATAGGTACCTGCAATCATATTTAAAAAATAATTTTGTAAAGTGATAATTATTATACTTATTTAGTGCGAATAATTCGCACAGGTCACACTAGTATTATAGTATAGATATAGATACGTCGTGTCAGCCCTTGGTTACTAAAATTATTGCGACACCCATTATATATTATATAAAAAATATGGTCAAACATCTATCGCTATCAGTATTGAATGTTGAAGGGTCGACAGAAGAAATTAAAGCATCTGCCTTTATTAAAGAGCCGCCTTCCGTGTCGTTTCTGATGTATTTAATGCCCTGCACCTTAAATATTATGGTTTCTTCTTTTTTCTTTTACCTGTTTTATTCAGTCGAATAAATAAATAATTATAATCTACTAGCTGATCCCGGTGCCGAGCAAAGGCAAAATTCCGTTCCTCGCTCTTCGTAATCACTATATTCAAACAAAATTTTAATTGGCAAAGAATACAGGACGTTGTACTTTTTATACGAGGTTCCACTTATTTTTTTTGTTTAAATTAAATATTCCTATAGGTTATGTAACTACTATATAGTTGCGTAAAGTGAATATACCTATAAGATTTGCAGGCGACTGCAAGAGAATTTTGGATTAATCATAAAACGCTAACGAAATTGAAAACATTACATATTTTTTTGTATAAAAACGATTTATTATAATTTGAATTTTTTTTTTTTAATAAAATTTAAGTTTTTTAAAGTATCATTAGTTATTAAAAAACCTTTACATTTGTAAAAATAGCATCTGGCGCTTCCCTTAGAGCCGACGTACGAGACTTAGCCCCCTTTCTCTCCCGTCTTTTGAACAGCCCTGTCTACTAGTGTTTTTTACCGATCGTCTAAGGGTTTGACATAATTTGTAAATCAAAATTGTATTTTTCAAATCGACAAGTAGCGTCTCATTTCGCTATACGTTGAAAAGAAATATTTACAATATAAAATACTAGAGTGACCTGTGCGAATTATTCGCACTAAATAAGTATAATAATTATCACTTTACAAAATTATTTTTAAATATGATTGCAGGTATTCAATTCGTTTCTAATTTTGCACACTGCTTATAGCGTTCTTCTTTTTGTTGTATTACAATATGAAGCTCAGATGACAGATCGAAGAAATATTTTACTAAAATTGTCATATAGAGGCGCAAGTAGCAAAAGCGTTGAGCTAAGCCGTCAGATGGCATCATGCAGCATTGGTGTGACGTTGTTCAGCGTTGCTCGCTGTTTCAAAATTAAAGCCGTCAGATGGCAGTATGCAGTATTGTGTCTGTTGTATTACAATATGAAGGTCAGATGACAGATCGAAGTGTTGACGTTGTTTCAAAATTAAAACCGTCAGATGGCAGACGTTGTTCAACGTTGCTGTATTTTAATTAATTTACAAAAACAAAAGCAATAATACATTTTTTAGTTGTCGATATCAGTAGAGCAAGCAATTATCTGTAAAATGATATATAATTTATGTGGAGAAATTGTGAGGTTTTTTCTAAAAAGGGAGGCAAACATCTTTAACCTTAGCGTATTAATATATATGATATAATTTAGTAAATAATTAATTAAAAAATATCCAATACTAATTGAAGTGCGAATCATTTATTTTGAGTGTTATTAAAAAAAATATTCCCATTCACAATTCTATTTCCCCAGTACCGGGAAATACACAGCTAGAAATAAAGCCGTTGATTTTTTGTAACAAATATTATTCCAGTATTACAATGAAACCTAACTCAGTTTTTTCGTAGAAATGATATAAAATCAAAAAAAAAAGATATAATTGCTTGCATATAATCTATTTATATTGATGATAAAACTTTTATCGATTTAGGGTTGACAAAAATATTCATAAAACAATCTAAAAATATTTTTTCGTTGAACGGTGAACGCATTAATTAATATATGTTGCGATGATAAAACTAAGATTATTTTTTGTAGAAAAATATCTAATATTTTTGCAGGTATATTCATTAAAAATGTTTATTTTGATTTGAAATTTTATTGTAATACAAATATTTGTTTAACTTTTATCTTTAAAAAAATTTTAATTCAAATAAAGTTCAACATAATTTATAAGATTTGCAAATAATAATGTATAAGGTAAAAGTTGGAATATATTTTAAATTACTGCATTGAAATATTTAAATATTTATTTATAATACATGTCATCCATGCAGTATAATGAAATCATTATGACATAATTTATTTCTAACTTTATATACCTATAGTTCGAAATAATTGTTTTTATATGTATATCATGATATTAATAGTGTATAACATTATTGATAATTGATATACATGTGTTCATAAATAATAAATCCTCTCCGTAATTTTTAGAGGTCAAAATTTTACACACAAACATTGAACTATGTTTGCATTAAGTGTCTGAAATTGTGCACTCTTCAGAGTGTTTATAAAACTTTTAAAACACCAACATTTCGTTTTCTTGCAAGTTTTCTTTTTTGTATATTTTATGACATCCAGGCAAAAAAAATGTATTTACTGAATTTTTATCGATTTGTCTGTATTTTGTACCGGTGTCACTCGAGATTCTCGAGTGAATTTGCAAGAAAATTCGATATTCGTGCGAGAGACACAGCGGGCAATAATAGTAACAATATTTCCTCGAGGATGAGAAAAAAGCAAAAGCATACTTGAACTAAAAAACTGACCTTCAATTGAAATCTTAATAATAATAACGGTTCGTTATTGAGAGAGAGATTGTGAATTATAGACGCTCAACAACTGCGGTCATCAGCGTCTATGGTTCGTTATTAATTTACAAATCGCCTGTGTAAAAATTACCCACCGGTACATAATATATACGTCCATATTATGTCTTATATTATACATTATATATGAAACAAATAAATGAATATGAAAATATTAAATCTAAGGAGGGGCCACAGCAGTCACCAGCTAGTAATAAATGAACCTATGTTCATTATATTATGTTAAAGAACAAGATAAAAAAATGACATAATATAATACAACTCGCTTGCAGATATCGTGCCGTTTGTTCTGTACTACCATGCAAATTTTTATTGTTTTTTTTTAAGCCACCGAGTATTGTAGTCAAGCCGTATCAAATAGCAAATTGAATGTATAATCTACGATAGTTCTGAAATTGGGATTTAAAAATTAAGGACCGATGTCACATGAAAAGATAATATTTGGAATCCATTTTGGTATATCGTTTTCTCGTGATTATTATTTTCTCTCTTCTACGCCAACCATTTTTTAAAGGAATCATGGCTATATATTGCATGTACTGTAAATCTCAAAAAATTAAATAAGTGAATGTCATTTTCTACCTATTAATGTTACTATTCCAAAGTATCCAATAATTACGCATGGTATACCAATTGTATGTGGTGTTGTTTATTGGCTACAGTTTAAAGAGATCACATTTAGCGTAAAGGTGGCACTTCACATGGCTATTTATGTTCGCTATTGGGTGTTTGTTGTATTTGGCAAAATATATGACGTTCAAGGCAAACATGCAAATAGAGGCAAATACGACCATCCACACGTGGCAGTCAAATAACAAACACACAAACATTTGGCAGCAGAACGCAAGGTTCAAAATTCCAGGAATTTTAGCACTGTTTCATTGTCCCAATTCATTTTCAATAGTAATTGTTCCAGTTCTTGCTCACAGCACAAACACAAAAATACTGCACGTCCGTACAGACTATAGGTTCACGGCGCGTGCGCTTCTGAATATGGCCATTGTGTGGACGGTTTATTTGCGTATTTGCCTATTTGACGTCTTTGATGTGCCTCGAAAAACCGACAAGCGCACGATAACGCGTATTTGGTATTGGCCTTATTTGTCAAATAGGCAAATAAGGCCAACACTTTGTCAAATAGACTGTCCAAACTTGGTAATTGTTTGCCAAATATGCACACTTGGTAATTGTTTGCCAAATACACAAATAGCCATGTGAAGTGCCGACATAAAATAGTACAGCATTTAGTTGAGCGCTAGAGCCAGTCAAAAGAACTTACAAGAACTATCTAATTTACCTAAATAAATACAATAAAAAAAGACAGTAAATATGGATTTGCTTGATAGGTGCGCGTATTCCAATAATGCGAGTGAGTGTGATAGAAGTAATGAGAAAGACGTACTTAGTATTGTATGACAGAGAGAGAAATAGAGATTTAAATGCTTGGGGGTCCCAGCGGGATGTCTGTTGCTATAGGACCTCATGCAGGTCTGCTGCGTTGTGAAAGACATGCTCTCCCTAGACCTCGTCTGTGTGGCACTAGTATGAGTGGTTCTGGTGAACACCGCCCATTATGTTCAGTATTATTTTTTTCAAAATACGGTTTCATTTTTAATTTAACACTTTAACCGTCATTTGTATAAAAATAGTAGGTATCTTTAATTTCAGTACATCCGCGACTATAATTTTTTTTTAAACATCAAAGATAGAATTACCACTTATCTATACTAATATATAAAGCTGAAGATTTTGTTTGCTTGTTTGTTTGTTTGTTTTTTTTTTTTTTTGGTTGAGCGCGCTAATCTCAGGAACTACTGGTTCAAATTGCAAAATTTTTTTTTGTTGGATAGCCCATTTATCGAGGAAGGCTGTAGGCTATATAATATCACGCTATGACCAATAGGAGCGGAGCATCAATGAAAAATGTAACTCAAAATTTGTCCGTCCGACAAAAACTTTTGAACGGTAACTCCGATCATCATGAAATTTGGACACAACATTCGTCTCGGTAAACTCCCGCCATTCGTTCTTTTGCACCCGGGTGAAACCGGGCGGGAGCGCTATAGTCTTTAATAGTAAAAACCTCTCGTATAACCTAATCTTGGCAAGTAATGTGTTGAAATTTAAATATCCTGATGAAAGTAGGTCTCGTATGCAATATGCACATTAGGTATATTATCTGTATATAAATGAAAAATGTGGATACGTTAATTTGATCTCATTTTTTGATCGCAATTTATGTCAACATTTTTTCGATTTGGTATCAATCATACATGTTTGATTACTTATTTTTTGCCCTGATTTTAAATTGTAAATTTGAAAGTTGATCAGTTAATTTTTGAATTTTCAAACATTTCCAGGGTGTCCAATTTATTTTCTTTTAGGTAAGACTCGTATAAGGGAATGAATTTTTTACTTGAAATAACGTTTTTATTGCACACAAAATTTTAGAAACCTCACTTCGACGCATATAGCCTAGCTGCTGCGCGTCTATTAATAAAAAAAAAGTTTTAGAAATCTGATCGTTTTTCATTTTCAAAGCACAATGCAATGTTTATTACAAAGTTTAAATTCTGTAGGCGCTATTTTGTTTTACGGTTTTTTTACCAGAATAGGGAAAGTTGAATTTTGCTTTTTGATTAACCATTTTATTTTTTCTTATATCGCGATTCTTTGATTTTCGATAACAATTTGTTTCCTAACTAAAAGCTGCTACAGACTGAATGATAAACGTCAACCAATATGCGCTCCAAAGTGTACCAAAGGCCCATTTTACTATTTATTCGCCCCATCGCGTAAACCACGGCAAATGAAAAGTCGTCACAGGGACATAAATACATAAATGGGGCAAGTCCAACGTTGGTCATTCTCTTTGTATACTATCATCTCTGTCAAACTTAGGCCAATATAAGTATATTATGCCGGCACTTCACATGGCTATTTGTATTTGTGTATTTGGCATATTTGGCAAACAATTACCAAGTGTGGACAGTCTATTTGACAAAGTGTTGGCCTTATTTGCCTATTTGACAAATAAGGCCAATACCAAATACGCGTTACCGTGCGCTTGTCGGTTTTTCGAGGCACATCAAAGGAGTCAAATAGGCAAATACGCAAATAAACCGTCCACACAATGGCCATATTCAGAAGCGCACGCGCCGTGAACCTGTACGGACGTGCAGTATTTTTGTGTCTGTACTGTGAGCGAGAACTGGAACAATTACTATTGAAAATGAATTGGGACAATGAAACAGTGCTAAAATTCTTGGAATTTTTAACCTTGCGTTCTGCTGCCAAAAGTTTGTGTGTTTGCTATTTGACTGCCATGTGTGGATGGTCGTATTTGCCTCTATTTGCATGTTTGCCTTGAACGTCATATATTTTGCCAAATACAACAAACACCCAATAGCGAACACAAATAGCCATGTGAAGTGCCACCTTTAGTTTTTGTCAACGGCATTGGACCTAACTAATATTTATGTACACGGCGCCGACTTTATTTTTTTCTAACGATTATTATTTATTTTTATATATAGTCTCTATTGAGACTAGCAATGATTCCACATTTATCTTGATTTTTGAACACAATAGAATCCTGAATTATCATCGAAATAAACAATTATTTGCGTCAACTTTACCTGATATTGATAATAAATCGCCAACATTGTTAATTTTTCACGTTTCTATCTTATCGTATTTTTCTAATTTACGAGTTTTAATATTATCGGTACTACATGCTCTTAAAATGTTTATCCATATTAAGACAGCCATGTTTAACAAATCTTATTTTTGTTCCGAACGCAATATTAAATTTAAATTTACATTATACCCTTAATGAGATTTCGACAAGCGCCGTGTCTCCAATCAGAGCCAGATAAAAAGTTTATATTTTTTGGGTATCAGTCGATTAGGTGTACCAAGTTTAGAGAATACAATCCCGGGATCCCGGCCGTTTTCTGGCCCAGAAAATCCCGGGATCATACTTGGCTAATCTCGGGATTTTCGGGATTGGCACAAACAGATCTAGTTTGCATTCCGTAATCCGTTGCGCCTTGACAATTCCCTTGCCTAGATTATATTAATATTATTTATTATACGTAACGACAAAAAACAATCCTTAAATACGCGGTACGATATGTAAGAATATGAAATCTCCATATCCTGAAGTACAAGTACAAAATGAATCGGGGTTGGCAAATAGTATTAGACGTGAAATAAGCCTGTTCGAAAATGGAGGAGCTCGTGGATATCATTTAGAAACAGCATATAAGTAGCTATTGTCTATTCCTCCAACCAGCGTAGAACCTGAGCGAGCGTTTTCAGCTGCTGCTTATGTTGGCAATAAACTATACGAAGCAGGCTTGGAAGTCAAACATTGGATGCTTTGATATTTCTGCGATTGCATTTTCGAAATTCTAAATAGTTTTTTTGTGTTTTCTTTTTGATTTCTTGCAAAAGTTTTTTTTTTTTGTTTTGTCTATTTTCTATTCCTACTATATTGTGATTTGTGGTGTGCAACGATATTAAAAACATTTATTAAGAAATTACCCAAGTTTTTTTCATTTGAGCCCAATTAGAAACCACATAGTCTAATTCCGGGATAGCCCCGGGATTACGCATCAAAAATCCCGTAATCCCGGGATTGAAAAACATTCTCGGGATTGTAATCTCTAACCAAGTTTCATCGAAACCAGCACTCTCGTTCGCGACTGATATTTGTGCAGACAGGAAAAATGGAAAATAATGTCTAGGTACAAAATACCTCAAGCCAAAAAGTTTGTTTTCAAGTAAATGAAGATCGCAATTCAATTAAAACAAACGACATTCTTTAAATTTAGATTTAAAACTAGAAGTCGTATCAGAAACCTAGCAATTGTATAATAAGAAAGTCGTCATGCGGAATGTGTGCTGTGTGTTTGCGTAAGGACGAAAAACTATAGTACGCGCCACGAATCTAAAAGGCTCGGAAGTTAGATGCGAATGCAGGCTTGCGCTTGTACAGTCTGTTGAAACACTACAAACTCGCAACTCAACAAAACTAAACTTGACAATAGCGTACTCGACTGTACTTTAAAGCAGGAAAGCGAGAAGTGACAAAGGCAACGAGCGATCACGGCCAATCACCAACGAGCGCACGTTTCGTGCAGGTAGCTGGGAGGTGGTGGGAGTATCAACGGCTCTAAAATGTGCCTTTGCGACGCTGTTTGGTACTAACTTCCGAACCTTTTAGATCCGTGGCGCGTACTATACCTACTCAACATTTGAAAGTATATAAAAATTTTACTGAAATAAATTTATGTACATTAATTTACATTTTATCTCACTGCTCATCCCCCTACTGTAACATAAAAGCATATTATAGCATTTATGTCTATTGACCTATAATGAGAAAGTTGCATATGCCTGTTGAATGTTATCAAAAATATTGCGATTAAATATTATGTTTTATATTCTGATTTTTGAAGTATGTATTCAGACTATTTTAGTGTGTGATATGATGAACAACACACGAAATTAAGCTATTGTTAAAGATGTAAAAAGTAAAAAAAACACACGTAATTAACTAAAATCTTAGTTTACTGTGTGAAATTTCAAATTTTAATTTTATTATTTATTTATTAGTTCTTTTTTTGTACTAAAAATATGACGCAGGTGAGAACGCAATACAATTTAAAATTGTGAAATACTTGTGGCTTGGTGTTTTTTTCCGTTTTGAATTTAGTGTGTGGTTGTCAGTGCGATTGACAAAAAAAACAAATTGTGCCTATTTTGTTTTTAATCTGTGAATTTATAAAGAAAGCAAAATCTCCATTTTAAAAATTTTATACTGTTAAAAGTTTTTTAATTTTCTTTTAGTGTAAAAAATATTTAAATATTTTTTATGTAAAGCGGAAAACTGCTCAACGAATGCTACGTAAAAATTGAAAAGAATTAAAATTGCGTGATTTTTATTAATATAATTTTTTTTGGAAAGCTTAAAGAGATTTAAGAACCAATTGTACAACAACAGTGTGCAAAAAAATATTTTTAAACCTTACATCATTTTTTTTATTGATTTGTTATCGATTATTTAGTATCATCCCACTAATCGGTCAATGTTAATAACGTTATCAGTTTCAAGTATTTTATCTATTTATATTCAACTATAGATACTTGAATATTTCTTATTATACCATTGATATGTGTGCCGGAATGGTCTTAACTCCTTTTTCTCGCGAAACTCTGACACGTCAATTCGGCAGTAAAATTTAATCTACTGAAGTTAAGACTTCTGAAATTAAATCATACACTACATTTAAATAAAAACACATATTATTTTTTTATCAAACATTCTTCACGACATAGATTCGTGTTCACCAAACCCAGTGAAGTTTAAATCAATGGATTAAATTTTATTGTTTTAGATAATTATTATTCTTTTTTATAACCTCTACAGCTTTCAGTTTTTTCATCGCTTGTTTAAAGCAGTGTTCTATTTCAAAATAAAAAAAAACAATGAGGCATTTAAGATCATTTTTGTAGAGGTGCTCTGAAGCACAAATATTATAAATATACATAAACAAATAATTTTATCGATTTGTCCATTAATTGTTAACAATTTTTTTGCTCCAAATTATTTGTATTGGATATAGTTAATAAAGTTCCAAACAACAATAATTTGTTGATCTATATGCATCTGAATTTAATTTCAGTATTATAAAAATGTGTTTTGAAAAATGTTAATCTAGCGTCACAGCCCATACATCATAATGTGTCAAAGAATAGGTTGTAATATTTGTATTAGAATTCATTTTACAAATCATAATATTTACACAAAATGTTATGGAATGCTTCTCATGCATTAGCCATCCTGATCAACGGATATCTCTAGTGAATTCATTAAAGACACCTTTTCTTTGACTTTTATTGTATCTTTTATATTTAAAATACTGATCGTGAATCTATAAAATCCATTCGCTGGCCCTTCGTTTCTTTTAATAATAACACTAGAAATTTTAACTTTAGTTTAGTTTGATTTAAACTAAGTATAGGAAACCGCTGCATTAAAATTTTCAGGACGATATTTATAAAACATTTCTGAAATAAAAGTTTTTCAAATTAAAAAAAAAAACGCATTAAAATTACTTCAACTGTAAACATTATAATTTGAAAGCAACACTAGCCAATAAATAAGAGTTATTACGTCAAGTATTGGGAAAGCATTTAAGATTCAAGCGTTTCCAATCGACTTTTATGATTTCTAATTCATTTGAAATGCTGATATTTTAAAATTGATTTTTTTATGTTAACAGGACATGGATCTTATCGAGGTACTTTGGAAGCAAGATGTGGATCTTGGTTTTTCATTGGCAGAAGCTGAAAACAATCCAACAGATTATGACAGAAAGTCATCTGCAGATTCACCTGAAACCAGTTCGGCCAACGTTTACCTCAGTGATATTAAACTGACTGAGAAGCCTGTTATACCGACAAATTCTACATTACCTTCCAGGTCCAGCAGTAACATTGACGATGATGTGGAAAAACTGAAAGCTTTGGAAGCATTGAAAGTAAGTTCCCAAAATAAAGTTTATTATTACTGATCGGTAAAGGTTGGGGTCTCCAATATCGGACCATCCTCAATTCTGGAACCAGTGCCAATATTGAGAAAAGTTTACAAAGATGCTAAAAAGAAACATATTTGTGGTCGGCAAATTATGCAAAAATGTGTTAATAATTTCAGTTCAATTTATATACTCAGAAGAACTATAATTTAGTATTTGATTTCTTCCACTGATATAGAACAATAAAACAAGCAATTCCATATGCTTCCAATTTGTATTGGCGCCATCCAAGCTCTAATAATTCAGACAATACACAAACACTTTAATGAAGAAACGTTGACTAAATTTGTCTACTTTTAGAGTGAAGATGTTGCTGAACCTGAAGATGTGCTGGGAGATCCTTGGGCTGGACTTTCTTACACTGTTGATACAGAAACAGGTTTGTAATTTAATAATTTATATGGATTACGTAATATTAAAAACGATAACTAATGAAAAACTCGATCAATTTGATTAATATTCTGGAAGTAGGTACCTATTAGTGATGTGCCGGATATCCGTATCCGCGGATATCCGAGGGAGAAGAAAGATCCGTATCCGTTACTTTTTGGCGGATCTTTTACCTTATTAATTTTCAATTCATAGATGAAATTGTATATATATATAGGGGATTAGGTAATAATGAAAAACTGTTAAATTCCATTCAAATTATTTTTTAAAATCGTATTTGGCACCTTTATATTGCAAACATTTATCCTAGTGAGTACCATACCAATAGTACATAACTCAAAGGTACTAAAAAACTATCTTTATAATGAGATATTGCACATAGATCTTTGGAAAGAGACAATCTGTTATGAGAGTTAACTCTTAAAGAGGTTAATAATTTTTTCCCATAACAGATAGTCTCTTTCCAAAGGTCGATGTGCAATATTTACCGCCGGGTACTCTAAGAAAGTTAAGATCCGTATCTGTATCCGCGGATCTTGAAACCAAATATCCGTATTCAGATCCGTATCCGCGGATATACATTTTTAACGATCCGGCACATCACTAGTACCTATATCTTGCAAGGATATTTACAAGTCTTGAATGTATTCCGCACTGTAAAACAAAGGTTATCCAAACTTCCGGCAAATTACTTTCTCTCCGTTTTAGTAATTTATATATATTTAAAATTATTTCTATTCCGATGGTAAGGACTGACCGTTTTAACTATCAATTTCATCATCAATTCTTTTCATAGACTTAATTACAATACAATATATCAATTGTCAAAATAACAGTATCACTCATTTCTTCTTGATCTGAATTTTCTGCTAAATCATTCTTCACTTTTGACTGCTGTCATTTTAATGTATGTCTATGATTCAGTTCATTAAAGTTAAGTGACTCTAATTGTTTATTAAAAATTGTTCACAATTTGTACATATTTCACATCATCTTTGGTTAATTGTTGCCTATCATAATGATGTCATTGTTTACAATGAAAATAAAATTGTTTAGGCTTTTATTTTGATACGTGACGACGGATTTTAATTTATACAATTTTTCAATATTCAGTCTTAGAATGATGGATAAGAAATGGATGCTTTAAAAAAATTAAACATCTTATCAGTGTGTTAATCCACAATCCTGCTTAAATAAATGTTTGAGAAAACACGTTCTTTGAAAAATGAAAAACGCCATTATATATACTGTTCATTTTAACAAAAGACAGAAGAGTGAAAAGGAGTTAGTCGAGAGAAATACTAGAAAAAATTTTAACTTTTCTACAAAAGTACTATAGAATTATTATTGTGTTATACACCAATAGGTAGACAAAGTTGAGTGTGGAGCTAGCATTGATATTAACAGTGCAGTGGTTCTACAATAACTATTAGTTCCAGATCATATTTCTGGTTTTCAGACCTCTTGATTTTATAGATTTGCGATCATTTAATCACAGTTTTTATACCCATAGGAACAGTTTGATGTTGTTGTTAAACTCTTTCTTATGACGAACATTCGATTATGCTCACAGAAAAACAAATGATTGAAAAGAAACACCGATCAAAATGTTATTTCACAGTGGAAATTGTAAATGCTTTTCTAAAATCTAGATTTTTTAATTTTAATTATTGTAATAACTATTTAACAATAGGTATCTATACGGATTTTTCTGTTTTAAAGATGCTAACATCCGAAACACCAAAATCTAAGCTGACTCGTTAGTCTATAAGTACTAGTGATGGATCGTTAAAAATGTATATCCGCGGATACGGATCTGAATACGGATTTTTGGTTTCAATATCCGCGGATACGGATACGGATCTTAACTTTCTTAGAGTACGCGGCGGTAAATATTGCACATCGACCTTTGGAAAGAGACTATCTGTTATGGAAAAAAATTATTAACCTCTTTAAGAGTTAGCTCTCATAACAGATTGTCTCTTTCCAAAGATCGATGTGCAATATCTTATTATAAAGATAGTTGATTTAGTACCTTTGAGTTATGTACTATTAGTATGGTACTCACTACGATAAATGTTTGCAATATAAAGGTGCCAAATACGATTTAAAAAAATAAAAAATAATCTGAATGGAATTTAACAGGTTTTCATTATTACCTAATTACCTATATATATAAAATTTCATCTATGAATTGAAAATTAATAAGGTGAAAGATCCGCCAAATTCTAACGGATACGGATCTTTCTTCTCTCTTGGGTAACCGCGGATACGGATATCCGGCACATCACTAATAAGTACCTATATAATATTATTGACATTGAAAAAGTGATAAACATTTTGGAAAGACTAGTAAATTATGTAATATGAAATTGTTCAAAACCACTGTCGATTCGATATGTATAATAAAGAATGGATCTAGCCAGTCTAGCTTATCGTAAAGTATAGAGCAAGCCGACTGACTGCTGACTCTCTCGGTGAGGACTGTGGAAGCGTAAAAAGTGCTCAGTCATGATCATCGCATCTATCCTCTATATACCGCTGACTATACCACGCAGGGAGGCAAGTCTGAAGAGAACGAACCCAGTCTGATACGAAAAAGACATACCAAAGACACAGGCTTGGCCTCATTACACGTTATTGCTTCTTTTCATCGATGCCTTCGTTCACGTCGAATCGAAAAGTTTGCTCCCGGTCAGTTCGTACCGAATGGCTACGTAAAGATACATTTATAGAATTTGTCACAAAATATTGTTACCAAAAAAAACTTGAATTGCACGAGTATTTCAAAAACTTTGACATTCTGGAACATTCTGGTACATTGTTTACGAAGCACTAATATTCCAAAGCCATACCTGTCGTAGTGCTGTAATGTCGAAATGGCTGGGCCACAACCTCTCTCACTGGGTTACTCCGATGAAATCCTTGGGGGATTTTTTTTCCAACGAAGGCAGCTGCGTACTGTTTTATGCTATGAGCCATTCGATGGTGCACAGCACGATGCAATACAATCACTGCTTTGGTGCTGCAATATATTCAATTACTCTATACTCGGTTCTGTATTTAATATGAGCACTCCACTCGCTAACCAAATTTTTATTCGCAAAAAAATCGATTTAATACGAAAATATGGATTGCAAATCAATTGTAGTTCAGATTGAAGACTCAAGACTTCTTTAATGATAATAATTTTTGATTTGGTAAATGTTTTGTACAAGAAATTTGCACACCTTCTGACTAGTATGGGATGTTTCAGTGTCATTTAAGATCCCGGCAAACGTACAAATAATTGGATAAATGCATTTTTTGAGGGGTTGATAAACGATTTGAAAAATAGTAGGTACATCACATTTAAACTTAACTTTTTTAACAACAATAATTTTAACAATAACAACAACTTTAAGAACAATAACTTTAACAATAACAACTGTAACAACAATAATTTAAAATTTTTTATATATAAATCTTCTAGATTCTCCGAAGATGGCATAAAGTCAGATAATAAAATGCAATAAATAAACCTTCAGTATTTGCTTAGTTCATCGATCCTATGGCACCAGGATTCATCCTTTAATCTTACAACATTTAAACTTAACTTTATTCTTGTGTTTTTATTTGTTTTTGTTACTTTTCAACATTTCTTTGTGTTATTAATTTAAAGTATTCTCTAAAAATTCTATTTATTAAATATGTAACTGTAATAAGAAAAAAATAGGTTTTTGAAATCGTTGAGTGTGTTAAGTTACAGAATAGCTGCTTTATCAGTATTCATGATCATATATCATATAGAGAATGACAGATGGATCATTAGTCATATATTGGTTGTCCACATTACCGTTTGTTGGATATCTTTCCCTAGTACCTACTGCCTCAGTCATGGTGGTTTCTGTCAGAAATACTGATGATTTCTAGTAATGTATGCAACCTCCTGCATCCATTACATGGTTATTTTTTATTGTTTCATATCAGACAGTTAAAATCCCCACTGCATTGCGTTTTAATAGTTGATAGTTTAAATCAGTGATTCCCAAAGTGGTCTATATCGACCCCCAGTGGTCGACGACAACTTGCAAGGGGTCCATGTCAGCGGGAAACAAAATTGGGGGTCCATGAAATGAAAATGGGGGTCAACGATAGTGAATCTCCTAACAAAAAAAGAAACAAACTGAACATCGTTAACCGAAGAGATTTAAGATTAAATCTAACTAAATTAATCCCAAATGTTGAAAATTTATTATTAAAGCATCAGGTTCATCCTTCACACTAAAAGCATTTATTTTTTGCTTAGTTATTTTATGTAACAGAAAGTAAATTTTAATTTGGTTCGTTTTAATTTGAATCTAATTAATAAATGTAAACATTTCACACTACATTTCACTACCGTTATAAATTTAAATAGTTCAAAGTGAGTAGCACTACACCGATTGTCAAAAATACATTTGAAATTAATGAATTTGCAAAAAATCAATATCAGATAAGCAGGGGGTCTATCCAAAACCTAAAAACATGGCAAGTGATCTACGAGACAAAAAAGTTTGGGGATATAGATCACTTTGGGAATCACTGATTTAGTTGAAAACGAAAAACATTTTTAAATCTAGTTTTAAAGCTGGGAGTCGCACTAGGAACCCAACATAAATAATAATGTATGAAAGCAAAAGTTTCTTAATAGAATGATATTTTAGGATTGAAGAGGAATATTCTGTCACGAAAATATTCGTTTATATTTAAAAACAAAAAAAAAAAGAAATATCACATTGCTGTCAATCATTTTGATAATGTTTATTTAAGATTTTAAGATGTAACTTTTGAAAATAAGGACCACTTAAAGTTGATTTTGTATAACGGAAGGTACAGGTACAATGCCACTTGTTAACATCTTAGTCTTACCTGCTTCTGTCTATACATAAAAATTCCCACATAAGTCACCAAAAGCCGTATACCAAATACCAATTACGACTGTTGATAGAAGTTTTTAGTTTTATATACACAAAAAAATTCTATAAAACGAAACAATTATTTTTTAAGATTAAAAACCGTCCGTTTTTTAAAATAATTGTTTATTATTACCAAGTAGGTATATTCAGATGGCATTTAGCTCATTATCCAACTTTTAAATTTTATTGTTAATTATAAGAAATTAGAGTACTTTAATAATGTACATATGCGGGATCTAGAGACAGTTAACCCTTCCCCCATGTAAAAATTGCTCGATATTCGGATTTTTTACTTTTAGCCTTTCCCCACTTTTACGCCGGCCCTGCTTATACATTCTCGAAATTTCCTACTTATCATTTATTAGGTTTGAACTACCGACTACAGGATCTAATAATTTAGCATTAAAGTTTCCTAATTCTTGTTTGTTGACGTGATTTGAAATAATAGAACTGGCGTGGCGCTTCAAGAATAACCCATCACCAACTATGATACGATTTCCAACGATGACTGTGATTCCTCCTTTTATTTACTTATTAACATTATTTCAAAACTATATGTAAGATCTTTGTCCTTAAACATTTGAAAATTGATTACAAACTCAAACCCGTTATTTCTTTTTGCTCGTCTAACTTCAATTCACAAGTCGCTATGCTCTAATGTAATTGTCCCAGGATCACACTAACGTAACCAATGCATATGGCTTAGCGTTCTTGTTCCAATTATGCCATTAACACGTTAAGCCATTGGTCCATTTTTATGCTGACAGTTGTAGGACAGGTGTATCAAATAGATTTCTAGTCGGTTATATTATTTTGCGGTTGTTCGTTTACTCCATTGGTTAGCGCTTTATTCTTTTAAAAGTGTTAAAAAATACTAGCAAAGGCAAAATGTTATTTTTTCAAATTCACTAAACCGTAAGATTTGTTTTACTTCTCATGTCTTTTAAAATGATCTATTCTTTATTCATTTTCTTAAATAAAAGTGGCAGCTTATTTGTCACATCTTGTCAAAGAAGTTGATATTTAGATCGACGATCATTTTCTCAAGACACGGATATAATCTTTAAATCCTTAAAAATGCAGATTTATTTCTGTTCGTAATGAAATGATATTTGATCAAGCATGACCCAAGTGGTGATGGTTAAATTGTGCATGGTTTTCCAAGGTTACGTTTTTAACCGTGATACACAACTCGATGGACCACGTAAAGGAGCAAGCAACACTTCAGGCAGAGTGAATGTCTGTGCTATAATAATATTGCCTCTCTCCCTCTTTCATTGTCTGTCTGACCGCCATTGTCGGCTTTGCGCTTTTATTTAATATCTATCAACGTATCAAGGATTTCATTATTACATTATAATTATTTCATGTCAATAAGAAATTTATAAATGATACAGCATTATAGCAGAAATTGCTTTTTGTTGGGATGGGTTCTGTGACAAATCTCACATCAAGGTTAAATGTTCCCTTTCACATCAAAAAATGGCCAATAATTTCTTACTAAAATAACTATGTCAAAGGTGACAAAGACTAAACAATAATTTTTTTTGTTGAGTCTGATATTATTAATTTTGCAAAATATGTTGTGCTGAAATTTAAAAATTTGTATAACTATACAACCGTAAATATTCTAGCTATATATAGCTCTAATATTTTCGGTTGTATAATTATACAAATTTTTAAATTCATTGACCTAGTCATGTTTGCAATCCTAGTGCTACCATTACCATATTATACTACTGCATTATTTTGTTTGTTAGTCCGTAGCATTATTAAGAGTTACCTTATCTAACATCCCAGTCAATTGAATACTACATCTCTTAAGATTATTGTAGTGTCATGCAGTTGAGGAACATTCCTTCTTTATAGTTATCGTGGTCAAACATGAAAGAGTCATCATGACAACTTGCAAACATCGTAAAATTTTACTACAACACAACAAATAGAACAGATTTTGTAGAGAACTATGACTTTAAAAAAATAGGTCACAGTTACCTTTAGGAATACTGATCTTTTTGGAATAAGTACCTACTTACAACACTGCGTTCAATTAATTGATTACGGAAAAAACCACGCCGCGCGCCGGCCGAAACCATTCTCTCCTAGTCGGCCTCATAAAAATTTTGCCCGTGCCTACACGTCACCAGGAATCCAATACTGTCTGTGGATTTTCCTTTTCTACCCTTTTCGACATTTTCAATGAAAGCAAAACAGTTGAAAGTTTTTTTTTTTTGAAGTGATCATGATCTTCGAGAGCTCTCCTGTAATCGTAATATTTGCATTAATATTGTTTTTTCTGGACGTGTAAGATAATGTTAAAAAGGAAAAGTAAGTGGTTTTATAAAAAAAGAAAAAAACGTGAGAGATAGTTGCAAATGGAGTTTGTCTAATCAAGTGTATATTATTGTTGCTTTTTTATAGATTATATGCTGTATCATTTATACAGTAATGTCACACCTAACATAGTAGACATTGGCTAGACCATAGACCGGACGAAAAGGCATTCCATCAATTCGGTCATATCATCCTACGTTGTATGTATTTAAAACTGTCCATTTAAAAAAGAACTAAGCGAATTATAAATATATATGTACATTGTACATACATATAGTTAAGTCTTACTGTATTGATTCACTTCCAATGTACAGTTAAAATTTACTTATTCATTGTGAAAACTTCGTAAGAAAACTAGATCAAATTTAATCAGGATGACCTAAAGAAACAGAAAAAAGCGTACATAATCTCTCGTTTATGTCTAATCCATAAAATGATTATGTATTTCATTTTCGTACATTTTGTCAATTGGTAAATTCTATAACATTTATAAAATTTTGTGGTCCATTTTCTGTAATATGTTGCCTAATAATACATTTAAAATTTACTTACACTAAATCTAGAATTGTGTTGCCGTTTTCTATTATTTAAGTATGCAGTGGATCTTATTGATAACATTGTCGAGCGTCTATAAAATTTACAATATTCGAGCCTTATTTATTGCACTGAGTTTATGAAAATAAACAAAAAAAAAAACAAACAGAAATATTCCATTAATTACCGTATCGGCTGACAATTATTTAACCGAAGAAATCGGTATTTAATACTTGCATCAGTGAATTTCGTGTGAAATGTTGCGTACCATAGAATTGTACGGAAGTTGTGTCCTCATCTCTTTCCTTTCTTTCTTTATTTTTCATCAACAGAAATATTTAGAACGTGATTTCTGTTCATATTTTCCATCCGATCAACCAACCAAAGACAGAACATTTTGCGATCTGTTTGAATGATTATTTCTCACCATAATTGATCTGGTAGACAAAATCAGCAAATAATTAAACAAATAATAATAGAAAATATTAATTTACTTGGCTTACAGTTTGACACTTAAAAACGGAATTCAACTAAACATTAGAAAACATTTTCTTTCGCCAAGTTGAAGTAGTTTATAATTGTAAAAAATTACAGATACATAATTTTAATGGCAATGGGGTGCAGTTTTAAATAACTGCCCATTTATAATGTATTTCAAAAAATGAGTAAGATTTTATTATTGTGAATTATTTTATGTTCAAAAATCTTCGTGTTCAGTTTAAATTTTTTTAATAACTCATTTTGAAATATTTAGAATCAATTTGACATCAGAAACGGTTTTAACTCTAATTATGCCCACTCTTGCAATTTATAGTAGAAATATTGGGTTACAGCAATTCAAAATCATTTGAAGATGTTTTTTGAATTAATTACTTATACCTATTATTGGTAAAAATACATTTCGAATGACAAGTGGGTAGAATCTTTAAAAACCTGTCATCGCATTTAGGTATAGATATATCCCCTATCATCTTGAATATATCGACTAGCAGATAGGTATTAAAAAGCAGACATATTAAAATGCGTTGAAGTTTCCTGATATTGTAGTCTTTCCTAGATAAAAGGTCCTTCAAGAAAAAAAAATACGATAGATGATTTTAAGTGGTCTACACTTTACTGTATTGTGTTTTATAAAATAAAAGTTTTTTTTTATGATTTTTATAAAAAAAATATTTTTATAATTTTAATACATTAGAAACACAAAATAATCTCTCGGTGTACAAATATTTGAAACTTGAAATCGTTGCATCTACAGATACTTGGATCGATAACAGGATCTTAAATTGATTAATTAAAAAAGTACATGGGTGACCGAGCTTTGCTCGGAAAGTTAAATATTTAAAATTAAATTGAAAATAAAAATAAATATTTAAAGATTAACTGTCATAATATTTTGAAAACAATTGTTTCATTGTTTGTATAAAATTCCAAAACCTACTTACAATATTTAAGTATTTTCATACGTCAAAAAATTGATTTTTATAATGATAAAATTTGTAAGAAAACGATTTTTTCGAGAGATGAGACCTAGCTAAAACGATTTTTGCCCCCCAAAATCCCTTTTCAGTAAATATCATCCAAATCGTTAGGGCCGTTTTCGAGAAAATATTTAGGGACATAGGTACATAGGTAGATATAAGATTAGCTCGTTTAATACTATAGGGATATTTCACATAAATACACTCTGATTAAGGGCTTAAACCCCCCTAATTTACTAGTCCCGTACAAAAATATTGATGTTGTTTTTTTTCAAAATGAACAATTATGTAATCAACGAGATTTAATTATTTTTATTGTCATATAAAAATCGGTTGATAGATTTAAAGAATTCGTTATATTTACAAATATAATTAAATCGATAATTTAAAATAAATTGAACAATATAATTACAGTATATAGCAGCATATTGTTATAATAAAATAACAATGTCTTTTAATATTGAAAACAATGTATTTTTTATTAGAAGGTGGAATAACATAGTCCCCACCTTAAACAGAAACAATGGCCAATGAGAAAAGATTTCATCTATAAAGTATATTAGTTATGCCTCCTGCCATACCTGACAACTTGCACAACCTGTATTGCTTGAGCTGGCTTTTCTATATTAGCCCAGTGTTATTATTTAAATTATCTATCATTTATTACTGTAGCTGTCAGACCGACTCCACATAGACCAGGTACGACCTAACCGGCAAATGAACCTTGCTGAGCCAACCACACGCGTACCTTTTCTCTATAGATTGTTCGTCAAAAAGTTGCGTCTTGGCGGAACACCGGCTCAAAGGCCCCTGCGCACGAGGCTGATCTTGCCGCTATTCGACTAATTCGAACGGAACTCTTTCCCAATTATCTCGCACTAGCCGGGCAAGTGTCACTTCTATCTATCTACCAGGTGTAACCACGACACGTCTGATTTTTTAAACGCTTTATATTAGTTTGGGTTGTAACTAACTATGTATGTAACGGAATCTTTGAGCATAATTTTCACCAATTTCCCGAAGTCTGATTAATTTGAAACTTTGCATACGTATCAAGGACCGATGACAATGCAATAATTTGATAACAGTTTCCCATTATCCTTATTAGGACCCCCAGGATTAATAAATTCTTTTATAGATCCTCAAACTAAAAAGTGAAAAATAAAATATAGTTTAAAAAAAACTAAAAAACACGCTTTATATCGAACTAAAAAGTAAAAAATAATTTTTTTAAAATAAGCTTAAAAAGCGTTGGGCGCTCGATGTACGAAAATGTGGAACAAAGCGCCCCACGCTTTTTAAGCTTATTTTAAAAAAATTATTTTTTACTTTTTAGTTCGATATAAAGCGTGTTTTTTAGTTTTTTTTAAACTATATTTTATTTCTTACTACCTCTTCCGCTGCCCATTGAGAAACAATATTTCTTCTATCGGCCATCTTACTAAGGTTTTCCGTGGCTTTTCCACAATAAATTAATGCCGTAGAAAAGTCACGGGGAATTTTACACATTTTTAATAGTTCGAGAAATTCTGCTAACCATGCTTTAGAATACCTCCTAACTATCAGAAAGACATCGACAAACTTACATATTTGTTGATGAGTTCTGAACTCTTTCTGATAGATATAGTCGATTTTTGAAACTATGTACAATATATATATATACATATATATCAGCGCTGCCAGACGTCCCGATAATGGCGGGACGTCCCGATTTTTAAATCAAAATTAAATGTCCCGCGCGGAAAAGGCTCAGTCCCGCTTTTCGGGGATAACTTTAAAAGAAGTTAAATCTTCACAGAAATATCATGAATAAGTAATTCTTATAAATAATTATTCTCTTATTGTAAGTGGCAATTTGTAACACTCACTCCACAGACTATTGTTTGAAACGCCATATTTTTCTAATGAATAAAACTTTTTTGATTTTGATTTCTGTTTTTTTTTTTTTTATTCTGAAGACGAATAAGACTAACTATTTAACGATAGGGTAAATCTGATTTAAAATATTATATTTCTATTAAAATACATTTTCTATGGCTATTTTTGCTATCTATTGTCACGTAAACGTAATTTTAATTCAAATAAAAAGATAAATAGGTATTTGAAAACTTCTGATTATATATACGTTTTTTTACTATGTCCCGCTTTCGACGAAAGAATCCCACTGTTTTCACTCAAAGAGTTCCATAATCCCGACGTGGCAAAAAAAAACTGGCAACGCTAATATATATATACTTTGTAGATTGCCATCGTTTTTCATCGACTTACGTTACAAAATTAGTTGCCACGAAAAGCGATTTTATTTTGACGCGATAATATATAGCCTATGTCCATCCTGAAGGTCCATTCTAAATATTGGTGAAAAACGCTTTTGAACTCGGATGAGAAGTTTGGAAGATTACCTCCTACATACACGACTTTTTCTGCTCAAAAAATACAGAACTCTTCATGACTTCGTGTTTGCTGATCAATTTCTAACTCTGTCAATTCCGAAAACACCCTGTATGTTCGGCAACTCACATAACACGCACATTTTCACAGTACACATCTTCTACTTGTTCTCACATTTTTTTTATATAATTTTAATTAATATATACTTGTTTTTTGTACATAAAAACTGTTACCTAAATAAAATTCAAATTTAAAACAATATATTAACTAATAATCTTTAATCTTAACATTGTGCTATTATATATAGATAATAGTCTTTTTTTTCATTTATGTTTTCAAAAAAACTAAAGTTTGATTTTCATAAAATTGTGACATTTATTTAAAATTAACGCAACTGTTTATTACGATTTTTTTCATTTTGTACTTGAATTACAATTTTAATTTCTTTTTTATAACGGGCTATTTTGATAAATAATTTTTAGCATTAAAATAGCTTTAGTAAACCTTAAAAAATGCAGTGTTCATGAAGGTTATTGCATGCATAGAATAAATTTTTTTTGGCTGTGCATGATTTTTTTATCTAAATAAAGCAAGATTTTTTTAACTTACATAATATGCATATATGAAACGGTTTAGCTTTGATATTTCGCTAGGTACTGTTGATAATATTAAAAAAAATAGTTTATGCAAATTGGAATTTTATCTAACAAATATGAATTATTAAAACTCCGTTTTATCATATATTATGTTCCATTATTTAATGTTTCGTGTTAATATGTTATTAATCATTTTTCATAAACTTATCTGCATAATGTACATTCTAATTACCTATCTTTGTTATTTAGTCAAAGAATAATAATTAAAGTTGACTGTATAAAAATAATCAAGATCATATCTTCACTCTTATTGAACTTACCTTTGCGAGTACAAATTTTTTGCAACTACATTGCATGCTCCGAAAACTCACAAAATATTCATCTAATTTTTTAAGCAGCCGATGAGAATAATAGCCGATTTTTTTTAAATTAAAAAAATTGGTTGTCTGTAAAGTCGGTTTACGGACGATAGTTTTACGTGATAACGTCATAAAGAAACATTGATGAAAAATTGCATACTTTTATGAGTTACACTTTTCGGAACGTTACACTTTTTCGTGCATGCAGCCGGTGTTTCATCAATTTATAAGACGTTATCACGTCAAAAAAATCAACGCAAATGTTCAGTTCATTTTTATTGACACCAGTCAAAAATATCCTGATCTTACCTACTCCTATAACTTACGTATCTCCTAATAATATTTTTTTAATTTCATTTTTAGAAACAAAAATCAAATAAATGAAAATCAGTCATTATCGAGTTTTGGAAATGCTGAAGAAAATAAACTTTAGAAATCTTAGAAATTTTGATTGTAAATATAATAATAATAATAATGCGTTTAAAGTCCGTTTCTCGACTTTATGTCATAACAGACGCCATTCGCACCATTACTATTTTCCATCTATCACAGTCCCCGTTATTTTCTACAATTTTTAAACTTCAACTTAAAAGCAATGGGCGAATGAAGGAATTTTTAGGAAATTAAGTATAAGGTAGGCAAATTTAGAGCATAGGAGTTTGACAGGTAATCGGCCATGGCCTTGAATATGGAACCATCTCGATATTTATCTGGAATTATTGACGGAAACCATGGAAAACCTCAACAAGATGGCCGGTACAGGAATTACCGTTTCTCGGCGAGAGGCAGTGGGGAAAAATGCCAGCCACATCTGCCCCCGCCGGGATTCGAACTCGGTACCTCCCGCTCGGTTTCACATTTTAAAAATCGTATTTACATTTTACAGTTGTATATTTGAAATATTCTCAGCACCTGGACAAAAAAAAAATAGGTAGTATATAGGCAGTTATTTTTCATCGAGGTAAAAAACGATGACTCATGGAATAGCAGGCTTCGAATCAATTACGACAGAGTGCAAAATATTTTTTTTACTAATTCAGATATAAGTTTATGTGAAACTAAAAATTTTTCGATACCGTCCGTAAGTTAATATTTAATATCAGTATTATGAGACGGGTAAGACAGAAAACGCTATCGGAGTCCTTCGATACGCTAAATACGCGGTCTGTCTGTCCTTGTTCGTCGCATACGGTCGTCCTATTTCTGTCTTGAAAACAACATCTGTCTCAGTCTGGCCAACGCTCTACAGCACAATCCTTTGTCGATCGGTTTAATTGAACGTGTCTCTTTTCAACCCGATACGGCTTGTATTTTGCTCGCTTGCACCTATTATTTAAAAAAAAATAACTTTTCATATAATATAGGGCATTAACGTATGTTTGTCTCTTGCTTTTTGATCTATCGGATACATAGTTCGGTCTTCGAAGGATTACTATTAGGTTTTTCCTATCGAAGAATGAAGTATTGTTTTCAGTGACCGTAGGCATCGAGAGAGCTGAGCAGCCATGTTTGATTTCGTCGTAGTCGCTATAACGCGATTGGTTTCTGAGTCTCATTGTTAGTTTGTTGTTTGCGCTCCGGATCCACGTTAATCGAGTGTCTGTTTATCGGATGCTCTTACGGAGTGTGTGTTTCTCCATTCGGTGTCATTTATTTGTCGAAAATTGAATTTCCTTACATTTGACTTTTCAAAATATTAATCGAAATATTTTTAGTGCTTCTAATTTGGTTGATAATTTTTTTTTTTTTTTTTATTAAAAGTATAAAGGTGTTTCAAGTTTGTGAGTTTTGGCAGAGAAAAAGTATCGCTGAAAATTGGTCGAAAGTGTTTTAAAAAACATGTGAAATTAATTGTTTAAATGTTAGAAAACTTTTTTTTTTCTTTGAAAAATGATTTTTGATAGTGCGTAGATGTCTTGAAAACATTTAAATTCAGTTTATTATAGACTGTTTTATTTTAGTTATTTTAATATATACGTATTTAGTTGCATTTTGTGATAAAAGTGGTACAGTGTATGTTTTTTTGTACAAACGAAATTATATTACCAGGAGTTAAGCCAGGAATTTAAGGTATGCATTTTTATTAATTTCGAAAAAGTGCTTGTTTCGAATATGGGAAATTATTGCAAAGCGGAATATATTTTTGGTAAAGCATTAAAGCTGTAGGGAGAAATAGTAAAATAACAAAAGAACGTTAGAATATATATTTTTGACCGGCAATGTCGGCACCTTTTTTAGAACAATCATTAGTTGTAACAAATAACAATAGAACAAATATGAAATATTAATGATTGAATTTTGTTTGTCATATTTTCATCTTAAAAGATGGATGTCATAAATTGTTTATTATGTATATTTTTATGATTAATGATTCCTTTTCTAAGCTGGAAGCTAACATAATACGATTCGTGTACAATATACATATTTTTGATTTTTGAGAATAACAATATTGTATTGATAAAATTCATATTTTGTGCAAAAATCGTTATAGGTATACGCAAGTCCCTCCGGATTTGTTTTTGACGTAGTCATTTTTTTAAATATATTTTTTGACAGCTTTGCGTACGGAATTTTTAACTATTACCTACTTATATAAGAAAGAACGCCACTAAAATTAAAATTTCGTATTTTTGCTCGCCAATATAATTTTAAAGCAGTTTAATATTTATTCCGAGAACATAAATGCATATTGACATATTTTCAATAAGCATCTTTGCTGTATATTTATTGTTTGGAATAGTTAAAGATGTTCTTATTGATTTTGAAACTATATTTTTTATGATAAAATATTTATTTGTTACTATTATTCACGAGAAGTTCACTAAACGATACCTCCAACGCGTATACTGTATAAAATGGCGTCCCGCGTACACGCTATGCATCTACCGTGTGTAACTAATATTTTACAAGTTTGTCTGTGTTTGAAATGTTAAGTAAATATATATTTAGTTTATATATTTTACAGTTTTTTACAATTTGATATTTTGGTTTCGGTTTTTGAAAAAGTTGGTGCGCCTTTTTCCACGGACGTGTTTTAGTGATATTTTTTCTCCGTCGGAAGTACGTAAAGGATCTAATACCGTTTTTTATTGTTTTGTTTATATTTATAATATTTTAAAGTATAGTTATTTCATAAAACTATGAGCCCCGTGATTCGGAAAATCAAGTTATATAGTTTCTTTCGTAAAAGCGTCTACAAAATCTTATTATATTTATATATCGCAAAAGTTGTTACAAAAATAATTTTGATTTGACTTCTTTGTTAATTTGCGTTTTTTAAAGAATTTCTTTATTTTATTAAATAAATAAAATAACGTTGCATAAAAATATGTTGTAATGATTTTTACTAAAAAATTGCAGACTTGAACTAAAATATAGGTATTTTATTTTTAAAGAATCTCTTCAGTACAATTTTTTCTTAAAGGTATTAGGTACACCTAATTTTTTGACGTGATAACGTCTTATAAATTAATGAATCACGTCGATATAAAAAGATGACACACCGGCTGCATGCACGAAAAAGTGTAACGTTCTGCCTGACCCTGTGCGTGATTATTAAATATGATATTCGAGCGGAATACGTTATCACGTAAAACTATCGTCCGTAAACCGACTTTACAGACAACCAATTTTGTAATCAAAAAAATGCGTCATAAATTATTTATTGCTATTTTATTTACGAAAAAAAATCGCGTTTTCCTAAATTCATTTCAGTTAAGGAATACCTACATTATAATATACGAATTTTGACTATTATTGCGGGTCCTTTGAAATGGATTTCAAGTTCTTTTGCGACGCTTAAGAATATCGAATATCGGTTGTATTTTCAACCGAAAAACTTTGACCTTGTTAAAATTAGCAGACACGCTTCGAGTTAAAAAATTTCACGAAATTTTACATTACTATCAATATTACTGGAACAAATTGATCCCCGTAATTGAATTTCGTGTATAAGTACTAGTGATGTGCCGAATATCCGTATCTGTATCCGCGGATATCCGAGGGAGAAGAAAGATCCGTATCCGTTAGTTTTTTGGCGGATCTTTTACCTTATTAATTTTCAATTCATAGATGAAATTTTATATATTTAGGTGATTAGGTAATAATGAAAAACTGTTATTCATTCAGATTATTTTTTATTTTCTAAAATCGTATTTGGCATCTTTATATTGCAAACATTTATCGTAGTGAGTACCATACCAATAGTACATAACCCAAAATGTACTAAAAACTATCTTTATAATGAGATATTGCACATCGATCTTTGGAAAGAGACAAATTGTTATGAGAGTTAACTCTTAAAGAGGTCAATAACTTTTTCCCATAACAGATAGTCTCTTTCCAAAGGTCGATGTGCAATATTTACCGCCGCGTACTCTAAGAAAGTTAAGATCCGTATCCGCGGAACTTGAAACCAAATATCCGTATTCAGATCCGTATCCGCGGATATACATTTTTAACGATCCGGCACATCACTAATAAGTATCTATGAATTGCATGAGTCAGTTTGATTTACAATTTGAGCACTAGCATTTACCCGCGACTTCGCTCGCACCAATGTCCACGAATCTATAATAATATATCCGTGATAAAAATAATATTTTTAACATAATACTTTACGCTCGTTATGTTCTACGCTCTACATAATCGAAAAAATTATAAGAAATAGGTATTACTGTTAACATTCAGTTTCTAAATTAATTGTTGTGTATTGTTCAATAAAAAATACCAAATCGCCCACAAATACAAGTTTCAAAGTAACATTTAATTAAGAAAATTGCAATGTTGTTTAAGGCCTAGCTCACATATGAAGAGCGTTAGGCCTAGCACACATGAAGAGCGTTCAACGCGCGTTGGCCCAACGCGCGTTTACAATTTCTATACAATTGTATAGAACTGTTTATATGATAACGCGCGTTGGTGGCGCGTTGAACGCGCGTTATCATATAAACAGTTCTATACAATTGTATAGAAATTGTAAACGCGCGCTAGGCTAACGCGCGTTGAACGCCTCTCATATAAACCTGGCCTTAATCGCGCGTTGACATTTATACCACTGTTCACATGGTTACCGATTTTACGCGTTAAGAGCGCGTTTATTTTATAGTTTATACGCTAGTCGAGTGTTGTATTCTATCGAAGATGGCCGTTGCAGATGCAATCTGTTTATGGATGCTATATATCGAAGAAGACAGCGTCATAGAAAAAATCGAAAATATTGGGTTCATCCTATTTTACAAAATAGAGTTACCTCAAGCTTGTACATTACACTTTATCCGAATCTCAGGAATTATGAACCTAAATTTTTCAACTACTATTTCGTCGATGAATAGATAATAATCAAATTCTTCTCCATCCATTTTTTATTTTAAAGAAAACTTTTTAGAAAAAATAATCGAAAATATTGGACAGCAGGAACCTATCGCTTCAAATCGCGCGTTGCATCTGAACACATCAATGCTAATCAATGTTTAGTTAGACATGATCTAAGCGCGCGTTGACGCGCGTAGACAGGGTATTTGCGTTATCGTGGCGTTGAACGCGCGTCGCCCACCAACGCGCGCTATCATATAAACAGTTATATACAATTGTTTTGAAATTGTAAACGCGCGTTTAACGCCTCTCATGTAAATCTAGCCTAAGCATAACATTCAAACGGATAAGAAATATCAATGCTCGGTCAGAAAAGCAATACTATCTATTTATTAAATAACTTCAAAAAGAAAAAAGAGATTATTAAATTCTACATGTATATTTTTTTGTGCTATAACTTCTCGAGGGGCTAACCGATTTGACGAATTTCGACGCCATTTTGTTCAAAATATTTACAGAATAGTCCCTTATAATATTTATTAAAACTGACTTTATTATCGAAAATACCCCTTTACTGAAAAATAGCGAAATGGTATTCATTTTATTAAATATATGTTGAAGAAGTTATTATATTAAAATATAGTAGTGAAATACGTATTTTATTTTCCATTTTTTTGAATAGATCGATTCAAAATGGTATTCTTTTCATTCTTTACATTTCCAAACTCTTTACTTCCACCATATTCTTACACCACATTGTCTCTAACAACAATTAGCGGGCAAATGCCTGCCTATTCATAATGCATTTTTTGTCCTTCAAATAATTCTTCAAATCGAAATAACAATTTCTAACGTTTCAAATCAAATAAAACAAAAATATGTACTTGAGAACCGTATATAGAACGTGATTTTTTATCATGCAAATTGACACTTACGCTTTTGATTTAGTTTATGAAAATAATACGCAAGGATCTTGCTTTCTTTAACTTTTTGACGTGATAACGTCTTATAAATTGATGAAACACCAGCTACACGCACGAAAAAGTGTAACGTTCCGCCTGTAACGTTCCGCCTGACCCTAAATATGATATTCGAGCGGAATACGTTATCACCTAAAACTATCGTCCGTAAACCGACTTTACAGACAACCATTTTTTTTTTGTAAAGTATCTCGCTTTTAACTAGTATAGTACCTGATGGCACTTTAAAATTCAGTATAAGCACACCCAAAATTATATATCTCCTCCGATTTGGATACTTTGAGACCCAAATTTAGATAAACTATAAAAGATACAAAAATGAAGTTATCGGTTCGAGAAAAGAGATTTTCTGTCGATTCGCAAAAAAATTCGCTCGAATCTTGTAGCTGCTATATGATTCGGACGCTAGATTGCAATTTTATAACATTATGTCCGCTGTACGCGGCTGGTTTTGCTGCTGGATTGGCTACTAGATTCGAGGCATGCTGCAGTGGCGCTTAGTGTTGTGGTGGTTTTTAACTTTTTATGCGTGTTGACTTCACGCACGAAGCTGCACGTTCCGCTGGATTTGTAAATGATTTTGTTCGAATGTCAGCAAAATTGGGCGACATATAGCATTTAAAACAGAAGTTTTTCATCGCAGTCGAAAGGCAATTATTGCGTTTTCATATATTATAGTATAATATTAATAATATATATATACTATAAACTGTCACAAATGACAAAAATATACGCTATGACGGCACCTGACCAGTTACTGTTTTCTGGTTGGTTCTTGCTCAGAGCCAGCAGATAATCAAGCGCGATTCTAATTCTGAAAGCCAGCCTGTGTCCAAGCAACAAAGCCCTGCAATCGTTGCAGTCATCGCGACTGCTGGCACATGTCCGAGTAGCCAATCCAGCAGCAAAAACAGCGTCGCGTGCAGCTGTCTTTAGGTTTAATAAATAAAATACTGTGTACATTGGTTCAGTGGTTATTTCTCTCTTAGCCGTTAGCCGGCTCGCGAACTATATCTCTAATTTCCGCTAGTCCGAGCTGTTTTAGGTTTAATAAATAAAATACTGTGTACATTGGTTCAGTGATTGTTATTTCTCTCTTAGCCGTTAGCCGGCACGCGAACTATTTCTCTTATTTCCGCTAGTCCGCAAATGTAAAATGATTGAAGAACAATTCTTGAAATGTTGAAATGTGATTCGATAGAGTAAATAATTCCAGAGTATCGTTTCGTTTTTTTGAGTGTATCATCAATTTAATACGTTCATTGTACTGTACACAGGCGGTGTTTAATATTTTAAATCATATCACATATTATCAATGATCTCCATCAATGTTCAATAGGATACAATACATATATACACAGACACACACAAACAGAAATTATGAAGATGATGTTCATGAAATGGCGGCAGTTCTCTGTGGAGCGAAGGGAGATCGCGCCTTCGCACTCTAGCATAGCCGTTATTCAACATTGTCACTGACTTCTATACTAGCTGGATAACTAACCCTATAGCATAGATATATATATTTAATAGATTGCGGATACATTAGCGCCTCCTGTACCTTTTAGAAGCCATTTTGTACGTGGAAAACGCCGTAAAGAGCGCGCGAGATTCAAAAATATAAATTTTTTTATAATATGATTTTATTGATAAAAACTCACAGTAAACAGTGATATTTCGCTCCAAAACCTATTTTTATACTGAAACATTTCAAAAATTACAAAATTGAGTATAAATATAATATAAAGCTTAGAACATTTTATATTGTCAATTTGGCATCAAGGTTGACAAGCATTGATGCCAATCTGACAATGTAAAATGTTCTAAGCTTTTATATTATAATTATGCTCAGTTTTGTAATTTTTGAAACGTTTCAATATAAAAATAGGTTTTGGAGCAAAATATCACTGTTTACTGCGAGTTTTATTGTTTTTCCATTAACATCATATTATAGAATATTTAATCTTTTTGAATCCCGCGCGCTTTTTACGACGTTTTCCACGTACAGAATGGCTTCCATATGACTTCTAATTGGAACCATTCCGCACAATGCTCAAGGATAGGCATCCGCTATCTATTAATATATATATATATATCTATGCCCTATAGTAGTGTCTGACCGAAACTAGTTTTTACGGCCGAAATCGAAACCGAATTTCGGCTTCAGTTTCAGTTTCGGCCGAAATCGAAACCGAAATTTAATGTTTTCTTGGGAAAAATAAAGTAAACATTATCGTAATCAGTCTTAATATTTTTTATTTTTGAAACAATCACATATTAATCATTCAGCCTCTAATATTTTAATTAATCATTAACTTTAGGAGGCATAAAAGACACTTGCTGCACCGAACATGTCTGATTTCAGCGCGAAACTTCCCGAATGAAGTTTCTGTTTCGGCCGGATGGCAGCCGAAACCAGTTTTTTTGCCGAAACCAAAAGTTCGGTCGGACACTACCCTATAGTGTTGGCCATTATCTCAACTTGAACAGTTATCCAATAATCCAAAATCACACAATATTGACCCGGTGACCTACCTATGATTGCGCTTACGCGTCACATTTCCCAAAATGTCAAATCAAAGTTACATTATTAGTGACTATAGTAAGGTGTCAAAATTATAGTACGCATCGCGTACAATGGAGCGACGGAGCAACGAAACAATACTTAAAGCATACCCGTCCCATCTATAAAAACTATGCCGATTGTATTCAGTCCTTAAATTTTAAATTTATAGTAGGTACAGTATAGAACTTATATGTATTTTCAACCGATCAAAACTAATCGACTCGTATATTATATAATATTTTCAATACTATTTTTTCATTGACCGAGCAGCGTAAAAGGAGACACTTTGCGAGGGAACTAAGGACTAAAAACATGAAAATATGTTGCAAAATCAGTTGAAAATACATGAGTTCAAGTTCACTTTAGTTTTCAGACCAATATTGCGTGACGTTGGCTACCCGCATCAGTTGGTTGTTCCTGATTTTTTCCCCGTTCGTATCGGCTATCCGGTTAGTATGGAGATCAGTGGATATAGTCCTTCATCTCAAATAATGGTACTACCTCTGAATCCCCATATATATAATATATAAATCTACATGTTATATATTATGTCTGTACATAAGAATAAAGGTGTCCATCTTATTTTGTTGCATAAAGAAATGATACTATTTCCTCATCCTTGTGAAAACTATATATACTTAGTTTATGGTTATTTTTCACAAAAGTAGTCAGTTTTTACAGCGTTTTTATTAAATCACTTTCTCTGCTGCTGCTACTGCTGACGCCCGAATCTCTGTTGTAGAGCGAAAGATGGTAGATTATAGATGCTCAACAACTGAGATCATCAACATGGGTCTCTATTATGATAATCAATATTTTTGAATAATTTTTATATGTTAATTATTGTTGTTTAATCAGACGATGAATTGTTGAAAATTAGACAGGAACATTTAGTTTTCTGTTTAAAAAACGACTATAATGTTACTGAATAAGAAAAAATTTAAGGCTCTCAAATGTAGGCTGTTTAGGGATTTCTTGTTTCAGTTTTTTACTTTTCTTTTAAGTGTATATGAATGTTTTTTAAAGAGTAGGTACGTAGAATTATATTATTAATTATTTATTAGAAATAATTTTTCAAAGAAAATTCCACATTTGTTACAAGAAGCGTTAAAAGTAAGATAAAAATCCAAATGAAAAATGGCACACTGTATAAATGCAATACTTGTAACTGAAACTAAATGAAAATAGAAAGTTATTCAAAACCAATGTTTTCTTAAATAAATACTGAGAGTATTTACGTATTTTTCTCAACATTTATTTGTCCGTCCGGGTTGTTTTTTTCACGCTCTGCGTAGGGAATAAAATCTTAGTCAATTGGTTTGAATATCACGCCAAAATGACTCATTTAATTTTCACGAATATTATAGAGTAGTAGTATATTAAAGTAGATTTAACTAAGAAATCAGGCTACAAGCTATATTAAAATTTCAATTGAAAATCTAGATTTTTGTAAAGAAAACATACATCGTATTATGTTGCGCTTTAGTTTAGACACAACTATATGTGTATATAATATATTAATGTACATAGATATATTCCTCTATATATTGTAGTCTATTGTGTACCTTTCAGACACTTCATATTATAATGTCGGTTTTTATACAGAGATACAATTATAAGATCACTTCCCAGTACCCATCTTGAAATAAACATTTTTATGTGAAATAAATTGCATTTTAATAAGTCTGATCGAATGGTTATTACGGCCCTTGATATAATTTTTTATTTCGGTTATTAAATAATTATTCTAAAACAATTTTGGAATTGAAGATTATTTCGCTTTTTCGACGATATGGTATTGTATTAATTAAAAACTAGTGTGACCTGTGCGAATTATTCGCACTAAATAAGTATAATAATTATCACTTTACAAAATTATTTTTTAAATATGATTGCAGGTATTCAATTCGTTTCTAATTTTGCACACTGCTTATAACGTTCTTCTTTTTGTTGTATTACAATATGAAGCTCAAATGACAGATCGAAGAAATATTTTACTAAAATTGTCATATAGAGGCGCAAGTAGCAAAAGCGTTGAGCTAAGCCGTCAGATGGCATCATGCAGCATTGCTGTGACGTTGTTCAGCGTTGCTCGCTGTTTCAAAATTAAGGCCGTTAGATGGCAGTATGCAGTATTGTGTCTGTTGTATTACAATATGAAGGTCAGATGACAGATCGAAGTGTTGAAGTTGTTTCAAAATTAAAGCCGTTAGATGGCAGACGTTGTTCAGCGTTGCTGTATTTTAATTAATTTACAAAAACAAAAGCAATAATACATTTTTTAGTTGTCGATGTCAGTAGAGCAAGCAATTATCTGTAAAATGATATATAATTTATGTGGAGAAATTGTGAGGTTTTTTCTAAAAAGGGAGGCAAACATCTTTCTTTAACCTTAGCGTATTAATATTATATATGATGTTTCGTCATGTAATATATTAAAAATCAATTGGTGCCCCAGTTTTAAAACCTTCAATGCAAAAAATGGAACATGCATATTCCCGTTAACTATATTCTTCTGCAATTTTTTCAAAAAAAAAATAATAAAAGTAATTTCGTATACACTCTTAATGCAACAATCCTTTTAATAACTAAGTATTTCTATTATAATATATTATTTTAATATGCAATTTTGAAGAGTTATTCAGTCACATCTATATTAAAAACAGTTTTTTTTTCTTATTTGAAAATTTTTCGCAGATCTTAGGGGCGATCATTTCGTTTAGAATTTTTGATATCCTTTTCTTGGAAGCTTTTAAAGTAATTTGCCGAAACAGCCGCAACAGGTAATCTACAATAATATTACCGTTTCGTTTTTATGATGTAAGCATTTAGTTTTTTTTAATACATTTCTCTTATTTGAAAAGGGTATACTTTCATTGACAGCTGTAGTATAAAAGGCATACAAATTCTCAACACTATATCGCTTATATTATAATAGGTTTGAAAAGTCAATTTTATATTTGTCTTTCAATAAATTTCTGGATATACTTTTGCATCATTTCTTGATGCCGACGTTCAGATAATTTAGACCACTGTTTGTCAGAATGTTTCGAACAATTAGAAGATTACTTCGTGAAATCGAAATGTTAATTAGATAAAGAGTTTTTTGTCGAATGATTTTTTTATGATCTACTATATTGTCAAGTTGCACATCACTGTAGAGCAGTGATTCCCAAAGTGGTCTATATCGACCCCCAGGGGTCGAAGACAACTTGCAAGGGGTCCATATCAGGGGGAAGAAAAATTGGGGGTCCACGATAGTGAATCTCCTAACAAAAAAAGAAACAAACTGGACATCGTTAACCGAAGAGATTTAAGATTAAATCTAATTGATGCCAAATGTTGAAAATTTATTTTAAAGCATCAGGTTCATCCCCTCACATACTAAAAGCATTTATTTTTTGCTTAGTTATTGTAACAGAAAGCAAATTTTAATTTGATTCGTTTAATTTGAATCTAACTAATAAATGTATAAAACTAAACATTTCTCACTACATTTCACTACCGTTATAAATTTAAATCGTTAAAAGTGAGTAGCACTATACCGGTTGTCAAAAATACATTTGAAATTAATGAATTTGCAAAAAATCAATATCAGATAAGCAGGGGGTCTACCCAAAACCGAAAAACATGGCAAGTGGTCTACGAGACAAAAATGTTTGGGGACCTCTGCTGTAGAGTGTATATCGTTTCTCATATCTTCAGAATCAATGTGACTATTTGATGCTTAGATATCACGCGTTCTTATAGTCATTAATGATTAACGAATGTCAATTTCTAGACATTCGTCATTTGCGAGTGTTCAAATCTGGCGTTTGTTTTCGTTGAAAATACTGACTAAAGACTATATTCAGGAATTTGTTCAGATACTTTGCATCGATAGTTTGAAAATAACCGCTCACAAAGCTTCCCCGCTTTGTGAACGGTTATTGAATCATCGAACTACGTCCGTATACTATAAATTTCATCTTATATACATCATACATACGAGCGTTTCATATAGTTTCTACGAAGCCCTAAAAAAGCAAGCTCTGAAATTGTTGATAAGTTGATACCTTTGTTGATACAAGATCAATTTTCAGTTTTTCACAGTTGTACCGGTAATTCCATTTTATATCAAGGACAAAATAAATGACAAACACTTCATCCTCTTCCTAGTTGGTGTAACGTTGTATACCAAGTTTAATTTATTTTTTACTTATAATCATGTCGTCAAGTTTTCTATATAATATATTGAATGCAGAACTAATTTGTCTCAGGGTCAATTTTTATAATTATTTTAATTTGTTAAAACTTAAGAGCTCTAGAAACACCCGCTCATTTACGGTCTGAAACCTGCGAGACGCCATTTTTGGATAGAGGTTATTTGGAAAAAACATACATTTTTGCTAAGGAACATCCTGTGGGTACTATTTCAGTTGCTGAACAATAAATTGTAGAAAAATTATAAAAAAGGCAATTTTACGTTGAAAAAAGAAAAAAAAACATATATTATTTCATCGGCATTTCTATATTAATCAATTTTAATCGAACAAAAAAGGTATATCCTTAATCTTTACAAGCGAGAAAAAAAATGTGTTGAAGCCATATTGATATAATATACTGTATTCTTCATTTCTTTCTTTCCAACATATTTATGTTCACTTTAAATTTTATTTTTGTCTTTGTTTAACACAATAACTTGTCAGGTGTGTCAGACAAAAGATAAAAAATTATAATAAAAAGGTTCAACATAATATGTAACAAAAATAACATAGGTGTTGACCAATAGCGTCGTACATATTATATTTTTTTTTCAAATAATAGCCGATAGGCCGGTTTTTAACCATACCTAATAGCTTGTACTTACTAGAAGGGAATTTAATTTAGTTATGGTGAGAGGGGATTTTGAAACGCAGGTGCAATTTTCTGTCGAACATTGCGTACCAAACTGAACGTTAGAGCAGAATAGTGGTGTGTCAAAATTAATCAGCAATTTTTAAATTACAATTTTAACTAAAATAAAGCATTACTCAAATTAAATGTAATTTTCTATTAAAAATAAAGTTATTTGATCTAATTTTTCAAACGCAGCTCGGAAAAAATCAGTGCTAGAGATTTAAAAAATATTATTAAATTATTCCGTTTATATTTCGAAAATATATATAACCAATATTGTAATATATATCTTACGTTTAAATTGTTCCGAGTTATTTAAAAATGTGTGGTTTCTTTTTTTAATTTCGAATCGTAATGTTTTTATATTTTTAGTAGTAGGTACTAAACATGTGTTTTATTGATAAAAATGATATCCAAAAATTAAGGTGGTTTATCTATAACAAATTTTAACAATAATTTGGCAGTGATGTAAATAAATTAATATAATGTAAATAGAAATAAAAATATTCCAGTAAATAATTTCAAAGGTAAACCTTTAGTAAAGTTTGTATTTCGGTTACTAATATGTCATGTTTTTGAACAATATAATTAATAGTTAATATAGATTGAACTGACAATGTTTTCCGTTTGTTTCAGGGGAGTATGTTTTAAAGGGAGGGTTAGGGGACGCTCTCCCAGTGGCGGATAGCGACACCTCCCTCCCGCCATTGGACCTACCCTTGCCTCTTCCGGAGTTCTTACTTGAGGAACTGGAACTTTGTGGATTGGATGAAGATTGTCCACAGGTAATTTTTTTCAAATATTATTTAATATTGTGTTTCTCAATTATGCCAGTGTTGAATTTAATAAATTTTAGATCAATTTTAAACTCTTCTCGAAAATATCGTGAGATTTGTGACTTTTTTACTTTTTGGGATCTCTCAGATTTTTTTTATTGATAAGTATCTAGTTTAAGGATGTTCTCACACTGAGTCAACAAGCAATAAGCAGCTGGCAATACGCAACACAATAAGATTGCTAACAAATATTTTACATAGAATTAAATTGGGGGTCTCACATTAGAGCAACTCGATCTCGGTCGAACCAAAACAATTGCTGGTTGCGGCGACATTATTTCTAGCGATACACCGTGCGTGTTGGAAAGCGATAATTATTGCAGTTTTGCGAGTCGTGACTTACGAAGTTTGTGCTAAGTTTTATTATTTTATTATTAAAAACTGTTCGAAAAATATGTCGGACAATTCAGTTTTTAATACAAAATGGTTCAACTAGATTTAAAAGAATTTCAAAAGTTTTTGGGCTTATTCGGTAACAGTTTTGAAATCGGGTAGGATGGGCTCTGAGTTTCCTTGCGCAGATGTTTCCCCCATGATTTATTAATTGAGTAAAAGCTGGGTGCATCCAATATCTCCTTTTCGTTCGTCGTTTTTTTCTTAAATGCCGCCATAGTAATATCATGCCATCGGAGTCGTCGGATGACATGATGATCAGAGGTTTCTGGCAATACTGTTGTTTCAATGTGAGAGAGAACCAAAATAATGTTGCGTATTGCTAACTTGTTTGTCGATTTTGGTATGACCTTATGGCTATGAGCTGGCTACGGAGAAAATGGGTGACTCGGTGCAGAGCTGAAAATTTGCAGAATAATAGGAGATAGTATAAGTAAGTAGGGAAAAAATTGCCAGAAGGCTAGGCGGAAGATAAAGAGCCGCCAGAAGGCGCTAATGTTAATCTGGCAATTTCTATACTTATTCTGTAATTCAAAACTAGATTATATATTATATATATATTATACATTATATATAGTTATAAGGGCATACTGAAAATTCAAACATGATATAATAATTACATTCGACAAATATTCAAAATTATTAATGACATTTTGATAGAAATAAAATTAAATAAATTAATAAAATTACGTTGATAACAACGTAATTTTAATAATGAAAATATATGACGATTAATTTTATTTCTATCCAAATGTCACTAATGATTTTGAATATTTGACGAATGTAATTATTATATCATGTTTGAATTTTCAGTATGCCCTTATAACTATATAATGTATAATATATATAATATATAATCTAGTTTTGAATTACAGAATAATCGTATAGAAATTGCCAGAAGTGCACTGATTTTTCGCAACATTAGCGCCTTCTGGCGGCTCTTTATCTTCCGCCTAGCCTTCTGGCAATTTTTTTCCTGCTTACTTGTACTATCTCCTATTATTCTACAAATTTTCAGCTCTGCACCGAGTCACCCATTTTCTCCGTAGTCAGCTCTCCGTCTATTACAGAAATATTGACTTTTATGTTTCTTAATCATGAAAGGAGGCAGCAAATCCAAAAGACGTCGAAAGACCAGAAGAATCGCCGTCTGAAGATTCGGGCGGGTCTTCATCAGGCTCTGTATCAGGAGCAGGAGGAGGCAGTGCATCGGCTGAAGGAATTAAAGATTCGCTCGATTCAGACGAAGAGTTAGAAATCTTTTCAGACATGATTCAAACAGCCCAATTCCATCCTTCGCATCCGCGACCCTTCCACCAGGTAAGATATTTCAATCATTGATTAAACCTTAGTTATATATATCGAGCGCTTATAATCTACAATAAGTAAGTGAAACTTCTTTATACACGATTTATATGGTTAACGAAATACGAAACGAAATTTCACTTCTCAGCGCTGTCAACGTATGGATGTGTGTGTGTGTGTGTGTGTGTGTACAGTTGATCGCGACTAGATTCTTACCACGTTTGTCTCTAAAACCAGATACCTGAGGGATGGTCAATTCTAGAGAAGTGCGATGTATAAAAAAAAATGGTTGTCTGTAAAGTCGGTTTACGGACGATAGTTTTACGTGATAACGTATTCCGCTCGAAGGCCAGGCGGAACGTGACACATTTCGGAACGTGACACTTTTTCGTGCATGCAGCCGGTGTTTCATCAATTTATAAGACGTTATCACGTCAAAATCTGTCAATAAAGTTGAATCATTTAATTTTCCACCATATAAAATAACGCGTCAAATATTAATAATTAACGTTGCCCAACAGTCCATGCGTAAAAGTTTTATGAGGAAGACGGGTAATTTATTTGATCTTTTTTGCTCCTACGGGATCATGGTTCGAACAAGATCGAAAGACATTGATCTAGGGAATATTATAATAATAATACATTTATTACAACCCAAAATCTGCTAATTATGATTACTTTTTATGTGAGATAAGGTATTTATCTTTTTTCTAAGAAAAATATCAGATTGTCAGTTTTTTTTTTCAAAAGTGAACAAGCATATGTTTTGAATTGTGTAAGTAAATTATTCGAATAATTAAATCCGATTCTATATTTTTAAAGACGTAGTTTTGTGTGTCAATTAACAATACAAAATAAATTCAACTAAAAAAATTGTGTTAATCCGGTCTTTGATTGATGCCGCTTATTTTAGAAATTTTAAAGAAGGTAACTTTTGATAAATACTCTCGGCATTTGTCATTAATACAGAAGCTAAAGCAACTGTCATCAACAGAAGATCTGTGAATACGGTCTGCTCATCAACCATATGTTAACACTACCATTCTTTTTGTAGATGCCATCCAGAGGCGTATTCTAGATATCTTACTTTTTTTAATTTTTACACATGCGCGTATAATACAGAAGACTGTTCTAATTTAGTGATGTGCTGGATATCCGTATCCGCGGATATCGGACGGAGAAGAAAGATCCGTATCCGTTAGTTTTTGGCGTATCTTTTACCTTATTAATTTTCAATTCATAGATGAAATTTTACATAATATATAGGTGATTAGGTAATTATGAAAAACTGTTAAATTCCATTTAGATTATTTTTTTAAATCGTATTTGGCACTTTTATATTGCAAACATTTATCGTAGTGAGTACCATACCAATTTAGTACATAACTCAAAGCTACTAAAAAACTATCTTTATAATGAGATATTGCACATCGATCTTTGGAAAGAGACAATCTGTTATGAGAGTTAACTCTTAAAGAGGTCAGTAACTTTTTCCCATAACAGATAGTCTCTTTCCAAAGGTCGATGTGGAATATTTCCGTCCGCGTACTCTCAGAAAGTTAAGATCCGTATCCGCGGAACTTGAAACCAAATATCCGTATTCAGATCCGTATCCGCGGATATACATTTTTAACGATCCGGCACATCACTATTCTGATTATATCTAATATAACGTTACAATCTTTTAAGCGAAATACCACTCACTGACTTACTGACTCATTACGAGATCTCCAAAACCGTACGTCCGATTGACTTGAAATTTGGCGTAGTCACCTATACCGTCACACGTGGGTGTGGATGGTTGCGTAGATGAGACAGTCAATATTATATTTCCAGAGAAAGAGTATTAATAAATCTTCGTTTTGCACCCGGGTGAGAATGTTTGCAGTTTATATTGAGTTACGGCATCTATATCCGAATTTGTTCATTTGATCATTTAAATCAGAGGTCCCCAAACTTTTTTGTCTCGTAGACCACTTGCCACGTTTTTCGGTTTTGGGTAGACTCCCTGCTTATCTGGTATTGATTTTTTGCAAATTCATTAATTTCAAATGTATTTTTGACAACCGGTATAGTGCTACTCACTTTGAACGATTTAAATTTATAACGGTAGTGAAATGTAGTGTGAAATGTTTAGTTTTATACATTTATTACCTAATTAGATTCAAATTAAAACGAACCAAATAAAATTTAATTTCTGTTACATAAAATAACTAAGCAAAAATAAATGCTTTTAGTGTGAGGGATGAACCTGATGCTTTAATAATAAATTTTCAACATTTGGCATCAATTTAACTGTTAGATTTAATCTTAAATCTCTTCGGTTAACGATGTCCAGTTTGTTTCTTTTTTTGTTAAGAGATTCACTATCGTTGACCGCCATTTTCATTTCATGGACCCCCAATTTTTTTTCCCGCTGACATGGACCCCTTGCAAGTTGTCGTCGACTCCTGGGGGTCGATAAAGACCACTTTGAGAATCACTGATTTAAATTATTATTACAGTTGTTGCAATTTTCTCATCTTGCCGTATGACGAATGTACAGAAGAATAAAAATTTTAACTAAATTCACAGATGCGCCCCTGCTTTTATAATCGTTTTAGAATACCATATTACAAACGTGAAGATGTAACAGTATTAAATATATCTTGATTTATTTTGATTGAAAATATGAATGTTTATATTAATTATTTAATTTTATTTTAGAAAGACTTTTATAATAATATTCGAGTTGACAGTCGTTACATATGATAATTTATTAAAGTGAAATCATTAATTTCTCGTTAGTCCAGTCGGAATGTTGCTAAAAATGGCGTCAACTTATATTTTTATCGCAATCGCTAAAATTTTTAATGCAACCATGGAATTTAATGGTCAGAGTAGAAGTAATTTTCTAATTCATAATAATTTTCTTTGCCATTTTCAGGTACAGCTCATAGGCATGAAATAATTTGAAAATATTTACATAAATTCATGCACTACTAAATTTTGACACAGTCAACTATTCTCACAGAAATGTTAAATTTTAACGGTCCAATCTATGTGCAATGCACACGTAACTTGAAATAATATAATTTGTTATCGCACTAGCTTTGTCCGCGGTTTCTCTTGCGTGAACGTCGTTTCCCACCGGCATATTCACACGCAATAATTACTGGTTTTGGCGGGAACTCTATTTAACCCGGGAATTAGCTTCGTCAAAAAATGCCCTCCCTTGTAATCAAGGGGCGTCCGGGCTCACGTCTCATAATTGGTGTAAACCTTAGTGTTCTTGATATTCATATCATACTTACATTTATCATACTTACCTTTAATTGATCTTATGTTTACGCATATAGCCCTAGTTGCTGAGCGTTTTATATTTAAATTAAAAAAAAAATGCCCTGTGCTTTAAATTTGAAAAATATATGCCTTGCTAGTCCGCCGTGGCAGCTAAGGAATAAATAAAACAAACTGTTGTAAATTTCATTAAATCCGTTTCCAAATTCATTAAAAAATGACTCAAAATTTATTTTATCAATTCAATACAATGTATTTTAAGTTTGGGATCCAATTGATGTAGAACAAGTTTTTTTCAAAATATAGGTTCAGGTGTTTCCGAATTTTTCCCCTTAGGCTCTATATATACATAATATCTGAACAACCCGCCAGAAAACGTATTATAAATGAAATATATATGACAAAATCAAATTTCAATAATATTTATTGGTCCATATACAGCGCATGTGCATTCGCGACTTCCCGCAGCTTCCTGTGTGTGTCTGCGTGCCGTCTTGGCCTCGCGTTGGCTTATCGTCTCAGGCTACTCCCGTCTGCCTCGTTTCGATCCGATTGACCAATCAGATAAGCCACAGAGAGAACCCCCTTCACGCTCACGATTGCAACACGGGTGTCCTATTGTTCTATGTATTTTTTAAATTTCTGCAAAAAATTAAGGGAGCAAAAAAATTTTTCGAATTTTTAGTGATTTTTCAGAATGCTGTGTCTCAGTTAAAATTGGTCGTATCAAGGTTTTAAAAAAAGCATTTTAAAGCGCTGAATGTCTAGTTTTCAGATTTCTTAGCTTAAAATTAATCATCGCGAAATTCTAAGAAAGAACACGAAAAATTTTTTTTTTAATTTTTTTGCGTTTTTTTTCTCGGTTTTTTTCAGGTTAATATCGAGGATAAAAGAAAATTGTTTTCTTTCAAGAACACATCATAGCGTTATAGGAGATTTATTCGAGATTTTGAAACTGCCCGTCAATTTTCTGTCTGATCATTAGTTGCTGAGATATCGATGGTTAAAGTCAAAAGGATGCTTTTGTATTCCTAGTTGAATATCTCTGGGTCGTATTAACATAGAGAAAAATTAAAAAAAAAAAATTAAAGCTGAATGAACAGGCTATCAAGTCCATATTGTCATGATTTTGTTGTAAAAAAGTTTTCCAAGCCCGTGGACCGAGAAAAAAAAACGTAAAAAATTGAAAAAAAAAATTTTTCGTGTTATTTCTTAGAATTTCGCGATGACTGTCACTTCTAAAAATTTTAAGCTAAAAAATCTAAAAACTAGACATTCAGCGCTGTAAAATGCTTTTTTTAAAACCTCGATACGACCAATTTTAACTGAGATACAGCATTCTGAAAAATCACTAAAAATTTTTTTGTTCCCTAATTTTTTTGCATAGTGTAGTTTTTACTCCACGAATTTTATTTTTGATTGTATTATCCCTTTACAGAGTCATATGCCATTCGTGCGTACAATGAGCATGGAACAGCGATGGCAAGATTTAGCAAATCTGTTAAGTTTGCCGCCCGGTGATGCAGCTAACGCTGCAGCAGCTGCCGCTGGTATGAATGCAAACGCTGCCGTGCATCACGCTCACGCCGCTGCGTTCAGCCATCACGCTCACGCACATGCCGCGCATCACGCGGCACATCACGCGGCAGCTCTACACAACTACTCGACACACGGGCACCCTCATCCGCATCACACGGCGCATCCTATGAGTTACACTTCAGATGCGAGAGGAGTTCTTTTACATAACGCTAGTCTTGCACCGCCAATGGGTGATCTTAACGTTACGTCGCCTTATAATAATATCGCCGGTCAGTTGAAATTTTAAAATCGTCTAAATATGCCTTCACGCAAAATTTATTGTCATTGTGCAGACATATCCATTATGAGCACGCAATCATGTGACTCGTGCTCTACACTCTGAATAAGAATTTATGAATTTTCACTTTCCTAAAGCTTTAAGAAAACTGTCTTTATAGAAGAAATATGCCCAGCTCGTTGCTTATCTGGAAGATGTCTGCTCTATACAGTATGTAAATACGTAAGGTGCACATAAGGAAATTAACATTGGGAAAAAATGACTGGATCAGAGTGAGCCTTGAAATCTTGTTTTTCAATTTGACAGATAATATTCTTTTGCAAAATGAATGTGTATACTACCGAAGAAAATATTCAAATGACTACAACATAATCGGACTTTTTTTATTAATGGGACATTAAATTCCCAAAAATACTTAAATATGGTGCGAGATCAAATATCTCCGCCTATTCGTGTTGAACCTAAAGACATTGGGTCACTGATTTACCAACGCACATACGTCATACCAGTCAGACAATTTTGGAATGAAATATTCCAAACAGATGGAGTTGTTTTTTGTTTTATTTTTGTACAAAAAAGTTAAAATAATGATTTATAAGAGCTTTTTATTATTAAAAAAGCCAAGTAAAATAAAAATAAATCAAAATAAAATAGAAATCCTCAAGATTACCACGATAATTCAATACAAATAACAATTAATGCAGTCATGGCTAACTCTGATCCAAGTATTTTTTCCCAATGCTAATTTCCCTATGTGCACCTTACGCGTTTACATACTGTATATTAAGAGATGTCAATTATTTTTTTAATAGCAATAGTGACAACGACTACGAATCCCTATCTAATAGGTGTATCGTTTATTTCTAGGTGCAGGAACAAATTTGGGTAATGCAGTTGCAACCTCAATGAATCTTACAAACAGCAGCGAACCAATGGGAGACGCCGGATCAACACCGCATTACAAGATGGAAAGCTCGCACGACATGATGTATTATCCTGTAAGTATTATTACTAGTTATCAAAAGTGGAATATCCTAGATACTCCAAATCTTCTTGGTTTCCGGGTTTGTATGCCGTGGTCAGGGCCGGATTTACCCTAACTGCCGCCCTGGGGCACCGGGAAAAACCTAAATCCTACATAAAATGGAGTAAAGGTTCGGTATACAATTTTCAAATAAATAAAATGATTCGTTTATAGTCAAAAGTCTTTTTAATACTACGTTCCAAATTTTGCCGCCCTGGGCAGTAGCCCCTACTGCCCCCAGTGTAAATCCAGCGCTGGCCGTGGTCCATTGGTATTTCTACCAATGGACCACGGCATACAAGCCCGGAAACCAAGAAGATTTGGATCAACACCGGCCGTGAAAGCCTACACACTTAAATCTTAGATACTATCCTGTTCTGTGTTTTGATCCGTGATTTCGGTCCTTAGACCTCGTAAGATCCAAGAACCAAAAGCAATGGTCATAAAAATATTCCCAAAGAAATCCTTACTGGCAATAATCAGAATGCTAATCTTCATTTAGCACGTCAAATGTTTTGAATAATTTTGACATTATTGATAACAGGAATGGGGTCACTTTTAAATTTTATAAAGTACAGTGTACAAACATTAAATCATAATAACAAACAAATGTTTGTTCCAGAATTCATCATCTGAAATTGGTAACACCACTGATGGATTTTTGTCTTCAATATTAAATGATGAAGATCTGCAGCTTATGGATATGGCAATGAGCGAGGGTAAGTGAATTTTTATAATAATAATAAAAAAGAGTTATTTATAGACAAGTGATCTTTTGAAATTTAATTCAATCTAACTATGAATTGACGTCCTAGTACCGGACGTGTATAAATAATCGCTTTTATATTAGCCGAATTAACTTTTTAGGATTCCGTACCCGAAGGTTGCCCAACGGTTCCCTATTACTAAGCCTCCGTTATCCGCCTGTCTTTTTTCGAGTTATCTCCGAAACTATTAGATCTAAAATTTTGAAAAAAATCAGGCATATGAAGAGGTTGATAAGGAGAAGAAAAAAATTACGTCCAATTCCAAAACTCGTCAAAAAAATATTTTTTCATTTTTTTGATGAGTTTCGGCGCGGAATTTATCGTTTGCTATAGTCTTCCTGTGATCTTTATCGTTCTCTTTATATGCCTTATTTATTTCAAAATTGTAGATCTAATAATTTCGGAGATAAAGAAGGGAGAGACATGCTTTTTTGGCACATCAAACGCCGAAAAAGTTGGTCTCTCCCTTCAATATCTTCTAAAGTATTAGGCCTAAGATTTTGACAAAAATCAAGCGCATAAAGAGACTTATAAAGATCACAGGAAGGCTATAGCAAATGATAAATTTGGCGCCAAAACTCATAAAAAAAATTAAAGAATTTATTTTTGATGAGTTTTCGCGTTGAAACAGCTCTTTTTGTTACCTTTACCAGCTTCTTTATAGGCCTTAATTTTTTCAAAATTTAGATATAATAATTTCGGAAATTAAGATGTACAATATTTGTAAGCTTAAGCGCAGTTACGTCATAATGTCTTTTTTCGATTTATCTCCGAAACCATTAGATCTAAAATTTTGAAAAAAATCAAGCATGTGAAGAGGTTGATAATGAGAAGAAAAAAATTACGTCCAATGCCGAAACTCGTCAAAAATATATTTTTTAATTTTTTTGATGAGTTTCGGCGCGGAATTTATCGTTTGATATAGTCTTCCTGTGATCTTTATCGGTCTCTTTATATGCCTTATTTATTTCAAAATTGTAGATCTAATAATTTCGGAAATAAAGAAGGGAGAGACATTCTTTTTTGGTACATCAAACGCCGAAAAAGTTGGTCTCTCCCTTCAATATCTTCTAAAGTATTAGGCCTAAGATTTTGACAAAAATCAAACGCATAAAGAGACAGATAAGGATCACAGGAAGGCTATAGCAAGTGATAAATTCGGCGCCAAAACTCATCAAAAAAATTAAAAAAATGTATTTTTGATGAGTTTTGGCTTTTTTGTTACCTTTACCATCTTCTTTATATGCCTTAATTAAAAAAAAAAAATGGTAGTCGTCGCAGGACGTCTGAAATTCTAATAACTAAATTTCGTCCCGTCAGAAATGCTTGCGACAAAATATAGACCTGTAATAATTTAAATTTCACTCTATAACCAATACAAAGTGTGTATACTGTATACAACCGTTGAATGTGTTAAGTATACTATAGTCGCACACGCAGTACACAGCATCAGAGATCGTGCCGTTTGACTGGCAAGGATCGACTGCTCCAATATTAAATTTAAGTTTTGCTGTAAATCATTTTTGTGTTGGTAGAGTTAATTTTAACATCCATAATTTAATGACTTGATAAGAATTCAGTACTCAATGATGTGTCCGATTGTGGCCTGTGAATTTAAAATTTTACCTCTGAACTATCACGTGAATCATAAATTGTGTACATTTCTACATTGTGACAAAATTTTTATCTATCTTGAGATAATATAAAATATTGTAATCTCTTTACTATACAAAAGTCGCATTATGTACAGTAAATTCTCTTAAAGCGTAATTTTTTGTGTTATCATCCTGAGTTCAAATTTCATTGGATTTTTTTTCTTCAGCAAACGTTATGAGTTCAATTTTTACACGCTTTATATTAGTTTCACTTGTAAGTTTGTATGTATGTATGTATGTATGTAAGTATGTATGTATGTATGTAAGTATGTATGTTTGTTTGCAACCTCGTTTGGACTACAGCAAGTGGTTTATTACTGTTAGTATGTTATGCCACTACTGTAAGAGCAATCGTTGACCGAGCGGTCTAAGGCGCTAGTCTTCGCTGACGTCAACTCTCGAATTCACCGGTCGTGGGTTCTAATCCCGTCCACGCCGAAATAAAAATTTGTTTTTTTTCGGCAAATATTTGACAATAAATCGAACTAAAAAGTGGAAAATAAATATAGATTAAAAAAAACTAAAAAACACGCTTTATATCAAACTAAAAAGTGAAAAATAAATATAGTTTAAAAAAAAACTAAAAAACACGCTTTATATCGACCTAAAAAGTAAAAAATATTTTTTTTAAAATAAGTTTAAAACAATAATGAATAAAAAATACTAGTATTATTGTGAAAAAAGCGTGGGGCGCTCGATGTACGAAAATGTGGAACAAAGCGCCCCACGCTTTTTTCACAATAATACTAGTATTTTTTATTCATTATTGTTTTAAGCTTATTTTTAAAAAAATATTTTTTACTTTTTAGTTCGATATAAAGCGTGTTTTTTAGTTTTTTTTTTTATTTCAATTAAATTTTTAACACTGGCAGCATTCAGACGACACTCTTAGGGAAACAGAATAGATTTTCTAGATATCTGTTACTTCCTTCAGGCATTTACCAGCTAACGGAAATCAAGTACTTTAATAATTACCTGTCCAGTATCTATCTGGGTTTCCTGGAGCCGGTCCTAATAATTATATTGTAATGTTGCTGATGCCGTACATAAGTAAGGTCTTATCTTTTATTTTCAGCAGGAGAGATAACGTAAATTGCTTACTCATTCCTTATGTATGAATTTATTAAACATTGACACTTACACCGTTTAACGTAACTTAACATGTTGTTGTGTTTGTATATTTTTCACCCACAAGATTCTAATCGGTGATTTAATATAGTCTTTCTTGTCACGTACAAAAATTTTAAACAGTTTGTTGTACCGGATATTTACCTATTAGGCGTTATTAGGTATGTAATATTTATAATTTATAAGTGAAACTTGGCTACATTTTTAGTAAGATTAAGAAGTTCCACCGCTATTAAGAAGTCGCACCACTATTTAATAATAATACCCAGCATTGCGATTTTCAAACACCCTTATCTCGGAAACTATTTCACGTAGAGTGTAAACCAATGCCGGATTTAGAGGTCTGGAGGATTCGGGGCAACAAAGGAGTGGAGGCCCCCTGGCCCCAAATTATTTTCCAAAAAAATGAACAATTTTTTCCACTCTAGTTTTCCAATAAATAATTTATTGTGAAACCAAGTATAGATTCTTTTATTATTTAACAAACATATAAATATAGGTAATCGAAAACAAGAATTGTCTAAAATTAAATTTTAGCGTTAACGAACGGAACTTTCCGAGCTTTTTCGCCGAAAAATATCAAAGGAAAAGTTGTTTACTAGTCTAAATTTGAATTTTTTTTTCGAAGTCTATTGTGGAGGCCCCGGGGCTGCAGCTCCGGCTGCCCACCCCTAAATCCGGCACTGGTCTAAACAACAGACGTAAGAAATTTGAAATACAAAGAAAAACGAAATTCTTGATTGATTGTTTATTGGGAAAAAAGCCCGTCCTCCCCTTCCGCGCGAAAACATAAAAGCTATTTTTAAAAAATATGAGGCAAGCCGCGGAAAATTAAATCTTGGAAAGAATGGCAATGGGGGGCTTTGGACTTCTGTGCATTTGCAACTGTAGCTAAACAATTTTGAATCAATTTTCTTTTTCTTTAATTCATTATCCAACAAACAGCACACCACACTAGCATCAGTATTATTATTAAAACATCAGGTTCATCTCTCACACTAAGGCCTAGTTTATATGAGAGGCGTTCAACGCGCCACCAACGCGCGTTATCATATAAACAGTCCTATACAATTGTATAGAAACTGTAAACGCGCGTTGGGCCAACGCGCGTTGAACGCCTCTCATATAAACTAGGCCTTAATGTATAAAACTAAACATTTCACGTACTACATTTCACTACCGTTATAAATTTAAATCGTTCAAAGTGAAAAGCACTATACCGGTTGTCAAAAATACATTTGAAATAAATGAATTTGCGAAAAATCAATATCAGATAAGCAAGGGGTCTACCCAAAACCGAAAAACATGGCAAGTGGTCCACGAGACAAAAAAGTATGGGAACCTCTGCGGTAGAGCGAAATGTAGAGTGCACTCTACCCGGCACCCGCAACTATACCCGTCTAAATGAGTCTTTAGTGCGGCGTGTCTAGAGTGTAGACTTCCTGGAGAACCTGCCTTTGTCGGCCCATTTGCTTTCATGTCATCCACTGGCAAGAAAACAACGCGGACGACTATTTTCAATTTACAAAGTAACGTGGTTTTTTGATCACAAGTGAAATTACTCTCTTAGTTAATTTTGAAGTCGTGAAAAATTCCAACGGTAAAATAGTTGAATGTTAAAATTGTGTTTTAAGTAATTTTGATTTGAATTTAAAATCAACAGCAATGCGTCTTTTTGTACTGACAAGTGGTTTGTTATAGCAATCATAAAGAGGTTATCATTTCTTAGAACATACTTACTATTTCCTTATATTCATAAAAAAAAGTAATTGTTTATTATCTTTTTCCATAGAATTATGGAAACATTTTTTTTAAGTTATAGGTCTACGTGTTAAAAGACTCGCTTTTCTTATTACCTCAATGTACAATTATAAAAAAAAAAATAATAATGAAAGCATTATCAAATTATTGTATGGTGTGACTTTATCTTTTTTTAAATACACTTGAATTTTGTTCTTTTTAAACGCTTTATATTAGCTTGGGTTGTAACTAACTATGTATGTATGTATGCATGTAACGGAATCTTTGAGCATAATTTTCACCAATTTCCCGAAGTCTGATTAATTTGAAACTTTGCATACGTATCAAGGACCGATGACAATGCAATAATTTGATAACAGTTTCCCATTATCCTTATTAGGACCCCCAGGATTAATAAATTCTTTTATAGATCCTCAAACTAAAAAGTGAAAAATAAAATATAGTTTAAAAAAAACTAAAAAACACGCTTTATATCGAACTAAAAAGTAAAAAATATTTTTTTTAAAATAAGCTTAAAAAGCGTTGGGCGCTCGATGTACGAAAATGTGGAACAAAGCGCCCCACGCTTTTTAAGCTTATTTTAAAAAAATTATTTTTTACTTTTTAGTTCGATATAAAGCGTGTTTTTTAGTTTTTTTTAAACTATATTTTTTTATTAATGGTCATTTAAGAATCTAACAGTTCTTACGTTACAAATGTCAGTTTTGTTGGCGTCATGATTTTTCTATATGCCGTTTCTGTCGTGTATAGTAAAATAGCTTTTCAGTAAATGGCAAACTTTGCCTAAATCAACTCAGACTAGTTGAAAATAATTCTAATGATAAATTGTTGTTATACTACGTATAAGAAGGAACATAAGATAATAAGATTTTAATATAAGAATACAGCGTTTAATAGCATTCCAAATTACTCAGAGATATGTCTCAGAACATAGGGAAAACATTCCAGTGAAAATCTTGATCAATCTCTTCATGTATAAACTAGAAACAAAGATTGTAGATTACAGACGCTCAACACGTAAGCTTATCAGCGTCTGTGTATAAACTAGTGATGTGCCGGATATCCGTATCCGCGGATATCCGAGGGAGAAAAAAGATCCGTATCCGTTAGTTTTTGGCGGATCTTTTACCTTATTAATTTTCAATTCATAGATGAAATTTTATATATACAGGGTGTCCCTAAAAGGTCTTTACAAAAGCGTACCACATATTCTTCAAGCCAAAACAACTCGATACAAGCAAACTTACCTCAGTACAAAGTTGCTTAGTTTGGGCGCTAGACGGCTCTTAAGTTACAATTTTCAAATCGTTTTGGCTTTATAACTTTGAAATGGCTCATGAGATTTTACTCAAATTTGGTACGTTGGCATAGCTTTATTGGGCAATAAAACCCATATCATAATAATGATGAATATTATTCCATGGGCGTAGAACTTGATTTTTTCGATAATTAAACATCTAAAATTTCTACGCCAATGGAAAAAAATCAGTTTGAGTATGAAATCTGGATCACGCGACTCATTTACTACAAAAAAGGTACTCTTGATAAAATTCGATTACTCTGATAGTTTCGACAAAATTTTAATTTTAGTAATTTGCCGAAAAAAAACATTTTTTTTTCGGCGTGGACGAGATTAGAACCCACGACCCGTGATTCCGAGAGTTGACGTCAGCGAAGACCCGTGCCTTAGACCGCACGGCTAACCACTGTAGTTACAGTGCTGGCATATTATACTATACAGTAATAAACCACTTGCTGTAGTCCAAACGAAGGTTACAAACAAACATAAATACATACAAACGTACAAGTGAAGTTAATATAAAGCGTGTAAAAAGAAAAATGTTAATGCGCCTACGGGTTCTTTATTACTTACATAGTTTGGGAACACGCTGTAGCGTCTGTAGCATCAAATATAAATACATAAGTAAAATCGTGTAAATTTTTGCTTAGTCATGTTGTAGCATATTTAGAACAGTCCTTGAATAAAATAATACATAATTAGTTTGTAGTATTATTACATGAAATTTGTACTTTAGCCCTGGTATGCGTTATTTAATTAAATAATTGAAAACATTGTTTTGTGTTTTGCTACAGGTATAAAGAATTTGGTTTTATGTGATTTGAACAAAAATGTGAACTTAAATTAATTTGAAAAGGCTATTTACCTTATGAAATTATGATTTGTGAATTTTTTTTAATAATATCTTTTAGATATTCTTCGTAAGTATCTTTTCCGCACATAAGTATAGGTACTTGATTTTATGAATCGCAGTAACGTTTTGTTTTATAAGTTTGAATTGTTTGTATCAAAGTCCGGTTATTTATAGTAAAATGATTAAAATATAATCATTTTTTCTTCCCTCTGTCCCCACTTTTGTTTAATTTCAACTGATAAATTATGTTTATTATTAATTATTTGCGTTAATTCTAACAATTTTATTATTTGTTGCAATGAAACGCCGAGTGTTCAATATTATAGTCATTACTTTTTTATTTGAGTGCATTTTGAAGTGAAATGTTTTCCCTGTATTCTTCACACGAATAAATCAACCAGTGGCTCTAAACGTTTTCCATGTTATTCGTTTCGAATTTCGATTATGGGTAATTTTCACACATATAAGTTTTGTAGTAAACTATTTAAAAAAATATTTTAATGAACATATAATTAAGTTGTTATCATTTATGTGAATCATTTAGATTTTAACGTTATTAATTTTATAGAAAAATTATACATATATAGAATTTGGCATGGCCATTCCGTTTTGGAATAAATCGCGCGTACCTCAAAAGAAAAAAGAGAGGAACCCCTTTAATAAGATCACCGAAAAAAGCTTAACAATTAATGTATTTTTTTCTTTCTTTCTAGGAATGTACACAATGCGTATGTTAGACGGTGGCGGAAGTCCCGCAAGTGGAAATGGTCGGGACTTGGCGACCGCTGTCGATCGTGGGGCGGACGCTTCAAGCGACAGTGCCGTCAGCTCCATGGGATCTGAACGCGTGCCATCGCTGTCTGACGGAGAATGGTGCGACGCAGCATCAGATTCCGGCCACACAACGGGCGATCATTATCCTCTCGAATATCATGCCGGGTAATTTATATCTTTCGTTTTATTTTTAAAATTAACGTAGATATTTATTTATTCAACCCATGCGCGCTATTCATGTTTTATCATGCCTAAAAACCGAACCCTAAATAGCCATTTACCGACTGGTGACAATTACTTGTCATAACTCAATGAAGATTCCTATACTAGCTCGGCCATTGTGGAGTAATGAAAATAAACGTAACTATTTTCTGAGTCGTAACGAAATAGTAGGTAACAACAACTCCCTGTTGTTACCCATTGAGGCTAAAATTGAGAGGCCGAATGTTTTCGACATGGAGTTTATTCATAACCGGCTAACCTCAAACTAAAACATTGAATCGTGGTGTTTGGTGCTGTTAGTATTGACAGTTTTTTTTATAAAGAAATAAATAGATATTTACAACATATCATTAATAACAATAAATAAAACATGAATAACGCGCAATTGTTGAATAAAATTATGGGCGTAACTTGTAGGCTAAGTCATGACCTGTCAGCGCGATGAATGACGTAGACTACTAGTTACGCCAATAACTATTATTTTTTTACTTATTTGCTCATATTTTTTCAGTAATGCATATTGCAGTAAATACCGGCCGTACGATTATAGTTATTCCACTAGACAACACACCAATAGCTTAGTGGGAGCTGATGTTAGCAGGCGAGTACCAACTGTAGCCCAGAAAAAGCATCAAATGTTCGGAAAAAGATTTTTCCAGGTAATATACATATATATATACTAGCGGTCCCGCCCGGTTTCACCCGAGTGCAAAAGAACGAATGGGGGGGAGGACATGAATACACATATTCATCTTAGTTTACCGAGATGAATGTTGTGTCCAAATTTCATGATGATCGGAGTTACCGTTCAAAAGTTTTTGTCGGACGGACAAATTTTGAATTACAATTTGCATTAGTGCTCCGCTTCTTTTTTTCGTAGCGTGATATTATATAGCCTATAGCCATCCTCAATAAATGGGCTATCCAACAAAAAAAAAATTTCAATTCGAACCAGTAGTTCCTGAGATTAGCGCGTTCAACCAAACAAACAAACAAACTCTTCAGCTTTATATATTAGTAGAGATATATATCAGAAAAGCTATGTCCGTTAGGACTGACGCACACATGCAATTTTTTGTATCACGATTGTGCGATTAAGTCACTCGTAGATAGGAGCGAATGGGCTCGACTCCTCCGGCTCGGGAACAAAACTGTGTCTGTCGTGGACTTAAGAGTAGACACAAGTGTTTCAAACTTTTTTTATTTGTATGTACCGCTTTTACTTAATATTCTGTCATTAATTAAGGAGGTTGAGCCGTTTTACGAAGATAATGAAAAAAATCTGAAATAAAGTTTTTTTAATAGATTTTTTTATGACAAAATTTTCTGTAGAAAATCCAAAATCATTAGGAGATTTATAAAGTTAAAAATTAAAAAAAAACTTAACATGTAGTCTTATGGGAAATATGTCAACCTAGCATGTAAACGGTACATTTTAATTTATTGCAAATAACCAAATAATGTCAGCAGTTCCGAAAACTAACTACGTAAAGCATCGCTGTCTTACGCATATTTTAATATTTTTTCCAATTTAATTAGGAGACTTTTAATCAATAAAAAAAATTTAAACCTTAGCACTTTTCGATTATGGACTTTTATTCTTGACAATTTTAACAATTTTAACTGAATTTTCAACTTTTTAATGATTTAATTTTAATTTTTATTACTTCTAATTTCTTTTTTTTTAATTATTTACTGCAAAAAATATGTAAAATACAGATATTTATATAAATTTATTTTTTCTAACCTAACTTTGTACAAAAAATTCAAAAGTTAGTCTATTAAGTAAAATACTGAAATAATTAATTAATATTAAAAAAAATGTTTATTTATGCCTTTATGACACTAATTTATTGGTATCATCGACTTATAACCTTTTGTAAAAATTTATTATGGAAAAGTTCCCATTTAGAATTCGACTTACTTTTGATTGGGACTGTAACGGATCAACCTCCTTAAATAACTCGAAAATTGCTAAATCTCGTGTTTTTTGATACAAAAAACGGCGTCCGTACGCTGAACAACAGTGAACGAATGGAAAGTAATACAGGTAATTAAAAATGTGTTTTTCTTTCGTTAAAGGAGCAAGGAGCAAATGCGTTGACACAGCCGACAACTTCGGTAAAATATGAATATCCAGAACCGAGTTCTGCAAATACATACGAAACACCTTCAGCAAATCCAATGTTAGACGATTCATCTATAGCGAAACCTCCGGAATTAAAATATTCTTGCACGATGGAATTCGGTCGACACGTACATTCCGGTAGATCTGTTTTGGATCACGCACAACATAATCACACTTACCATTTACCTGCCGAAAGTACCGGAGCTATGCAAAGACCAGTTTCAAGAGACAAATTGAAAGGTTTGTTTGTTTTTATTTTATCGATACAGTTAAGCATATAAGTATTTTTTTTTTTTTTTTTTTGTTAATATATTGTCTGAAAAATTGGTCGATAATTTTATTTATTGAAGAGTTCTAATCAGACGTTAATCAAAGATTTAAGCATATAAGTGTCTGTCTGTGATTTTCGAATTTTAAACTTTTAAATACTTTGTCTGTCTGTCTGTCTGTATGGTACGAACGGATTTAACTCAAAAACTACCGAAGCTATTGGCTCGAGTCCAACTTAGTTTTTATTTTGTGATATCTCAACCGGTTCCAAATATATGATGGTAATCGAAGTTGTAGATACACTAAAACTTTTGTCTGAAACATTTTTGGATATGATCAATAGTTTGAGTGCTATTGCTCTGTAACACTTTATGTGCCTCACCCTGTATATATCTATGGTGTACACACGTTATTCCAATATTTTTATTTTGAACAATAGCCTGCCCGAATAAACGGACAAATTAAAAAGTACACTCGAAAGAAGTCGCGAGCACAGCTAGTAGTCTTCATAATCATTAATATACAACTGCGTTTTCTCAATTTTGTGTGAATTAGTGTTTAAAAATATTTTTTTCAAAATATTTCAGGCCGAAAAAGTGAAGATGAGCCACACTTAACCAGAGATGAAAAACGAGCCAGGGCTTTGAATGTTCCGATCGCAGTCGACGATATAATCAATTTGCCGATGGACGAATTTAACGAAAGATTATCGAAGTACGATTTAACTGAACCTCAGCTAAGTCTCATTCGTGATATTAGACGACGGGGAAAAAATAAAGTTGCAGCGCAAAATTGCCGCAAGAGGAAATTGGACCAAATTCTTAGCTTGGCAGACGAAGTTAAAGATATGAGAGATCGAAAAAATCGTCTTATAAACGAGCGTGATTTTATTGTAGCCGAAAGACAACGTGTCAAAGAAAAATTCGCACAGCTGTACAGACATGTTTTTCAAGTGAGTATTCTTATTTTCCGTACAGACACGAAACAGGCTCAGTACCGCAAAATTACGATACCCGCAACTGTCATCTTTTAGTAACACCAAAAGGGCACATAAACGTTTTTTTAAATAGTCCTCATAACTTTTCTATACGGGCATATGATAAATTGCCGTCGGAATATAAAAACCTAGCTTCTCTGGCGACTTTCAAAAGTAAAATAAAAGAATTTTTAATTAAGGATGAGTTTTACACTATACTAGAATTTTTAAACTTATAGCTTTCAATTCTATTCTATTCTTACCCTAAGTGGATTGTTTGAGTTCAGACATTCCCGTGCTAATACATAAAAAAAAAAATTGGTTGTCTGTAAAGTCGGTTTACGGACGATAGTTTTACGTGATAACGTTATAAAGAAACATTGATGAACTCTCTGACGTCACGCGAGAAGAGAGAGAAATGCGTACAAGCCGACGCTTGGGCCGATCGTGCTTCTCTATCGCTTATACTGCGCTCTCGCTTGCACGCACAGGGTCAGGCGGAACGTTACGGCGTTACACTTTTTCGTGCGTGCAGCTGGTGTTTCATCAATTTATAAGACGTTATCACGTCAAAAATCGTCATTGTCAAATGAGAGAGTGTTTTGTACGCGTTTCGTGTGTGAAGGACATTTTTTTATACATATATTTATATTTTTGTAGAACCTCAGAGACGCAGATGGAAACCCGTATTCTTCAACCCTTTACAGTTTGCAGCAATCTGCCGATGGATCGGTTTTGGTAGTACCGAGGGCAAATGCAACGATGGTACCGCCCGAACAAAAAGATCAACACAATAATCAAAAAGAGTGAACGTTTCGCCTAATAGTTTCGTAATAATGTTCATTTTATAACAAATAAAATAATGAGGAAACAGTAAAAATTCAAATAGTTACACTAATTCATCACAATAAGTAATAATATACTTATATTTATTGATGCAATAAATTTTGCATTTGTAAAGATATTTTGTACGCTACTAAAACTTAATTTGAATCTTGTGCCTGATGAAAATTGCATTTTTAAACTCTGTTATTAATAAATGTTCTGGAAATGACGGATTGTGGAGTTTTATAATAAAGTGATAAAAATAAAACCCGTATTTGTAACGCATGGTGCAAATTTGTGAATTAACCAAGAAGCAAGGGTTAAGTGGAACTAACATAATTTCAAAGTGTATAATTTTACTTCACGGTTTCATGATCTATTGTATTTGTTATTATGCTTGTATCAAACACGACATACCTTACGATTTGTGAAAAATAGATTTGAATGCAATTTCTCTCGTGTGAAGAGAAATGCTTTTGTTTTAAATTATTATATTTATGAACATTCTACTAATGAAATTCGTTTTTGTAAAAAAATAAAATTTGCCATTTAGGTAAACGTTGAAATATTAGTTTGTGACCACCATTTTATTATTTTTTTATAAAATTATAATGTGAAACTAATTATTTGATATTAATAACGAAGTTCTGGAATTTTGAGTTGATAATTTTTATTAATTTTACTAATAGAATGTCCTGTCTGTATTAATGTTGTAAGTGAAATAATTGACTGTTGTAATTGCTATAAGTATTGAAATAATGAGGCACGCTGCAATATTGTACATAGTTTTGAAGGCTGATGCATTTAATTTTGAATAACTAGGTATATCTGAGAAAAATGATAAGTATTCAAGAATTGGCCAGCCAACGAACTGCTGTGGTGCCGCTTTTATCGATATATTTACCAGTTGTTTTTTTTTTTAATGGCATTCGAGGATGAATATTATTTTTAATCTATTATGCTTCTCGTTGAATGAATGAACAAATAATTAATAGAAGCAATGCAATAGTGCCTCTGTTTTGTAATAGAGTAGTTTTTCTTTATTATTTTGGAAGTGGTTTAATTACTATCATAATTGAAAAGAGACCAAATCTATTTTCTTTAATGATTTGTTTTTCAATTTATTGGAAGTATTTAATTTTGAATTTTATGATTGAAATATCCATTTAAAGAAAATCAAAACATATTTTTGTATTGCAAAACTAACATAAGTTCTAATTTGCCCTCTAGAATTGTATATATATTATTTAGAGTAACAAACAATTTGTAGATTGTTATATATAGCAACTGTCTAACTGTGAAGACTTATGGTGTAGGCTATTATTTTGCCAGTTAGGGCATTATTTCCAGTAAATTTAATATTTATAAGTAATTTTTATATTTTTATATCTTCAACAGTCTGAAGTTTAAAAATGTATTTGAAATTTGTCTTAATTAACAAGCGAATAAAAACCTTATCATTTCACCTCTCATCATTAATTGTTTTTTAAGGGCCAACGCATACTTGCTGCTTAGTAATTGCATCGCGATGTGACGATTACTATTTCTCGTTTAATCACGCGTTTGGATGTGTAGCAATTTTAGTAATAATCCAGGTTGCAGATGAACGATACTCGACAAATGGAAATGCCTCCGTAAATATCATTTCGAGTTATAAAATACATAAATTTAAAAAACTAGAGTGACCTGTGCGAATTATTCGCTCTAAATAAGTATAATAATTATCACCTTACAAAATTATTTTTTAAATATGATTGCGGGTATTCAATTCGTTTCTAATTTTGCACACTGCTTATAGCGTTCTTCTTTTTGTTGTATTACAATATGAAGCTCAGATGACAGATCGAAGAAATATTTTACTAAAATTGTCATATAGAGGCGCAAGTAGCAACAGCGTTGAGCTAAGCCGTCAGATGGCATCATGCAGCATTGCTGTGACGTTGTTCAGCGTTGCTGTATTTTAATAAATTTACAAAAACAAAAGCAATAATACATTTTTTAGTTGTCGATGTCAGTAGAGCAAGCAATTAATTATCTGTAAAATGATATATAATTTACGTGGAGAAATTGTGAGGTTTTTTCTAAAAAGGGAGGCAAACATCTTAACCTTAGCGTATTAATATATATGATAAATGATAAAGACACGTTCTGACTTCAGAAAGTTGAAGATCGTTGCAGTAATGGCCAATTTATTTGCAATTTTACAAAATTTTTGCATATTATGTTGAGAATGCGTGTAATGTATTTGTGTTTTGTGCCAGTGTATTTGTTATTTTAGTTATAACATGAAGTCCCTGTAATAAAAACACTTTTTTATGGTTAAAATTGTAATACAGGCGTTCGATTTTTACACAATATATAAATAAGGTATTGATTTTGCAGTGAGATTTCTGATCGTTTGCTGATTGATTTCATTGCGCGTGCTCAGTTTAAAAGTGTTGGATAGTTTTCAAACTGTTTGCATCAATCGAATCGACGGTTTCTTTCTCGTCTACGGATCGGTCGTACGATCGGTTCGGAAACGGTACGAAGGTTTGCCCGAACATTAACTTTTAAACGGTCAGTCTTCCGACAACCGGAAACTATTACTGCAAACACAAGTCTATTTTTTTAATGTTTTGATTAATTATCAATCGGGATACAATTCAAAATTTCTCACATTATTTTTCATAATTGATATAATATCTTTGATAAGTAATTTATGTAAAAGATGTTTAAAATACATATAATTTTTAAAATTGTCATATGATTTTTAATGCTTTATATTTTCATAAGAAACTTGTAGATAACCATATGAAGCATAATACTAAGATTATTTTCAAATAATTACTATTTTCTGGATACAGGTGTTGTAAGATCTCTGAAAACAATATGTTTAATAAACTTTTATTTCTCATGTTTTTTTTTTATTTGCGTTATCAGTAAAGCCATTTGTTGATAAGATAAAATACTGTGTCACTAAATAAAAAGAGTTATCTTTTCCATCACACAATTTTCCGTGCTGACGTTTCCGGTTTGCAAGCTAAGCGAAAGAGCCCTGAGAAGCTTGTGGAGGTGGCTACCCTCTATACCAGTGGTTCCCGAAAGGTGGTCCGCGGACAGTTTTTTGCAAGGGGTCTGCGGCTAGCCGATAAAAAATAAAACATTAAAAAAATTTTCAAAAAACATGCTCAGATACGCTAAAAACGTGCCAATTTAAGTGTAATTTTGCAAATTTTCCCGGGGGAGGACTCCCGGACCACCCCTGTATGCTGGGAGGTATTCCATACGGTATTCCGCGGGCCCCGACTACTTAGCTAGTTCACGGGTCCACGATTACCTGTTATTTAGGAGCCACTGCTCTATACTGTGGACGCATTCCATTGCATAGACAAGTCCTAAAAAAATATATATACCTTGCACATTAGTACAATGGATTTCATTTAGGGCATGTCTATGTTAAACGACCAAAGCGCAGAAAAGTTTGAACTAATAGCTTTCAAGAAATTCCGTCTGATGTCGCCAAAACACAACTTATAGTGTAGTTAAAAACCATTCATTTAATAAAACAAAATATTGTTGTTTAGTGACATCAGACGGAATTTCCAAAAAGCTGCTAGTTTAGACTTTTCTGCGCTTTAGTCGTTTTGCATAGACATTCCCTAAATGAAATCCATTGTACTATTGTGTATGGTACAATATTTTTATAGGACTTGTCTATGCAATCGAATGCAGCCACATGATAGACCTGTTCGAAGTTCTTTTCTGGACACTCTGGATTCTGGAATACGCATAGGATACATATCAAATTCTGATAGGAAACGACTCGCTGAATTTAATGAGCACACCCGAAGGTCTATATCTAATACCATTTTGAAAATATAGGCGTCAATGTTTCTTCTACATTTAAATTCACTATAAATGTCAACAGAACCGTAAGTTGAACTAATATTTTGATTCGGAGTGTCATTTCCTGTTTGTATAAAACGTCTGAACCTCAAAAGCGAGTTTTTAGGAAATGTTAAAAATCACAAAATAACTAAGGCTATACTATGGGAAAAATCGCGTTTTTAGTCGATTTTCAAGATTTTCCAATAACTCGCTTCTCAGGTCCAGACGGCTTATACTAACAGGAAATGACACTCCGAATCAAAAAATAAGCTCAACTTTTGTTTCGGTGGGCATTTAAAGTGTTTTTAAACACCGAAGCGACGTTCAAACGTCTCTATCTCCGAAACGGTTATAGATACAGACCTCCGGGTGCGCTCATTGAATTCAGCGTGTCTTTTTCTATCTGTACACCGAATTTTAAAAGCATCCGATGCGTATTCCAGACATTCCAGAAAACCACTTCGAACGGGTCTATCTTCGAAACGGTAAGTGATACGAAGCAACGGAGGGGCTCGGTGACTTCATCGTGTCATTTTACATAAGCCTACCGAATTTGAATCGGATCGGAGACATTGTCCAAAATTGTCTTAAAAAAATCACAAAAAAACTAAGGCTATACTATGCGAAAAATCGCATTTTTAGTCGATTTTCAAGATTTTCCAATAACTCGCTTTTCAGATCCAGACGGCTTATACTAACAGGAAATGACACTCCGAATCAAAAAATAAGTTCAACTTTTGGTTCGGTGGGCATTTAAAGTGTTTTTAAACACCGAAGCGACGTTCAAACGTCTCTATCTCCGAAACGGTTATAGATACAGACTTCCGGGTGCGCTCATTGAATTCAGCGTGTCTTTTTCTATCTGTACACCGAATTTTAAATGCATCCGATGCGTATTCCAGACTTTCCAGAAAACCACTTCGAACGGGTCTATCTTCGAAACGGTAAGTGATACGAAGCAACGGCTCGGTGACTTCAGCATGTCATTTATAAGCACATTTAATTTGAAAAGGATTCGAGCATTACTGTCAAAAAAAAATACGGGTTGCACTCCGGGAATGCCGGCAGAAGTGAAAACTTGAATACTAACGTGTTACGAATTTTCGATCAAAATGGTGTGTATCATAGATTGCATTTTTATGTACGATATTTCAACGCTAGATGTCTAACGTTGTATAAATAGAAATTTTCGATCAGGTCACGTGACCCCTAACGCGGTCACGTGACCTGACGCGAGTTTAACATTTTTTTACCCATTACAAAAAGTGTACAACGCCGCTAAAGAAGTTTTCACTTCAAAAATCATTTTTTCTAAAATATATCTGACGGAAAAAGTGAAATTTCGTCAATGAAAAACTCGTTTTTTGGTTTCCAACGGCTTAAGACAGCTTTAGACTTACTAGAAATGACATTCAGAATTCAAAGATAGACTCAAGTTTTTCGTATAATAATTTAAGACGGTTTTTTGACGTGATAACGTCTTATAAATTGATGAATCACGTCAATATAAAAAGAAGAAACACCGGCTGCATGCACGAAAAAGTGTAACGTTCCTAACGTTCCGCCTGACCCTGTGCGTGATTATTAAATATGATATTCGAGCGGAATACGTTATCACGTAAAACTATCGTCCGTAAACCGACTTTACAGACAACCAATTTTTTTGCAAATAGGAAGTACCGTTTTGCGAAAAATTAGGGCCACCCAAGGGTTTGTTACGGATTTATAGATTTGCAGACACCCAAACTACCTACTTTACTTATTGTCGTGGGCCAGGAGGCATGAGCATTTGTATAATCTAGTAAAAAGATTAAAGAAGGAAACACATACAGTTCACTGATCAGATTGTGTTTTACCTGTTTTGATTTTTGAAGATTTTAAAGGCACAAACTCAAGGTCGTCACTCGTCATTGGTTTGTTTGACCGCAACACATTGCTGTCTTGTTGTTGACTTTGAGTGTGTTTGTAAGTATGCTCTTTTTAGTAGTAAAAAACCTTGTGTGCTTGTGTGCGTGCTTAATGCTTATGTATGGATAGGCGTGTGTGTGTGTAAACTTGTAAAGAGAGAAGCTGAGATGATGCTATACAAGCCTGACACAGCGCATAAGTAATGTTGGCGCGTACTAAAAATGATCTGTAGAGAGTATGTGTGTAAATAATAAACAACTGTTTGTCTTTAATTTTGGCGTGGTTATTGATAATAAATTAATGTCTTGAAAGTGATTTAAAACATATGGGCTTCTTACAAACGATAAGTGCAATATTTGTGAAGCGAATAAAAAATGTTTTGTTTCAGTGTTGTTACTTAGCTGTACGACATGCCTGAAGATAATAATATTATGTTATCGTAAGTGATATTTACCTTTAGTGTAATCTTAATGCTTAATTAACTAGGCTGTGTGCATGTTTTGAAGACGAGCAAAGATGCTGTTATGTTTATTTTTTGTTAAAACCGACGAATAATACTTTTTTACCGTCGATATTTAAGCATGTGGTCAAAAGTTTTTTAATAATACTCGCGGCTATAACTTGATATGTGTAGTATAAGTGTACAGTACAATCCCCGTAAACAGATCGGGTCGACATACGTTTTATCATTTTTAAGTATCCAACTTTTCCAGCTAAAATTTCGGTTCAATGTTTTTTAAAAATAAAACTATGAAATAAAAATATGAATTCGTAGTAAACTCACATAATTTTGGCAATTGTCAATGTGTCACCAGAATGTTTAAAGGGCACTATAATTTACTTAGAAACGTGCGCATAAAATTAAAAATAAAACTTCGCCTGTCGATAGGCATTGCTGGCGGAAGTAGGGGTCATGGGGGGCTAAGTCAAAAAACTTCACATAGTTTACAGAAAAATTTTAATAGTTGGTCAAAGTTGCTGAGCCAACTTTTCCAAAGCACACGACGGTATATAACAGGTGCACTAGTTTGATAACTTCTTATTGAGACAAATATTTAAAAAAATCCTTCAAATCACCCCATCGCTTCATGTTTGCGGAATGTCTTGTAAACCCAAGTGACTTTCACAGATATCCGTTTTTGAGCAAAAATAAATAAAAAAATCTGAAATATATCAATTGTTATATTATTTATTATTTGTCTTTTAGATAAAATATTTAACCACCATGGTGTTTCCATTATGGATCATCATGTTCATACAACTAATGGTTTTTTCATCGACTAATGAAAATGACTTCAGATATATTTCGTACGAAGGTAAGCATTCTCGAAATATATCGAAAATTCAATTGTAATATGTAATATCAATTATGTTTACATAAAAAAATATTTCAGATTTAATAGCATCGTCAAAAAAATTCACTGATCATGAAATAACACATTTCTCACAACTTTTATTTGATGTTGCTAGAAATCAAGTAATCGTAGGAGCAAAGTAAGTAATGAATAATATACAGTATGTAAACACGTAAGGTGCACATAGAGAAATTAACATTGGGAAAAAATGACTGGATCAAAGTGAGCCTTGAAATCTTGTTTTTCAATTTGACAGATAATATTATTTTGCAAAATGAATGTGTATACTACTGAAGAAAATATTCAAATGATTACAACATAATCGGACTTTTTTTATTAATGGAACATTAAATTCCCAAAAATACTTAAATATGGTGCGAGATCAAATATCTCCGCCTATTCATGTTGGACCTAAAGACATTTAGGTCACTGATTTACCAACGCGCATACGTCATACCAGTCAGACAATTTTTGAATGAAATGTTTCCAAACAGATGAGAGTTGTTTTTTTGTTTTATTTTTGTAAAGAAAAATTAAAATAATGATTTATAAGAGCTTTTTATTATTAAAAAAGCCAAGTAAAATCAAAATAAAATAGAAATCCTCAAGATTACCACGATAATTCAATAGAAATAACAATTAATGCAGTCATGGCTAACTCTGATCTAAGTATTTTTTCCCAATGCTAATTTTCCTATGTGCACCTTACGTGTTTACATACTGTATACACTGCTCTCTTGTTTAGTCTGTTCCGACAAAGGCTAAGCTACACGGCAACGTAGCAAGATAGCCGCGACGGCCGTAGACTACGGATTACGGAACGGCAGATTAAAGAGAGCTAGTGCTGTAATAATTGTTTCTTGTTTGCATAAAAATTTCAATGTTCATTGTTATTTTAGAAATGTTTTATATAGACTATCATTAAATGACTTAAATATCAATGAAAGGGCAGTTTGGAAGGCGTCGGAAAATAAGACTACCCTGTGCCTGAACAAAGGACAAACCGAAAGAAATTGTCAAAATTATATTAAAGTGCTACTTACAAATGGCAAAAAAATTTTTACATGCGGAACAAATGCATTTTCACCAGAATGCAGTTGGAGAGAGGTAATCGTCATTTAACAGATTTTGTTTTGGCTTCGATCCCGTGGAAGTCATTTTTCTCTCGACACGATGCCGATATTGACGGGAAGCTTAAATTAGACAACGTTAAACGGATACAAAACTGATTTTAATTTTTTGACGTGATAACGTCTTATAAATTGATGAAACACCAGCTGCACGCACGAAAAAGTGTAACGTTCCGCCTGACCCTGTGCGTGCAAGCGAGAGCGCAGTATAAGCGATAGAGAGTCGGTAAAAATATAGTTTGACAGCTACTAAAATTTAGGTTATGTATTATTAAATATGCTATTCGAGCGGAATACGTTATCACATAAAACTATCGTCCGTAAACCGACTTTACAGACAACCAATTTTTTTTTACAATGTTTATCGTTTCATCAAAATTCACTCGTTCACTCATTGATCTTTGAAGCCGGATATAAAGTAGCTTATAGTTGAGATATGTTTGTACCAAATTTCATTGAAATCGGATTAGGAATTTAAGATTTATGGTGGAACGGAGACGCGAGCTTTACAGTTTTACTTTATTATTAACTAGCGGTTCCGCCCGGTTTCACCCGAGTGTAAAAGAACGAATGGGGAAGGGAGGAACATGAGTACACACATTCATCTTAGTTTACCGAGATGAATGTTGTGTCCAAATTTCATGATGATCGGAGTTACCGTTCAAAAGTTTTTGTTCGATAAAAAGCAGTATTTATACTTTTTTTAACTAATAATTTTTTTTAATTAATTAAATAAAATTAAAATAAATTTAAATGTAAGCCTTAGGAGAAAGCATTGTAGAAAATAAAAAAAAAAAATAAAAATATATTCACCCAACGTAGGGCTCAAACCCACGACCCTGATATTGACAGTCGTGTGCTCTACCGATTGAGCTAGCCGGCGTTATATTCTGGCAACGCTAATATGAGTATATTTAGTTAGTGCATTTCACCTGAATAGAAGCTTATTTTTGAGATACATTTTGCAACATTTTTCGTTAATGCTCCGCTCGCTCCTAATGGTCGTAGCCTGATTTTATATAGCCTATAGCCTTCCTCGATAAATGGGCTATCCAACAAAAAAAAATTTTTCAATTTGAACCAGTAGTTCCTGAGATTAGCGCGTTCAAACAAACAAACAAACTCTTCAGCTTTATATATCAGTATAGATATTAACACAGTATGATGGTTTTTAGATTGAAAATATTAATAAAGTGACACAACGGATAAATGGGATTGCAAAGTGTCCGTACAATCCAAATTCAAACGTAACGGCATTGTTAACTGAAACGGGCCAGTATTATGTCGGAAGCCCGACAGATTTTTCGAGTTCGGATCCAGCTATCTATCACATAAGCCTAGGACCGAAGGAGCATCAGTCGTTACGTACCAACCAGTATAATAGTAAATGGCTCAACGAACCGCAATTTGTCGGCTCGTTCGATACAGACAATTTCGTATATTTCTTGTTTCGGGAATCTGCTGTCGAATATATCAACTGCGGAAAGGTGAGTCTCCATACGTTCTTCGTCTCAGGCATAGATATATATTAATAGATAGCGGATGTCTATCCTTGAGCATTATGCGAAATGGTTTCAATTAGAAGCCATATGGAAGCCATTTTGTACGTGGAAAACGCCGTAAAAATTGCGCGGGATTCAAAAAGATTAAATATTCTATAATATGATGTTAATGGAAAAACAGTAAAACTCGCAGTAAACAGTGATATTTCGCTCCAAAACCTATTTTCATATTGAAACGTTTCAAAAATTACAAAACTGAGCATAAATATAATATAAAAGCTTAGAACATTTTACATTGTCAGATTGGCATCAATGCTTATCAACCTTGATGCCAAATTGACAATGTAAAATGTTCTAAGCTTTTACATTATATTTATGCTCAATTTTGTAATTTTTGAAACGTTCAGTATAAAAATAGGTTTTGGAACGAAATATCGCTGTTTACTGTGATTTTTGTCGTTTTTCTCAATAAAATCATATTATAAAGTAATTAAATTTTTGAATCTGGCGCGCTTTTTTACGGCGTTTTCCACGTACAAAATGGCTTCTAAAAGGTACAGGAGGTGCTAATGTATCCGCAATCTATTAAATATATATCTATAGTCTCAGGTCTCTAGATCGTTCACTTAATTTTTGTTTAAATATTTCGCTCGTTTGTTTTGCATTTGACTATTCGCTCGCATTTCCAGATAATATATTCTCGAATAGCTCGAGTTTGTAAAAACGATCCGGGTGGCAAACTGATGCTCAAAGACAACTGGACAACGTTTGTCAAGGCGCGATTAAACTGTTCAATGGCAGGCGAATATCCATTTTATTTCAACGAGATTCAAGGCATGTCGTACGTGGCGTCTGAAGGTATTATATATGCAACGTTTACGACGCCTTCCAACAGTATTCGTGGTTCGGCCATATGCGCATTTAACATGTCCGCGGTCATTACCGCATTCGGCGGACCGTTCAAATATCAAGATCATTCCGGTAGCGCTTGGGAAAGATCGCCACATCAAAGACATTACGATTGCCATACAATGCCGCAGTCCAGGTAACTAAAACAAAAATTTTATCGTCGACCGACGCACCACGATACCCGATCTCTACTCGGAGACGGAGAGAATATCTTGTATCTTAGATCTGTATAAAAAACGAAAGTATCCGGCTGTATTTATTTAAATGCAACTTATGCCGGCACTTCACATGGCTATTTGTATTTGTGTATTTGGCATATTTGGCAAGCAATTACCAAGTGTGGACAGTCTATTTGACAAAGTGTTGGCCTTATTTGCCTATTTGACAAATAAGGCTTATACAAAATACGCGTTACCGTGCGCTTGTCGGTTTTTCGAGGCACATCAAAGGAGTCAAATAGGCAAATACGCAAATAAACCGTCCACACAATGGCCATATTCAAAAGCGCACGCGCCGTGAGCCTGTACGGACGTGCAGTATTTTTGTGTCTGTGCTGTGAGCGAGAACTGGAACAATTACTATTGAAAATGAATTGGGACAATAAAACAGTGCTAAAATTCCTGGAATGTTGAACCTTGCGTTCTACTACCAAATGTTTGTGTGTTTGCTATTTGACTGCATGTGTGGATGGTCGTATTTGCCTCTATTTGCATGTTTGTCTTGAACGTCATATATTTTGCCAAATACAACAAACACCCAATAGCGAACACAAATAGCCAGTTGAAGTGCCACCTTTAAATACTTACAAAGTTGAATATCTTAAGTAACTAGGATACCTACTTTTAAATTTTGCTTTAGAGTATTTGTCGGAAGAAAGTACTTTTGGAGTATTGTCTGTTCGTTTTCTTGAATCCAAATACTTTTTTCAAATATATTCTGCAATCCTATGCCTACTCTACTCGATTGTAGAACACTATGTCGTGAGATTTTTCATGAAAAGTATATTTTTTGACGTGATAACGTCTTATAAATTGATGAAACACCGGCTGCATATACGAAAAAGTGTCACGTTCCGCCTGACCCTGTGCGTGCAAGCGAGAGCGCAGTATAAGCGATAGAGAAGCACGATCGGCCCAAGTTTGACAGCTACAAAAATTTAATTATTAAAGATCACAAGACACAAACTTCCAATAGACTTCCACAGTTCGCTCGTATATATACTTACAGGGAGTGAAAAATCCACACCACCCGACCGTCCGTTTACTAAAACTGCGTATATTTTGAAAACGGTTCATTATATTTAAAAACCGTTTCTACAGTTGGTTAGAACTCTAATTTTACTATTTAAATATGTAAACATAAATGTTTGGAAACGTATACGTATAATGTGAAAAATAAAAAAAGTTATTTTTCATCACTTTACGAGTATGGTTCAATGTTTCTTTATGACGTTATCACGTAAAACTATCGTCCGTAAACCGACTTTACAGACAACCAATTTTTTTTTCCAGATCTCATACATTAGTAGACAGCTCACGGTATCAACTCATGGATAATGCGGTTCAGGCAGTGACGTTAAATCCGTTGCATAAAGCTGAATTAGAATCGTTCACTCACATAACTGTAGACATTTTGTCCACAAAACTGCATTCGTCTGTACACGTTATATATGTGGCGACGGTAGAAGGTCTAGTAAAAAAGATATCTGTCTTACCACGAACACAAGAAACTTGTGTCATTGAAATCTGGAATTTATTTCAGCAAGATAGTCTTTCACCAATACATACGCTACAGTATTTAAAAGAAACGGTAAATCATTTTCGAAATACTATAGCAATAAACTTTTTAGCGATATTAAAAGAATATCGATTTTTTAAAGTGAAACTAATATGCGAATTGAATCCATTAAATATGTATTTAATGCGTTAAATATGCTACGCGCCACGGATCTAAAGAGGTTCGGAAGTTAGTCACAAACAACGTTGCAAAGGCACATTTTAGAGCCGTTGTGGCTCCCACCACCTCCCAGCTACGCTATTGCCAAGTTGTTATTGTTATTTAGTGTCGTTGAGTTGCGAGTTTGTAGTTTTTCAACAGACTGTACAAGCGCAAGCCCGCATTCGCATCAAACTTCCGAGCCTTTTAGGTTCGTGGCACGTATTATACAGTGCAACTATGATGATGAAAAACAAATCATGTCTATTAACATCTTTAACAATTAAATACAATTACAATTGCCAAATTTCAGACGGTACAGCACAGCGGCACGCTGTTTTCGACGGTTCCTAAATGTTGTAATTAAATTTATTGAGAAATTGTAAACGGATATGCCAGATGCTCCGTCTATTAAATATAAAATTGTTTTGTGTGTGGTTTCTACGTTTTCTCGAATGATAAATAAAAAAATATTTTTTTCATAGAATTCGGTATACGTCGGAACAGATGACGGTTTGTTAAAAATACCGGTCGATCACTGTAAACGTCATAGAACAAAAGAGAGTTGTCATAAAGCAATGGATCCATATTGCGGCTGGAATAATATTTTGGATACATGCACGTCGGCTCCAAAAGGCGATCCGCTCAATGGACTTTGGGAACAAACAGTTACCTCTTGTCCGGTCTTAAATGCCGTAGGTAATAAAAATTTCCAACAAAAATAAATGCAGAAGAGTCTCGATTATCCGACCGCTTTTATCATTTAAGTCAAACAAGCGACGCTTCAGACTGCATTCAGATAGAATATTTTATGGTATCTATGTTGTTTTAGTCGACGGAGGCTGGAGCGAATGGTCGAAGTGGTTCGCTTGCTCGCATTCCAGCAATTCCGACTCTTATTCGGGCGACGAGTGTTTGTGTCAAAGCCGAAAATGTACAAATCCGAGTCCTCAGAACGGAGGTAGCCTCTGTAAAGGTAAATAAATTTGAATTTTAACCGGTAGACTTTCTGACAATAATTAAATATTTATTTTTTAAAGTGAAACTTTTATTCTATCGCCCCGAATTTTTCTGGCCGTCTGTTGCATGTCGCATTACAGGCGGCCGCGGAGTAGGGATAAAGTGAAAGTTGCTCGGAGTAGGCGCTCGGTAGAGCAGCCAAGGCCAATATGGTGGCGCCCATGGTTAGCATCAGCTGACCGTGTAGTATGTATAACACATAGTCAGTCTGTCATGCGGGCAAGTGCTGTACAGTGTTTACATGTTTTTATTCGTGTATTCATGTGAATATTGTTGTTTATAATTAATCGTGATGGATAAGTGTCTACAATCCAACGCCTGCAAGCCAATAAAAGTTTCACTTGCGTCGTGGTTTCTTAAAACCACACAACTGTTTTGTACAATTTTTATTTTTACAGGAATATCGATCAGGGTAACAAACTGTACAGTCCACGGCGGTTGGACAAACTGGTCGGCGTGGTCGGAGTGTTCACAAAGTTGCGGAATCGCCGTGAAATCGAGAAGACGTACGTGCAGCAATCCGGCCCCGGCTCACGGAGGCCGAGTGTGCGTGGGTCACGATTATTTAGAAATCTATTGCGCGAGCAATCCTCCGTGCCCGTCCGTCGTATCGCCGGCACGCGACGGACAGTGGGGTCCTTGGGGAGCGTGGGGTGCGTGTTCGGCACCTTGCGGCGGCGGATTCAGGAGTCGTCAAAGGAAATGCGACAGTCCGTCGCCGCAACACGGAGGCTCGGACTGTATCGGATGTCCGTACGAATACGAAATCTGCAACGTACATCCGTGTCCGGAAATAAGGAAAACGAGTCAGTGGACCCCGTGGTTACGAGTCGGAAACAGTTCGAATACGGAAGGTAGTTACACCGAAAGAAGATTTAGATTCTCTTGCAAATCACAAATCGTGGACCCTTCGATGATAAAAATCAGTTCGGTGAAAGAAGAAGATAGAGTTTGTTATCGCGACGGCACTTGTGAAAAGCAAAGCTTGTCCGGCGTTTGGTCTAATTGGAGTGAGTGGTCCGAATGCTCTGCCAAATGCGGCGGAGGACAACAGGTGAGGACCAGACAATGCGAAGGGCGTCTCGTGAACGATTGCGACGGACCGTCTAAATTGACTCGCGTCTGCAACACTCATTCCTGCGAATGCGCGTGGTCATGTTGGACCGACTGGTCGCCGTGTTCCGTAAGCTGCGGAACGGGGAAACGGAGCAGAACACGCGAGTGTTTGCTCACAAACGATAAATGTGACGGAGTAACGGAAGAACACGAAACTTGTGAAATGTCACCTTGTAATTGTAAGTTATTTTCGTGCTAATTATTGGTTAATAGTAAATTAATCTACGGGCGTGGCGAAATTTTTGTCGATTAATCACTGACGGAAAGGATAAACGCATCGGTCTCTTCTTTTTAACCGACGAAAAACAAAAACGGAGGAGGTTCTCAAGTCGACGCGTATATATTTTTTTTTTTATTTATGTATGACCACGCATAACTTTTTACAGAGTAGTCCGATTTTGATAATTATTTTTTTGTTTGAAAGGGTATACCCCGAAGTTGGTCCCATATAAATTTGGTAAAAAAATTCCAACCCTAAGGGTAGGAAAACAGGGGATGATTGATTGTTCACTCACTGATTGTAATGTATGACCACACATAACTTTTTACAGAGTAGTCCAATTTTGATAATTCTTTTTTTATTGGAAAGGGTATACCCCGAAGTTGGTCCCATATAAATTTGGAAAAAAAATTCCTACCCTAAGGATGGGAAAATAGGGGTGATTTTTTGTTCACTCACAGATTTTCATGCTGAGTTGTGTATTACAATTATAAATTATATAGCCACAAAAAATTATAAAATAAAAACTTTTTAACAAAAAAATTAAACCGCCGAAAAACTGAAAAGCAAAAAATAATAAATCTTTTTATTTAACTAAGTTCAATCTAAGTAGTTGAACGTATGTGACAGTCTAGTATATCTAAGTAATTTTGAGTCGGCGTCAAACAATCAATGAACAAAGATCACTAAAAGAAATAACCAAATCAAATTAACAATGATACGTGAAATCTCCAGCGATAAACATTAACATTCCAAACATGCGCTCTCCACACGACCACTCGCAAAGACGTGTGCCCTCAGTGTGTGCCCGTTCGGGTTGCTCTGTCGCTGACATTAACTTCGTGAACGCTCAGAGATTTTCGGCGAAGGATTGTTGACGCCGACTCAAAATTACTTAGATATACTAGACTGTCACATACGTTCAACTACTTAGATTGAACTTAGTTAAATAAAAAGATTTATTATTTTTTGCTTTTCAGTTTTTCGGCGGTTTAATTTTTTTGTTAAAAAGTTTTTTGATTATATCGATCAAAATTGTAGGCAATCAAGAATCACGATCTCCGCTTTGAACAAACTGTGTAAATAATTGTATAATAACAGATAAGGATGCACAATTGTTCTGTGTAAAAAATGTTGACGAAAGCGACTCGACTCACCCCGTATTTAAAAAAGAATTATACATTGTTAATCGCTTCCTGCTTTGATATATGGGGAAAAGGTTTCGAGGATTTTTACGATTTACTTCTTTTCAGTCGGATGGCAAGAGTGGTCGATTTGGTCGCTTTGTGATTCGCACGGAGAACAGCACAGAAGAAGAAAATGTTCTTCGTCGACACGACATTCTTCGATTTGTCAGGGACACGACCACGAAACCAGAATGTGCATAGCCGAACAATTGAACGGTAATTATAGATTTATATTTTGACCGCAAAAAGGATTTAAATCTGAAATCAAAACGGTTTTGTTTTAGTAGTCTATCAAACCAAATGCTAAAAAGTAGACAAAATTATTCACATCTAAGTCTAAAATATTAAAACAAAGTATGTTTCTGGTTATTGCAGATATAGTCTCGATGGAATCCAGTACGACGGTACGAACGGCATCAATATCGTTAGGTGTGGTGTTGGGTTGTTGTTTGGCAGCTTTTATAGTAGGACTAGCTTTAGCGTGTTTTATAATATTTTTTTATTTGCGGTTTCGTCAACAGAGGGTTCCCAGTTCACCCCACTTTATAACGTCGAATCAAAACGCATATGTTTCGGTGCCATTGAAGGAAATGCCCTCCAAAGATAAGACTTTATTTTCCGCAAGCTCTAGTGGCGGGGCTTCATTTATAAGTCCGAAGGTTAATAATGCCGCCGCATCATCAAAATTATATCCAAAAGCTATGGCTGAATACGAAACTGCCACCATCAAACGGAACAGCCACACTTTGAATAATGGACACGGTACAAACCATTTAGAGAAATTTTTTTAAAGTTTTATAATGGGGTCGTTTCGACATATTCATAGTCGTTAATTTTATCTTAGTGACGAGCAAATTTGCGCCTAAATCGTTTGTGCGCCCAAATTTGCAGTGAATACCATAGATATATATATTTAATAGATTGCGGATACACTAGCGCCTCTTGTACCTTTTAGAAGCCATTTTGTACGTGGAAAACGCCGTAAAAAGCGCGCGAGATTCAAAAATATTAATTATTTTATAATATGATTTTATTGAGAAAAACGACAAAACTCACAGTAAACAGTGATATTTCGCTCCAAAACCTATTTTTATACTGAAACGTTTCAAAAATTACAAAATTGAGCATAAATATAATGTAAAAGCTTAGAATATTTTAGATTGTCAATTTGGCATCAAGGTTGACAAGCATTGATGCCAATCTGACAATGTAAAATGTTCTAAGCTTTTATATTATATTTATGCTCAGTTTTGTAATTTTTGAAACGTTTCAATATAAAAATAGGTTTTGGAGCGAAATATCACTGTTTACTGCGAGTTTTATTGTTTTTCCATTAACATCATATTATAGAATATTTAATCTTTTTGGATCCCGCGCACTTTTTGCGGCGTTTTCCACGTACAATATGGCTTCTAATTGGAAAAATTTCGCACAATGCTCAAGGATAGGCATCCGCTATCTATTAATATATATATCTATGGTGAATACACGGCCTTATCTATATATAAAGAGAACTCTTTCGAAACACTGCCTACTTTGAACCCAGTGATCAATATATCAAACGACTTGTGTGCAATAATATAGAACGCGCCATACGCGATAGAGACTTGAACGAGTCCGTAGCAGTGAAGCTTCGTTAGTTGATGGTAGAAACTGTTATGGCTGTATAAGTTTCACTAATTGCGCGTAAAAGTTACACGCACCATTTTTTTTAACATTTGAGAAAAAATCAAAATGAAGAAACGAAAATTAATATACTTTATTCAACACGCGTGAGTAATATGTAATTTCGGGGCCCTGCTAAACTCGGGAGAAATAATAAATTACTTCATGTTGACGCGTAGAGTGCTAATAATAAACCGTACTGTGAGATAATGAATTTTCTGGACCAATAGGAACGCAGTAACAATCTCAAGCCGTTAAATAATGAAAAAAAAAACTGCACAGCTTCTAGACCAATAGGAACGTGGTAGGCGGTATTGTATATATGAAAACAGCATCGCAATTCAGCGAAAGTCAGGGCCATCTTGTGTGCATCGAGGGCGGTGGGTACGTCAATCAATGAAGTGATTTATTATTTTTCCCTCTTTTATCAGGGCCCCGATTACATATTACTCGTGCTAGTTGAATAAAATATTATGTGCGACAATTGATCGAAGGAGAATATTCCACTCGCGTGTTACCGCACTCGCTAAGCTCGTGCGGCAAATTTTACGCTCATGGAATCTTCTTCTCTCACTAGTCGCACAATATACTATTAATCCCTGTCTGCCCCGTTCTCTGTAGAAATTCATGAATTACTTTATAGAACCGGTCCACACATATTTTCTGACTTGTAGCTAAAAAAAAAGGATTTGAGAGTAATTAATCAAGTTGATTTTAAAGTATTTTCACAAAAAATGTCTTCTCGTCAGGGGTAAAGTTTAAAAAAAGAGCTTACGTTCGGTTCTTAGTGTTAATAATTTTGTTGTAATAAAGAAAAATATTACAGAAATGACCTCATTGACACAAAAGCAATCTTACTGTGATGAAAAATTAGGAAATATTTTTTTAGATTAAATTTTTTTATAATTAAAAGTCCACCACATTAAATACGTACTTATTGCAATCAACATTCCACCTGCCAATTTTTAAGACTGTTATTAATTCTTTGTGTAATATTATAGTGGTTATTTACATTGTTTTGTTGTTTATTTTTCTTTTTTTTTATATAATTAACTATGTTTGTAATCATACTAAAATTTGATATCGCTACTTAATTTTTTATTCTAGTATGCAAAGTTTCCTATTTATTATTTTGTTACAATTTGGTTTTATAACAAAACATTCCTAATGTTGCCATAATAAAATTATGATTTAACGGTTACGTGCCACTTTTTTCAACGGTTTTTGTGCCAGTATTATAAATATACATATTAACAAAAAGTACCTACAGACAATTTTCTACACGCGTAAGTGAACCTGCCAGATCGGCCCGACAAAAAGAAGGCCGACGAACGAGATTTAGCTTGGCAAATAGCATATAGTCGTTGGTTCTGTAATACCTCTTATGTGCAAAAAGTAAAATTTGCAGGAAAGGCCAAAAAGTGGTTATTTCAACAATGGATGGTAAGAACTAGCAATTTCAGAGGTATATTACTAATTCATACTTATCTTCACTATACATGTTTAATTAAGACGAAGCATTTTCTTAAAAAATATTTAACGTTAATTTCGGATTTATTTGCACATGGGAGGAATTATTTGATACAACTTTTCACATAAGAGTTACTTCCCCTTGTTGGTTACTGTAAAATTAATTTGGAGGTATTACTAGTGTATAGAGCTCCGTTTCCTGAATCTTTTCATTTAAAAAACGTAAAATCTGCCAATTATGCACATAAGAGCTATTACAGAACCAACGACGATATGCATTTGTCGGTTTTCGAAACCCTTTCGTCGAGCCAATCTCAACGCACCATAAAGATTAAAAAACAAAAGAAAACAACCGACACAAAAAATAGCGATACATCAGGCATGCGGCTGCGCTGACTCCAGACACAGCATATGACAAGAATATTGCGGAGCGAACAGACTGGTGCTTTGCCTCATGTCGCAAATAATGTGTAAATCGGGAATCATTTACGTACGTCGAAACCTGTCTGTACTCGCGGTATGCTTCAGTAAAATAGACAATACATAAGTAGAACACAAGTAAGTTTATCTAAAGATTCCGCAGTGGAAAAAAGGCTTTAGAAACTTTTATAGTTTATTATTCTTTTATATATTCAAGAAGAAAAGAAATGAAAAATAGATTTAATGTAACTTAAATAAAAAGAAAAATAATAATTTGACAGAAATAATATCAAAGCCCGGCGAACTATCTTATCTGAAAAAAAATGTGCAGTTTTGAGTCTATACATGACCGGATCGCTGTATTGCTTTCTTCAATCGGCCAGTCTACAGACTCTCGGCGGTGGCCGGTCGTACATTTTGACGCGAAAGGCGCTGCGAGCGATTTCACCGGCGCCTCGCAGTACTGCGATTCGTACGGACGTTGGCCGAATCGTGCAGGCGTTCACAAAGATGCGCAGTACCGCTTTGCGCCGACAACTATAAAGCTCTGCCGTCGACCGACATTGCATATCGGCAAACTAGCGAACTCGGTTCTTGGATAAAATGTACGACTGCTATCGACGGAAACTATTTTTAAAGTGAAACTTTTATTCTATCGCCCCGAATTTTTCTGGCCGTCTGTTGCATGTCACATTACAGGCGGCCGCGGAGTAGGGGTAAAGTGAAAGGCGCTCGGAGTAGGCGCTCGGTAGAGCAGCCAAGGCCAATATGGCGGCGCCCATGGTTAGCATCAGCTGACCGTGTAGTATGTATAACACATAGTCAGTCTGTCATGCGGGCAAGTGCTGTACAGTGTTTACATGTTTTTATTCGTGTATTCATGTAAATATTGTTGTTTATAATTAATCGTGATGGATAAGTGTCTACAATCCAACGCCTACAATCCAATAAAAGTTTCACTTGCGTCGTGGTTTCTTAAAACCACACAACTGTTTTTTATTGTACATTTCCTGGCTTCAATAATCTTCAATGTCAAATTTTAGTGTTCTTTTAAACATAATACAATCTAACTGCAATATTAAAACCGTGCCTTATTTTTATAGTTTGTAAATTTGAATTAAAATAAAAAAATACTGACAGAATAATTTATATATATTTTTTAATAAAAATATGTTGAATATGTTAATGAAGTTTTCTTATCATATCCAAAATATAATTATACACCTATATTATAGTAGCTCATTTTAAAAAATAATATTAAACCTCGCCTAACAGATGGCATGACGTTCTTAAATTTATAAAGAGAAAAAATGCTCACTGGCCCGACTTGTGTTTAATTAAGACTCATATTCGCCGAATCCGGTTTTCGTTCCGCCTTGGATTTTTTTAACGACATCGGTTTAAACGTGTCTGTCGATGAATACGATCTTAAATCCTTTAATTTATCCCAATCCTGTAGCATTTGATATTTTGCCAGCAAATACGATCGTTTTTGTCGAATTTTCAATAATGAAATATGCGAACGGTCGATTCACTTGGAATTTTGGCGATGGAGTTTTATACGATACCGTCCCGCCTGTAATATAATAACAAAAATATATATAAATCTTTGATTAACGTCTGATAATCTTCAAATAAATACAGGGTGTCCCTAAAAGGTCTTTACAAAAGCCTACCACACATTCTTCAGGCCACAACAACATTGAAATGTACTTTTTGCATAATTTCTTCATCGCCTGTAAGATTAGTTTAGACCATGTTGAAGAAAATCCACAATTGAGTACTAGAGTTTTAATATTTAATTATGCTCTAAATTAATATAATTAAAATTTTGTCGAAACTATGAGAGTAATCGCATTTTATCAAGAGTACCTTTTTTGTAGAAAATGAGTCGCGTGATCCAGATTTCATACTCAAACTGATTTTTTTCCATTGGCGTAGAAGTTTTAGATGTTTAATTATCGAAAAAATCAAGTTCTACGCCCATGGAATGATATTCATCATTATTATGATATGGGTTTTATTGCCCAATAAAGCTATGCCAACGTACCGAGTAAAATCTCATAAGCCGTTTCAAAGTTATAAAGCAAAAACGATTTGAAAATTGTAACTTAAGAGCCGTCTAGTGCCCAAACTAAGCAACTTTGTACTGAGGTAAGTTTGCTTGTATCGAGTTGTTTTGGCCTGAAGAATACGTGGTAGGCTTTTGTAAAGACCTTTTAGGGACACCTGTATATATACATATTTACAGTGAAAGAATAATACTGATATTATGACGTGTCAACCCGTTTCTAAAACAGGTGAGCTAAACCCCCTAGCCCTTAATCTGACTGAACGATAAGAACAGACTGTGACGTAATAAAGACGGTTTATGAAACAAAAACACACGAAAGACTTACCGGTTACAGCACTCGCTATAGTACCTTCTTCATTCACTTCTATTTCAGCTTTGTGTATAACGCGCGACAAGAACAAATTGTTGTCTGTTGACATTCCAGAAAGATCAGCTGAATTCGGATCAAATATATCTAAAATGCCCATCTAAAACAACAAAATACATTTATGGGCAGTGTTCTTTAAGGTAGTTCACTAGTGAAACGGTTCTTCTTAGGAATTTAACAAAATCGAAGTACAGTAGAACGCCGATTATCCGAACGCCGATTAACCGAATCGCCAATTATCCGAATCGGTCCTAAGCGTAATATAAAAAATTAAAACCAAGTAATTTTTCAATAAAAACAAGTTTTGTGGGGACGCAAGAATACAAAAATGCGAGTGACAATTGCCGTGCAGACGCTACAATGGTATCAGCACACGTCGAAGTTGGAACTCGCTGGACTCCAGACTCCAGATATATTTCAACTGTTATGGTTGAAAGCTAGAGGCAAGACACTTACATGTCCGATTATCCGAATCGACCCCGGTCCCAATTAATTCGGATAATCGGAGATCTACTGTATTAGGTTAATAAAAGTGGCTTATATTTAACTCAAAAAAATGAAATTTTTTCACCGACTATAAAACGAGATACAGTGGACCCCCGGTAATCCGGCACCTGTCTAATCCGGCACCCCCTGTAATCCGACATGGTCTATTATTTATTACTAGTGTGACCTGTGCGAATTATTCGCACTAAATAAATATAATAATTATCACTTTACAAAATTATTTTTTAAATATGATTGCAGGTATTCAATTCGTTTCTAATTTTGCACACTGCTTATAACGTTCTTCTTTTTGTTGTATTACAATATGAAGCTCAGATGACAGATCGAAGAAATATTTTACTAAAATTGTCATATAGAGGCGCAAGTAGCAAAAGCGTTGAGCTAAGCCGTCAGATGGCATCATGCAGCATTGCTGTGACGTTGTTCAGCGTTGCTCGCTGTTTCAAAATTAAAGCCGTCAGATGGCAGTATGCAGTATACAATATAAAGGTCAGATGACAGATCGAAGTGTTGACGTTGTTTCAAAATTAAAGCCGTCAGATGGCAGACGTTGTTCAGCGTTGCTGTATTTTAATTAATTTACAAAAACAAAAGCAATAATAAATTTTTTAGTTGTCGATGTCAGTAGAGCAAGCAATTATCTGTAAAATGATATATAATTTATGTGGAGAAATTGTAAGTTTTTTTCTAAAAAGGGAGGCAAACATCTTTAATCTTAGTTTATTAATATACATATATGATGATTGAATATTTTTTTGACAATCTTCGCTAATGCATGATTGAACAAGTTATAAGTTGTACGCACCACCACTATTGTGCTCGACGCGTAGAGTATTGTTTTGATTCTGATTGCTTAGTTTGAATTTGAAGTTTGAAGAAGATAGCGGTTCGGTCTAGCGTGTGTTCATTGTTTACTGTTTATTCATTGTGTATTACGTATTCGTACCTAGTAATGTCGTCACAAGCTCAGAAGCGAAAGCACAAAACATCGACAATTAAAGAAAAATGTGATATTCTTAGGCAGTACTCTATAATCCGACAAATTCGATAGTCCGACACTGCCCTGCAAAATGTTTGTCGGATTACCGGGGGTTCACTGTTTTAACAATCAAAATGTGTATAATTAACATGACGGAGGTATATCACGTACATTCCAGAATATCTCGAAAACGGTTTTTAGTATATTTCTTAAAAAATAATGCATTGTGAATTCAAAAATTAGGAATTTTTAAATACTATGTATTAAAATAAATGTGTTTAAAAAATATATATAAATTACCTGATATAAAACGACGTTCATAGTAAAATCGGAAGCAATTTTGAATTTTGGCAAATATATATCGACCTCTTCGTCTTCATAATCTAAACGATACTTAGCGATTTGATCGTAAACTGTTTGTAGTCCTGTTTTTTGTATATATCGAAGTACTGCTACTAAAGATTCATACTGCATCGGAAGTACTATCAACATTGACATTTTTCCATCCTTTAAAAATAATCAACAACAATTATTCATTAATAGTTCGTGTCATAGATATATATATTAATAGATAGCGGATGCCTATCCTTGAGTATTGTGCGGAATGGTTCCAATTAGAAGCCATTTTGTACGTGGACAACGCCGTAAAAAGCGCGCGGTATTCAAAAAGATTAAATATTCTATAATATGATGTTGATGGAAAAACAATAAAACTCGCAATAAATAGTGATATTTCGCTCCAAAACCTATTTTTATATTGAAACGTTTCAAAAATTACAAAACTTAAAAGCTTAGAACATTTTACATTGTCAGAGTGGCATCAATGCTTGTCAACCTTGATGCCAAATTGACAATGTAAAATGTTCTAAGCTTTTACATTATATTTATGCTCAATTTTGTAATTTTTGAAACGTTTCAGTATAAAAATAGGTTTTGGAGCGAAATATCACTGTTTACTGTGAGTTTTGTCGTTTTTCTCAATAAAATCATATTATAAAATAATTAATATTTTTGAATCTCGCGCGCTTTTTACGGCGTTTTCCACGTACAAAATGGCTTCTAAAAGGTACAGGAGGCGCTAGTGTATCCGCAATCTATTAAATATATATATCTATGTTTCGTGTATGACTTGCGTTATTAAATATTTCTTCTAAATAACTCAACGTATAAAAAAGTTTTGCTCACATTTCCGTAAGGTAATTCGGTAACTCGAAATTTTGGTTCGGAATTAAAGTTAACGTACGGAAAAGAAGCTCGCTGATACATCATTTTGACATTTCCAATCGAACGACCTTTTTCATCGAAGAAAGGTTCGTCGTGGGTTTTACTTGCATTAAACGGGAATTTCCAATCACCACGGAAATATGCCGCATTTGTGACGATCATCTGAGCGCGAATCAAATCGTCTGAAATAGAAATTATCTACTATCAATATCATATATATTAATACGTTAAGGTTAAAGATGTTTGCCTCCCTTTTTAGAAAAAACCTCACAATTTCTCCACATAAATTATATATCATTTTACAGATAATTGCTTGCTCTACTGACATCGACAACTAAAAAATTTATTATTGCTTTTGTTTTTGTAAATTAATTAATTAACAGCAACGCTGAACAACGTCTGCCATCTGACGGGCAACGCTGAACAACGTCACAGCAATGCTGCATGATGCCATCTGACGGCTTAGCTCAACGCTTTTGCTACTTGCGCCTCTATATGACAATTTTAGTAAAATATTTCTTCGATTTGTCATCTGAGCTTCATATTGTAATACAACAAAAAGAAGAACGTTATAAGCAGTGTGCAAAATTAGAAACGAATTGAATACCTGCAATCATATTTAAAAAATAGTTTTGTAAAATGATAATTACTATACTTATTTAGTGCGAATAATTCGCACAGGCTGAATGATTAATATGTGATTAATTTAAAAATAAAAAAAAAATAAATAAAAAAGCCTGATTATGATAATGTTTACTTAATTTTTCCCACGAAAACATGATGTTTCGGTTTCGGCCGAAACTGAGACTGAGGCCGAAATTCGGTTTCGGTTTCAGCCGTAAAACTGTTGTATTACAATATGAAGGTCAGATGACAGATCGAAGTGTTGACGTCGTTTCAAAATTAAAGCCGTCAGATGGCTGACGTTGTTCAGCGTTGCTGTATTTTAATTAATTTACAAAAACAAAAGCAATAATAAATTTTTTAGTTGTCGATGTCAGTAGAGCAAGCAATTATCTGTAAAATGATATATAATTTATGTGGAGAAATTGTGAGGTTTTTTCTAAAAAGGGAGGCAAACATCTTTAGCCTTAGCGTATATATATATATGATGATTTTTTTCTTACCATAAGATACTATATTAGTGATGCGATTTCTTGTAGCGTTTGCAATAAAATCGTCGATATATTTAACTGTTGGCGCATATTGTGAAAAATCAACAGGAATTACCCGTGTGCTGTACTCGTTCTCGATTGATTGGACAAAATTGGACTTCAACGGTCGTTGCCTATCTACAAATATTGCGCTAATTTGGGACTGCTGAATTGAAGAATCGCTTATCTACAAAACATATAAAATTTTCATACAAAGTTCTTCAACTGGAACTTAATGTTACCGCGCGCGGACGTGTTAAACACAAAAAAAAAACAACAAAAATTATTATTCGAGTGCTTTTATCAAATTTAAAATGTATAAGAACGAATGTCTATTGTCTATATGTCTATCGTGTTGATTTATAAATATTTGATTAAAAAAAAAAACAGTTGTGTGGTTTTAAGAAACCACGACGCAAGTGAAACTTTTATTGGATTGTAGGCGTTGGATTGTAGACACTTATCCATCACGATTAATTATAAACAACAAAATTCACATGAATACACGAATAAAAACATGTAAACACTGTACAGCACTTGCCCGCATGACAGACTATGTGTTATACAGACTACACGGTCAGCTGATGCTAACCATGGGCGCCGCCATATTGGCCTTGGCTGCTCTACCGAGCGCCTACTCCGAACGCCTTTCACTTTACCCCTACTCCGCGGCCGCCTGTAATGCGACATGCAACAGACGGCCAGAAAAATTCGGGGCGATAGAATAAAAGTTTCACTTTAAAAATAATAACTGAATGAAACGATACCTTTATGGCGTTTACAGTATTTCTGTAAATGTCTGCGATGCGTCGATCATCGCCGGATAAGCGTAATGTTTCCGCTAATTGACTCGCCGTGTTTCCGTTTGAGCCTTTGTACATTAACAGTAACAAAACCCAAATGCTGAAGGGTGAGATTACAAGGTTTAAATTTTCTCCGGCTTCGAGTGCAGTCGTCTGGAAAAGAAAAATTCAAACAAAGAATAATAATAATTCATATAAAATACCTAAACATAAAACTCTTATTTTTAGGTATAATCTTGCATTGTTTTATCAATAGCGATATTGAAAGCATTTTTTTTAAATACGTTTGTCAAAATTATTCTGGGAAACGTGCTTTTGTGCAAGTACATAAACTATTAAACGTTTTATTAAAAGCAATCAACAAGAAATAAGTTGATAGCAAGAATTTTACAGCTCTGAAAATACAATACTTATAAGATCCCTGATTAATTATTATTTAAAATTTAACGGAAATAATTTATCAATTATAAGTCTGCATTGTACAGCTGATGATATAATGTATGTACATTTGCAAGCAAGCATGCCTACTAAATCTTATGAAAATTAATTTTAACATCGTTCTATAAAATCTAGCTTTTAAAATGCTCTGGGAGGCTTATTTACCTAAGGGCCATGGCCCGGCCGCCCGGGACGGCCCACATCAACACACTAAGATTTTTTTCATAAGTGATTTTTTTTTTAAATTTCTCGTTAATTTATGGGGCGGCAAATCTTACAGGACCAGAGTGCCAAATCTTACAATATGCCACCGTGGGGTAAGTATGCATAATTTTAATTTATTATATATTAACAATAACTTATTAAACCTTGGATTGATTGATAAATTGAAAACAAAATAAGCATAGATACTTGTCTTAATAATGAATTGTATACTTTAATGGTCACCACGAAAATGAACAAATCTATAAATATGTTATAAAATAAAAGTATATCAAAGCCAATAATAATAAAAAAAATATAAGTACTACATACGAGAAAAACTTCAAGTGCAAATGCTTCTTTACTTCTACTGTATTGCGAGAGATTATTATCTTGTCCAACAACAAGAAGCGTACACAAAGTCACAACAAAATAAACAAAAAAACAATTTGAAAAATACATTATTTATAATAATTTAATAAATATTAATGTACGCAATTCAATAATTTTCAGTAATTTGTATTAATCAACAACACTGCATTCACATATTTTCTGACTAAAAATTGGTCGACACATCGAAAGTATGGTGATTTATACAAGCTGTAAACCAGATATGGCTATATTTTTCTTTCGCGGCAAGCAATGATGTAATGTACCTTGCATCAGAGACGGATTTAAAAATAATCTTATTTTATTTGTAATGTCAAGGTGAAATAAAAGTACCTACAAATAATCGCTATAAGAAAACGATATAGTCATCGGTGGCGTTTGCTACTATTATAAATTGATTGATCGTTTTCTGAATCAATCAATTCTAATAGAAGAATATCTGTATAATAAGTATGTTAAAACAGTTTATATAATAATTAATCGATAGTAATTATAAAAATCTTATGCCGGCACTTCACATGGCTATTTGTATTTGGCATATTTGGCAAACAATTACCAAGTGTGGAGGGTCTATTTGACAAAGTGTTGGCCTTATTTGCCTATTTGACAAATAAGGCCAATACCAAATACGCGTTACCATGCGCTTGTCGGTTTTTCGAGGCACATCAAAGGAGTCAAATAGGCAAATACGGCAAATAAACCGTCCACACAATGGCTATATTTAGAAACTCACGCGCCGTGAACCTGTACGGACGTGCAGTTTTTTTGTGTCTGTGCTGTGAGCGAGAACTGGAACAATTACTATTGAAAATGAATTGGGACAAGGAAACAGTGCTAAAATTCCTGGAATTTTGAACCTTGCGTTCTGCTGCCAAATGTTTGTGTGTTTGCTATTTGACTGCTATGTGTGGACGGTCGTATTTGCCTCTATTTGCATGTTTGTCTTGAACGTCATATATTTTGCCAAATACAACAAACACCCAATAGCGAACACAAATAGCCATGTGAAGTGCCACCTTTAAGAGAGATCGTGTAACCGTACCGCCTTAACTCTTAAACCTCTTATCAGATTTCAATGAAATTTGATACACGTATATGGGGTTCCACAACTGCATAATTTTCGCATTCATACAAGAGGGCCACATAGGATGTCTGTTCGCGCGACCGCGTCTGTATTACAGACGTAGCTCCGCTTGTTCCACTTACTACCAATAAGGAGAAAGACCCCTACAATTTAAAATTACTAAGCGTTGTTGCATTTTCTCTACACTATCTCCTTTATTTTCTTGCTATCAAAACTTGTACTAAGTATTTATCGAAAAAGTATATTTAAGCCAACTCTGAACACAGCAATAAATAGTAAAATGACGTCCATAAAAATAGCTGCATATACCTATTATAACAAATGAAAAACAATCTAAACGACTGTGGTCGGTATTTCTTTTTGTACGGATGTAAAATTGGTGTTACATCAATTGTGAAAAAACAATGGACTGTACTTTTTACATGATTCATTGTTATACATAAGTATACTTATTATTTAAAATTCAATTCGTAAGAAGTACGCATGCAGGGCCGGTCTATCAAATTATTGTTAAGAATACAAGCAGTCCTCGTTCTACGGCATTTCGTGCTACGTTATATTTTGTGTCAAGCAACATTTTGACGTCATTCCTCATATTTACGTCTATGATTTGTTTTCCAGCAATGGAAATATTTGAGAAAAAATGATTTTAACTTTGAACGGAGTTTCGAGGTCAACAATAACATTATTCTCGCCTATAAACGTTACCTACATATAAAAAAAATACATGAAAATAGAATTAAACTTGCGAAATAGAGATATTTAAACGATTTTTTTATTAAAAAATATAGCTGTAATGATTGTTATCGTTTATTTTGTGAGCTTTATTAATAAAACAAGGTTATTTTTTTCTGATAAAGGTAGTATTATTAACCTGCGATGCCGAAAGAAGGATGTTTTTTACGTTTGAAATCTGCTGTAGTACTGCAGTTCCAAAACGGATGAAGCGATTTCTATACAGTTTTTTTGTTTGAAATAGGTTCAGCCGTTTTCAAAATAAATCACAGTTTGTATAGAAATTTCAACCGCTAATATATAGCTAGAAATTTCGAGTTAAAGCTTAAATATTCAGTTTTTGATCAGTTAGTTGAAAAAGTATGAATAAAAATAAAATTAAAAATTTAAAAGCCCCACCGCGAAAAATTATAATCTTATCTCGCTGAGCTGTGCCCCGCTCGGCAGTGACAACAGTAGTGAAGCCTTCGGCTCCACCGTATTCCGGGCAACTTTTCCAAATACAACCTTATTCGGACTACCACGAACAAAAAAAAATAGCTAAATCGGTCTAGCCGTTCTCTTAAGTGATGCGCTTCGCAGCGCCCAGCATTTCATTTTTATTTATAAATAGAAACATGCGTCAGAGAGACCGTTGAGACATTGCTATTTACTTCATTTAACCAAACGAATAATTAGTCGGTCATCGGTAATACAAAAAACTAGAGTGACCTGTGCGAATTATTCGCACTAAATAAGTATAATAATTATCACTTTACAAAATTATTTTTTAAATATGATTGCAGGTATTCAATTCGTTTCTAATTTTGCACACTGCTTATAACGTTCTTCTTTTTGTTGTATTACAATATGAAGCTCAGATGACAGATCGAAGAAATATTTTACTAAAATTGTCATATAGAGGCGCAAGTAGCAAAAGCGTTGAGCTAAGTCGTCAGATGGCATCATGCAGCATTGCTGAGACACTGTTCAGCGTTGCTCGCTGTTTCAAAATTAAAGCCGTCAGATGGCAGTATGCAGTATTGTGTCTGTTGTATTACCTAATGAAGGTCAGATGACAGATCGAAGTGTTGACGTTGTTTCAAAATTAAAGCCGTCAGATGGCAGACATTGTTCAGCGTTGCTGTATTTTAATTAATTTACAAAAACAAAAGCAATAATAATTTTTTTAGTTGTCGATGTCAGTAGAGCAAGCAATTATCTGTAAAATGATATATAATTTATGTGGAGAAATTGTGAGGCTTTTTCTAAAGAGGGAGGCAAACATCTTAAACCTTAGCGTATTAATATATTATATGATTGGAACTTAACTGTCTACTTATATACGAACCATCTGTTTTCATTTTGAAATCTCCCTCATCGAGATTTTTTTTTACATAAAATAAAAAATACAGTACTGCTCTGTGATATTGTTCATTAATATCTTAAACTTTGTGCATACACATATTAATATATATAAAATTATATTAATATTTATACAATAAACACAAGTTTATCAAAACAAAACATTATCCGATTTAAAAAAATTAAGTGAGAACAAACAAAAATAACAGTCAAGCGACGATTATTGGCTGTCTATAATTTAAAATATTATAGCCCATCGAAAACAATTTTACATGAAATATTTTTTTAATTGATATTAATATTTTAAAATATAAACAGCCAATAATCGTCGCCTGACTGTTATTTTTGTTTGTTTTTACTTCTCAAGTTCTCGGCACTCCTTATAGAAAATTACCCACAATTTATTATTTCACAATAGTATTTTTATGACAATTACATTTCTGGAAATATGGCTCTTTGTGACTTGTAACTCATATTAGAATGTTTCAATGTATTGCAATAAATTTAAATATGACAAATGTTGGAGTATATAGTCCAAACTCCCATGACAAAAAAGGTACCCCATCGAACACCTCAAAAGTTATAAAGTGAAAATGGCTGAAAAACATGTTACGCCCGCCAGACTAGTAAAAATTTGTTAATTGTTATTTTTTATAAATTTTTGAATTAAAAGAAAAAATGATTTTTTTCCAAAACACCTGCTTGAAATTTATACAATTTGTAGTAAATAATGTACCATTTTTGAAAAAGTTTGTCTGGCTGACAATTTCTGTTAATTAACTTCTGACAGACCATTTGTTATAAATATTTTTTTTTATAAAAATGCAGTTAATAACACCTTGAATTTTTTTTAGATAGAAGAGATCTTAAACTTTATTTTAAAAAAATTCAAGGAGGTGTTATGAAGTGCATTTTCATAAAAAAAATAATTTATAACAAATGGTCTGTCAGAAGTTAATTAATAAAAATTGTCAGCCAGACAAATTTTTTCAAAAATGGCACATTGTTTACTACAAATTGTATAAATTTCAAGCAGGTGTTTTGGAAAAAAAATCATTTTGACGTGATAACGTCTTATAAATTGATGAAACACCAGCTGCACGCACGAAAAAGTGTCACGTTCCTAACGTTCCGCCTGACCCTGTGCGTGCAAGAGAGAGCGCAGTATGCTTCGGCCCGAGTTTGACAGCTACTAAAATTTAGGTTATGTATTACGGAATACGTTATCAGGTAAAACTATCGTCCGTAAACCGACTTTACAGACAACCAATTTTTTTTTCTTTAAATTCAAAAATTCATAAAAAATAGCAATTAGGTAACAAATTTTTACTAGTCTGGCGGGCGTAAAATGTTTCTTACATGTTTTTCAGCCATTTTCACTTCATAATTTTGAGGTGTTCGATGGGGTACCTTTTTTGTCATGGGAGCTTGGACTAATAGGTACATACTCGCAGGCAGAGCTGGCGTTAGCGAGTCCGACGCTCCATGCCAGACTTTTTAGCAGCCTCTCCCCCACAAGGATATTTTTTTCCAATGACAGTTTGTTTCTATTTGTTTTAATAACTGCAGCTATACTACAGGGTAAAATTTCAATTTTGTATAACAATTCCGAAAAGTTTTTCTGTGATTTCGCGTAACCAACCCTTAATGAGCCCATTTAAAATAGGCTTCGTGCGGTAACGGATTCTAAAGTGCATATCGAATTTCGTTAAAATTAATTAAATTTTTCGGCTTACAGTTACTGCCCACTAGTGATGTGCCGGATCGTTAAAAATGTATATCCGCGGAAACGGATCGGAATACGGATTTTTGGTTTCAAGATCCGCGGATACGGATCTTAACTTTCTTAGAGTACGCGGCGGTAAATATTGCACATCGACCTTTGGAAAGAGACTATCTGTTATGGGAAAAAGTTATTGACCTCTTTAAGAGTTAACTCTCATAACAGTTTCTCTCTTTCCAAAGATCGATGTGCAATATCTAATTATATAGTTTTTTAGTACCTTTGGGTTATGTACTATTGATATGGTACTCACTACTATAAATGTTTGCAATATAAAGGTGCCAAATACGTTTTAGAAAAATAAAAAATAATCTGAATGGAATTTAACACGTTTTCATTATTACCTAATCACCTATGCCTATATATAAAATTTCATCTATGAATTGAAAATTAATAAGGTAAAAGATCCGCCAAAAACTAACGGATACGGATTTTTCTTCTTCCTCGAATATCCGGCACATCACTACTGCCCACACACTAGACATTTCCAAAAACGATGCTAAATTGTTATGAGGAGGCTACGAAACATCGAGAAATTTTTATCCGACCGACGCCAATAGGTGTATGCGCTGTATGGCAAACACACTATAAATTTAAGTATAGCCATTACTTAGCGGCCGCCAATATGGCCGTAAAGCTGGCAATAGTGCCTTAAGAAGTTGATTTAACATCGCGCAAACGTATGACAGCAATTAATATATTACGGGACACGCGACGCAGAGAACAAGACGGCAATCGGCATCGCGTGTCCGAATTTGAAACATTTATTCGAGGACTCACTTCGTTTGGAGGTGGCGTCCCGATGTCCGGCGTCGCGTTGATCTAATTGCAATCAAAGTTGTGTAGGTATCGCGGCGTGCCTTCCCGAAGCTCGGCATATACAGGAGAAATCGTAGCGCCCATGTCGTTCGTAGGGAACAACAGCAGCAGAATCAGTCTGTACCGTGTTGAGTGTCGCTCTGAGGTGGCAATGCCAGGTCCCCGCGTACGTGCAACGGCTAATGTTCCTGTAACTCCGAACTCGCCTGCGATTTATTAATAAAAAGTGGGTGATAGTGCGGCTATACAGTGGATAAAACAAAAACGGCTCGATATACCGATCTCATCATAGTTGCTTGGTGAATAGTGTATCGCATAACAGAATACACGCTCAATAATATACTTAAAGATCGGATATTATGGAGATGGCTCGAGAGAAGCCGTCTTCATCGAGAAGAACTTGTTCACTTACATCTTCATTGGTGCTGTTTATATGTTTGCTGGCTGTGACTTTAACGTTACAGGGTATGTTTCGAATTAATCACCGATCATTAAAAAATGCCTAATCGTAATGTTTAAATAACAAAGCAGCGCAAAAAACAAGCGCCTGCCGTCTCTGTCCCGACAAAATTCAATCATAATAACATAAATAAAGATCGTCGTCTACCCTTGCGAATTTTTACTTCTGCAGTCGATGCTTCTGACCGAATCTTCTTTTACCATACCGCTTGATAACTTACAAGTTTACCTACTTACCTTACACATAGTAATCTAAATACTTCATGAATGGTCATTCCCGTGGAATCTCAAATCTTTGCCCTAGTTACTATTACATAACATCACCAACTAACATAATATAATGTTGACGGCTTCGTTATTTCACATATATTACAGAATATAAAATATTAATACACTAAAACAAAGTATCAATATTTATTTCACTTATCCAAATTATTTAGCTTTGTTCCATAAATTGTTTATTACACAAAATTTTATAGGACAAGTAAATGATATAAAAATCATTTAGTCTCTCAATTTCATCATAATTTATCATTTGCAAAACAATACAGCATTCATATAGTAATGCAGGATCACGTAACCTACAGTTGTTGAAAAAAATAAGATTTATTTTTTATTATTTTTGAGGAAATAAATTCAATTGTTGATGTAATATCACCTGAATGAATTTTGATACTCATTTTGTTTGAAAGATAAATTACTGACCTAATATTTTACTGGTTCTATTTTTAAATACCTGCATTATTTTAAAAGACGCGAGTTATTTTTATTGGCTGATAAAGAGAGGTTCCTAGGGCAATATTAAAATACAGTTATTTATAGAATATTATATATATACTTATATATACACGCAAACACACATACATAAGTTGTATATATATACAATAATATATAATTTAAGCTATCCTTCGATTAAACCAATTCACGTTTTTTTTTTAATAAATTTGTAACATATATATTATGACATAATCTAATTGTTTAATGTTTATTTATAGTTCTTTGAACATACACACGGGGAATTTGAGTGTCTAATTTTACAGCATTCGATGTCCAAACATAACTGAAAATACACTATTTTCTGTGAATCCATGTTGGTTTCAATTTTTCACATTTTACACGACGAATTATTAAAATATTTTTGGTGTCATGACAATAATATACTTATTAATTAAAATCAAAAACAATAACCGAAAGTTTCACTGTCAAAATAAATAAAACATAATGACTTTCTCGAGAAATTATACGCGCGTCTGTTTAAGGGTTAACAATTACATTGAACTGAATTTCACAAGGTCAATAAGTAACTTCTTAACCCTTCAGTAAGTGCATAGATCATGATAATGATTCACTATTCTATTTTCTGGTGCAGTTGGTCATATTATATACAATTACTATTAAAAAAACATATAACTTTTTACAAAAAAATTGAACCTCCTTCAAAAAAAAAACCATTAAAAAGAGAAAAATAAAAAAAAATTGTGGAAACATACGGATCTGAATACGGATATTTGGTTTCAAGATCCGCGGATACGGATCTTAACTTTCTTAGAGTACGCGGCGGTAAATATTGCACATCGACCTTTGGAAAGAGACTATCTGTTATGGGAAAAAGTTATTGACTTCTTTAAGAGTTAACTCTCATAACAGATTGCCTCTTTCCAAAGATCGATGTGCAATATCTCTTTATAAAGATAGTTTTTTATTAGTACCTTTGAGTTATGTACTATTGGTATGGTACTCACTACGATAAATTTTTGCAATATAAAGGTGCCAAATACGATTTTAAGAAATAAAATAATACGAATGGAAATTAACAATTTTTCATTATTACCTAATCACCTATATATATATAAAATTTCATCTATGAATTGAAAATTAATAAGGTAAAAAATCCGCCATAAAACTAACGGATACGGATACGGATCTTTCTTCTCCCTCGGATATCCGCGGATACGGATACGGATATCCGGCACATCACCAAAGGCCATCTTGAAAATATGTATTGACGGTTTGATGTTCGCACCCGTCAGCTGTATCTACAATAATTGCTATTCTAATTTCTACCTGTTATAGGTACATTAGCATCTCCAAACTAGGGTATGCAAAGCATTGACAAACATTGCGCTTCTGATGATACAATATAGTTTGTTGCTTCGAACGTACTACGTCAGTATTTTGGCCATATGCCGAGTATGTCGTCATCGACGCCAGAAACATCTCGATCACTAGAGCGTACTGAAAAATCACCGTCGATTGTTTTTTTTTGAAGTGAAAACTTCTTTAGCGGCGTTGTACACTTTTTTGTAATGGGTAAAAAATGTTAAACTCGCGTCAGGGACACGTGACCTGATCGAAAATTCGTAAGACAAAAACTTTTGTGACATGCCCTAAATGAAATCCATTGTATTAATGTGCAAGGTATATATTTTTTTGGGACTTGTCTATGCAATCGAATGGTTTTTAACTACACTATAAGTTGTGTTTTGGCGACATCAGACGGAATTTCTTGGAAGTTATTAGTTCAAACTTTTCTGCGCTTTGGTCGTTTAACATAGACGTTAATATTCAAGTTTTCACTCCTGCCGGCACTCCCGGAGTGCATTTGCGTTTTTTTTAAATTGATTCCTATTTTGCAATATGATTGATTTTACCATCGCATCACTAAATGATGACCAAATTGATAAATAAAATAAGCTAATGTAAACTTCAGAGTTCTAAATTAAATTTAGGTTTTAACATTGCGGCATTGTCATAATTGATTATTACAAGCATGAGCGCCGGCTAATAAGGGCAGGGGGCGGCGGCATTATACATATATGTTACAAATGCATTAAATAAAATAAAAACACTGTAAAAAATTATTCATTGTTTACATTCATACACTCTAAAAAAATAGCGGAGCGAATTACAGTTGAATTTCGGCCGCAAACCGGGCCGCTAATCATCATTAAAAGTTTTGAGCGTCCCCTGACGATGCTAACACGCTTATTAAAATTTAAACGTTCGTTGAAAAGACAGTGCCTCGTGTTTAGGTTTTTTATGGAAACTTCTTTAATATTCGAGATCTTCAAACTCGCCACGAATCTAGAAGGTTTAGAAGTTGATGCGAATGCGGGCTTGCGCTGTTGAAAAACTACAAACTCGCAATTCATCAAAAAAACTAAAGTAACAATAACAACTTGACAATAGCGTACTCGACTGTACTTTAAAGTAGGAAAGTGACAAAGGCAACGAGCGATCACGGCCAATCACCGACGAGCGCACGTTCTGTGCAGGTAGCTGAGAGGTGGTGGGAGTCTTAACGGCCTAAAATGTGCCTTTGCGACGCTGTTTGTGACTAACTTCAGAACCTTTTAGATCCGTGGCGCGTATTATACTCGTCGCTGACTGTTTTAACTACTGTAGTATTTATACGTGAATTGTTTGCTGTTTAGGAATCGCGGCCGAAGGTCCGTCAGAATCAGAATGTCGACCGTTAATAGAAAAAGCACTCAAGGAGCAGCTAGGTGTCGGTTCGGATACAATTAGTACAGATAGCAATGAAAATGTGGATGGTCGAGACGAATCAACGGAAGTAACGTCAGATTCTGGGGACAGAGATGTTGAAAGTGCAGAAACACAGGAGGACGGCGATGCCACCGAGAGCGGCACGAATAAAAACGACTCTTTTGAAGAACAAGCTCAAGCGGATGCTCCATCTACACAGGTAGAAATAAATGATAAAATTTATAAATTATGGCTTCCTATTATGTTTGGGTATCCAATTCTCGGATACGTTAAGGCCAATTTCTCGACACTAAACTAACTGTTATTTTTTACACTACGGTTTTAGAGTGTTCTATTTAAAATAACCTTGCAATAACCCTAGAACTGGACAACCAAATGCATTTATCATAAAATCTCACACAATATTCGTTTGAAATACTTTGTATGACATTTAGGACGATTCCGATGATGAGACGAAAGAAAATGAAGATTCTAAAGAAGAACAAATACCCGAAGAAAGCGTAAGTAGATTATTTAAGTTTGTATTTAGTGCAATTCAGAAATAAACAGTCAATATTTTTTTTATAGGAAATAGAAACTGAACAGGATAATCAGACAAGTGATGAAAGAAAAGCTTCAGATGAAGACGGAGCTTCAATAGAGAGTCAAAAAGAAACTGAATCTGAAGATGCCACCTCAGCAGAAGCAGATTCGATAGTAGGTGCAACTTCAACAGAGGACGGTACTGAAGAGAGTGTCATTTCAGCAGAAGATGTACAGTCCACAGAAGCAGCAGATGCCACTAAATCTGAAGAAGAAACAGACACAACACAAGAAGATTTGGATAAAAGTACGGAAACCAACGAAGACAGTTCCAAAGATACTGAAGATGTATCAAAAGAAGATGGAGAAGTTGCAGCCTCAACAGACGACGATACAAAGGAACACGATACCGCCTCAACTGAGGATGGTGTTCCTTCAGCCGAAGGTGTAGAATCAGCTGAAAAAGATTCAACATCGGCCGAAGAGGGTACAGAAGCTGAAGAAGGGGCAGCATCAGCTGAAGAGGGAGCAGCATCAGCTGAAGAGGGAGCAGCATCGGCTGAAGAGGGAGCAGCATCAGCTGAAGAAGGCGCAACATCAGCTGAAAAACAATCCGAATCAGCTGAAGATGCGGCAGCATCAACTGAAGAAGGGGCAGCATCAGTCGAAGAAAGTGCAGCATCTGTTGAAGAAGGGGCAGCATCAACTGAAGAAGGGGCAGCGTCAGTCGAAGAAAGTGCAGCATCTGTTGAAGAGGGTGCAGCATCAGCTGAAGAAAGTGCAACGTCGGTCGAAGAAGGTCCAGTATCGGCTGAAGAGGGTACAACATCGGTTGAAGAAGGCGCAATATCGGCTGAAGATGCCGCATCAGTAGAAGGCGTACCGCCTTCAGAAGATACCGCTTCGGTAGAAGATGGAACAGAGCCAGCAGCGTTGGCAGAAGGTGCAGAATCAGCAGAGGATGCAGAATCAATAGAAGGTGCTGAATCACCAGAAGAGGGTACAGAATCTATAGAAGGTGCCGCGTCAAAAGAAGACGCTGCATCAATTGAAGAAGCACCGTCCACAAAAGGTGACGAAGTATCAGCAGAAAAAGAAACAACTGAAGATGAAAGTAAAGAAGAACAGAAAGACGCAGAGACTGTTGAAGAGGAATCAAAAGAAACTGAAAATGTTACCTCTATGGAAACTGGCACGGATTCAGCAGAAGGAGCCGCTTCAATAGAAGAGCTTGCTGAAAAAAGCGTTGAAGATACAACTGAAGAAGAAAAAGACGAGACCGCTGAAGAGACTGAAACCGAAGAAGTAGACGAAACACCAGAAGCAGAACTGACACAAGTAACAATAGTATCATTTTTTAAATTAAAATGTAGATGTAATAAAATAATATAATTTTTTGTTTGATATTTTACAGGAAACACTAATTCCAGAAAATTTGAGACCACGAGATCACCTTAGTGAATTGTTACATCTAGATGAGGAATCTGCAGAGACAGAAGTGGCACTTGCTAAGGCAGCTGACGTTACCCTACGAGAATTAAAACGCATTTATGACACTGCTATAAAGCCTTTAGAAATTTTATACAAATATAGAGATTTAAGTAACAGACATTTTGGCGGTAATTTTACAATAATATATAAATAAAATTATCGACCAATTTTTCAGACAATATATTAACAAAAAAATATATAATTAATACATTAAAAATGTGGAACGCTTCACGATTTTGCGTCATCCTTGCGCAAAATCGTGAAACGTTCCACATTTTTAATGTATTAATTATATATTTTTTTGTTAATGTATTGTCTGAAAAATTGGTCGATAATTTTATTTATTGAAGAGTTCTAATCAGACGTTAATCAAAGATTTGAATATAAATAATTGAATTCACCAAAAATATTCTGCAAATCCGTTAACACTTTGAACAATTTACAGATCCAGAAATATTTTCAAAACCACTAATCTTGTTTATGGGCCCTTGGAGTGGTGGAAAATCTTCAATCATTAACTATCTTTTGGACAATGAATATAACGATACATCATTAAGAACAGGTACCGTTTTAGTTTCATATAGATATAGTACAAAATAATTGGCAGTGACGTCACACTTATACTTCACAATCTATACTAATATATAAAGCTGAAGAGTTTGTTTGTTTGGTTGAACGCGCTAATCTCAGGAACTACTGGTTCGAATTGAAAAAAATGTTTTTGTTGGATAGCCCATTTATCGAGGAAGGCTATAGGCTATATAATATCACGCTACGACCAATAGGAGCGGAGCATCAATGAAAAATGTTGCAAAATGTAACTCAAAATTTGTCCGTCCGACAAAAACTTTTGAAAGGTAACTCTGATCATCATGAAATTTGGACACAGCATTCATCTCGCTAAACTAAGATGAACGTGCGTACTCATGTCCCTTTCCCCTATTCGTTCTTTTGCACCCGGGCGAGATCGCTAGTATAATATAAGCGGCTTAGTTTTTATGCATGGAACGGGGTAAGCTCGTCCCATCATGCGGCTCATATTAAATTCTAAAGTATAAGTGTGACGTCACTGCCAATTATTTTGGAACCGCACTAGATTTTGTATTTGGATGGACAGCAAGTGAATACAAAAAGGTCGAATTATAAAAATATCTCATCAATGAAGTACAGTGGTACCTCGACATACGAGTTTAATTCGTTCCGCAACCTTACTCGTATCTCGAAGCAAATTTTCCCATACAAAACAATTGAACTACCATTAATCCGTTCCAACCCCCAAAATGTCACCCCAGTTATTTTTGTTACATGATTTTGAATAATAAAAACGTATTTATAAATGACAAATATTTATTGTACAAAAACAAAAAAGAGAATGTAAAGAAATAAATTAGATATCCTCACTGGTCTTTGCCTTTTTCGCTACATTTTTCTCGCTTTCACCTGTAGGCCGTTTAGAAAAAAACTTGTCCAAGGAGGTTTGTTTCTTCCTCCCTCTCAGAATGTTCCGGAAATGAGTTAGGCACGCTGCTAACTGATTCACTGACCGTGGTAGGCGTGGCCGCGCACGCGCGCTACCGGCCGACCTGCTAAACCGAATTCATATCTCGAATTTCGCTCGTAACTCAAAGCAAAAAATCACTCGCTCGCCGGCTCGTATCTCGAAAAACTCGTATCTTGGGGCACTCGTATGTCGAGGTAGCACTGTATTAAAAAATTAAATAATCCTTAAAACATAGATATACTACGAATAGACTTTACTTAATTTGTTGGAAACACTCAATACGAGCAAGTCGTCTCGAACAACATAAAATTATTCAATTTTAAATTTTAAAATCTTGTATTAAACTAGGAGCTGAACCATCACCGGCGTATTTCAATATTTTAATGTGGGGAGCTGAACCAGAAATCTTAGACGGTACACAATTAGCAGCTGACTGGACTTTCTCTGGACTGCAAAAGTTTGGCCAGGGTTTAGAAGATAGATTACGAGGACTCAAATTACCTAATAAACTTTTGGAAAAGGTACGTTTTTATTTGTAATTATATTTTTTTTAAATACAAAAAAATCGTAATATGATCGAGGCCACATTTAGCAAAAAAACCAGCCTTCGGTCGTATCTAAAACTCGATTCAAATATTATAGTCCTCAACGGTGGGTTAGTTAAATAATAGTGCATTTTTTTCACAGGTGAACATTGTAGAAATTCCCGGTATTTTAGAAGTGAGAAAAGTCGTATCACGGATGTTTCCATTTAACGATGCTTGTCAGTGGTTTATCGATAGAGCCGATATAATATTTTTGGTGTACGATCCATCGAAATTAGATGTAGGACCCGAAACAGAAGCGATTTTGGATCAGCTTAAAGGTCGAGAATATCAGGTATTGAAAAGCCAATCGTTTTGTAATAAAATACTGCTTGAACCTTCAACTTTTTTTTAATGCTGGGAAAGCGAAGGTAATGAGGTCATTTTCGCAATTTCTGGGCAACCAAAATCAAAACATTTCCTTTGACCGACGACTCTATTTAGTTATTTTGCACTAATTATGATTATTTTCTCGAATCCGGCGCAGACTCGAATAATTTTAAACAAAGCAGATACAGTCAAGCCCGAGGAATTGATGAGAGTTCAAAGTGCTTTGATATGGAATATTTCACCGTTGATGTCATCACCTCAACCGCCCGTAATGTATACCACGTCTTTATGGTCAACCCCGTTTACATCTGGAGCGCCGATACGCTTGCTCCAAGCTCAAGAACGAGCTTTTCTACGAGATCTTCGGCAGGCAGTTGACAAACGGGTTGAAAATAAAATTTCGAGCGCCAGAAGATTTGCCGTAAGTATTTGATACTCACAAACGGCGTGAACAAAAGATCGTAATAGTATATTACATCACAAGGGCCGAAAGTTGAATTTTCGGCCCTGCGCATCATGATGCCCGAGGCGAAGATTTCAACTTTTGGCCCGTGTGGTGTATACGATTTTTCTTCATATCCGCGCGAAAGTACGTACTTTCGTCAGCAGGGACGAGAGATTGACATTTACTAGGGACCATTTATTCTGTCGCTATGACAACTTGTTTACCGAGCTGTCAGTACTGTTGTTACCTCTAACCTTAAAAATATTTATTAATGTTAAATATTTATTAATGTTGTTTTGTCGTCAATTAATGTAATATTAAAGTATTTTTAAAGTCAATTCAATAACCTATTAGTAAAAATGAACAATACGTTGACAGAATAAATAGTCGCTAGTTACGAGTATAAATACGCATGAGAAATTTTTTCCTCTCGCCGTTATAGAGGGAGTAAATGTCAAACTTTCGTCCCTGCTATAAGGGACGAGAGTACGTACTTTCGATCGAGGTATAAAGAAAATATTTTTATAGACAGCACTGCGATAGAAAAATGCACGGTCAATATAATTTGTCCTCGATTCCAGGTCCGTGTCCGAAATCACGCAAAAATGGTCGACTGTTACCTAACGACATATTATAATCATAAATCTTTGTTTGGAAATCGAAAGCAAATAGCGGATGAAATTATTGAAAATCCACAGCAATTCCACATTTACGAAGGCCTGTCAACTCTCACTAACATATCGCGATACGATTTGCCCGATCCCGATGTTTACAAAGATTTCTTCAAATTGAACGCACTTTACGATTTCCAACCGTTATCGGCGACGTGCACGTATTTCAGAGGATGCCCGATCAACAGACTGGACGTAGCGATCGCTTACGATCTTCCAGAACTAGTCGGTAAACATAAAAAACTTGCCGAATCAGCCACAGGAAAACCGATTTCAAACAGCTGAACTCAGAAGCACACACTGCCAATTATATCATTTTTTAAACATTTTATTATCCTAAATCAATTTGCCAAATACAAATTGAACCTATTTTCAAAATGTAACGAATGGACAAGCATTGAAATATAGATAAATAATGTAAGAAAATTTTATCATTTTGTACATCCACTGGCAGCGTGTTCCAAAAAGTTATACAAATATTTCGCGAAAAAAAACATAGCTTTTTTGTGACCCTACTATATACAAAATCATTAGAATAATAGTCCTTATTTTAAGATACGGAACGTATTGCATCGCTTTTAAAAAATGAGATTTTTTTACATCATTTAACGAACCTACACTCATAATTTGTTATTATTTAATTGACATATGATGCCATGTTTATATTTTTAGGGTATCATAAACTGTTATTAAAATATATTAGTTGTATTTTATTTACTTGACTTTCTAAAAGTATTTTAGCCATTTGAAATTCTACCGATAATGTAAATAAACAAAAATAACGAAGATTTGACTGAAATTTATTTTTAAGTTTTAACATTAATAAACTGTATTATGTAAAATACAAAAATATTTATTTACAATATCTGTAAATAAGAGAAATTCTGTAATAAATACACTACAATTTTATGGACTGTCAAAATAATTCATCATCTTGTCGATACAGGGTTTCAAACATGGGTTTGAAAATTTTAAGAGCATGATTAAAATGAATAAAACAAAATCTAGAAACCCTAAAACTTCCCGAAATGTTTTAAATACTATTGCGTTTACAATATATTATAAATTATTTAAAAAAATAGTTAATTGTTTTTCGGAATCATAAAAAAATAAGGAAAAAAATTGTTATTTTTTTTTATAGGTTCTTATATTTAAGCTAATTCAAGTTTTAATGGACTTTTCCGATCACTGTATAAACAAACAGATCAGGAGTTATCTGACAAAAACGTGAAAAAATGTCATTTATCTTTGAATAACTTTAAAACTACTTGACCGATTGACTCCGAGATCTACTCAAATCTAAGTGTCAATAGACTCTTTCTAATACCGCAAACCCAACCTCAATCGATCGATTCATTGTAAAGATGTCGTGCAACAAAAATTTGTTTACATACCCACACACACGCACATACCCATAATGCGGACATCGCTCTAAAAACAACCGGAATAGGTTCTTGGGTTCTCAAAGCGTCGACATTTGTTGAAAATTCGATTTTAGAAAACCGAACTGAAAACAATAACTTCCCGAATTATTGAAGACATTCAATAGCGGGAAGTTAAATTTTTTCGTTATGCCGTTAAACGAAAATCTGGCCGTGAGTCTGTTTTCTCGAAAAAAAAGGGCGACGGCGCAGGCTCCGGCCGTAGCTACTGGTCGCAAAACATTACTTAAGGTTGCGACTAACGACAATTAGAGAAAGTGTAACTTCTTATGCGATAGTTACACGCGAAACTTTAGTTCATTTTATAAGTGAAACTTACTTACGCAAAATCTACATAGGTCCGAAGGAAAGTCGGTGATGTGGAACGCCATTTTGTAAGTGAGCAAAGCTATTTAGTTCGGACGGCGACCGTCAAAATGTATAAACGCCGTCTGGAAAACAGTGATATGTTGTTTATATTCCACAACAGAAGTGAAACTTACGTTAAATCTACATTTAAATCAAAATGTCACAAATTGATCGTCACAGAATAATATAATATCCGTTTGATTTTTTTTTTAAACGGACCGATCTCGCATAAGAAATTACACTTCAGAAAATATAATATACGGGAACACAAATATGCGTTCATGAAAGCGTGAAGATATTTAAAAAAATTTTTTTTATTTTAAAAACACTGAGCATATAACAAGAGCGGATAAAACATTTTTTAGCCACAGAAAAATTAATTTAATTTAAAACAAAAACGTGTAACGTATAAAAAAATGAACTAATTAACTGAAACAATATTTGAATCGTTGAAATAATGTTGGGCTTTTGCTACGACCTTCGGTTTAAAATCTAGATTTAAGAATGTCATTTGTTTTCAACTCAAAGAAGATCTACATTTAACTAAAAACAAATGACATTTATAAATCTCAATTGAAAACAAAGCCGCATCAGAAATACAACATTAAAACGTTTAAAATATTAAAACATTATGATTAACAAAGACACGAGTCTTTATTAGAACTAGTTAAGTTTATTAATTTAAATTAAACACTTTTAAATATCACAATCGGATTTTTATGTTTCCTCCTGATGTGTATACCAATTTTAGGTGTCAAAAAAGATAATTAAATAATCGGGTAAATACCCATCAATGTAACAAACTTGCTTAAAATACTCTTCCTGAGAGGGTGAAACAAATTATATACCTATATATTATCACAATAGAAATTTATATCTACGATCTATTTCTTCCAATCTTTGATATAATTTTGGTATATTCGCGTTTTAGTTTGTTGATTTCTTCCTGTATCAACGGTTCTGTGATAGGAACAACCAAGCTTCTTCTTTTACAGACGTTCGCGCAACGGCCTCTCCTGTGCTGTTGTTGTTCCTACGATTTTAACAGTTATGCAATTAAGTCAGTTACAAAATAAACAAAAAACAGTTATGTGGTTTTAAGAAACCACGACGCAAGTGAAACTTTTATTGGATTGTAGACACTTATCCATTACGATTAATTATAAACAATAATATTCACATGAATACACGAATAAAAACATGTAAACACTGTACAGCACTTGCTCGCATGACAGACTATGTGTTATACATACTACACGGTCAGCTGATGCTAACCATGAGCGCCGCCATATTGGCCTTGGCTGCTCTACCGAGCGCCTACTCCAAACGCCTTTCACTTTACCCCTACTCCGCGGCCGCCTGTAATGCGACATGCAACAGACGGCCAGAAAAATTCGGGGCGATAGAATAAAAGTTTCACTTTAATAAAAGAGATGCACAGACGAATCTGGACTAGCGATCACTCGGACAGATTATGAGCTGCAACCAAAACCAACTGAATGAAAGTTTAAAAAGAATTTAATGTCATAATAGGTAGATCCAGACAAGCTAATGTATTTCAATGCGCTTGTTCGCATCACTTTAGACGTTAAATAAGCTGCCTTTTTTTTGTCGCCTAAAGCGGATCGCGGTCTGGTCATCTCTGATATGCAGGGTCGCTTACCTAAAAAGCGCTTCGAGGATAACTCAATTATATGTTGCTCAAAAACATTAAAGAACCGTTTCAGAAATATTACAAAAATGTTTTAATTTGTTGTTTTTCAAACAAATTTCAAAAAAGGAGAACAAGTGACATTTTGTGGTAGTTCTAGAATTGTTTCTTTTACTTTCTTTTCTTTTTTAAATCGGATAATAAATAACAAAGTCATAGCTCGATTCGTTTTATAGCAAACTCGTTGCATACAGCCAGCGATGCTTGAAAATCGCCGAAAGTATCACTCCGCGCAGGCGTCGGAATCGAAATTTTAGAGAGCGCAAACGACTTCACGCACGATATCGTACGATTTTTACATTTCTTTAATTGGCTACTTAAGAAGGTTGAGCCGTTTTACGAAGATAATGAAAAAATCTCAAATAAAGTTTTTTTAATAGATTTTTTTATGACAAAATTTTCTGTAAAAAATCCAAAATCATTAGGAGATTTATAAAGTTAAAAATTAAAAAAAACTTTTACATGTAATCTTATGGAAAATATGTCAACCTAGCATGAAAACGGTACATTTTAATTTTTTGCAAATAACCAAATAATGTCAGCAGTTCCGAAAACTAACTACGTAAAGCATCGATGTCTTATGCATATTTTAATATTATTTCCAATTTAATTAGGAGACTTTTAATCAATAAAAAAAATTATTAAACCTTAGCACTTTTTGATTATGGACTTTTATTCTTGACAATTTTAACTGAATTTTCAACTTTTTCATGATTTAATTTTAATTTTTATTACTTTTAATTTGTTTTTTTGAATTATTTACTGCAAAAAATATGTAAAATACACTTATTTACATAAATCTATTTTTTCTAACCTAACTTTGTACAAAAAATTCAAAAGTTAGTTCATTAACTAAAATACTGAAATAATTAATATTAAAAAAAAATTATTTATTTATGCCTTTATGACAATAATTTATTGGTATCATCGACTTACAACCTTTTGTAAAAATTTATTATGGAAAAGTTCCCATTTAAAATTCGACTTACTTTTGATTGGGACTGTAACGGATCAACCTCCTACGAGCCAATGAGATCGCAGATATCGCCTGTAGGTAATCTCAATTGTACCTATTTAAAAGCTTTGTTCAAACCTTTCTGCGCACAGTGACAGAACCGTCGCAGTCATGCGCAGTAGCTAAAACGTATTCAATACAAACAGTTTCGTTGTAACTACTGCGCACGACTGTGGCAGTAACTGTTACCGTCGCAGAGAGGTTGGGACGGAGCTACAATAGTAGATTGCCATTTCGCGAGTTGCACAGTGACATTCGGCGGTTTTTTAGTATCGTCGACAAAACAATATTATTAAACACAAGACTTACCGAAAGATATTTCCTAACTCTCGCAAACATTTCTTCTTTAAACTCAGTAGGATTTTCTCGGTCGTTTATAGACAAGTAATAAAATCTAATGATTTCATACGCTCTGCGAATATGAACCAAATCCATTTTGTGAATTCGTCGAACGCTTTCGATCAAGTCGTCAGTAAATCCCATTCGTATGTTCCTTTGAGACATACAGCGTAACCTGAGAAGATTTTCGGCGTATACTTGGTCTCTCAGAGCGCGAAATTTTTCATTTGGATCTTCCACTGAAATATTAAATACCGAACAAATTAAATAAAGACTTTGTAAAAATCATCACGGTTTGCAATGTGCCACTGCCGAGAATTTAAAAGTATTCCTGTAATGGCTCCGTTCCGGGCAACAGAACAGTCGTTTCCGTCTGCAGAGAGCCCGGAACGGAGCTTATATTGCCCAATTTTGACAATTTACGAGGCTCGATAGCTTTCCGAGAATATTGCGAATTGGACATATTGCCAACGGCACATTACTAATTACAATAATATATGAATACCTGTTACTTCGTACACGTCTGGTTGTGCGTCGAAATATTCTAAAATTTTCCTGAAGAATTGCTTCCCAATTCCTTGTCTCTGGTAAACGGGTAAGATAAAAAACTGACTTATTCTAGGTCTAATCATATCTGGGTACTTGAAAAATTTAAAGCATGACGCAAATCCCACGGAATAATAATAGGTAATTCCAGAGCGATTTCGCTTTAAGCGATATCTATAAAATAATATTTAAACAATAAAAAAATAAATATTCACCGATAAATTGTAATTACTAAACTGTAGAAAAAATCGACATACATATAAAAAGAACACCAATTTGGGTCGTCTAGTTCGATACAGTTGGCACCGTCAATAAAATATAATATCAACGACTGGAACCTCAGATGATATTGTTTTTGCTCCGATGTTTCAAAGTGATTAAAGTATATTTCATATTTTGTGAGTTTATTACGATCTAAAAATAAAACGTCATCTTTGAAGTATGGTACTTACACGAAATTTGCCATTGCACTTTTACTATGCAGAACAGTGATGTGCCGGATCGTTAAAAATGTATATCCGCGGATACGGATCTGAATACGGATATTTGGTTTCAAAATCCGCGGATACGAATACGGATCTTAACGTTCTTAGAGTACGCGGCGGAAAATATTGCACATCGACCTTTGGAAAGAGACTATTCGTTATGGGAAAAAGTTATTGACCTCTTTAAGAGTTAACTCTCATAACAGATTGTCTCTTTCCAAAGATCGATGTGCAATATCTCATTATAAAGATAGTTGATTTAGTACCTTCGAGTTATGTACTATTAGTATGGTACTCACTATGATAAATGTTTGCAATATAAAGGTGCCAAATACGATTTAAAAAAATAAAAAATAATCTGAATGGAATTTAACAGGTTTTCATTATTACCTAATCACCTATATATATAAAATTTCATCTACGAATTGAAAATTAATAAGGTAAAAGATCCGCCACAAAACTAACGGATACGGATACAGATACAAATCTTTCTTCTCCCTCGGATATCCGCGAATACGGACACAGATACGGATATCCGGCACATCACTAATGCAGAATAAAAATATACAGCGGCTTTCATAAATCATTAACGAATCATTCAACGTTCACCGGATTTTATAAGTTTGTACAATTTGACGCATATTTTCATTCTGCAGAAGTGGCACGATCATTTCTGAACAAAAAATTACAGGAAAAAAAAAATAAATAAAAACATATCTTACAGCGTAAGCTGAATTCACACACAAAAGTCCCGAGTGGTCGAAAAAGCTTATCATAGTGTAGAAGTTTTAAGAATTCCCGTTTGGTCCTTTTATATGCAAAAGGGGTCCATGGCTGGAAGAGTTCAGGTATTGTTATCCTCCCTGGCTTCATTGTTACATCTTCGTACGTATATGTGAACATCAATTCCAAACTGGACGCGGTATAGTATTGATAGATTTTTAGGTCTTTATATGGAAGTAACTTATTTCTACAAATAAAACTTACGTTATTTTTTAATTATGATTAACACATTAAAGGAAAAACTAGTGTGACCTGTGCGAATTATTCGCACTAAATAAGTATAATAATTATCACTTTACAATTATTTTTTAAATATGATTGCAGGTATTCAATTCGTTTCTAATTTTGCACACTGCTTATAACGTTCTTCTTTTTGTTGTATTACAATATGAAGCTCAGATGACAGATCGAAGAAATATTTTACTAAAATTGTCATATAGAGGCGCAAGTAGCAAAAGCGTTGAGCTAAGCCGTCAGATGGCATCATGCAGCATTGCTGTGACGTTGTTCAGCGTTGCTCGCTGTTTCAAAATTAAAGCCGTTAGATGGCAGTGTGCAGTATTGTGTCTGTTGTATTACAATATGAAGGTCAGATGACAGATCGAAGTGTTGACGTTGTTTCAAAATTAAAGCCGTCAGATGGCAGACGTTGTTCAGTGTTGCTGTATTTTAATTAATTTACAAAAACAAAAGCAATAATACATTTTTTAGTTGTCGATGTCAGTAGAGCAAGCAATTATCTGTAAAATGATATATAATTTATGTGGAGAAATAGTGAGGTTTTTTTCTAAAAAGGGAGGCAAACATTCTTAACCTTAGCGTATTAATATATATGATTAGTAAAAATATGATAGTAGGACACCTGGATTTTTTTTTGGCAAATTTTTAGATGCATCGACCGAAAACCGCACTGGGATCACTCATTTAAGGGGAGGGTAAGGTATTAAAACATTTGTTTTTCTTTTCTTTTTTTATTCGATTTTCTGAATGAAGAATCTTTCAGAAATATTGTGTAAAAATTTGAGATGGATCGGAACAAAACTAACGAAGATACAGCAGTTTAAGCAAGCGTGCCTCAAACATGACTCAGCGCACCAGAAATTACTTGCCCTGTCCGAGCGCGCTATTGTTACCTGGAAGAAGGCAGAATTCGTCGGAGACAGGAGCAAAAAGATGCTTTAGACATTATGGATGATGACAACATCCTTTATGGACCTGGCATCGATGATTCAGTGTGAGGTAAGTCGATAAAACTCGCTTATGCGATTTATTCTAAATTTTTTGGTGTTTAACTTTAAAACGTTTTTTCCACATCCCACGTTTTCAAAGTCCGTGCCCCTCATAATTTCAAAACTACTGCACCGATTCTTTTGAAATTTTAAACACTACTTCTGTACATAATTTACGAGGTAACGCTGGAGAGTTTTTTGCAAATTTGTCAATATTTTTTAATTTTATAATAAATTGTCCGATTTTTTTTGCAAAAATTGCGTTTTTCACTTCAAAGTGGCCCCAAAAATTGAAATATCTAAAAAACCCTTCCAGCGTTACCTGGGGAAAGCGATTATCTAAAGACAAAAATTTCCTTTTTGATTTTAGATGATCCAGCACCGACTTATGAGGGGCACCGCAATTCTATTTTTTTCTGAGACGCTTCCAAATAATTGCCGTATTTTTCAATATTTCTACATGAAAATTTTACAAAATATTCTTCAAATATTATACTTTGATGTACCATTGGCTTTAATAAATAGATTTTATCTGTGTTGGGGAAAATAATTCACAAAAATGTCCCTTTTTTTGTACGAATTAACCTTACCCTCCCCTTAATAGCTTAGTGAGCCCAAAAGGTAAATTTCACAAAAACCGAAACTGAAATGAATTTTTGTTTCGGTTCCCGCTATCGACGACGAAATTGACGAGGGCGTTCCACAATAGGGCCCGGTGTTTCTGACTTTCCTATTTGTGGTTTTCGATATTTTTTTCGTTTATGAATATTTAGAGAAAATATGTAGACACAATTTGTCTTCTTACTGTTTCGTTATTTCACGAGGACGATCCACAATAGGTCCCGGTGTTTCTGACTTTCCTATTTGTGGTTTTCGATATTTTTTTCGTTTATGAATATTTAGAGAAAATATGTAGACACAATTTGTCTTCTTACTGTTTCGTTATTTCACGAGGACGATCCACAATAGGTCCCGGTGTTTCTGACTTTCCTATTTGTGGTTTTCGATATTTTTTTCGTTTATGAATATTTAGAGAAAATATGTAGACACAATTTGTCTTCTACTATTTCGTTATTTCACGAGGACGATCCACAATAGGTCCCGGTGTTTCTGACTTTCCTATTTGTGGTTTTCGATATTTTTTTCGTTTATGAATATTTAGAGAAAATATGTAGACACAATTTGTCTTCTTACTGTTTCGTTATTTCACGAGGACGATCCACAATAGGTCCCGGTGTTTCTGACTTTCCTATTTGTGGTTTTCGATATTTTTTTCGTTTATGAATATTTAGAGAAAATATGTAGACACAATTTGTCTTCTTACTGTTTCGTTATTTCACGAGGACGATCCACAATAGGTCCCGGTGTTTCTGACTTTCCTATTTGTGGTTTTCGATATTTTTTTCGTTTATGAATATTTAGAGAAAATATGTAGACACAATTTGTCTTCTACTATTTCGTTATTTCACGAGGACGATCCACAATAGGTCCCGGTGTTTCTGACTTTCCTATTTGTGGTTTTCGATATTTTTTTCGTTTATGAATATTTAGAGAAAATATGTAGACACAATTTGTCTTCTTACTGTTTCGTTATTTCACGAGGACGATCCACAATAGGTCCCGGTGTTTCTGACTTTCCTATTTATGGTTTTCGATATTTTTTTCATTTATGAATATTTAGAGAAAATATGTAGACACAATTTGTCTTCTTACTGTTTCGTTATTTCTTTATCTGCAGTAAAGTTTTATGTCTTTAAAAAACATTAAAGAGGCGCTTTAGATCAAAGGAAAAATGTATTAATAATGTCTGCAATGTGCAAGCATTTACTAAAATAAACCATTAAAGAGTTCACTAAGAACGTTACAGAGAATGCATTCTTTACAAAATTTCGAAACTATTGATGACAACTGACAGTTTGGTTATTAACTGTCGGTAGTTCTACACCTCTAGTATCAACGCATAATTTCTAAACCTAAAAAAACCAGGCGCCGTTTATCGCAATTTTACATTGAGATAAAAAAATAAAAAATAAAAAAAACTTACCCTTTGTTGAAAAGTTGATATACATAATCAGGGTGGAAAACTAAATTATCGTTCCGTACGTGCCTAGGTGCTGATACTGTTGAAAAATATTTTTTTCAATATGTATTCGATAAGTATGCTTATATCGTGTACTTATTTTATTACTTTTTAATCACTATCAAAAACACCACAATGTTATTATGATTATTTACTTTTTTAGAAGTCTTTTCAGGTACAGATTCAATTAATATAACGACATATTTCAATTTAGTTATGTTATCGGATTTTTTATCATTAAATTTTGAAACATGTTATTAAACTAGTGATGTGCCGGATCGTTAAAAATGTATATCCGCGGATACGGATCTGAATACGGATCTTAACTTTCTTAGAGCACGTGGCGGTAAATATTGCACATTGACCTTTGGAAAGAGACTATCTGTTATGGGAAAAAGTTATTGACCTCTTTAAGAGTTAACTCTCATAACAGATTGTCTCTTTCCAAAGGTCGATGTTGAGTTATGTACTATTAGTATGGTACTCACTACGACAAATGTTTGCAATATAAAGGTGCCAAATACGATTTAAAAAAATAAAAAATAATCTGAATGGAATTTAACAGGTTTTCATTATTACCTAATCACCTATATATATATATATATATATGTTACCGGCCAAACCCGATTTCAGGAAAAACTAGTTTGGCCTACTATTCATACTAGGACAAACTAGTTTAGCCTAGGCTAAATTGGTTTGTAGAACTAGTTTGTTCTGAAATCGGGTTTGGCTTTGTTAGGGATGATTGGGAAAATAATTAAATAAATAAGAAATTTAGAATTTTTATAAATTTAATTTCAGACTTCTAATTTGTTCAACAGTTTCGGATAGAATGTGTGTCCAGTTATCTTATATTTTTACATACAGTCTCTTTTAACGTAAGTGTCTAGCTGTTATCTTTATTCAAGTGTGTTATGGTTATAATATATGAACTGTTTATAATATATTTAGGGATGAAACTATAACTAATATAATGTTCAGTGACAGTCAGTGGCGTTCCCCAACAATGCCGGTAACATATATAAAATTTCATCTACGAATTGAAAATTAATAAGGTAAAAGATCCACCAAAAACTAACGGATATGGATCTTTCTTCTCCCTCGGATATCCGCGGATACGGATATCCGGCACATCACTATATTAAACAGTAAAAGAAATTTACAACGCATAGGTTTTAATTTACAGTACACAAAATACTGTATAGACATTTTAATTAGTTAAAGAAAACCGTCCATAACAATCGACGTTAACTATTATCCGATACAGATTCAGTAAACATATTAAAAAACAAAAGAAACTCACCAATTTTCAAGTCTATTGACTCGCCAGTTACGGGCATGTCCTCTGATTTGCAAGATTCTGGAAAAAGAAAAAAAATTGAGCGTAAGTATACAGGGTGAGTTTTAAGTTGATGCTTTTTTTACAGCGTGTAAAAATCAAATAGACGAGCAAATATTTCAAATAGTTTTTTTATCAAAAGTCAAAAATAAGAGAGAAACAGCCTTTCGAAGTTTAAATAAATTTTATTAAATTTTCTTTAATTTTGAGGTCGGTCCTGGGGTTATATTATGTCACTATGGAAATATGTTATTATTATCAAGTATTCACAGAAATTGTTCAAAAACAGAACAATACACATACTTGATAATAACAACTTATTTCCATAGTGACATAATATAGAATAGAATAATAATAACAATAATTAATTTATTAAGTTTCATGAAGCATAGTCAAAAAGTATACAGAATATAAAATTAAAAAAATCATGCAAATTATAAAAGCATCCCTCGACGAGGTAGTCTTTTAGTTTAATTTTAAAATTATGAAGATACGCAATGTTTTTTTATGAAGCATGGCATAGCGTTATAGATTTTGGTAGCCATACTAGCAGGGCCGTGTTTATATGACTGTAGAGATACTTTCCGCAACGATAATTTATTTTTATTTCGTGTCCAACACACGTTTAATGCTCGTGTCCAAAACCAAACATCGATAAGATTACGGACCACAAACATTTCTCAAACTATTGTTTCAGTAAGGTGTAAGCTACAAATGAATATTTACCCGTATCACTGCTAAAGCTACAACTGTCTATAAGGTCACACTCCGAGGAAACGCTCTCGTTTATATCTGAAATAAGACGAAAAAAAATCTCAATGAACATTTCGACACAAAATATTATTGCTATACTTAATACTTAACAAAAATGACATTGTTTTTAAAACGTTACATAATCTACTGTCTATACAGTAAGATATTATATCTGCATCGGTCCTGATTAGCTTAAAACATATCTAAAATAAAAAATGAATACTTATACAAAAAAAAATTATGAAAGTTTAACTGCCACAAAATTAATAACCGTGGCACGAGATGGGTCGAAAATCACAACAAAATATCTTCTGCATCTCATTGACAGGATTTTTTTAAAAGTAACAATAATAATATTTTATTAATGATAACCTAAAATATTTGACAATTATTTACCATGTTTGATACCAGAAATAACACTGGTATCAAAAGTTGGAGTATTTTCTATCGCATCCATATTAAAATAAACTTAAAACACAAGACAAATATAATTTATTTAATTGCAATATTGTATTTATTTAATACACTGTGTTTAACCTGGCTAGATATACTTATTAATATTAGAAAGATGCATTACGCGGGTTTTACTGAAATAAATACCAACAAATGACATATACTGAACATAAATTCCCTAACAAGCAATCGAATTCAAACTCGTTCTTGTTATATAAATTAATTACATAATTTCTATCTTACAATTATTACTAATTATTAAATATTTAGTTTACTATTAAATTGGTTATTCAGTTAATTGACTGGTAATATAATTATAATTATAACTACTTCATTTTATCTAAAAACTTATGAAATAAGTACTAACATTTACAAATTAACTGTTTTATTTTTTAAAAAATGATCATACCCCATACCAAACTATTATTGATATAAGCTATTTGTATTAGTAGCTTCGAATAAGATATTAACTTTTAAATTTTAACAATACAGGTAGACTAGTTAGATGTCGACATTAACCCAGTTTTTCTTCATTTTTGTAAGTTATTATTATAAACCTAACTTACAATCAAATTATAGTTACCTGAGTAAAAAGTTACTTTGATACTTGGTTTAAATAATAGTTTTACCGACATTTAATACTACTAGCATAGGATGTATTTGAAATTAGTTAAAATACAAGACTTTAATTACAAATTTGCACTTAAAAATGACATCACATCAACAAATTTCTTTCCTAAAAATTAAAATGACATTTCAAAAAAACAAAATGCGAGGAAGATATAATTATTATTTTGTAATACGTATTATTAAGTAGGAATAAAATATTAAAGCAGCAGCTTTTGAATCTTCGCAAATAATAACAATATTTCATTTTTCAATTTCAATATGACACATCATATCAAAAGACAATCAGATATATTTTACATAGGTACATAATAAAGTATATAAGTACATAATACGGGCAATTTTAGAAGTTGAGTTTATTCAACTTCAAAACATACTAACAATTAATTTAAATTCAAATTCTATTAGCAAAATCCTTACATTTTAAGACATTTCGGGCAACACAAACATGGACGACACTATTTATCCGCGCTTTTGGTTTTTAAAAACAGTTACTGCGCAGATACATTTACCAGTGCTTTAACGCGTGTAAAAAAAAAATATTACTGAGTAGTAGTGAAAATTCTATATCTATGGGAAATTCAAAATGATACATCAAGCTTGTTCAGTGTTACCACCTGTCAAATATTTTTCGTCAAGAATGACTTAAGATTTGCTAAATTGAAAATTGGAAGAAAATGCCCTTAATTTCTATTTTTAGAAAAATATTTTTAATTAATAGTCTTATAGTTTTGGAATACTGGCTGAAGGCTAAAGCCAGGGCCACAACATTAAAAAAAAAAAAATAGTTTTGGAAATATATGCAGACAAACATTAATATACAGACATCGTGTTGAATTGAGAACCACATTTTTTGATGTGGGTTATAAAAATAATTATATAAATTAACTTTGATTTCTCTTCTATTGGTCAAGTTCATCGCATTCATTAAAAAAAGCGGAAAAATGCTTTCTACTGCCCTCAAAATATGATTTTCATAGCTTATATCTCACAAAATATCTGAGGTGCCAATGCCATTGAACTATTATGTGATTATGTCAGAAATTGCTATTAGACTTATTTTCATTATTTTTCACTAGTTAATTGAAAAAGACCTTTATGTTGATGTTGAAGTATACTAGCTACCAAATTTTACATTTCTAGGTAAAATAGTTTTCAAATGTGACCAATTTTGTATGAAAATTGACCCCTATCTTAGTATACTAAACTAAAAAAAAATGTTTGCTTTACTCGACAAGACCTTTGTGTACAGAACTCACAACTGCTACTTTTATTAAAACTCATGAAATTTTTGGTGTTGAAAAATAATAGTATACAGATAAATAATAATTATTTTAGGGTATATGGTGAAATTTATTTTAAAAAATAGGAACAAATATTATAACTGTTGATTTTTGAGACATATCAGTTATATTGTATAATATGTAGTCGTGTCATTTCTTCCTTTTGTCGTTTACATATTACTATCGTATTCAATAGAAGAACAGTAAACATAAACAAATACGATACGTGATTTGTAAATAAAAATCTTGTCAGATAATAAAAACATAGGCGTAGGTCCGCGGGAGCAAGCAAATCTACTGATTATTGATTTATAAACACTAATTAAAAAAAAAACACTAGAAAAATGATTGGATAGCCAAGGTTCACGAAAGCTTTCAAATGATAAATTTTTCATCAATAATATAATTTTACTTCACTCTCAAAAGCATTTCTAAAGAAAATTTTATTGACAGCTACTATACTAATAGCATAGGATGTATCCAAAATTAGTTAAAATACAGCGTTTTAATTTAAGAATGACAACACACGAGCAAATTTCTTCCTCAAAAAATAGAATGATATTTTATGAAAACAAAATGCAAGGGAGGATATAATTAATGCATATTATTATCTATGAATGAAATACTAAAGCAGCAGCTTTTGAGTCTTTGCAAATAACTGCAATTGTTCAATTTCAATATGACCGTATGCGTCATATCTCATATAAGTGCGTAATACGAGTAATTTTGAGTCTATTCAACTTCAAACAAACAAATTTTTAACTCAAGTTCCAATTCTATTAGCAAAATACTTACATTTTTAGAAATCACACAACACAAACATGGACGACGCTATCCGCGCTTTTGTTTTTCAAAAACAGCTTCTGCGCACATACATTTTTCAGTGCTTTAACATGGTAGAGAAAAATGTTACTGACTAGTGGAAATTCAAAATATAATTTGCACTGATTTTTCACTCGGTACTTGGTAGAACATGATTAATAATAAATACTTAGTAAAAAAAAACACCTGAAAATTCTACGAGATATTTTTTCTTCTCAACGATCGTTTTGGAGTACAGACATATGTCTGTACTCCTGATGATGGACTAAATGTCCGAAACGATCGTTGAGAAGAGAAAATATCAGAGACAAAAGAAAATACCTATATTGTAGAATTTTCAAGTGTTTTTTTTTTTGTTTTTACTATTTGAAATTCAAAATGATAATTGCAACCTGTCAAATATTTTCCGTCAAGTAAAGATTTATGATTCGCTAAATTAGATGAAAATGCTCTAATTTTTCTATTTTTAGTCTTTTTTTTATTAACAAAAAACAGTGAGCAGCAGTTAAGGTTATTTTGACTGTGATGATAATAATATGAGATATATCGAAATATAAGGTTATATAATGTACTATAAGGACGCACTCTCTACTATTTCAGAACCGCAGTGCGTTATAGTATATACATTATAGGAAATGTTTGGTTTATGTTTCATTATTATGTTATGCCGGCACTTCACATGGCTATATTTTGTATTTGTGTATTTGGCAAACAATTACCAAGTGTGGAGGGTCTATTTGACAAAGTGTTGGCCTTATTTGCCTATTTGACAAAGTGTTGGCCTTATTTGCCTATTTGACAAATAAGGCCAATACCAAATATACGCGTTACCGTGTGCTTGTTGGTTTTTCGAGGCACATCAAAGGAGTCAAACAGGCAAATATGGCAAATAAACCGTCCACACAATGGCTATATTCAGAAGCGCACGCGCCGTGAACCTGTACAGACGTGCAGTATTTTTGTGTCTGTGCTGTGAGCGAGAACTGGAACAATTACTATTGAAAATGAACTGGGACAATGAAACAGTGCTAAAATTCCTGGAATTTTGAACCTTGCGTTCTGCCGCCAAATGTTTGTGTGTTTGCTATTTAACTGCCAAGTGTGGATGGTCGTATTTGCCTCTATTTGCATGTTTGTCTTGAACGTCATATATTTTGCCAAATACAACAAACACCCAATAGCGAACACAAATAGCCATGTGAAGTGCCACCTTACAACTGCCCCCTTCGTAAACTGTGCATATTACGAGAAACACGAAATGGCGATTCACGAAATATATACTGGGGCATTCTGTGTTGAGACAGAATCGGGAGCGGATGGGCTCAACTAATCCGGCCCGGGTAAGTAAGATTCCGACGCCGTCAACATGAATAGTATATTTTTATATACGGAGGGCCGGCGCTAGTTTTTACCACCCTGTGCAAAGTGAGCGTTTGAAACCCCCAATTTGTCGCAATACAGAACCCACACTGCCTCCTTAATAAAATTATTATGAATGCCTCTGAATGAAAGTAGTAGCTATGTATGTATGTAGGTAGGTATGTGTTTAAATGTGTGTGTGCATATTATATGATATCCTGATTGTTTAGTCAACTCTTCAATATCATGCATCGATATGTAAAGCTGTAGAAAACATTATTTTGTTAGAACTTTCATACATATTATTCTTTCTCGATTATTATAAACCAAACTGTATAAAGCAACAAGTTTCCGATTTCAACGAAGTGCAAGCAAACTGCAAAATTGTGAAATTCGTTTTTAATATAAATAATTAAATTGTTCAGCAATCGGAAGTTTACTGTAAAGTATTTAGAAATTATCAATATCATTATTTATTATTAGATAGACATATCTGGCACGCTGTGATTTGTGGAATAATTTAATGAGTTTTATTAGTTCAAAGATTTTGTGTTTAGCAAAAGTTCAATATTATTATTTTCATTGATTATAAAGCAGTTTAAATTTTACCATAGATTTAGTTTTAACAGTTTTCAAAATGGAAAACGGTATTATTTCGACATTATTAGGTCGTATTATCAAAATTTTAAATGACAAAGGTGCACTGGGTATAAAAAACGAAGAAATACCAAAAATCCCAGTTATAAATTTTTTACATCCCAATGAATTGAAAGTAAGTACCATACTTATCGCATTATTTATGTAATTTAGGAGTTAATTATGTTTGTTGTACAAATGCCTGATTTTGGTAACAATGTTAATTGCACAGAAATTATTTTTCCTATAGTCAAAACCAAAATATTGCTTCATCAATGTCGATGTTAGTTGTTATTTATTATAGAATTAACAAATAGGGGCCAAAATAGATGGGCACTGCAGCGACCAAATAGGGTCTAAATTAATGACTCCGTGTACCCCAGAACCAATTTTTAAAGTACCATCATTTTCATGCATCAGACAACATTCAAATAGAATTTACTTGTGAACAGGGACGTGCGCACAATTTTTTGGGAGAGGGGGTCCAAGTGTTATGGCTTATGAGAGTAGCATGGACATTCGATGATTCGGTATCATACTGCAATTGGGTGATAAAAGATAGTCCAACCGTTCTAAGCGCCAATAATTATTATAAATGTTCATGAATTTTTATTTCAAATTTTGATCTTATCTTAGACCAGGGATCGGCAACCTTTTGAGACGGAAGAGCAAAAAGTTACAATTTACAAATTTCAGTATTATAGTATTTGCTTATATTTATAAGTATAATATATATATCTGAGGACAACACGTCGCGACGGGGGCGGTGCGGGTGAGACGCGAGTGAAAATGGCTGAGAGATAGACATGGTACTCAATCATGGATCGATTGTACGATTTTTAAGGGCTTATATAATAAAGTAATTATTTTTTGCGTATGGAACTGGCGAGCCGCAACTTTACATCAAAAGAGTCGCAGGTTGCCGACCCCTGTCTTAGAAACTATCATATTATGTACTTCCAATTTTCTGTGCAAAACATCGAAGAAAAATGCATTTTACCTCTTTTTTAACTTTAATTTTTACACGAGTTGTTTTGATTCTATAGGACGTGATTGATTTTTCTCTTCAAACATTTGGTATTAGTGATGAAAAACTGGAAAAACTTGCCGAAAAAGTTATAGAATACAGTGTGAAAACCAACCATCCACATTTTAATAATCAACTCTATGGAGGCTATGATAAATACGGTTTCATTGGAACGTTAATGTCAGAATCTTTAAACACAAATCAGTAAGAAACAAACATAAATCATTCGTCAAATTGTATACAGGCTGTCTCTAAAAACAGTCGACAATATTATATAGGATATTGAACTCAATTTATAATCTATATTATACACCAGGGCTGCCGTAAGCGGGGGTGTAGTGTGTGCACTGCACACGAGCGGCACAATCAGGGGGCATCATATCACATGAACTGCAGCATTGACCTCTTGTTAAAGATGCACTTTACTCAATCTCAGTTTATTGAATGGACAATAAATAAATTATCGACGATATCTCCGCATAGGCCAGAGAGGCAACATTCAAATTATCTTTAAAAATTGCACTATTTTTACTTTGTTGAACTATCAATACGGAAATAAACAAAGTTTGTTTGTTTTTTTTTAATAAAAACGTTAAAGGTCGATAATTTATTAGAATATAAATAAATTTTAAAATAATTACAAACAGCATGCGTCGTCATTAGTGATGTGCCGGATATCCGTATCCGTATCCGCGGATATCCGAGGGAGAAGAAAGATCCGTATCCGTTAGTTTTCGGGCGGATCTTTTACGGATCTTTTACCTTATTAGTTTTCAATTCATAGATGAAATTTTATATCTATAGGTGATAATGAAAAACTGTTAAATTCCATTCAGTTTATTTTTTATTTTTTAAAATCGTATTTGGCACCTTTTTATTGCAAACATTTATCGTAGTGAGTACCATACCAATAGTACATAACTCAAAGGTACTAAAAAACTATCTTTATAATGAGATATTGCACATCGATCTTTGGAAAGAGACAATCTGTTATGAGAGTTAACTCGTAAAGAGGTCAATAACTTTTTCCCATAACAGATAGTTTCTTTCCAAAGGTCGATGTGCAATATTTACCGCCGCGTACTCTAAAAAAGTTAAGATCCGTATCCGTATCCGCGGATCTTGAAACCAAATATCCGTATTCAGATCCGTATCCGCGGATATACATTTTTAACGATCCGGCACATCACTAGTCGTCATAAACCATTTTGGATATATAGGTGCATTAACTATCTATTATTTACTATTTTACCAGGTATACATATGAAGTTGCACCGGTATTTAGTTTAGCTGAAAACGCGATATTAACACATATTTTACAAAAAATTGGGTACAGCAATGGCGATGGTATATTTTCACCAGGTGGAAGCATATCCAATATGTACGGTATTGTCTTAGCGAGATACAAAGCTTATCCGGATGTCAAAACAAAAGGAATGTTTGCCATGCCTACTTTAGTGGCATTTACATCGGAAGATGTTAGTACATTTTTTTTTAAATAGTAGTTCATAATCATGAAAATATAAATATGTATTAAAAGTATGGTCCCCATAAGGGAAGGGCCGATAGGGCTCTAGCCTTCGGGGCGTCGTCGCGACGAGCTTAGTCGACTTAAACAAACAAACCCTAAACAAGGAAACGAAATTACAAACATATCTGGCACGTTTTCGACGCACGCACCAAGTATTAATGAAGAAAGTATAGACGTGTTTATTATATTTCCAGGCGCACTATTCTATTGAAAAAGCGGTTCATTGGTTGGGAATCGGAACAGATAATTTAATAAAAGTTAAAACTGATGACAAAGGACGAATGATACCATTCGAATTAGAAGCTGCTATAAAAAGGGCACTTGAAAATGGACAGAAACCCTTCTTTGTCAACGCAACAGCTGGAACAACTGTGCTTGGTGCATTTGATCCGTTTGAACAAATTGCTGACATTTGTGAAAAATACCAAATATGGTTACATATTGACGTACATACTATACCTATATATTATTAAAAACGAATTATATTAATTACAGTGGACGTAAAAAGTGTCCAAACTCCATCTTAACACTTTGACGGACAAACCGGCTTAGACCGCCATAAACAAAACTTCAAAAGTTTGACACGGCGGCTGAAGCCGTCGTATACTACGGAACGTTTTATAGCCAGTGTAGAATACATACCCTGTGTGCTCTGTGTCACCGTACAAATATCTACTAAGGCAATATTGTCACAACACAACAACTTTTAAAAGTAATTCAAACATATGAAAAAATTTAAAAACTATAGTGTCAAAATTGGAACAAAACTGAATTTTTAAGTGTCCGTCAAAGTGTTAACTTTTGAATTATTTGAGTTAAAAAGTTCGGAAAAATCGAGGTAAAATCTAATCAATTATGAACTATCTTTAGAAGACTAATTTGTTTTTGAAAATTCAATGATGGCGCCAGGGGCACTATCAACTCAAGATTTATAGACGGTGAGGGGGGGTCGTGCTGCATCTCATTTGTAAAATATTTCAATTCTCTACCGATTGTCCGTTCTTTATTGTGGTAGGATTTTTTTCAGAACATTTTTTGTTTCCTTAAAATTTACTATACTTACTTGCATTTTATCCTATTTTAAATGTATTCAAAACTAAAGAACGGATAACAGGATTTTCAGTTTTTTACGAGAAATACCTTACAAATGAGGTGCGACATTGACCCGCCTTGCCCCCCAAAATTTTGAGATGACAGTGTCCCTGACGCTATTATTGAATTTCCAAAAAAAAACGTATTTTCAAAAGATATAATTCATGTGATAAGATTTTTTACGTAAATACGTTCAAAAATTAAATGAGAGGGGGGGGATTTTACACGCTGCACATTGTACACTTACTATACAGTATGTAAACACGTAAGGTGCACATAAGGAAATAAACATTGGGAAAAAACGACTGGATCAGAGTGAGCCTTGAAATCTTGTTTTTCAATTTGACAGATAATATTCTTTTGCAAAATGAATGTGTATACTACCGAAGAAAATGTTCAAATGATTACAACATAATCGGACTTTTGGGACATTAAATTCCCAAAAATACTTAAATATGGTGCGAGATCAAATATCTCCGCCTATTCGTGTTGAGCCTAAAGACATTGGGTCACTGATTTACCAACGCGCATACGTCATACCAGTCAGACAATTTTTGAATGAAATGTTTCCAAACAGATGGAGTTTTTTTTTTGTTTTATGTTTGTACAAAAAAATTAAAAAAATGATTTATAAGAGCTTTTTGTTATTAAAAAAGCCAAGTAAAATAAAAATAAATCAAAATAAAATAGATATCCTCAAGATTACCACGATAATTCAATACAAATAACAATTAATGCAGTCATGGCTAACTCGGATCTAAAGGCCGCTGCACACGAGGCTAGAAACGCTGCTAGAAATGCTGCTAGGAGTTCTACTAGCCGGTAGCTTGGGTGCGAAGCTGAAAATGACGTCACTGCGGGCTGCCTTGCTAGCTCAGAAGATAGGTTTTAAAATTAGAGCAGGGGCTATTTTCCCTGCGAGATTTGTTGCTAGGTGTGAGCAAGAACCAATCAGGAAGCAGTATCTTCACGTGGGCACTTGAACACCCACATGGCGTCATTCTGCCAGACAACAGACACGTTTTGCTCTGTGTTTATATTCGAACTGTCACTGCGCACGCACCAAATCTATCCACAAAACACGCTTGAAAAATAATCTCGTGTGAAGCGAGCACTTAACAGCAATCAAAAAAACCAGCGCTAGAAAACTAGTAGGCAGTGGTTTTAAGTATTTTTTCTATGGAGGGTGAATTTTTTCCCAATGCTAATTTCCCTATGTGCACCTTACGCGTTTACATACTGTATATAGCTAGAAATTAAAACAAGCAAAAGTTTCAACAAACAATTAGCAGATGGATATTATTAGCTTTACTTACTTTTTAACTAAGTACCGAAAATTTAAATTTAAAAATTCTAATCATGTACTTATATTATATTTTGTTTTTGTAGGCATGTTTGGGTGGAGCTTTATTACTTTCAAAATTGTATAAGGACCGTCTTAAAGGACTGAATAGGTAGGTTACACAATCATAGATTCGACAATATTCGTATAAGGCCTAGTACACATGAAGAGCGTTCAACGCGCGTTGGGCCAACGCGCGTTTACAATTTCTATACAATTGTATAATATAACTGTTTACATGATAGCGCGCGTTCAACGCGCCACCAACGCGCGTTATCATGTAAACAGTTACATACAATTGTATAGAAATTGTAAACGTGCGTTGAACGCCTCTCATATAAACTAGGTCTAATTCTTAAAATACGCGGATTTGCGATACGTGTTTCGTATTTTATTGTCATTTTGAACAACAAAATTATGTTCAAATTACTAACAAATTATCATTATTTTATCATTATATATGAGTAGGGAGTTGCATTCAATCTGATACGATTTATTAATAATTTTAGAGCAGATTCAATATCGTGGAATCCACATAAATTATTGGGGGCTCCCCTGCAATGTTCAGCCTTTTTGGTAAAACATAAGGTACAATAAATTGTCTAAAATTTTATATAATTTTAAGACTTGACAAGTTACAATATTTATATTTTGAATAACTAACTGTTATTAAATTCGTTTTTTAAAGGATTTAATGTTTCATTGCAATTCGGTGGGTGCCAAATATTTATTTCAACAAGATAAATTTTATGATGTTTCGTACGACACTGGTGATAAAAGCATTCAATGTGGAAGAAAAGTAAGAAATTTTCATAGCATCTAAATATTATGATAACATAAATTAAATAAAAACTAATGTATATATATATATATATTTATAGGTAGATGCTTTTAAACTCTGGTTTATGTGGAAAGCTCGCGGAGATGACAATTTAAATTATTCTGTCGATGCCGCAATTGATTGTGCAAGGTGCTTTACAATGAATATATGTGTAAAAAATATTTTTTTAATAACTTCTATTGTTTTAGATATTTTAAGAATAAAATTGAACACCGCGAAGGTTTCGCCCTGGTTTTGAAACATTTTGAGTGTACAAATATATGTTTTTGGTACATACCAAAATCCTTCCGCGATAAGCCAAGAACTGAAGAATGGTGGAATAAAATGCACAAGGTATGTAAATAAACAAAATATATATATGTTTTAAATTAATAATTTCAATAAAATTTCAGGTCGCGCCATTAGTAAAAGAAAAATTGGTAAAAGCCGGTAGCTTAATGATTGGATACACACCTCTAGACCATAAAAAGCTAAAAAACTTTTTCAGAATGGTCGTAACTTGCCAGCCACCACCCACTTTTACTGATATGGATTACGTTATTTCTCAAATAGAACTTTTTGGACAAGATATTGATATTAATTTACTGTAACTGTTTTCACAATTGAATCAATTGTTCTACGCGTAACAATACACGTGTACCATCTTGAGAACAAAACAAATGATGAAACTTTTAAAAATTCTTAAATAATATTAGTAATTCTGTAAAGAAAGCTGTAGTACTATAAAATAACTTTTTATTACAATAAAATAGCATTAAGCTGAAAAATATTCAATAAAAATATATACATGTTAAGGACGGTTTTTGTTTCAATGTTTGTCACACTGATATCTGTCATCGTTGATCGTTTACTGTTAGCATACTTAGCACAGACAGCTCTATTTGACATATTTCTTTAAAGGCGTCGGTGCAATTTTTAGTGAAAATTGTGCGAAAATAAGTACGTAAATTTATCTGTAGAAAAGAAAATATAGCGTATGTAAAATGTGTATATCTGTGTGGCAATGTAAACTCCCATATCTTCAATGTTAACCTATTTATTATTGTCTTGCCCAGTGATCAATGTTAATAGAAATTATTGATAACAAAAAAAAAAACATTAAAATAAATGTAAAGAAATTAATTTTGTTTCGATTTGGTTTTTAAAGAGGACTGTTTAATTCTAGGGTCTGAAACCAACATGTCCCAAAACTCTGTGTGCAGCACTAATTCTGCACCAGAACGAAATAGTATACACGAAATGCTTAAAAACGCATCAACACTAAATGAGAGTAACAGTGCTGTCCACACAGGTACTGATGTGAAACCGAGTTCATATCCTCCGCATTCATTATCATTTTCGGGACCACTCAGTGATTCAACAATTAAAAGCAGTCCCGCGAGCCCAACGTCGGTAAGAGAAGCGCATTTAATCAAAAGTGGCTCATCGCGCATTGAAACAATAAAAAATTGGTCAATTTCTACATACAAATGTACAAAACAGCTTATGTTCGAAAAATTAGGAAGGAGTTCGCGCACAGTCGATTCAGGTAAATGTTTTTTATGTTTTGATTCAGTATTTTTTAATTTTATTAAGTTGACAATAATGTGAACTTCAATAATTTAAAGAAGAGTAAATTTTAATATTATCCGGTTTTAAAATTTCTAAATTACAATCTGTAAGCTACACGATGTAAAGATAAATAATGAATTGTGACTCATAAGGAATTTTCCGAATTATAAGCAGTCGCTAACGTGTCAAATTTAAAATTATATAACCTGTGGCACCGAACGTGTTAACAGAAACTTTTTTATTTAATATAACTGAAATCTGTTGAGTCGAGTTCAATATATGTGTACCGAATGCCATTCAAATTGGGTTAGGAGTCCAGGTGGGATGTAAGAAATCTTAACCTGCAACTTGAATTATTTATGCAGATCTATTTTTCTGAATCATAATTTTTCTACAATTTAGAAAATCATACGTCGGTCTAATTTTAAATCCTCGTAAGTCAAAATTTTATGAAATTATTATTTTAGGTTATAGTGCTTTAGGATTTTAGTACCTACACTTCTGTAAAACCTCGTAAAAAAATAAGCAAAACTAGTGTGACCTGTGCGAATTATTCGCACTAAATAAGTATAATAATTATCACTTTACAAAATTATTTTTTAAATATGATTGCAGGTATTCAATTCGTTTCTAATTTTGCACACTGCTTATAACGTTCTTCTTTTTGTTGTATTACAATATGAAGCTCAGATGACAGATCGAAGAAATATTTTACTAAAATTGTCATATAGAGGCGCAAGTAGCAAAAGCGTTGAGCTAAGCCGTTAGATGGCATCATGCAGCATTGCTGTGACACTGTTCAGCGCTGCTCGCTGTTTAGCCGTCAGATGGCAGACGTTGTTCAGCGTTGCTAATAATTAATTAATTTACAAAAACAAAAGCAATAATAAATTTGTTAGTTGTCGATGTCAGTAGAACAAGCAATGATTTGTAAAATGATATATAATTTATGTGGAGAAATTGTGTGTTTTTTTCTAAAAAGGGAGGCAAACATCTTTAACCTTAGCGTATTAATATATATGATTGACTTACGGGGTTTTAAAATTAGACCGACGCATAGTGTCTGTTTTCATCGTTAAATAATATTTGCAGAATTAGAAGCGCAAATTGAACAACTTAGAGAAACACAACAGAAATATGCAAATATTTTACAATTGTCCCGCACACTAACAAGTCATTTTTATCATATGGTACAGACGCAGGTAAGAATGATAAATTAAAACATTCGGATAACTATTTCAATAGAAAAGTGAATTTAGTTATGTTTACAGCAAGCTTTGGGTGATGCATTTTCCGAACTTGCTCAAAAGTCCCCTGAATTGCAAGAAGAATTTCTTTATAATTCGGAGACACAGCGTAATCTAACTAAAAACGGAGAAACGCTGTTAGGGGCTTTGAATTTTTTTATATCGAGCGTAAACACATTGTGCAATAAAACAATTGAGGATACATTGCAAACAATAAGACAGTATGAGCTAGCGCGCGTTAAATACGATGCATATCGTACAGATTTGGAATTGTTGACGCAGTCATCTATAGGAAGCCCGAACTCAACAAATATTGAGGACGCTCAACACGACTACAATATGCATAAAGAACAGTATGAAAGACTGCGTACCGATGTCACCATCAAGTTAAAATTTCTAGATGAAAATCGAGTACGTAATAAATTATAAACTATTAGTACCATAGATATATATATTAATAGATAGCGGATGCCTATCCATGAGCATTGTGCGGAATGGTTCCAATTAGAAGCCATTTTGTACGTGGAAAACGCCGTAAAAAGCGCGCGGGATTCAAAAAGATTAAATATTCTATAATATGATGTTAATGGAAAAACAGTAAAACTCGCAGTAAACAGTGATATTTCGCTCCAAAACCTATTTTTATATTGAAACGTTTCAAAAATTACAAAACTGAGCATAAATATAATATAAAAGCTTAGAACATTTTACATTGTCAGATTGGCATCAATGCTTGTCAACCTTGATGCCAAATTGACAATGTAAAATGTTCTAAGCTTTTACATTATATTTATGCTCAATTTTGTAATTTTTGAAACGTTTCAATATAAAAATAGGTTTTGGAGCGAAATATCACTGTTTACTGTGAGTTTTTCGTTTTTCTCAATAAAATCATATTATAAAATAATTAATATTTTTGAATCTCGCGCGCTTTTTACGGCGTTTTCCACGTACAAAATGACTTCTAAAAGGTGCAGGAGGCGCTAGTGTATCCGAAATCTATTAAATATATATATCTATGATTAGTACGCACAATTTCGATATAATAAGTGGTACACGGGAAGAAGGCGATTTGTCAGTAAAAATTCGAAATTAATTTTTTTTATGCCATCTTGTAGCCAAAAGTCGTACCTTTCTGATTGGTGTATTCATTTTAGACAAGAATACGCTAGGTCAAAAGTTATAAGCGTTGAAATAAATGCATCAGCAAGATCTTAGACACTTCAAAATGCTCTCCTGCACAATTTACATTTTTTGACAAACCGCCTTCTTCCCGTGTACCCTTCAAGTGTATTTGCCATAAAATCTCGACGTTTTCAAAAATGTGTATGTTTCAGCTATGTTCCGACTTCTCTCCCAACAGGAACGTCACGGCCATGCGAAGTAGCTGAAACGAAACTTTTTTGTTCGACTTAAAGGACAGTTCTAGAACTAGCTACTGCGCATGACTGTGACGATAATATTACCGTTCGCAGAGAGGTCGGAACAGAGCTATTATTTGTAAAAAATATGCATCGGCAGCAAATACACTATTTTGTCGACAGAGTTTTGCATCGCGACCTAAGTGTTAATCTTTTGTTTTATTACAGATTAAAGTAATGCACAAGCAGCTTCTTTTGTTTCATAACGCCATTTCGGCTTATTTTTCGGGAAATCAGTCTGCTTTGGAAACGACACTGAAACAGTTTAATATTAAAATGAAAACACCAAATTCAACATTCCCGTCTTGGCTGGAACAACAATAGTATTTTAAATTTAGGGAAGCCGACAGAATATCATCAGATTATTTTAAATGTGATTTGACTAGTGTTAATGGGACTGTATAGCATTCCAGTTTTTAAATCATTAAAATTCGTAACAGTATTGATTTCGAAAGGAAAAGCGTCTTAGAGCTGAGTCGAAAAGACATTTTCAGCAAAGGTTAGTTACAATTTTTCTAACATGCGGCCGTCTAAAGTTAATTCGACGCCATCGCTTAACTTGATAACGTAAAGCTACGACTTCGGTCTTATCTATACTCTATACCAGCCATACTCAAAGTGTGCTCCGCGGAACCCTAGGGTTCCGCGAAACCCCTGTGGAGGCTCCGCAAGAATTTAGAAAAATATTAAAAACACCTCTCTCTGTTTGAGGCGATGTTCACGAGGCGCAGCCAAACTTAGTCGCCACCACAGTACAAATTATTATTGTACTATACCGCCGCCGATAGGTATCTACTTGTGTGAGCGCAGTCCCTTTGATAAAAGCCACCCCTGAGATTAGGTGCTATAGTTATGAACAAAACATAAAGTCGAGAATTGCTTGCACTGTCAATTTGTATTTCTATTTTTATTTCGGATTATAATACCATTAATAAGTAACTGTTACATTGTCCTCGTATTATGCTTATTAATAAAGAATGCATATAAAGACATTTTTGTTTTATTGAGGGTTCCGTCAAGTATTTCGCTTTCCAAAAGGGTTCCGTCACCAAAAAAGTTTGAGAACCGCTGTTCTATACTAATATATAAAGCAGAATAGTTTGTTTGTTTGTTTGAACGCGCTAATCTCAGGAAGTACTGATTCGAATTGAAAAATTTTTTTTTTGTTGGATAACCCATTTATCGAGGAAGGCTATAGGCTATATAATATCACGCTACGACTAATAGGAGCGGAAAATCAATGAAAAATGTTGCAGAATGTCAGTCAAAATTTTTCACAATATACTTATATTCAGGTGAAACGCCCTAACTGAATATCCCAATATTAGCGGCACAAGACAGAAGCTCGGTTAGATCAGTCGGTAGAGCGCTCGACTCATCTCAGGGTCGTGGGTTCGAGCTCCACCTTGGACGAATATGTTTTTAATGTTTTTTTTTTTTTTTTTATTTTCTATATTGCTTTCTTCTAAGGCTATCATTTAAATTTATTTTAGTTTTATTTACGACTAATTAAAATTAAATAAATCTAAATAATAGCTCATTTGAAAACTATTACAGTACCTATATATAAAAATAATTTTCCTACAGTGTTTTCAATTAAATATTTATTATACTTTATTAATTATACAGTAATTATTGATTTAAAAGAAATAATTATTACTTAAAAAAAATATTTTCATCAAAAATGGAGGTTTGAGTTTAAAATAAGTAATAAAGCAGGGAACTGCCGAAAACTGCAAAAGATTTGGACCCAACATTCATCTTGGTAAACTAAGATTAATGTGCTTACTCATGTCCCTCCCTTTCTCATTCGTTCTTTTGCACCAGGGTGAAACCGGATGGGACCGCTAGTCTTCAACATTAGCAAATTTACCGACAGCGTCGACTTTAGACGGCCTTTATATTAAATTTACAGACGTATTGGCGCAAACACTTTTTCAATTGATTTCATTTAGAAGTATGTGTTTTTCACAATTTTCGAAAATTATCGATGTACCACGAACAGTTTTAATTTGCTTCAACATAAAAATTATAAAGGAATTTTCTGTATCAGTGCTCTATGCTAATAACACGAACTGGTACAGAAAGCTTTCACTTTGACCTTATCGGATGTGGAATTAGTATATTTCTGTACATTTTAATTAAACGGGCAGCAGTTTGCTTGTAGCAACGCTGTTCTGAACTAGGCTTAGATATTTATTGTGCTTATTATAATATCATTTCAGTATGAAACAATATAATTACTGAAATATTATACTAATCTAGTCATTGAATTTTAAAGAAAAATTGCAGAAGAGACATTATTTTTTAAAAATAACATTTTTATTTTTTATTGAAACTTAAAAATATTTAACTATAATAAATATGTTATATTTTTCTAGTTATAAAATTTAAGACATTTTTTTGTTTTCGTTCCAGATAATTGACAGCCTTATTTATTTATATATATTTAATTTTTTTGAGTATCTTAAAGATACTATTGTAATTTTTTTTAAATCATATTGTAGTCATACTCACTTTGACACTCATAAAATGATTACTCTTACATTTTGAGAGAATAAAATCACAAAATAGTTTAAAACGCTAACATTTTTTGGATCATTAGTTTTATTGTTACGACTTTCATTCCTGTACTTTAACCCTTTATTGACGCGAATTGTAAAATGAATTAAAAAAAAAATGGAAAAAGGTTCACAGATTCGTAGACAATAATAACTAATTACCTTCACATGTCCTGAAAATTCTAAATGTATCGACAGGTAGATTGGAAAAAAAATAAAAAGCATTTTATTATTATTGCGTATGAACTCATGAACACTATTTTTCATCGAAACTATAATATAATCAAAAGGGTTAAATAATAGACAATTGGTGACAAATTTTTAGAGTTTTTATTAAAAACATTTAAAAACACCGACGTGTAACATTTATTTTTTATGATTAAAAGCTAAACTCTGACATAAAATTTATATTATATAAGTAATAAAATGTTTAACAGGCCAGTAATCAATTTGCAAAATGGAGAAAATGATATTTGAATCATATACTTAATATTCCTATATCGCTAGTAGGGGTCTGGAAATGATTGACGACCCAACGATGCAGACATAAATAAGTCTGTCTCCGTCATTTAGACCTCAAATGTTATGCGCATGTCCGAGACACTTGCCCACTTCCTCACTACAGTCGCAGCGCATGCGCATAAGTGAGGCAGAAGTCTCTCTTGGCGGGCAACACTTATGGAAACTAGCAATATAGGAGTATTAGTATATGATTTGCATATTGAAAACACCCACCATACTTAAAGCACAGTACATAATTATTAGGCAATTTCTAAGACCTTGACAGCTGTGTTAAGCGCGCAATAACTCACCTCTCATTTTTTAATACACAACTGGCAGTCGTGCTGCGCATGCTGAAAACACAGTGTATTCTTGCTTGGATTAGATTTTGCAATGCGCTCGATTCAGCTGATATATTTAATTAAGCTAAACAATAATCATTTCTGGCCAACTCGTCGAAATGGAAACTAACTCAAATGCAGGTATTATGTAATGTCTCTTTTATTTCAAATGTATTACTTTTACCCAAGTTTTGTTTTATGAGCGGCATTATTGTAAATGAAAAAAAAAAATATATATATAGCGTAGATTGCATATGAACTTGCTTTTCATAAAACCTTAATTTCAATTAAAAAAAAAAAAGCGCAAGATATGCAATAAAATTCTAAAATTGCCTTCATCACATTTTGTTCTTGCGTTCACTGTTTTATTACAAGTGTAAAAAAATCACTTTGATAGGTATTAAGTTAAAAACGATGGTAGTCTACATGTGTTTGACCTGTTTTAAATAAATTAGAACAAACCAGACTTGTTTCAGTTTTTTAAAACCTTTTCAATATTCCTCGCCTAGTATCAATATTCAAAAAAATAAATAAACATAAATATTATAATTATAAAAAATTATTAATTGTTCTCAATTGTTCAGTACTATTTTTATGCAATAAATAAAAATATGTGAATGATTTTCCAAATACAGTAGAACGCCGATTAACCAAACCGCCAATTATCCGAATCGGTCCTAAGCGTAATATAAAAAATTAAAACCAAGTAATTTTTCAATAAAAACAAGTTTTGTGGGGACGCAAGAATACAAAAATGCGAGTGACAATTGCCGTGTAGACGCTACAATGGTATCAGCACACGTCGAAATTGGAACTCGCTGGAGTCCAGACTCCAGATATATTTCAACTGTTATGGTTGAAAGCTAGAGGCAAGACACTTACATGTCCGATTATCCGAATCGACCCCGGTCCCAATTAATTCGGATAATCGGCGTTCTACTGTACTGTATTTAATTAATTTAATTTAACCACAGCACCGAATAAAGTAATAGCGAAAAAACAGTTATAGGTTATAAATTTATTCGTCAACGATTTATTCGCTGCTGACGGACAAAAAAAGTGAAAACCATTAGCTCTTAATTTTCATATGAACAAAACCATAGATATATATTTAATAGATTGCGGATACACTAGCGCCTACTGAGCCTTTTAGAAGCCATTTTGTACGTGGAAAACGCCGTAAAAAGCGCGCGAGATTCAAAGATATTCATTATTTTATAATATGATTTTATTGAGAAAAACAACAAAACTCACAGTAAACAGTGATATTTCGCTTCAAAATCTATTTTTATACTGAAACGTTTCAAAATTATCATAAATATAATGTAAAAGTTTAGAACATTTTACATTGTCAATTTGGCATCAAAGTTGACAAGCATTGATGCCAATTTCACAATGTAAAATGTTCTAAGCTTTAACATTAATTTATGCTCAGTTTTGTAATTTTTGAAACGTTTCAATATAAAAATAGGTTTCAGAGCGAAATATCACTGTTTACTGTGAGTTTTGTTGTTTTTCTCAATAAAATCATATTATAAAATAATGAATATTTTTTAATCTCGCGCGCTTTTTACGGCGTTTTCCACGTACAAAATAGCTTCTAATTGGAACCATTCCGCACAATGCTCAAGGATAGGCATCCGCTATCTATTAATATATATATATCTATGAAACAAAACCAAATAACTAACAAAAATTCAAGGCTAACAATACTTTTCGATCAGCTATATAACTTATCGGGACATCAGATGGCGCCACTATGCTAAATAAATGATAACCGCTCGACAGCTGAGATATTAGCTCTGTTCCAGCCTCTCTGCGAACGGTAACACAACCGTTAGTCACGCGCAGTAGCTAAAACGAACCGGTATCGGTTTTGGGACAGGTTTCAGCTACTGCCCACGACTGTGGCGGTTCTGTTACCGTTCTCAGAGAAATCGGAACAGAACTTATATCATTTGAATTCAAAAGGATCATCAATATCTTCTCGACAAAGATCTATTATATTTTTGTATAATACGTAATCCTAATCTGTTCTTTAATACATTAACATTTATATCAATTTCAATAAAAAAACTATTTTATGAACGATGATAATATGAACTTACACTAAAAATCGTTCGATATGTTAAAATGTCATGAATTTTCTGTATTACAATGCCTCCACCAATTTACCCATCCGATAACACACGTAACATTATCGTCCATTTGTTGACTGTTCGAACTTTTCAATTCTACGACAATATCAGACGCGTATGATCGATTTGCTTCTTCTAATGCGGTCTGAAATATTTCGCACGATACATTGTCTTCCAGTTTTTTCCCCGAATAACCCCTACAATGAAATTTTTTTTTTCAAAACAATTTTAACAAACTATTATTTGTTTTCACAAATCGAACTTACCGTTCCACTAATCTGTCATATAAAATTGTATTGTCTGTCCGAAGAACAAATACAATATCAAACCATCGTTCAGGGAAAAAATCGCAACTATGGTATTCAACAACATTGCCTCCCGGTGTCATTTTCTCTTCCAAGTAGTCCAGAAGCTAAAATTAATTTTCAAAAAATTGTCAGTCTAGACATAAAACTAATAAAAAAAAAATTGGTTGTCTGTAAAGTCGGTTTACGGACGATAGTTTTACGTGATAACGTATTCCGTAATACATAACCTAAATTTTAGTAGCTGTCAAACTTGGGCCGAAGCATACTGCGATCTCGCTTGCACGCACAGGGTCAGGCGGAACGTTACACTTTTTCGTGCGTGCAGCTGGTATTTTATCAATTTATAAGACGTTATCACGTCAAAAAATACCCACAAATTATCACTAATCTTTTGGACATTCGTGCATGTTGATCAAAATTGATACCGACTAACTCATAGCAACTTTAATTGTAAAATTTGGTGAGTAAACAATTTCAATAGATTTCTTACTTTGTCTTCATCGAGGATTGGACACCGATATTCTTCACTGTAATTTTCCAAAAAATTATTTTCTTTGGCAAGATTCGAAACATCGTACCAAGTTAAATCCGCTTCGGCACAAAGTGTCTGACAAAAAGTTGATTTACCAACACCTGGAGTTCCTGTCAACAAATGAACAGTATAAGCAAAATAACGGTCATTTTAAATAAATTACAAACAGTACCAACAGCCACTAATACTGTAAAGTTTAATATTTTCAATGTGTCAACAGGCATGCCTTGGTAGCTGAAGTGTCAAAAATGAACAGGCAAGGAATGTGAAAAATGTTATTGTCTCTAACAATAGCACGTGTTTCTTTATGTAAATAGGTCACAGTGAGTTATTCTTTAATAAAACCTTACCGGTCACGAGTATGTTTGGATTTTGACGTTTCTTGGGTTTGGCGACCATGATAATATTTTTTTAAGTTAGGTCAACATAAAATAAAGACATCACGAGAATTATTTACGTCTTAAAAATTAATACGTTCTCTATGAATGCCAAATATGTTGTTGTCAACTATACACTGAAATGCGCATGCGTGGCTTGTTTTGATAATTTCATTGTTCTGGCAAGAACACCAAAGTCAAACATATCTATGAGACAACGTACGCATGGAGGCTATGCTTACTCTAAGCTCTTTACATAACGACTTAACGAGTTTACTTACCTTGAGAGTGTACGTCTAGTTGCATTATTTTCCGCTGAAGGATGATATGAAAATCGCGCATATACAATAACTATTATAAAATTCACAAATAATAACAAAAAATTGAACAACGTTTACAACTATTTTTAAAATATATAGTAGTTTGTTTCATATTTAAATAAAATTTATAATCAAATCTTTGATTAACGTCTGAATAGAACTCTTCAATAAATAAAATTATCGACCAATTTTTCAGACAATATATTAACAAAAAAATATACAATTAATACATTAACGTTTCAATCCGGATTTGGGTCTTCTTCAGAACTGATCTAAAAAATATAAAAAATAATTAATATTTTCTAATTAGCTTTTTATAAAATCTTTCAAAATTATTAATGATTATCAAAATAATGAAAAAAATAATTGAAACGTTAATGTATTAATTATATATTTTTTTGTTAATATATTGTCTGAAAAATTGGTCGATAATTTTATTTAATGTAAAATTTATAATGTTAATTTTCAGTATGAAAATTTTAAAATCAATAATTTCATTATTTACCATTTAAGTTTAAAAAAAATTGAAATATTGTAAAACCGAAGCTTAAGTATATAAAATTTGAATAAGTTTAAACAATGTAAGTCATTTAATTCATTTATCATCATACGAATCTAGTTCAATATTATCAATTCCATTAGGATTTTGTAATACTTTGTAATTCGGCTAACAATAAGGCCTAGCACACATGAAGAGCGTTCAACGCGCGTTGGCCCAACGTGCGTTTACAATTTCTATACAATTGTATATAACTGTTTATATGATAACGCGCGTTGAACGCTCTTTATGTGTGCTAGGCCTAACACTGATCAAAATCTATGTATATTGGATATGTGACTATTATATAAATAGTACACAGTCTTTGATCTATAATAATTGTGTAACTAATGAAATAAAAAAATGACTGTGGCATAAACAAAACGCATCGTATTTTTGAAATAACATGAACTATTTCTAAGCCAGTTTTTTTTTCGTACAATGAATAACGTAAAGCGCTGTCAACATGTTGCATGCACCCTGTTCACGTGACTGTTAGTGTAATCGCGCCTTTAGCAGTTTTTCATTTGTTGACAACGCGAATCTAATGTTGGCACCATTGAATTATCAACCCCTATTAAATGTTGGTGTAGGGTCGCTTGGCTTTTGTTCTTTATTTTAAAAGAATTTAAAACTCAGTTTTGTTGACCTGCCCTGAATTCAACAAACAATGTAAGTACAAACATTTATTACTATTATTTTCAAACTGTCAGTGCATAGTGTTTTAAAAAGTGGTCATTTCATGTGGGCGGGGTTGATAACGCTTGTATTATTTTTGGGTAGGTTTAATATATAAACAATATAATTTATCTAAATAAAATAATCTAAAGGGATAAAAATTGTTTTAACAATTTTATTATTTCGACTCAAAAATTTGTATTAAGGTACAAATTTTGCTGAATCGGCGATATAGTTGGCAATACCTGTGTATTGATGTATTGTTAAATCGTCAATTTTAAAAATTCCAATACATGTAGGTATTTTTTTTATTTCTCAAATTGGTTTTAATAACATAATTTGCATTATTGTTCAATAACAATCTATGCAAGAAAAACAATTTTCAAAACATTATCGATCTGGTATTACATCCATATTTTTATAAGAACTTTATTACGTAACCCAGAGTGTGTATAAATGTTTCCGGTATCAAAAAATTAAATTCCACAAGCAGCTCTTGTTGAACTCAACTTGACCCTGGCGGCCCCGACTGACATTGATTTTGGTACATGCACACAGGGACAGTAACTAATTCATAATTCTTTCCTGCTATCAAAATGTGTTTTTCCAATGCTTTGCGAAAATTTCAAAGCGTTTAGATATTTTTCCTGTAAATTTAGTATTGCGCTACACTCGTGTGTAAATATTTTGAATCGGACACGTTATTGATTTTCCACGACATTATTAACCCGATGCAGCATACTACAGGCTGGTTTACACTGCAAATGAATGAAAGAACCGCAGTTTGCGTTCTGCCGCTCGACGCACGTTCTCGGCTAAAGCATTGTTTCCACAGTGTATTGATCCGCGCTTGAAAAGCTATAGTAGTACCGACTAGCTAACAGAGAACTGTTGCCCCAGTCTCAATGCCGTCTCACTGTTATTCATATTATGGTGTACGCAATTTCTAAATTGTTCAGTCGTTTTTCTGAATATAACAAACGCGAAGTGCTCAAATATCGGATTATTAGAAATTTTATAATAACCGTAAGTTTTTTACTTGAAAATTAAATATATATAGTGCAGAGGCTTGACATTTAATAAAATATATCAACGCTTATCAATTTTTTAATAATGTGTACCTTATTTAATGATATTCAAATGTTTTAATTTTTAACCGTTCTTTTTACGAATAAAAGCGAAATAATTAAAAGTTAAATTTGGAACGATATTCAAATGAACAAAGCGATTTTATACTTTGTGAAATATATTAATCTTACAATTTATCTTAAAGAACATCTTTTTTTGTACACACAGATTTTGATTGTCTTTACTTATATGTTTTTAAAGAACAATGCCTGCCGCCAAGAAAGCCCCTCCGGCAGAACCTGCCGTTCCCAAAACAGAACTGCAGGAGCTGCAAATGAAGGCTGGCCAGGTTACGGATGAGGTAAGATAATAATTATTAGAAAATAAAGCAAAGAATCGTATAAAAAATGACTAGCGTTATCATGTATTTTTCAATAACATGTTTTTTTTTATATTTTAGTCGTTGGAAAGCACTCGCCGTATGAAAGCATTATGTGAGGAGGTGAGTGTTAATTTTTCAATGTTCAATTCAATTTGTCCGTTAACTCAATTTGTTTTTAATCATAAACCATAAGTATACTTATACCTACTACCTGCCAAATAAAAAATGTAATTTAAAAATCGAACATAAAGTGGAAATTTATAATAATTAATGTCTCGAAATCATATGGCAACGTCATAAGATTCCTTGACTATAACGCTTTTGAAACACTCGATGTAAAAACTGAATCCTATTATCTAATATTTCTTAACATACTGTATGCCTACAAACTATGTACATTATTAAAAATTCACAATTGTAGATTATTCGATTGACATAATACGACGATCCAATGTATCTTATTGACATAAAGTTAGGGACTGATGCGCAACGATGAAGTTAAAAATAATTTTAATTTTTTCATAAGCCCCGCGATATTGTCATTGCTAGTGAAACAATATTTTCTCGCCATACCCCTATAAAATAGCTAGCGTAGATGCATGTATGCAGGTGTGTAAAGTGACCCATTACGCACTAGTGCTGCAGTAAAAAAAAACAAAAGTAGACGCGCTAACCAATTCAGTTACGATATGTAGACGACTACCTACAATAATTAATTAGAGTGAAGTTTGCTACTCGAATGAAATGTGAAGTATTTTGACAATATATACTGAAAATGAAGTGAAAAACAGCTATTTTATAGAGGGTGTCATATATATATATCTCGGGCGAATCGATATTATGACTCGTGTGACTGCTTAAACTCGTTAGCGTTCGTTTTAACATGTCACTCACTCGTCAGTAATATACAGCATTACGCCACTAGATACAGTCTGTTATTACATAACTCATATGAAAAAATATCTTTAAAAATAGTGCATGGCCGCTCATTGGATAAACTTATTAATTATTGACGGCTTGCAGCCAATAAGGAAAGGCCCGCCATTGCACATACTAAATTACTAACTTGCTATTTATTTAAGAATAAGTTAGCTGAGAAGTAGACTAAATTGTCACCCGATAAAATTCGTTAATTTGACACTATAATACTGTATATTCCACAGTCTTTTGAATTAAATCGTTTATCATTAAATAAATAATACACAGGGTAATGGGCACAATATCATACAGTGTAACTAACTATGCTTTTTATTTGCGCAGAGCAAGGAAGCCGGAATTCAAATTCTGGTTAGGTTAGACGACCAGGGAGGTGAGTTTATAAACACAAGACGATCGGTGAAATTGATTTTATAATATTACACCTAATTATTACTTTGTTATAATTATATATCGCTTTTTTATATGCAAACCTTAATTCATTGATAAATATTGATCACGTTATTCTATGATTCTTTCTCTCTCATTCATTATAAACAAATTATAATTATTGTATTGTTTGATTTGACTGTCAACGTATTATAGAAACAAAGTATTAACCGTTCCACATTCTAAACCTATGTATTATTAAACACAGTCAAAATGATATTACATATAAAATTTTTAAACAGTTCCCTATCTTACTGATACATAAGTTAGGGCATTGTTTTCACCGTTCAAATATTTTTATACATTGCATTTACATTTTTTAAATTTAATTAAATTATTTACAGCATGCTTATTTGAATATTTTTTTAAACACCGTCAAACTAAAAAATAGTCATAATAATATATGATTTACGCACTTTTCATGAAGATAATCAATAACACATTTTTCCAGTTTAATTAAAAACAATGATTGAATAATGTTTTAAATCTGTCATTAATGGTTTTCAATTTATAAAATTTACGACCATTTTCTGGTAACTAAGAAGAGTAGGTATAGCTACACCGTATAAAAATTTTTATACAAATTTATAGAGAAAAAAAACGGTGATTACAAAAATGAAAAAATATATGCTGCCATTTGAAAAAAAAATGTTTGTACACTTCAGGTTGAGTATGAAGTATAAAAATATATACCTCAGCAGTTTCCGATACTGTTACCACTGTTACCACTATCGGTGAACATACTGTATAGCAGGGCTGCTCAACCTATTAGTAGGTGCGATCTACTTTTCTTTAAATAGTGTCATCGCGATCTACCAATATGCGGGAAAAAATAAAAATCGCTTTTATAACGTTGCAAATATAGAAATTTTATTAAACATTTAAGGACGTAGTCCTAGGTTCAGGCTTGTTTTCAACCGTTATTTCAGAAATTTTTTTTAATATCAAAAAATGTACGATGTTTTCAATTTTATTACATGTTTTTACTGACATCGTAACCTAAGACAAAAAAATTTTTTTTGCTTAATTTTACGCCATTTTATAATTGTTTTTTTAACCTAAAGTAGACAACTTTAAATGGAGGTAGGTGGGTAGCGCGGGTGATAACGTCACTTGGAGTCATCTGAATTATAAAAATTAATTTGGTTATTGTTTCGTAGGCTTGTGGCTCTATCCCGTACTAGAAATATACATTTTTATTGATAAATAACAAAATGGCGGGTTTTAGAAAAAAAACAGCAAGAAAATCGTGATTTTCTCGTTGAAAAACGGTTAAAAAAAATAGAAATAATTTTTATAATTAAGTAATTCTAGTACCGGACGGAGCTATTGTTGTGTAGAATACCCTGTGCAAAACTGAAAGCAATCGGTTGTATACAACTGTTTCAATCACCCGCGCCACTTAGAAAAACGCGTTTAAAGTTTTAATTTCAGATTTCTTACAAAAAAATAAAAATGAATATTTACACTAATCAGCTATGCCTGGTGTATATTAAACCTTCCGTTTCTTCAAAGGCATCGTTTTCTGTCATTTTGTTTGCGCTACTCTGCGAGAGTATAAGGGTAACGTGATAACAATTGAGAGGTAAGAGCAGGTAAGAGTCTTACCGTAAGACCGTTGCTGCTCTCGACTATATGCTATAGCTTTGTAAATATTTAATATTTCGGTCTAAAATTTTTACAGTATTTTCTCAATAAATTCGTTTTTTCAAAACCCGAACACCAGACTACGTCCTTTTAAGTGGGAACAAAAATTATACAATATCGAGTATAGTCATATAAAAAAATAAAGAAACAAAATTAAGAATATAGTGAAGTAATTTTAATGAGATCGCTGACACTGTCCAGATTTGGCAATATTTTCAAAGGCGGGAGTATACGATGAAAGACCTAATCGATTTAGTTTGAAAATTGAATTTTTGGATGTTAGAATAGATGAAGTATAAAGATCTACTTAAAATTCAGCCGCGATCGACCGGTAGATCGCGATCGACTGGTTGGGGCACCCCTGCTGTATAGGGTCTCATTGTTCGGTCTTTATCAATTATCACTGTCTTCCGCAGCTTTGTTTCCACGTTTGTTGTGGCTCTCGGACAATATTTTAATTTTCAGAAACGGCTTTCAAATTTTTAGATTTCCTTTCATTTAATTCGTTCAAAAGTTAGACGAGAGATTATTTATACGCGAATTGTGTATAAAATACTGTATGGCTCCCTGCGAGAATTTTTTACATTTTATAGGCACCTATACCAGAAAATGATCATGCGTAAATAACATAATTATATTATTCATTTACGAAAACTGAATAAATATGTAATTCGTTTTAGATCTGTTTACACAAGATTCGTTCCAAGCAGCCAACAAACGGTTTCGAAACGGTCACCCGCATGCGCAGTAGCTAAAACGTGTTCTAAAATCGCCACTGACAGCTTCGTTTTACCTACTGCGTATGCGGGCGACGGTTTCGTTACCGTTTGCGGGCTGCTTGGAACGAATTATAGCTTACGGTTTCAGACGTCTTTGATTTTGAAAATAAATTCTAAAATATAAGTACTCCAGCAACAAAGCTATAATAGACAAAAATATATCTTGTTGGTGAATGATATCGTTATACTATAGGCAAAAACATTAATTTTTTTAATAAACTTGTCGAAAAAACGAACACTTAATCATTATTCAATCAAAAATCAACACAAACTCAACAGGTTATGCTACTTTTAGGACAACAGATTTTTAGGCCTCGATAGCTTTTTGTAGGTCGAATTATTTTTGCCTTTTGCTATAATTAGTTAATGCTTATTTATGAATTTTTACTTTACTAAGATTAGAATATTTAAAAAAATATTTATTTGATAGATATACTAATTTTATCTATTAATTAGTGCATACATATAGTAACCATTGATCTATAATTAATGGATAACAAATGGTAGTCATTGTGTGCAGCGATATTAATATTTGGTGGCTAACTTTTTTGTTTTTTTTTCAAATTCGATAAGATCATACTTGAAATATTTTCAGTGTACTCGGATTTTTAGATATATTTAACATTAAATTTTCCTGCTAAAAGTGTTACCAACGTGCCCTCCCTCCATCCTCGGTAAATCTTACCCACGTTCTACCGCTTCCATAAGGTTTCAGGCGCTCCATTCCATGAACCGATGTAGCAATAAAATTGCGTGATCGGCATCTGATTGGTCACTTTAAACTGCAGCAGAAGACAGTGCAGAGATATACAAAAACTTTTTCAATTCGAATAATAATAATAATTTGAGAAAGAAAATACATTTTCCAAAATATGTATAATACAAAAGGAAAAATAATTATTAATAATCTGAATCTGAGAATGACGATTGACGTATCGAAATCTTAACTATTGGCTCCTTTTCAACACTCGTAAGTACGAGCCCAAGACTATAGAACACATTCCCAAAAAACCTAGAAAAATAAAAATCGTCTTCTTATTCTCGAAAAAGATTATACTTAGCTATTGAAAAATATCTTTGGTGATTTGATGTTTTCCTGTAGGTTTTTGGCTCTCAAAGATGCTTTTAGACTCAGTGTGATTGAACGGTCTATTTAGCTTGTGTACACCTGAAAACCGACTGCAGGCAAGAAGTCCTCCTTACACTTTAAATCGGATATTTTGTGCAACCCTGATCGTATCATAGCACGTGCTGTACCCGAGTATGTTGTTGAAAAGACTAAAGTCGTTTATTTGCTATCCATTAATAAATAAGATCAATAACTATACTAATAATGTGATACTTCTCACAGTACAGTACTACTTATATAACTTTCCAGATCCTACGAGCTCTCATTATCTAAGAACTAACAAATAACAGTGGCGTAGATAGATTTTTGCTCTGACAATGTGTATATTACACAAAGCGTTTCGACTTAACTTTCGACCCCCTCTAATTCATATCTATTTGGCCTATATACAAGTGATTTTGTTTATTTATTAAGCCAACGGAGTCGAAATAATTCAAATCGATTAATCCTTCGAGACAAACAAACAAAAAGTATAAATATACGCGTCGAATTGACAATCTCCTTTCTTAAGTCGATACGATAGAATCTTCAAATTTTAAGACTTGGCTGGGGAGAGAGCGAATCCCTCCCTCCCTGTATCTACGCCGCTGACCAAAAGACATATACAAATCAAATACATTACACAGATCAGTACTGAACTTTGAGAGGGAAAGCATTATAGCGTTTTGTTTCTGATAATGATAACAGCTATGATATTTTAAGAAAGATGAATGTATGTGCTTAAATCAGTACGTTCGAGATCGTCATAATTTAATACTTTATGTATCGATCAAAGCTTAAACCTTAAAACGCGTTGACGATAATTAACAGGAATTGGTCCTCTAACACATGAAAAATTGATAATTATTAACAGTTCATGTTATTTCTCACACATAAATATTGTAAACTAACTTTTTCGATCTTATATCCTTCTTCTTAAATATAAACAATTATATATTTTAATTTTTTTGAACACTTAGCATAAACCGCCATATGATCATGTAGAAAATTAGTCACACTTCTGTAGATATAATAAATTACCTTCATCGGGTTTTGGGCCAAGTAATGAACGTGACAGTCAGACATGTTACGTCATTTTTGTAGCAACATATTTCCGCGTTTAAAATTACATCGAGAAATACACAGTTCTGGAATTATTTTATTGTGGGGCAAGCTTTCGAAATATTCTCAAAAAAATTTTATATTATATTATGATCTATTTGTAATACGTAGCCTACAGCTTTCAAAAAAATTGTGGGACGACCCCCATTGTAAAACGTCCGCAAAAACGTCTAATCTTTCAATACATTTTACAAAAAAAATCGGTTTATAGGTATTTTTAAATGAACTCGTTACATACATGATGCTTAACACAAACACTTAACTATGACTGAAATAAAATAAACGTGCCTCTCCTTGCAGGATTAAACACAAAATAACAGTTACGTAATAATTATAATAACGTAAGCTGCTTGCACTGCTGCCTCCACTACACGCGTGGCCAGCACCGCCACTTACAGGCACTCACGAATGTGTAGAGGGCATGTTCGTCGGTGCGTGTGGACATAATCGCCTGTAATCGGCAGTAATCGGTTGATTGTCGGTACATCAAAGGAATGCATGGCCAGCATCGTGCGCGCGTACACACAATCGGCCAACATTCAGTCGCACGGCAGAGGTTGAGGGAGAACGTGCGTGAAATTGTTTATTTATTTATTTGTTTTTGTGGTGTTTAGCGCGAAGACAATGTCTACGTATGCGTGGACCAACACAGAGACTTTTAAATTTATAGAACTCTACCAAAAAAAAAACATGTATTTGGAAATTTCCAGAACCGGCACGATTGTGTGGACGGCTAGGCAATCATCGCGGCGACGATAGGCACTTATTTGAGTGGCGGTGCTGGCCACGCGTGTAGTGGAGGCTAAGGTTCTCGCAAATTATTGGGACACAGACACTTAACAATATCGCCACTCTAGCAATATTTAATATTTTCATTAAATACATAAAACATACACACATTTTAGGCACAAATATTAATTGATTGATTATTTCGCGAAGATTTACAATGTGATTTTCTTTGGGGTAGGTTATGTCGATCGAAATATCAGTAATGTACGAAAATATATATAGGGGGTGTTTCAGATATGACTCTCACGCCTGTGTCTATATAATTTTTGCCTCATAAAAACTCAAAGCCTATATGCAGTGTTCTTGATGAGCATATTTATTTTATTGTGATTGGAACATTCTTTTTCCACGAAAAACTACCCCAGCAGCGGACCCGTTTCGCGTTTTCCTCATTGCGGCAGCCTTGATAATTTCATCTTACTTGCGAAGAAGTATAATATTACAGGATGCGCCAAAGGAACCTGACGAGTTTTAATATGTAACTACAAATGTATCTTTCAAGATGTTTATTTTCACATACAAGTAATCGAAAGTGTATTACATGCCATTTTATTTATGGAAAATAATTTCGCTCAAATGACGTCCTTCACTGCGGACACACTGTTCCAAACGGTTTCGCAAATTCCCCATTACGCGCTGTAGCATATTCATCGAAATTGCGCTAATTTCATTGCGAATGTTATCTTTCAATTCTTCAATGGTCCTTGGTCTCGTTTAACAACCTAATTTCACAACTTTTATCGTATATGGGCACAATGTAGAAGAGCGAAAAAAAAAGATCCTTTCATTTCAACAACAAAAAAGTCTTTTTTTGGTAATTTCCCTTTTTTCGTTTGTTGTGGTGGGTGTGTGGACATTGGGTATTAAAAAGTACTAGATTTTTGCTTCAACGTACTAGCGTACAGAAAATGACAAAAAAATACTAGGTCTAGTACAATCTGGCAACACTGTACTGAAATGGCATCTACTACCGATATCTTTCCCACTGTAACCGCTGTTCTACGTAATCTAACGGCTTTGTACTATTCATTATAAAAAGGTCAAGTTCCTTTGGTGCACCCTGTATATGGCATCGGGGAGTCAAGTCTGAGACACCTGATGTATTTTCTATGATTTTTGAGAATTTTAGTTTTAAAATATGCAAGTATTTAGGCGGCCAATAAACATAGATTCATCTTGTTTTGTGATGATGATTATATCACATGGTGACACGACGCGACAGAAATTCGCATAGCGACGCGACAGCGCTCTTCAAAGCGTTGATTTTTGTCACGTCGCGTCGCTCTTATAAGGGTAAAAACATAGTAGAACGACGAGGCTAGAGGCACAGCGACGAGGTAAGCGACGCGGCTTTTATTTCATCGTGTATGCCGTATGGTAATGAAGCCAAACATAGTGAAGAGATTGACGCAGTACTAAGCGACGAGACATGCGAGGCGATGCACGTCGAGATAAAAACTAGATTTAATTGTCGCGTTGTCTCTTCCGGTCCAATAGGTTGTTTATTGAAGTTTGTCCAGTTCTTTTGTAGGCTTGAAGACACTTTGTTCAGAATATAGTTAAACATGGCAATTACCATTCTCAAATATTCAAAAAATCGGTATGGGTGCTGCTTGAGTTCAGGAAATAATGTATGCTACTGTCCAAACCGTTTGCGTACTTTATTAATAGGATGTACAGAATAAGTTCTGTCCAAACTTCCCATTGCAATAAGACCGCGAAGCGCAGCATTATCGAATAAAATTTCATCTTCACTGTCAGAGAACATTGTTTATACTGAATTGAGTTTTGAAAGTCAAAGCAGTAAATCGCAACTTCTGTATCCTCAATATGTGCATGTCTCCTGTCTCGTCGCTTATATCGTCGCTGTGCCTCTAGCCTCGTCGTTCTACTATGTTTTTACCCTAGAATTGCTGCATTTTGAGAGCAGCATTTTGTCGCGTTACCATATTGTGTGAATGCATGTAAAATAAATTAACTCAAAGCCTGAAATAACTCCAATAAAATATAATTAGCATTTAGCATGTACAAATCTATTGAATTCCGTTTTGTTTTTAAACAAATATGAATCCCTATGGAAGATCATAAAATAAAAAAAAATGTGGTTTAGACTTTAGACAAATAGATAATGTTTGAGTTTTATAAAGATAATATTCTTTTTAATAAAAATATACTGAATTTATTTGGATAGGATGTACCTATTTACGTCCTTGCTGATTAATTGCTATTTTTTTTATGAAATTTTGACTATTTAGCGTGTGAAAAGTTATGTAAAAAAATCCTTTACTAATTTTTTAATGTTAATTTATATTCTTCATTATTTTTCTAATCGCACAACATAATAAATAAAAAATAAAAACAGTAATTTCATTGATTATTTTAATGCAAGAAAGTACTAAAAAATTTAATGATACGCGTGCACTAAAAGATGTTTTATTTTGTAGAACAATTGGATCATATCGAAGAAGGTATGGATCAGATAAACGCGGAGATGAAAGTGGCAGAAAAGGCTTTAACAGATATGGAAAAATGTTGTGGACTATGTGTCTTACCCTGGCAGAAGTTAGTACTCAAAAAATACAGTTTTTTTACCCAACCCTGTTTTTATTCAACACCACAAGTTTATATTAACAAAAACTAGTGTGACCTGTGCGAATTATTCGCACTAAATAAGTATAATAATTATCACTTTACAAAATTATTTTTTAAATATGATTGCAGGTATTCAATTCGTTTCTAATTTTGCACACTGCTTATAACGTTCTTCTTTTTGTTGTATTTTACTAAAATTGTCATATAGAGGCGCAAGTAGCAAAAGCGTTGAGCTAAGCCAGATGGCATCATGCAGCATTGCTGTGACGTTGTTCAGCGATGCTCGCTGTTTCAAAATTAAAACCGTCAGATGGCAGTATGCAGTATTGTGTCTGTTGTATTACAATATGAAGGTCAGATGACAGATCGAAATGTTGACGTTGTTTCAAAATTAAAGCCGTTAGATGGCAGACGTTGTTCAGCGTTGCTGTATTTTAATTAATTTACAAAAACAAAAGCAATAATAAATTTTTTAGTTGTCGATGTCAGTAGAGCAAGCAATTATCTGTAAAATGATATATAATTTATGTGGAGAAATTGTGAGGTTTTTTCTAAAAAGGGAGGCAAACATCTTTAACCTTAGCGTATTAATATATATAATAGATATTGGGCCTATCCGGCCTTTACGAAGTGTCTGAAGAAATATGATTTTAATACAATGATAATGTATGTACAGAGGGGCATCGTTTAAAGAGGACGAAGGTACTTGGAAAGGCAACGACGACGGGAACGTGGTGAGCAGTCAGCCTCAACGAGTCATGGACGATATGAACGGAATGGGACCGCAAGGCGGTTACATCGGCCGCATAACAAATGACGCTCGGGAAGATGAAATGGAAGAAAATGTCGGTGAAGTGAAAACAATGATAGGAAATTTGCGTAACATGGCGATCGACATGGGCTCGGAACTCGAGAACCAGAACAGACAAATTGACCGTATTCATCGTAAGGTACGTTGCATGCGTTGTCAAAAAAAAAACAAGAAAACAACACGAGTTTCGTCTTTTTGATATTGAATGGAGTTTTTTTTCTTTGACTGTTTTCAAAACAGAATATAGTCTTACTATCCGTCGATGTGAAATTTCGATTACGAAATCCACTTTTTTTTTAAATACAGTGTAAACTCTTTATAACGAAACTCAAGGGACCGAGCATTTTTTATCGTTATAGAGAGTTACCGTTATATGGAGTGAAGAAAGAAAAACAACCAAATTAACAATAATCTTCAATGTACTGTATAATCTCTTTATAACGAATTTTAAGGGACCGAACATTTTTTTCGTTATAAAGAATTTTCGTTATATGGAGGGAAGAAAGAAAAATAACCAATTTTCACAAAATTAATTTATTCCAAACACATATACAAACACATATACCTATAGTTTGGCGTCATCAAGTGCTTGTTGAATAGATGGTGATGGTTCAGAATGGTCCTCTTTATGTCTGTAAACATTTGCTGACGCCTAAATATAAACATATTTCTTCGTAATAGAGAATGGCTGTTGCGTTATAAAGAGGGTATTAATGTATAGGTTTTAAGGTAAACCAACCAAATCGTAAAAATTTCGACGTTATAGGGAGTTTTTCGTTATAACGAAGGACGTTATAAAGAGTTTACACTGTATATGGTTTATTAGCCTCTACATCCTCCTGTGAAAACAGAAGAAAATAATATATATTTTTTTTTTTTTGAAATCCACTTATAAGCGTTTCCATTGCGAAGTTTTCAACATAACTCGATATTTATACATTGATGGAGATGTAAACCTATGTTTCACTGTTCCTCGTTCTTGGTTAAAGAAAAATTCATATATAAACTATCATCGTAAAAAGTGCATTCATAAAGTTTTTTATATTCATTTGGTTGCGAAAAATATAGACTGATTGTTATTAGAAAAACAAAAAATACATTTAAGAATTGTAATTTATTAAGCATGCTTAAAAATTTCATTAACTATGCTATATATACGTTTGATAAGGAAAAAATGGATACGTGTTTTATACGGTTTATTTCGTGGTTTTGTTTACGGAAAAATCAAAGCTGGGGCTAGACAAAGAATGCGAGAAAAATTTTCAAAATGATCGGATGACTTCGACTGTTTTTGGTAAATGCTCGATAAAAGTCGACGCACTTTTTGGTTAGCGTATAGATAATAAATTTAAATATGTTGCGGCAAGAGATTTTTGAAAAATCCCCGATGTACCTGGAAAACAAATGTTTTTATATTTTTAAATTATATCAAATTAAGTAATTTTTATGTAGATATGGCGGAGGCGCCGTGATTTATAGTGACTGCGCTTCCGCCACACGTACCTAATATCCACACTCCGCTAAACGGCTTAATCGTACAAGCAGTTATGATATTATATAGTGATGTGCCGGATATCCGTATCCGTATCCGCGAATATCCAAGGGAGAAGAAAGATGCGTATCCGTTAGTTTTTGGCGGGTCATTTACGGATCTTTTACCTTATTAATTTTCAATTCATAGATGAAATTTTATATATATAGGTGATTAGGTAATAATGAAAACCTGTTAAAATCCATTCAGATTATTTTTTATTTTTTTAAATCGTATTTGGCACCTTTATATTGCAAACATTTATCGTAGTGAGTACCATACCAATAGTACATAAATAGGTACTAAAAAATTATCTTTATAATTATTAATAAGAATCGCAGGATTGTGGACAAAAAGTTCTTTATTCAGTGTACGACGTATCGTCTATAAATTTAGACTTTTTCAAGTACAATTAATTGTTTTAAATTTTCACATTAATTGTACTTGAAAAAGTCTATAGACGAAACGTTGTACACTGAATAAAGAACTTTTTGTCCGCAATCCTGCGATTCTTATTAATAATTGTCTCGATGGACACGATTTCTAATATATATCTATATAATGATATATTGCACATCGATCTTTGGAAAGAGACAATCTGTTATGAGAGTTAACTCTTAAAGAGGTCAATAATTTTTTCCCATAACAGATAGTCTCTTTCCAAAGGTCGATGTTCAATATTTACCATTGCGTACTCTAAGAAAGTTAACATCCGTATCCGCGGATCTTGAAACCAAATATCCGTATTCAGATCCGTATCCGCGGATATACATTTTTAACGATCTGGCACATCACTAATATTATATCAGCTTACGACGGTTTATACCATTCGGAAACACGACAGAACGCCAGAAAAATAGTTTGTTGAGTAGGTAATAATATTTATCGAAAGTGATCCTAAAAAAAAGAGTTGTGTGATCATATTGAATTTTTTTTCTCGCATTCATATCAGTAGATACATGCCTACAGGTTGTGTTTGAGCTATTGATTCCTTATTAAAATAACGCATGAATAATGTAGGTATATTTTTTGTAGATAATTATCTTGTGGGCAAAATATATTGTTTGCAATGGGTCAGCGAAGATTTACAACTTCAATACCTGAGACATTTATTTAGATAGAACTATTAAATTGAAAAGTGCAATTATTTAAAGGATGTGTTGTTAAATTTCGTATAAAAAATTAATGAATTAATACGTACGTTCATCTGGCGGAAGGTTTCTGAACTAAATATTTTAACATCAACGAGGTGATACCAGCCCCATACTAGCACTAGTTAAATATATTTTAAGTAAAACGTGTAAATAATTTTACAGTGTGATAAAAAAAACTGTGATTTGGGCCATAGCTCGACTGATATACCTACCTACCTCGTTAATATCAATTTAAATAACATTTTTTTATTGATTTTATCGTGACATTTTTACGATTTGAATCAGTGTCTAAAACGGTTCTAGCAGAAATGAATCAAGGCAACGCATTAATAGTACATTGTGCGACTAGTGAGAGAAGAAGAAGATTTCATGAGCGAGAAATTTGCCGCACGAGCTTAGCGAGTGCGGTAACACGCGAGTGGAATATTCTCCTTCGATCAATGGTCGCACATAATATTTTATTCAACTAGCACGAGTAATATGTAATCGGAGCCCTGATAAAAGAGGGAAAAATAATAAATCACTTCATTGATTGACGTACCCACCGCCCTCGATGCACACAAGATGGCTCTGACTTTCGCTGAATTGCGATGCTGTTTTTATATATACAAATCGCTACCGCGTTCCTATTGGTCCAGAAACTATGCAGTTATTTTTCATTATTGTATGGCTTCCGCTCGCTACTGCGTTCCTATTGGTCCAGAAAATTCATTATCGTACAGTACGGCTCATTATTTGCACTCTACGCGTCAACATGAATTAATTTATTATTTCTCCCGAATTTAGCAGGGCCCCGAAATTATATATTACTCACGCGTGTTGAATAAAGAAATTTAATTTTGGATCATAAAACTGTTATAGGGTAGTAACTCTGTACTAATGGGAAAAAGTGACAAAAAAATGCCATACGTTTTCTAATGTAGCGAATAACCACTTTTAAATTAACGCTGTAAGCCTGTATTGTAATATAAAAAATTGGTTGTCTGTAAAGTCGGTTTACGGACAATAGTTTTACGTGATAACGTCATAAAGAAACATTGATGAACTCTCTGACGTCACGCGAGAAGAGAGAGAATTGCGTACAAGCCGACGCTTGGGCCGATCGTGCCTCTCTATCGCTTATACCGCGCTCTCGCTTGCACACTCAGGCTCAGGCGGAACGTGACACTTTTTCGTGCGTGCAGCCGGTTTTTCATCAATTTATAAGACGTTATCACGTCAAAAAAAGTTCTTTAGGAAAATACAGCGCGAAAGTCAGTTCCCCGGTACGTTCGAAGATTTTATATTTAAAGACATTGTTTTATTTTGTTAATCGCTACATGTATAACTTATTACGTTCAATGTTCATATTATTAGACAATCTTATACTTTTTGATCGATAAATGTTCATGTTAAAACATGAATTTAAATTTGTGGGATTATTAGACAATGTAGAATAAAACGCTATATAATTACTAATTGCAACGTTTCGTCATAAATCGGGCGTTTTCTGAAAACAGTTGCAGCCGGTGGGTAATATGGTGTTTTATTTCAAATTGTCCAAAAATCTCACAAATCGTGGACAAAACAAGTGTTCATATTTCTAGCATTTTTTGGTTTCGCCATTGTATCGATTAATTTCCCGTTAGTAGAGAGATTCACCCAGATGTAGATTAGTTTAAGTAATTTAATCTTTTTTAAACGTTCGAGAGTAAGTTCGAAGTTAATTTCGTGTCGACACAATTACTAAAAACAATTTTACTTCACTTTTCAGCATGCATGACACACGATTTTGTGTCTCTCTCTCTTTCTCTGTTTTTAATTTTCAGAGTATTGTTGTATTTTGTTACACATCCTTTGTTTTATTGAGGTAAGAAACACCTTAACATTTGCTTAACCGTTACACAATTTCCCAAGCTATAAGCATTACATATTGCCAACTGCCAAGTAACAGACTAACCAATGAGTAATGAGGTTACTATTTGAATTTAGATTGTTATGATTGAACTTTGCATGAATTTTAAATATTCGTAACATAGTGCTCGAAATGGAAAATATACGCGTGGTACATTTTTTTTTGTAAGTAGAACGGTGTTTAAAAAATTAAACGCGCATTTTATATTCAATAGAAACACGACAGACCAATGGTTTATTGTAAAATTTCAATATAAATGACAAAACAGCTGTGAGGAATACTTTTAAAAGCCCGGGATGAACTTGAACCTGAATTACGGAAGTAATTTGTTTCTCAAAAACCGTTTGAAAAACCAAAATCCTTCAAAATTGTCTTCCATAAAATTGCGCAGTAAAAAATGAATTGTTATGAAATACATTCATAAACAACGAGTGGGATAATGAGTATGAAAAGACTTCATCGTTTGTAATTAATAAAACAATATAGTATCCATTTCGGGCTCTGACCACAATAACACACGATGTATTTGTTTGTTTATCTTCATTTTTTTATTGTTTCTAGGCGGACTCGAACAATGAACGAATAAAGATAGCTGTCGAACGGGCACATCAACTAGATAAAGCAAACTAACTAAACAAGCAACACATCTCTGTTTGTCTCCTTCTAACATACACATCAGGCCTATCAGTTGTTGCAGCAAATACACGACACGCCACCGTTTGTATCCTTCTCACATACAAGCAAAACAACACAAACACTACATACCTCTGTCTCTTTCTCTCTCTCTCCCCGTCAACACAAAAAAGTTTAGTTCCGTTTATTTTATTTATTTTTTTGGCAATATTTTTATTTGTGTATCTTTCGATTTTTTGTTATTTTTCATTTGACTGCTATTCCTTCATTGTTCTAATAACTTTAAAAATTGCAATAATGTTTCAATTAAATAATGTGCCTTTGGTATATTATTAATCAGTTTTAGTGCAATTTTAACCGGACACTGACAAAAAAATGCACTGATAACAGAAAAACGCTACTTAATTGTTGTATATTCGATATTCGTGTTTTATTTTATTTTTTTTTTTTAATTCTTATCTATGAAGACACAATGCCTTTTTGTTTTTTTTTAATAATACTAAATAATATATTTATGTGTTATAAAGGAACAAACGGTAGCATGCCATTATACTGTTAGATAATCCGCACTCGACAAATAGCTGATATCATAATTGAAAGTCTCTGACAAATGTGACCTATATGTTAAACTAATAGAAGACATTTTATCAATTCGGCGTAAAACAGGAGCGTGAACGCTAATGATCTCAGTTGTTGAGCGTCTACTGAAGTGTGAAATACGCTGTTTTGGAATCACAGAACAGTTGTTCTGTGTTTGGAATACAGATAAAATACAGGAGCGTTTCATTAAATATATTATTCTGTTCGTTATTCGTATTTCGAAAGTGTATAACGTGTTCGCAGCTGGTTTCAGGCATAGATATATATATTTAATAGATTGCGGATACACTAGCGCCTCTTGTACCTTTTAGCCATTTTGTACGTGGAAAACGCCGTAAAAAGCGCGCGAGATTCAAAAATATTAATTATTTTGTAATATGATTTTATTGAGAAAAACGACAAAACTCACAGTAAACAGTGATATTTCGCTCCAAAACCTATTTTTATACTGAAACGTTTCAAAAATTACAAAATTGAGCATAAATATAATGTAAAAGCTTAGAACATTTTACATTGTCAATTTGGCATCAAAGTTGACAAGCATTGATGCCAATCTGACAATGTAAAATGTTCTAAGCTTTAACATTAATTTATGCTCAGTTTTGTAATTTTTGAAACGTTTCAATATAAAAATAGGTTTTGGAGCGAAATATCAATGTTTACTGCGAGTTTTATTGTTTTTCCATTAACATCATGTTATAAAATATTTAATCTTTTTGAATCCCGCGCGCTTTTTACGGCGTTTTCCACGTACAAAATGGCTTCCATATGGCTTCTAATTGGAACCATTCCGCACAATGCTCAAGGATAGGCATCCGCTATCTATTAATATATATATCTATGGTTTTAGGTATATTAATTTAGTTTAATATATAGGCGCGTACCTAAAACATTTCAACAGCAAGTGGATCTGCATGTTCCGGATGAATTATAAAAATAAGCAATAATCATACGTGCTTCAGAAGGAACGATAAATTTAGATTCAATTTAATATAAATATAACTATTTGGTTTATATACGATTATCTTAAAAAAATGAAGAAAAAACACAAACAATTTAATACTTTTCCTGTAGTATAAATATATATTGCATGACTAACGAGTATGACGTCATACTTTTATTGTTACTGACTTTTTTAAAAATGCATAAAAAAGAAAAAATTTTGATTGAAAAATTGATTTAAAAACACAATTTAATTTTATTAAATTTTGTTTTATACACTGCACAATTTAATTTTAAAATTAAACGCGCTGCGCGGCGACTTATATTTGAGACAGTTTGTTATTGTTATTTATTAATTTTGATATCAGTAAATTGAAAAATAAAACTATTAATATTACTAGAAGACTACAAAACGAACAAAAATATTCATGTATTGCTTATCAAAAATTCTAGTCTCTTCTATATAACCTAATATCGAAATAAAATATGTACTCTTTTAATATTAATCAGAATAGGCGATTAAAGGGATTCGATCAATTGGAAAAGTTTATATTTTGGAGCGACTGTGTTAAGGTACCTAAGCAGTTTATCATTATAGTATTTCTCTGAATTATCAATCAATGTGATTTTACCTTTTGGACTGTTAATATAACATTCCGATTCGAATGCTGTAATCGACTGGAAAAGGCAATAAGCCATTATTATTAGATTTAGTAAAAAAGTTACATATTTGTATAATTTTATTAATAAAATAAAATTCTGATGTTTGTTGTTATAATAAATAGAAAATGAGAAAATATTTTGAGAATTTAAATAATTAATACAGATTTATTAAACACATTGTAGCAATCTTTTAAGTAGATTAATACCATAATTTTGATGAAATAGCTTCTAAGATTTAGGAATTATCAATGCTCTTAATATTATAATTAAGCAAATTCAAAAATTCTTTCGGGAATTTTTATGTGCATTGAAATTTAAATTGAAAAAAAAGAGCGTACTTATCGGAACTTTGTCTAAATCAGAGGTGTTCGAACATTTTTTTGCTCGAGAACACTTTATTGCTATGCAAATTTCCTGAAGATCGACAGTTTTTTGCCGATAAGTCAGTACTGAAAGATGAACTAACCTTTTAATATAAATTGCCGAAATGACAGGGACTTGCACCCGTCTCGATTCAAGCGTGTCGACCCAATAAAAAAGAAGCTTGCTCTACTTTTTTGGATTAAAAAAATAAAATTCTTGACGATGTTGCGGCGATTTACAGGTGGACATCCCTGGTCTAAATCAAACAAAGCATTAAAACGTTTTGAAAATAACTAATGAAATTGAGTGTTGAGAAATAAGTTAGAATTTGTTTGAGGCAGAGCTGAGTGATAAATATTAAAAACAAAATGTAAGCGAAACAGCAAACTCTAAACACTATTTTTTATAGTTTCATGTCATTATTACTTTTTGTAATGAAAAATGTATGATTCGATGAAATAAAATTTTAAATCAATATATAATAAATTTAAACTGCACAAGGCATTGTATTTAAATAATTTGCTTCGATTGTTATTAAAAAAACTAGAATCAATATTTGAAACCGAGCCGACAGAACATTTTTAGTTTCATTTTTAAATTTTAATCGGGTCTCGGTTTTGTTTTGATTTTGAACGACATACGTTTGAAAATTAATAAAACACAAAAAAATCAAATAATAATTTTTTTCGTTTTTTTATGAAATTTTTCATGAAAACCGGTTCCCACAATTCACTTGATTCTTCCCCTGCTGTATATAATAGAGGTTTTGGGTACGGAAATGAATCGGCCATTAGTGGTTAAGGTTTCGGTTTCAAACCTTGATTATTACATTATTTAAATAAATTGCTGATTCACTATTTTGTCTGTTTAAAGTCGATTTATTTATATGGTGCTCGAGTTGAAATGATAAGGATAATAAAATGTTAGTATTTTTTTTAGCAACGGGTTTTGCAATTGTTAAAAATATCTTAATAAGGCTTGTGTTTAAAACTACTGTTCAAAAATCGATCCTAAAAAATCGTTCTATTTAAATGTATTTATAATTTTTTATCATTCAAGGCACTGTCGGATTTTTGAAACTACGGTTAAAAAATTAATAGCTATATTAAAAATAAAAATCTTAATAGAAAATAAAAACCTTAATGCATTTAAATTTCCCCTGTCTATATTTTGTTATTGGTAATTTTTGAATTCCGATATATTTTTCCAAACTCAATAAGTTCGTTCCAAGCAGCCGTGAACGGTAACAAAACCGTACAGTCTTGTTACTGCGCAAGACTGTCTTGCGCAGTATCGATTTTTGAGCTAGTGCGCAAATTAGTCTTGCGCAGTGACAAGACTGTGTACGGTTTTATTACCGTTCGCGGCTGCTTGGAACGAACCTAATAATTAGTGTTGGGCGATTATGAATGATATAATCGAAATATTTCGATTATGGCCGAATAATCGATCATTCGATTATGGCAACCGAGATATCATTCGCTTGAATCGATTATGAAATATGAAATGAATATTCAATCCTGACACAGTACTATTATATATCGATATATCATTTGGTATCTGCATCTACATGCACTGGGATGGGAAGGCTTTGCTAGCACTGGAGAGTGGGGGTGTTTCGATTGTACATACTTTGTAGTTTGTTGGATCATTAGATTATGGCAACCGAGATATCATTCGCTTGAATCGATTATGAAATATGAAATGAATACTAATTCCGACACAGTACTATTGCTATGTCGACTGTCGATTATAATATGATATATTGATATATCATTCGGTTTCTGCATTAAATTTCAATTTTAATGTTTAACTCATTATGTAAATTGACGATGTATTCATCTAGGGATTAAAAATATATTTCTATTTCTATTCGATCATATCAGTGATTCCATTATTAATATTGTGTTAAGTAATATTAACGAATCGAAATTGCAAAGTTAGCACATAATTCATAATCGATGTTTTGAATGATCATTCGCTTACACTGTAAAAGTATATAAAACGAAATTATAAACTGCCAGGTTTGCGCATCATTCAAAATCGATAATTCGAATGATCATTCGATTTATCATTCATATTCGATAATTCGAATGATCATTCGATTATAAAAACCGATTATTTCGTATCATTCGATTAATTATTGAAATGTATCGATTATGCCCAACACTACTAACAATCATACGAACATTAACATTTTTGTTGCGAATAATTTCACGAAAAACAAAAGGCCACCGTCTGATCAATTGTTATTGCTTTGTTTGTGCAAAACAATAGAAGATATGCGTGTGAGAAAAATCCATATGTTACAGTAGTTGCACAAAGCTTTTTAATAACATAGTTTAGCGTTGTTAAAGGCCGATGGAGCCTGCATTATATTAGCAATAGGTATATTGTATTATAAAACAATTAATATACGGATATCTTATTATAGAAAGATATTTATTAAAAGTATTATTATTACATAAAAAATTAAAAGTTATTGTAAATCTTTGACATTTTGAATTGTATTTTCTTTATTATTAAATTCTACATTCATTTCATATCCTTTAATGTAGAAAATAATCAGCAAAGTCTAGAAAACATTGCGCTGTAACGAAACCAGAATATTTTTAACATAATCAAAATTTTAAGGAATCAATATAAAGTGCGTTTGTCGGCAATACAGAACTCTTCGAATACAACTGGGAATTTGTTGGTCATATTCTCGGACTGTAAACGGTCCAAATGGTTTCTAGCCGTTCTAAACTTACCGATAAACACATTTATGATGAATTGTGTGTAATCAATTTGTCAATATAATCGTGTCGGTAAAGTAACCATAGAAACGAAAAACTAATGTCAAATTATTTAACAAAATCTTTTACCGACAAACAGATTTGTAATTGTTATTTAACGTTTAAGAAATCGTCTCACTAGGACGAGACACTAAATGCCGATAAATCATCTTTAAAAGATGACAATTTGTTACGGCGCAATGTTTGACTCAAATGACCGGAAAGCGTCCGTCCTAAATACTAACTGAAATTTTTCCCTCAATATCAAATATCGACAAATCACTGCATTTAGTTCCGTACGGCATTTAAGACAAAAGAGGTAAGACTATCGTTCATTTGAACAAATCAATGCGGTCCAAAGCTGTCAGATACTTAAAAATAACGAAAAATCGAACAATTTTCGAAACAAAATAGAAATAATGTAATTTTACCTTTCGATCGAGAAACAGGTACATTTTCATTTTTAATAACTATCTTCTTTTCTGCAAATGCTAGCATATAAGTTAGCCATAAAAATAAGGTAATCGTTTGATCCCAATTTTACGTCGGAATACGGCGTGAATGCGGAGCGACCGGCTTGTGCTCCAATTCGTTCCAAGTATTCGTATTTACTCGAAAACAATATGTCGTACAAAAGATCCGAAACGCTCGGTTGCGGTTTTGGATCGGTCACGGTATCTTCCCATTCGCAAATAGTCTCGTATAAAGGTTCGGTTCCGTGTTTTAATCGCATTAATTGATTTGCATTTTTTGGACGCCTGATCATTCCGTCTTTAGTTACTTTTTTTACATAGTCATAAAAAACACTTAATTCAGAATTGATTTCTCTGCACATGAATTCCTTATCTTTCTTCGAAACACCAGAATGTACAAGTGCGTGTATTGTTTGCGCTGCCAGTAGTGTTAAAATCGTTTCCAACGCTTTTTTACAATTGAACTCGTCGAAATATCTCAGCCATTTTGTATACGATGACGTAAAAGAAGGAGAAGACGGAAACACATCGACGCCCATGTAATCTGTCCGCGGTAAATTCATTAAATTGAGAACATTTCTTACTCTAGGCTGCGATGACAATTGCGATACTTCTACTAAATTCGATGTTCTCAACTTCGACGATTTCGCTTTCATTGAGCAATGCTAAAACACAAATTTTAAAATTGACCATCTCTTTAAAATTACCACAATCAGACATAGGCTAAGCAAAATTAACTGCCCCACATCGCTCTGAAATACCGCGTAACAAAATTAAATTTTGCACGGCGTAAATAAATTAAAATTAAGAGAATATTTTCCAAAAAGTAAGAGCGGCAAAAAACATAAAAATAAGTTCGACACACTTGTGTCCATACTTATGTTCCCGGGCCAGAAAAGTTGAGCCCATACGCCCCTGTACCCGTCCCATTCATAAAAACCAGTGATGTGCCGGATCGTTAAAAATGTATATCCGCGGATACTGATCTGAATACGGATTTTTGGTTTCAAGATCCGCGGATACGGATACAGATCTTAACTTTCTTAGAGTATGCGGCGGTAAATATTACACATCGACCTTTGGAAAGAGACTATCTGTTATGGGAAAAAGTTATTGACCTCTTTAAGAGTTAACTCTCATAACAGATTGTCTCTTTCCAAAGATCGATGTGCAATATCTCATTATAAAGATAGTTTTTTAGTGCCTTTGAGTTATGTACTATTAGTATGGTACTCACTACGATAAATGTTTGCAATATAAAGGTGCCAAATACGATTTAAAAAAATAAAAAAAATGGAATTTAACAGGTTTTCATTATTACCTAATCACCTATATATATATAAAATTTCTTCTATGAATTGAAAATTAATAAGGTAAAAGATCCGCCAAAAACTAACGGATACGGATCTTTCTTCTCCCTCGGATATCCGCGGATACGGATATCAGGCACATCACTAATAAAAACTATGCCGCTTATAATCACATTGTGAGTGTATGACTCGCTCGAACTGTGAAAGCTTTGCGTATTTCATAAGAAGTTATGTTTTCTGTAAGGATCGTGCCACGCGTAATAATTTTTTTTCTTACATACCTGAAGTAGCGACCTGGAAAAAAGACAAACGGCCGATATTAATGTTCCAAAACTTAACTCGCAAACGTTATCGGGACTGATTTTTGGCATGTGAAATTTCAACTCTAAAAAGCATTGTTCGTCCTCGAGAGCTATTTCACTAAAGACAAGCAAAGATGGAAGTGGTGCAGATACATTCAAAAGGCACACCGTTGCCTCACTGACAATATCTATTAACCTAGAAAAAAGTCACTTTGTTATTTCCAAATTAAATACAGACAATTTTCCGAAACGTGTATTTTACTTGTTAATGACGGCAATTAGTGTCGTCGATGCCACTGGATCATTATCATCAATTTCCATATCTTCCGATACTGTTTCAACAGTTGATCTTAATGTTTGCGGACGTAGCAGGAGACAAATGCAATGATGTAAGCAAATTTTAACAGAAACCTAAAACAGTAAATAACATCGCCATTTTGTTATTGACTACACGGCATTAGATGCGCACCGAGAACTCGGTTATTATCCGATACTCGACCTACTCAGTCATTTTACCGAGTAATAAAAAAATAAATCGTCGTAAAATAGAAATTTAAAAAATACCATGTTTTACGACAAATTAATTTTGATAAAATCCATTCAACATTGGTCACAATGGGACAATCTTTTCATTTTGATACAATTCATTCAATATACAGTATGTAAACACGTAAGGTGCACATAGGGAAATTAACATTGGGAAAAAACGACTGGATCAGAGTGAGCCTTGAAATCTTGTTTTTCAATTTGACAGATAATATTCTTTTGCAAAATGAATGTGTATACTACCGAAGAAAATATTCAAATGATTACAACATAATCGGACTTTTTTTTTAATGGGACATTAAATTCCCAAAAATACTTAAATATGGTGCGAGATCAAATATCTCCGCCTATTCGTGTTGAACCTAAAGACATTGGGTCACTGATTTACCAACGCGCATACGTCATACCAGTCAGACAATTTTTGAATGAAATGTTTCCAAACAGATAGAGTTGTTTCTTTGTTTTATTTTTGTACAAAAAAATTAAAATAATGATTTATAAGAGCTTTTTATTATTAAAAAAGCCAAGTAAAATAAAAATAAATCAAAATAAAATAGAAATCTTCAAGATTATCACGATAATTCAATAGAAATAACAATTAATGCAGTCATGGCTAACTCTGATCCAAGTATTTTTTCCCAATGCTAATTTCCCTATGTGCACCTTACGTGTTTACATACTGTATGTTCAAGGTTTTTGAATTTGACTATGTGTTTAAAAAAAAAAAACGAGTTTCAGTGTTCTCTATAAACATTAATTTTACTACAGAAAAAATATTTTACCATAATTTTTGTCACACTCAGTATGAAAGGATCTCTCCATAATTTGTCGTAAGCAGAAAGCTCGGTGATCAAAGACAGAGTGGAGCATACGATCTGTAGCGCTCTTAAATCCATAGTATAACGCTCTAATAAAATACAATCTTCGATGTGTTCTTCGTGAATTTCAATAAACGACATAGAAGAGTCTATAAATTGTGATCCTAAACGCTTTTGTAGCAATCTTATTAAATTTATTGCTCTCTGGTAAATACTCCACCATTCTTCAATTTTCCAAGCACGCTGAAAATCAACGTGAATAATAAATTACTAAACGTCAAAATGGAAAACCATGCACGACTTCCGTGCTTCAAAATCATTTCTCAAAATAATGTTCAACTAGAGTGACCTGTGCGAATTATTCGCACTAAATAAGTATAATAATTATCACTTTACAAAATTATTTTTTAAATATGTTTGCAGGTGTTCAATTCGTTTCTAATTTTGCACACTGCTTATAACGTTCTTCTTTTTGTTGTATTACAATATGAAGCTCAGATGACAGATCAAAGAAATATTTTACTAAAATTGTCATATAGAGGCGCAAGTAGCAAAAGCGTTGAGCTTAGCCGTCAGATGGCATCATGCAGCATTGCTGTGACGTTGTTCAGCGTTGCTCGCTGTTTCAAAATTAAAGTCGTCAGATGGCAGTATGCAGTATTGTGTCTGTTGTATTACAATATGAAGGTCAGATGACAGATCGAAATGTTGACGTTGTTTCAAAATTAAAGCCGTCAGATGGCAGACGTTCAGCGTTGCTGTATTTTAATTAATTTACAAAAACAAAAGCAATATTAAATTTTTTAGTTGTCGATGTCAGTAGAGCAAGCAATTATCTGTAAAATGATATATAATTTATGTGGAGAAATTGTGAGGTTTTTTCTAAAAAGGGAGGCAAGCATCTTTAACCTTAGCGTATTAATATATATGATATGAAAATGAGCGTGTCAGAAAATACTTAAAACTATATTGCGAATATTTAATTTTTAAATTGTGAACAACAAAATGACGTCACACGCACAAAATCAGTATTTTTTACGTTTTGAATGATTTTTGAATGATTTTTCGATCTTATCACCACACTTCGATTTCTTTATGGAACACGCGCCACGAATCTAAAAGGCTCGGAAGTTAGATGCGAATGCGGGTTTGCGCTTGTACGGTCTGTTGAAAAACTACAAACTCGCAAATCAACAAAACTAAAATAACAATAACAACTTGACAATAGCGTACTCGACTGTACTTTAAAGCAGGAAAGCGACAAGTGACAAAGGCAACGAGCGATCACGGCCAATCACCAACGAGCGCACGTTCCGTACAGATAGCTGGGAGGTGGTGGGAGCCTGAACGGCTCTAAAATGTGCCTTTGCAACGCTGTTTGTGACTAACTTCCGAACCTTTTAGATCCGTGGCGCGTATTATAACATAAACGTTCGATATTAATAATTTTTCAAATCTTTGATTAACGTCTGATTAGAATTCTTCAATAAATAAAATTATCGACCAATTTTTCAGATAATACATTAACAAAAAAATATAATTAATACATTAACGTTTCAATCCGGATTTGGACCTTCGTCAGAACTGATCTAAAAAATATAAAAAATAATTAATATTTAAAATCTAATTAGCTTTTTATAAAATCTTTCAAAATTATTAATGATTTTCAAAATAATGAAAAAATAATTTTGAAAGATTAAATAAAAAGCTAATTAGATTTTAAATATTAATTATTTTTTATATTTTTTAGATCAGTTCTGACGAAGGTCCAAATCCGGATTGAAACGTTAATGTATTAGGTAATTATATTTTTTTGTTAGTATATTGTCTGAAAAATTGGTCGATAATTTTATTTATTGATTAATAATTTTTACCTGTATGGTCGGATCCCAATATTTCTTTAAAAGTTCTTTCGGTGGAATGAGTTTTAACCACAAGTTAACGGCAATATCGTTGAACAGAAATTCCGCCACATACTTGGTGTACGCAAGATTCCTCAGGCCATCGAGAATTGCTTCGCTGATAGGCAACTCTTGTTTTTTCTGTACGATCACGCCCAAACACGACACGAGTCTAAGAAGAAGTTTCTGCCTGTGACAGAGCGTGACAAAGTTTGGAAAATCAGCACAGGTAATTATTAGATTGTTCAACAAATGCATCACCAACACGGCCGTTTTCAATCTATCCGATATGTCTACTGGTTCGTCGGAGCTCCAGTTCACGCACCGCTCCTCGAGTTCATTTTGAACGACGCCGCATTTATATTTCCATTCGAGCTGATCTAATTCTTGAAAAGCCATGCGCATCACATACTGAAGCATTTCGGATGCACAACATTCGTTTGTTTTAATGTCGTCTTTTAACAGCGACACCGACACTATGGCCATCGACAGAAAAGATATTTTCATCCGCGGTATCATGTTTATGTAAGCGACACTGTTAAAACAGACGACCGTATTCAGTAATGAGACGGTCGCTTTTTTATCGCTAAAAACTTTATCTTTCCACTTCAATGCTAGAAGAACGTACAATTCCATCAGGACAGTTATTGTTCTGCTGTCGCACTGGAATCGAACGCGCGACGCCAAACATTTCAAACATCCGGAAGCAATGATGCATTTCACTCTATCGTCGAAAGTAAATTGTGAATGTTTCGACATTACTGAAATAAAATCTTTCCACGCAGACAAGGCAGTTATTTCAGAAGGCGCATCGTCACCGAATTCTTTCTTCTTCAGCACGGATTTTTCCGTAGGAGTATATATAAAATCACACCATTTTTGTAAGTACGGTTTATCAAAATCGAAAAAGTTCTTGAAAAAATCTTTTAACTGTTCCTCAATTTCTGCTTTATACGAATATACCTCCATAGAAATGATGTTCAAAATTTGTGCGCACGGTTTCGGATCCGGGAATTCTTCAGATATGAACGGACTGCACAAATAAGTCCAGAAATTCGGATCGCGTCGAAGCGGTAACAAAAGTACATGACGTCGCGTCTTCCACATTTCATACAAAAGCGTCATTATACAAAAATAAAGAGGGTCCATTCGATATTGAGGATTCTGCAAACACATGTTTTTTATTTAAATATATTTTTTAATCCCATTACCGTCGTACAAATATACTGACCGCCTTTACTGTTTTGAGATGTTCACCTAAAATCGTAAATAAACTTTCTTTCGGGCATTGTTTTAGACGCGGAGTTTCTAAACTCAAATTTTCATCGCCTTTTTGAAGTGTAAAAAATGCCTGCAAAAGCCCCGGTTGATACCGTATGGACGCTATAATAAATTCGAAAATAGCTTGCTTCATTTCAATGGTTTCCTCTGCGGAGCGTATTCGACTTAAAAACATGTGTTGGATTTGTTCAGAATCCAAGCCGAAACAGTTTTGAAGAGATATTTCTATTTTCTGTAAATAAATAAATTCAGCTACAAATACTGATTTGTATTTTGAAAAAGGTTAAGACTCGAGCATGATCAAAAATGACTTTTTCGGGCGAATTTAGGTTAGCCAGAGCCATAGATATATATATTAATAGATAGCGGATGCCTATCCTTGAGCATTATGCGGAATGGTTCCAGTTGGAAGCCATTTTGTACGTGGAAAACGCCGTAAAAAGCGCGCGGGATTCAAAAAGATTAAATATTCTATAATATGATGTTAATGGAAAAACAATAAAACTCGCAGTAAACAGTGATATTTCGCTCCAAAACCTATTTTTATATTGAAACGTTTCAAAAATTACAAAACTGAGCATAAATATAATATAAAAGCTAAAAACATTTTACATTGTCAGATTGGCATCAATGCTTGTCAACTTTGATGCCAAATTGACAATGTATAATGTTCTAAGCTTTATACTATATGCTCAATTTTGTAATTTTTTAAACGTTTCAGTATAAAAATAGGTTTTGGTGCGAAAAACCACTGTTTACTGTGAGTTTTGTCGTTTTTATCAATAAAATCATATTATAAAATAATTAATATTTTTGAATCTCGCGCTTTTTTTGCGGCGTTTTCCACGTACAAAATGGCTTCTAAAAGGTACAGGAGGCGCTAGTATATCCGCAATCTATTAAATATATATCTATGGCCAGAGCCGACCAAACTGTATAAAACAAAAAAGAAAAAGACTAGAAAAAGTGTTTTTAATTCACATTTGATTCTGTGTCGAAAACAAACAAATGTGGAACGCAAACGACGCCTTCCGTTTCAAAAAAACATTGAGTGTGTTTGCCAAAAGTGGCCGAAATTGAGTAATTCATACATACCATTGCAAATATTCGTAAAACCCGGCAGCTTAAAACCGGTAACGCTGAATTAAACGAATTATTCATTAAGGTTACTATCTGATTCAACATCAGAATTATATTTTCTTCGTACGATTTTCCAAATAACTTTTGTTCTAAAGGCATATTTTCATCTTTTTTTGCAACGAAATCTCTCAAATTAAACATTTGCATTAATATCGTCAAACACATTTGGACAATGTATAAATATTGTATTCCGCTTCCGGATATCCAGTTGGTTTCTCGATGCATAATCATTTCTAAACGTCCGTTGCCTTTCGAAATAGTCTCCAAAATTATATTGGAAGCCGGAAGTCGTAACAAATAATGAATACATAATTTCTGTATCGCTTCGTGATATGAACCGTTCGATTTAAACTCTGAATTTGAACGCAGTATTTCAAAAATCAAACGTATGCATTCAAAAAGAATGTCTTGTTCTATAGAGCCGATTGTAATATCTAAATAAATTAGTCGAGTAAATAACTTCTCGAATACAAATATCAGACCGGCAGGCAAAAAGTCACTTTCAATTTGGAACTGAAAAAATAAAAATTAATGAAATAATTTTTAAGATATTAAAAACAAACTAAACTATTATTCTAGTCGCACAAGCTTTTTTGGTAACTCGGGTCGTTATTTTCACAGTCAGGCGCAGTAGCTAAAACGTGTTCCAAAACCGATACAGTTTCGTTTTAGCTACTGCGCACGACTGTGACGATTAAACGTGTTCCAAAACCGATACAGTTTCGTTTTAGCTACTGCGCACGACTGTGACGATTCTGTTACCGCTCGCAGAGAAATTGGGACAGAGCTATAATAACAACTGATTTATTTTACCTGTGGTCCTGAACATTGTTTGAGGAAATGTAAATACGATTTTAAAAGATGATATTCATTATTTAACATTTCTACGTTGAAAATAAGATCGATAACGTGTCCGTTTTCCACATTCAAGGGATTTATTAACTGCAATATGTCCGCGTGCGTGTTAAAGACGTACGGGACAAAGTTTGAATTTCGAAGCTTCGTAGATATCACGTCCGGAAAAATGAACGCCAACTCAGACGTTAAGTCCAGGCAGGAGGCATAGAGTTGCATATTCGTTTTCTTCTTAATGGTAAGTATATTTATAACATCAAACACTAACGCAACTGGATCGTGAAATTTGAAATGTTCATAGTTTTGGATTCTTTTGTTTCTGATTGATTTATAAATAGATTTTGCTAACGCATATCCGCTTTGTATACGAAAAAGATCTTCTTCGGTATAAGACATGTGTTGGATCATCAATAAAATTTGATCCAATAAGCAGTTCCAATAGTCGACGGGATGCAAAATCTGCATTAGCGTTTTATCGTCGGTACGTAATTCTAAGACAGGAGTTCCTGCGGGCGCTCGATACGTATCGTTTATTAAAGCCGTGTACTCCTTGCTCAAAACTAACTCTTCCGATGTTCCTTGTACGAAACTGTGTTGATACTGAGCACAAAATACTGGAAGAGCTTCGGCTTCTTTCAAAACCTGTAAACACAATAATAGATTATACTCCTTCACCTCTTGCACATTAATATTAGTGATGTGCTGATTCGTTAAAAATGTATATCCGCGGATACGGATCTGAATACGGATTTTTTGTTTCAAGATCCGCGGATTCTTAGAGTACGCGGCGGTAAATATTGCACATCGACCTTTGGAAAGAGACTATCTGTTATGGGAAAAAGTTATTGACCTCTTTAAGAGTTAACTCTCATAACAGATTGTCTCTTTCCAAAGATCGATGTGCAATATCTCATTATAAAGATAGTTGAATTAGTGCCTTTGAGTTATGTACTATTAGTATGGTACTCACTACGATAAATGTTTGCAATATAAAGGTGCCAAATACGATTTAAAAAAATAAAAAATAATCTGAATTGAATTTAACAGGTTTTCATTACAGTAGAGACGCGATAATCCGGACTAATTAAAACACAGCTGATCCGGATTATCAAAATGTCCGGATTACTGGATGTAACTTTAATTATCAAGAAAACAAACTAAAATGCTCATATTTTGCGGCTCCCTTTTTAATTTGTCAAGAATTTCGTTTTTTACTTGCAGTGATAAAGTAACGTGTGATCGTTTACGCGGCGCCATAGTGCGTTCTCTATGTAATTCTATCTGAGTTTGACAACGACTACATACATACTAAAACCACCTAACTTCTCTCACTTCTCCGGCAACAAATATGTATGTAACTGTTTGTAACACACCGCCGGCCAATAGTGTTGACGCAAATAGTGCCGGTACAGCTACTCAATAACTAAGTATCATGATCCGGATTACTGAAACTGGAAAAATCCGGACTACAATGTACATAATACTATCAAACGACTGTCCGAATTACCAAAGAATCCGGATTATGAAGGTTCGGATTAACGCGTCTCTACTGTATTACCTAATCACTTATATATATATATATATATATAAAATTTCATCTATGAATTGAAAATTAATAAGGTAAAAGATCCGTAAAAGATCCGCCAAAAACTAACGGATACGGATCTTTCTTCTCCCTCGGATATCCGCGGATACAGATATCCGGCACATTACTAATTAATATACAGAAATAAATAAATAAACCTTCTTCCTTTGGCAAGATTTAATATAAAATAGATTCTTGGCTACATGTACCTGTTTCGACAAATTGCCATCATCAAGCCATTAGAAATTATCAAATAAAAAGTGTCATCTTAATTAGAAATAACAAAACTTGAATCAAAGTAGAGAAGAGTAAAAAAAAAACAGTAAAACAGTAGAAAACAGTAAAAATTTTCTCTACTTTGATTCAACTTTATTAGACTTAGGCGCCATTTTTATCGGCCAACAAAAATCATTTTCGGGTTTCTTTCGAACCCTCCTGTCAGAGCCTACTAAGGATTAATAATAGTAAAAAAAAAACAAAATTACAATAGCGATTTTAAATTTTAACGTACCTTATCTACGTTTGCACCACCTGTAGTGGCTAATCCAGCAAAAATATACGTAATATTTTTAAAATTAAATGGAAATATTTCTTTTGCCCTATCGAACAAAAGTGTAATTCCGCTATCATTTTCGATCCAAAATTCATCTGCTAACACTGGATCTTGCAACAGGCTACCCAACAGTTTATAGACGTGTTCATTATCAAAATAATATTCAGTTCTGCCACCCAAACATCTCAAAAAGTTGTAAATGCTTTTTCTGACAATATGTCCACAGTACGATTTATCCTTAAACATTGCAAAGCAATTTTTTTAATTAAAAAAAAAAAAAAAAAAAACAGACACAAATATTTTTGTATCTCGGTAAGAACTACAAACCATAAATATTCTATTGGTGACTACTCTGTATAGAATTTTATACGCTGACGTCGATACATCGGCAGAAAATAATTCTTCGGATCCATAAAAGCGACGAGTCGCCTTCCAAAATAATACTACAGGCGCTCCTTCTGGCTCAGACACTATCCCCTGCATGTTTTCATTTATAACATTCTTCAATTTTTCCCAAAAACTCAATTCTCTACAAATAGTCACGTACATATAAGTACTAGTGATGAGCCGGATCGTTAAAAATGTATATCCGCGGATACGGATCTGAATACGGATATTTGGATGTTAACTTTTTTAGAATACGCGGCGGTAAATATTGCACATCAACCTTTGGAAAGAGACTATCCGTTATGGGAAAAAGTTATTGACCTCTTTAAGAGTTAACTCTCATAACAGATTGTCTCTTTCCAAAGATCGATGTGCATAATATCTCATTATAAAGATAGTTTTTTAGTACCTTTGAGTTATGTACTATTGGTATTGTACTCACTACGATAAATGTTTGAAATATAAAGGTGCCAAATATGATTTTAAAAAATAAAAAATAATCTGAATGGAATTTAACAGTTTTTCATTATTATCTAATCACCTATATATATAAAATTTCAACTATGAATTGAAAATTAATAAGGTAAAAGATCCGCCAAAAACTAACGGATACAGATACAGATCTTTCGTCTCTCTCGGATATCTGCGGATACGGATATCCGGCACATCACTAATAAGTACATAGCATTGTGGCAAAAATTAGTGTCGGGCTGTGAATTCCGCGTACGGTCTCTTAGACAAATCTCGAGACCGCGACAGAATGGAGGTTACTCTTATCAAAGCAAAAAATTTAATCATGACAGCGGCGCTGCTATCGCGAAGATAAATATACCAGACATAAAACGTGTAATAAAAAAAAGAACAACTTTTAAATTTGCTTATGCACGACTTTTCTTTGATACTATATCTCTTAAAAAAAGGATTTCACTACTTTACTTTGCCTTCTTGATCGCAACGCTACTAGGTACATTAAAATAAGTAGACCTGTCTTTATGGTCGTGGTACCCAGTAAAAATACAGACTCAAAGAACCAGTTTCTTACATGATCGTAGATTCGAGTTTCCACAATGATATTAAATTCAAATACAGTAGAACGTCGATTATTCGAATTAATTGGGACCGGGGTCGATTTGGATAATCGGACATGCATAGTGTCTTGCCTCTAGCTTTCAACCATAACAATTGAAATATATCTGGACTCCAGCGAGTTCCAACTTCAACGTGTGCTGATACCATTGTAGCGTCTACACGGCAATTGTCACTCGCATTTTTGTATTCTTGCGTCCCCACAAAACTTGTTTTTATTGAAAAATTACTCGGTTTTAAATTTTTATATTACGCTTAGGACCGATTCGGATAACTGGCGATTCGGTTAATCGGCGTTCGGATAATCGGCGTTCTACTGTACAAATAATATTATACATACACTTCGGTACCGTCCAGTATAGTTAATAGGAGACCAATCTCACTATCTGTTATTTTAAATGCTTCTTTTGTAAGATTGTGTTTATTTAATAAAATTTGATAGTTGTGACTGTGCCCAAAGCTGTGACATAAAAACAGCTTCAAAAGTTTTTTCAATTCATCAGAATCAATTTTCTTTACTTTCTGGGATAAAATGAGGCAGTGCAATATTTCTACTTGTTCGCTAATGTTACGCGATATCCACGAATATTCTAAATCTTTCGTAGTATCTTCCGAATGAGACCACTGCTCCATAAGGAGCTGGCTTAATTGGTCTATTAATGATTCACGAACACTATTGATAGTCCAATCATCGATTATTTTTGCAAATACGGTATGATACGGATGTTTCGAATTGGAATTGTATTCTAGTATCAACTTCATAATTTTCAATGAAAACATTCGTTGCGTTCTATAAAAGTACAAAATGTCTCGTAGCAGTTTTCCAGACTTTTCAATATTCAGTGTTAAACCTTTTAAAGTGTTAGGCGTTCCATGAAACTCATATAAAAGATAGACATTTACAGTTTGCCACGCTTGTTTAATATTCAAATCCTGTAACATATATGCAATATTATCAAACCTAAAATTATTTCATAATTGTTTTCTATGAATTGTATTATTTAATTTGAATCGAGTTATTGCACTGAAATTAACGCCCTTTGAAAAGCGTCGTGTAAACAGTAGTGATGTGCCGGATCGTTAAAAATGTATATCCGCGGATACGGATCTGAATACGGATTTTTAGTTTCAAGATCCGCGGATACGGATCTTAACTTTCTTAGAGTACGCGGCGGTAAATATTGCACATCGACCTTTGGAAAGAGACTATCTGTTATGGGAAAAAGTTATTGACCTCTTTAAGAGTTAAATCTCATAACAGATTGTCTCTTTCCAAAGATCGATGTGCAATATCTCATTATAAAGGTAGTTGATTTAGTACCTTTGAGTTATGTACTATGGTACTCACTACGATAAATGTTTGCAATATAAAGGTGCCAAATACGATTAAAAAAAATAAAAAATTATCTGAATGGAATTTAACAGGTTTTCATTATTACCTAATCACCTATATATATAAAATTTCATCTATGAATTGAAAATTAATAAGGTAAAAGATCCGCCAAAAACTAACAGATACGGATCTTTCTTTTCCCTCGGATATCCGCGGATACGGATATCAGGTACATCACTAGTAAACAGTAAGTATGCATTGTTTTCCACATCAAAACACTTAAATGAAACAAAATTGTAATAAATTCTCAAATGTTTACCGATAAGTCCATAAAACGCTGAAGAAATTTCTGGAATGTATCCGATACTTTCATTCGGTTAACAAAATCATAAAATGTCTCATCTGAAGAGCTTTTATATTGCAATAAACCACTGATTAACTCATTTTTAACTTTGGTTAGACACTGTTCTACTGCATCGCATGTGTTTTGTTTATGATATCCATTACATTCTCTCCAAATTTGTTTCCAAAATCTAAATCAAAGTATAGTAAATAGTCTAGTATTGTGAACATACATTTTTATACCTAATGAATTCTGACAGAAATTATAAAAATTCCACAAACTGTACAAAGTTACACAAAATTTACTTACATTCCTTGTATATCTAACTCCATACTGAAACCCTGTAGTATTTTAACATTAATTTTAAGTAATAATAAACACTGAATTTAATTTGCCGCTATTTTACGATGTATGCAATTTTTGGCATATTTTAAGGTTAGGATAAAGCTGCAGCCGGCGATCTACAAGCCTCTAGACATGACCACCATCACCAGCGCTGTCTGCTACGACTGTGCGGTACTACATGAGTGTAAGAATGATCAAAAAGTGGTTTATATACTAGATAAGTAGTAATTTTGCTGCGACCTATATTATTTCAAAGGTTGCAGCTATAGACATGGTTGCAGCTGTATCAGCCGAGCAATCCAATTAAAGTTACATTTATTTATGGGTTTTGTTTTAAGGGTTTAGTTTAGTCATTACTGAATAGTGATGGTTTCAGTTATGTCTACGGTGACGGTTTTGTGCAATTTGTACGCAAGCCATAAGGCTGATTAGTAGCTCAACATTAATTTTTTTATAGTCACAAATTTATGTGCTTGCACGATGTATAAGTGTATTGTTTATAACAATAGTAATTGCAATGCACTTTATTGGCCTTGAAGTGATTTAAACGTTAGTTTTGTTGGCCGTCTATTAACACATTTTTATGCTGTGCATTGTAAGGATAGTAATTACTAAGCTATAATAAACACAATATTAGTATCATCATGAGAAATCATAAGAAAGCACGCAATGATTCTCAATCCAGACGTGTATCGTTTCCCGAAAATGAATGTGATTTAGTTAGTGGATACATGGAACCGGCCAATCCTTGGACAATTGGTAAAATAAAACATTTTTCTTTTATAGTATAAGTCCTAAAAACCTAAAAAATACATCTGAGATTGATGCGATCACTTTTGCCTAAAATAAAATTTAGGTGAGAGGATTTTTATAGACTCTGTACATTTTAAAAGATTTTATTAAGTCATGTAGGTACTTAACTTGTATCTATAATTTTGAGTTCTGCAGATTGACAATTTATTTAAATTTTGAATGCCATATTTTAAAGTATCACAGTACCTTGCATTGACTTTTTTCGCGATAATGCCAATTATTCCATATTATGTTTAAAGTCAATCTACTAAATGTATAACGCGCTCAACTGAAGCTAATTGAAATGTATTAATATTAGGTATATTCATAAATAAGAAATTTAGAATACAGTAAACTCGCAATTCTTTCTCAATATGAATGCAATTTGTCATATTTTAAGTGACACAACGATAGGGTCCCTATAAATGATAAAAAAGTAAAATATTCTGGATCCTGCGATTTACAATTTTTCCTTGTTTGGATTTATTTTTGATTTATATTAAGGAATGAAAAGGTGTTTTACGATGAGAAATAATAAAAATTAATTCGACATTTAACTTTGCATTTTAAAAGTAAATATATACCATCAATTGTCTGACTTCATATTCAAAATTTTAAGAGTATTTTTTTTTTGTAGCCGAAAATACGGGAGAAGTAATTGATTTTTATAAAAGTTCGTGTGAAAAACATGGCACTGAACCACTTCAAATTGTACTGGATCAGTTGAAGGTATTTATTGCATAGGTATATGTACATTGGGCGAACCAATTCACTTACGAACGTAGCATCGTATATCGGTTATTTATGCTATATTATGTGGGGCTATGACAGTGGCTACTTTGTTTGTTATTATTTAAGAAAACCATTTTTACGATTCAGTATTATTTTTGATACGTTTATGATAAAGTTAAAAATCGTGTTTTGTTTTATATACTTTTTGGCTATGTTCCGATATGCACTGCGACCACTGTACAGTGTGACGTCAATTTAGTATACTGTGAACACGTTCCTTTATAGACAGTTATACTGATTAGTGATTACTATTCAAAACGGAACGCAATCCCGTATACTGTCAGCCGCAATTTTTGAAATTTTGACGCAGCGTGTAATAAAGTTTTCTAGTTCATTAAAAAAAACTGTTGTTGGAGTACTGTCAAATTAAAAATATCATAATTAATATTAATTGTAAATTGAATTTATAATATAATAAAAGTAAATAGTTTTTCATTAAAAAGAATATTATGTTTTAATGTCTAATAAGGTTATTTTTTGCAATTCTTCCATTGTTTTAGTTATTAATTCAAACTAATTACAGAACTTTATAATTTTTGTGATTAAACTGTAGATTGTTTATAAGACGTTAGTCACTCGAGTGGTTTTGACAGATCACGTGATCAAAGTACTGCGAGTACCTTACCTCGAAAACGCCAGTGCTCACAGTAGAATATGCCGGCGATTTATGACGTCATATATTTTCCTAGGGTACTGCGGCAGTATACTGGCAGTCCATAACGGAACGAATTTTTCTACAGTGATAGCACTGCTCACAGTGCATATCGGAACATACCCTAAGTTTTATAGTTTTAAGAGCATTATCAGTTTTAAATTACATAAAAACTTACAAAAAAAAATAAAAAAGATTGTTAGATGAATTGGTTCTTATAGTACAATAAACACTAATCTGAATATTGTGGACTAGCGGTCCCGCCCAGTTTCACCCGGGTGCAAAAGAACAAATGGGAGGGAGTCATGAGTACGCATCTATACTAATATATAAAGCTGAAGAGTTTGTTTGTTTATTTGTTTGTTTGTTTGTTTGTTTGAATGCGCTAATCTCAGGAACTACTGGTTCAAATTGAAAAAAATTTTTTTTTGTTGAATAGCCCATTTATCGAGGAAGGCTATAGGCTATATAAAATCAGGCTACGACCATTAGGAGCGGAGCAGTAATGAAAAACGTTCCAAATGTATCTAAAAAATAAGCTTCTATTCAGGTGAAATGCACTAACTAAGTATACTCATATTAGCGATGTAAGAATACAACGCCGGCTAGCGCAATCGGTAGAGCACAAGGCTGTCAATACCAGGGTCGTGGGTTCGAGCCCTACGTTGGGCGAATGCATTTTTATTTTTTTTTTTTATTTTCTACATTGCTTTCTTCTAAGGCTTACATTAAAATTTATTTTAATTTTATTTAATTAATTAAAAAAAAATTATGAGTTAAAAAAAGTATAAATACTGCTTTTTATCGACAAAAAATTTTGAACGGTAACTCCGATCATCATGAAATTTGGACACAACATTCATCTCGGTAAACTAATATGAATGTGTGTACTCGTGTTCCTCCCTTCCCCATTCGTTCTTTTACACCCGGGTGAAACCGGACGGGACCGCTAGTGTTAAATATAAACTGAGGAACAAAAATGACAAACTTTTGTTTTTGAGTACGATATCTATATGGTCAATATTTTCTTTGCTAGGATGTGAATGTTACTTTCGAGCGCAGTGCTTCATTAGATTTATCGGGACAAGTATTACCAACGCATTGTTGTGAATCATTAGAAGAGATTTTAAAACGCGTACAGTTCAGAGAAATTAATTTGGAAGAATGTAATTTAGACGATGAATCGGCAACAGCATTGTTCGATATGATAGAATATTATGAGGCAGCTACTCGATTGAACGTAGCCAATAATCACAATATTACTTTGCGTGGTTGGCAGGCCTGTTCGCGTATGTTAAAACAGGTATGTATTTTGAAAAGCACACGCAATAAGTGTACAGGATTACCACCTTTAACTTTGAAGTAACCTCGAGTCATGACATTACTCATGAATACAATAGAAAAGGGGATTAAAGGGTTCTGAATGTAAGCAATAAAATATATTACTCCATGTTAAATGTTTATGTTTAAACGGTAAAGAACTTGAAATATTTACTCTAAAAATCGAAAAGACATTGTAGAACTTTTTTTTTATTTTGAAATCTGAAAAGGTGGTCATCCCTTACGCATGTATTTGTGTCTTCTTTCAAAATCAAAAAGGACAAAATAATGCAAAAAATATATATACAGTATGTAAACACGTAAGGTGCACATAGAGAAATTAACATTGGGAAAAAATGACTGGATCAGAGTGAGCCTTGAAATCTTGTTTTTCAATTCGATAGATAATATTCTTTTGCAAAATGAATGCGTATACTACCGAAGAAAATATTCAAATGATTACAACATAATCGGACTTTTTTTATTAATGGGACATTAAATTCCCAAAAATGCTTAAATATGGTGTGAGATCAAATATCTCCGCCTATTCGTGTTGAACCTAAAGACATTGGGTCACTGATTTACCAACGCGCATACGTCATACAAGTCAGACAATTTTTGAATGAAATGTTTCCAAACAGATGGAGTTGTTTTTTTGTTTTATTTTTGTACAAAAAAATTAAAATAATGATTTATAAGAGCTTTTTATTATTAAAAAAGCCAAGTAAAATAAAATTAAATCAAAATAAAATAGAAATCCTCAAGATTACCACGATAATTCAAAAGAAATAACAGTTAATGCAGTCATGGCTAACTATGATCCAAGTATTTTTTCCCAGTGCCAATTTACCTATGTGCACCTTACGCGTTTACCATACTGTATATATATATTTCACGTTGTTTAAATTAAACGGTGGAAATATTTTTTTAGCATTACTTATATAATCCAGTTGATGATTTTAAAAAATAAATAAATTTCCTGTTTTTTTAGTTGGTTAATGTATAATTTTGCACACATTTGTGTTTTAACGATTTTTGTTTAGTGCCGATCGCTAGAATATTTAAATATGTGCAGCTGTTGTATGGAATTGAGTAGTATTCGATCGTTGAGTTCTTCGTTAGGTTCGTCTCTGCATTTGAAGGTACTCAAATTGAACAGTTGTGAACTATCAGGACCCTGTATAACAGTTTTGTGTAAGTTTTATTTTAGATAGCGCATTCATTTTAGGTGCTCGCGTTTATTGAATTCTATGTATTTATTTCCAGCCAATGCTCTTAAGGACAACGCCTCGCTAAGAGCATTGCATTTGGGCGGTAATAATCTATCTCCGGCCGATATGCAATCGTTGGCAGGATTTTTACGGAAAAATACAACTTTACAGTTACTCGACTTAAGCTCAAATAATATAACTGACGCCGGACTAATGGATTTGATCGCGGGAATCGTTGACCAAAATGACGTCGTATCGAAAGATACTGGATTAAAAGTTTTAATAATTTGGAACAATAATTTGACAAGAACGTGCACGCCTTACATTTCGAAACTATTGGTACGAAACTACGTACGATTTTAATTAGTGATGTGCCGGACATCCGTATCGGCGGATATCCGAGAGAACTGAAAGATCCGTATCCGTTAGTTTTTGGCGGATCTTTTACCTTATTAATTTTCAATTCATAGATGAAATTTTATATATATAGGTGATTAGGTAATAATGAAAACCTGTTAAATTCCAGATTATTTTTTATTTTTTTAAATCGTATTTGGCACCTTTATATTGCAAACATTTATCGTAGTGAGTACCATACTAATAGTACATAACTCAAAGGTACTAAATCGACTATCTTTATAATGAGATATTGCACATCGATCTTTGGAAAGAGACAATCTGTTATGAGAGTTAACTTTTAAAGAGGTCAATAACTTTTTCCCATAACAGATAGTCTCTTTCCAAAGGTCGATGTGCAATATTTACCGCCGCGTACTCTAAGAAAATTAAAATCCGTATCCGCGGATCTTGAAACCAAAAATCTGTATTCAGATCTGTATCCGCGGATATACATTTTTAACGATCCGGCACATCACTAATTTTAATCGTTAACTCAAAATTAACCCACCGTTGAGTTTTTCTGTAATATTTTCAACATTGAAGGAATTATTGGTCCGGATGCACGTTTTATTTTCTGATAAAATCAGAGAAAGCTTTCAATTCACCAACCGATGCTAACTGCAATCATTTGGCGTTCTGGGGAGAAAATTTGTTTCAGCAATATTCAGTCACGACCAGTTGATCGGAAAACAAAACATACTTCCAGTCCAATTGTTTCTTTAACAATAAAAATATAGCAGACAAGCCGAGCGGTGCTCTAACTTTGACCAGAATTATATTATATACTTTGTATTTTCTTGCAGACTAGTTGTCGTCTAGAAATGTTGAATATAGGCGAAAACAATTTATCTGACGATTTTTTATGTAAAATTTGTGGCCATCTTGTTGAAAATAAATATTTACAACAGTTGGGAATGCAAAACACTGAACTTACCTGCGATGGTATGAGTTTTCTTTCACGAATTATTGAAAACAATTCTGTTTTGAAAGTAAGTGGCTTAGAGTTAATCGTGTTTTTGTTCAGGCGTTAGTAAAAAAAAAACTATTACGCATTGTACATATTGTTTTTTTTTTTCAAAAGACGCGACTTTTTTTTTTTAAGTGAAACTTTTATTCTATCGCCTCGAATTTTTCTGGCCGTCTGTTGCATGTCGCATTACCCTCGGAGTAGGGGTAAAGTGAAAGGCGCTCGGAGTAGGCGCTCGGTAGAGCAGCCAAGGCCAATATGGCGGCGCCCATGGTTAGCATCAGCTGACCGTGTAGTATGTATAACACATAGTCAGTCTGTCATGCGGGCAAGTGTTTACATGTTTTTATTCGTGTATTCATGTGAATATTGTTGTTTATAATTAATCGTGATGGATAAGTGTCTACAATCCAATAAAAGTTTCACTTGCGTCGTGGTTACTTAAAACCACACAACTGTTTTTTTTTTTTTGTACTGTTTGAACAAAAGTAATTCATTACCTTGTGTTATTTAAATTTTATAAAAAAAATATACCGAAATTGTTTTTAGCGTATTGATCTTCGAAATAATACAATTTATGAAAAAGGCCTTGAAATACTTTCTGAAGCATTAAAGGACAATTTGGTCATAACTCAGATCGATATAGATGAAAAGAATGAAAATGAAATTCAGGTAAAATTATTTGATTTTTTTATGGTCCGTATGAAACTCTGTGAAAATGTGTGCGTGATTGACACAAACCTTCAATTTTGGATAAATGTTAACCGTGTCAAAATAAGAAATGCAATTTTATATGTAATGAGCTACGATAAGTTTATAATATTATTTTTCATAGGATTATAGATCAATAAAGATGTATGCTATTAAGCTATATTTTTAATCGCAACGTTTAAAACAAAAAACTGATTTTTCTCAGTTGTCTGAATTAGTCTATAAGATTCCATGTGATTGTGGTAAGTCATATATAGGTCAGACTAGACAATGGCTAGAAAAAAGAATATATCAACACAAGTATGATTGCAAGGTGATAAACTATCTTAATAAAGATCATACTGCTTTAGCAAAACATCATTTTGAAACAGGGCATAATTTTCTATTCGATGAAGTAAAAGTTTTAGATATGGAACCTGTTAAAATTAAAAGAAATATAAGTGAAATGATAAATATTAATTTGAATGATACTGTTAATTTGAAAATGGATACTCAAAATCTAAGTTACTTCTATGAAAATTTACTAAAAAAGCATAAAGCTCCTAGGTAATTTATACAATAATAACAAGAGATGGCGTTATTAGTATGTTATGAAATTAATGCCAATAAATAACTACCATTTGTCATTTTATTTTAAAATTTAAATTAACTGAATGTCTCCATAATAAATTATTAAAAAATTACATATTATAAATGAAATACATAATATTACCAATGCTAAGTTATTCTTTAAGGTATTTATAATTTTTATTAATTTAATTTATTATACAGTGTAACCTCTTTATAACGAATCTCAAGGGACCGAGCATTTTTTTTCGTTATAAAGAGTTTTCGTTATATGGAGGGAAGAAAGAAAAATAACCAAATTTCACTTAATTAATTTATTCCAAACTTTGCCTGACGTTTTTTGCTATGCGCAAATATTTGTTTTGTATTTTAATAAGTATCTTATGCATATGACTTGGGATGTGGTGGAATAATCTTCATTAAACAATAGAAATTTTTTGATAAGTTTGGCAACATCAAGTGCTTGTTGAATAGTTTGGTGATATGGTTCAGAATCGTCCTCTTTACGTCTGTAAATATTTGCTGACGCCTAAATATGAACATATTTCTTCGTAATAGAGAGTGGCTGTTGCGCTATAAAGAGGGTATTAATGTATGGGTTTTAAGGTAAACCAACCAAATTGTAAAAATGTCGACGTTATAGGGAGTTTTTCGTTATAACAAAGGACGTTATAAAGAGGTTAAACTGTATATGTATTTATTGTATTTTAATTTATATTATGTATTTTTTGTAGAGCCTGAGAAAGTTTTAATATATAAAACGAAACGTTGCGATTAAAAAAATATAGCTTAATAGTATATAATATCTTTATTGATCTATAATCCTCTGAAAAATAATATTATAAAATTAATAGATCTGAAACACATATCATACGATAAGTTTTACATACAAAGAAAAAATAGTTCACAAACGATTGTTTTAGAGTTTGGAGAATTATTTGTCCTTGACTGCGGAAATTCGCAGCTATTGTGAACGCAATTCTAAAATAATTGAACCGACCGAAGAAGCCACTTCAGACGTACCTGAAGGAGCACGTAGTATGCGACGTTTATCGGCTATTAATCATCGAAAAATTTCATTAACGTGCCAAACGCAATTGCCAACGTTGCAACAAAGTTGTAGTATCGATAAAAAAAGTCCACTGCCAGAAATACGACGAAATGCGAGCGGCAGATTGCGATCTCCAGCCCCTTCGCCGTTTCCATCCCCCGTAGTGAGTCCGACGCGTAATAGATTTCAAGTATCGAGAGTGCCCGAAGGTAGTAATTGTCCGCAGCTCGCCTCTTCTTTATCCGTCCCGCCGTACAATCCGCATCGTTCCGGATCAGTTTCGTCCGCGTGTTGTTTTCCGACGTACCAAGGAGTCTCGAGGTTTAAAGTCACGCCCGTACAGGTCAAAAACACCGCGGAGACCGGTGACGATATCGTACCGGTCGTGTCGACGGCGCCTTCGGCCGTAACTGTAGGTTTTTTTGTGAATTCTCAGCCGGCTTCGGAAGCAGTTACGGGCGGTTGTGATTCTGAAGATTTGTCGATCTTAATCGATAAAGAATCTGTACCGAACGAAACGCGCGATCTTTCCGACTCGGTGCGAATTGTTAGTGAATTCGACCGCACGCCGCCATTTTCACAGAACGTAAATGCGTCCGATGTGGAAAAGGATTCGAATTCGTTAGATTGTTCGACAGATAGTAGTGTTAAAAGTAAAACCGATAACGAATTAATTGCAGAAAACTGTACGAATTGTTTAACCGAAGTGAACACCAATAGCACTCCGGTAAATTCTCCGAATGCGTCTTTAGACGACACTCAAAAATTAAAGATTGGTCTTTCGGCCGCTGCGAGTTCTTGTAGCAATTTCTTTTCTGAAAAATGCTCCTCGAAAAGTTGGGAAATAATGTCTCAGCTGAGTTCCAAATGGAATGTCGATGAAAATCCTAAAGAGCCAGACAGGACGAACGCAACTTGGCACGGTTTGGGTCCACAGCAACTTTCGTCGAAACCTAGTATAAATAAATTGTTGAGTTTATTCACTCCGTTAAAATATTTTCCTCATCAAAACGCTAAGACGCAGGACTGTGACCTTGCCCAATGCAAACTTCAACAGGCCAGCTGTGAAGATTTGTCTGTAAATAACGTACAGAATACAAAAAGTGCTCCGGAACAAAAAATATTAAATCCTATTTCAAATATTACGGAAAGTAGTTCTGATCTAACAAATACAGACGTTCAGCTGTCTATTTTTAAACACTTAAAAACATTTAAAGAAAACATTTCTCCTGAACATACCGTTCGAGTTGGCATTAAAGATACGGGTAGTGCAGCTAATGAACAAAGTTAGTTAAGTATTAGGCGCATCGAATATGCGTTTGCCATTTTGTTTTGTTCTCGTTAGTTGTGTCGGCCTTTGTTTTGTATTTACAACAACCAAAAAGAAAAATGTTGTTTTTTATTGTAACTACAAAACGAAAGCATTTATAAGTGTAATTATAATTTTATGCTCTTTAAAAGAGCTTTTACCTGTACTCAGTGAATATATTAAGTTTAGAACCAGGGCTGCTGTGCTTAAGTGTTTGAAATTCTTAATATGAATTAACTAAATGGCCCTAAGAAAAGTTGAAATGTACACACAATCAGAAAAAACTGTTCTGGTGCCATAATCATATTATACAGAAATATATTTATGTATATATATATATATGTACATATAATGGAATATGTATATTTGTTTTGAAACCTGTACAATTTTGTATTCTCAATATTTGCTTCTATATTGTATTGTGTATTATATGAAATGAGGGCTGTGAATCACTTTTTTTTTGTATACATAAATTGGTCATTTTTTTAAGTCACATTTGCTGGCTTTTAAAAAAATTTATGCTCTCTGAGTACCTACTTTAACAGTTTACTGTTAAAATTTATAAAATTGTAAAATTTCATTGTTTCAGAAAATTTAAAAAAATTAAAAAATTGAGGGTTCGACAATGCGCAAGAAATATTAAATACAGATATGCTTAAGTACTTTATTTTTCAGACGTGTGATTTAAGTAACTAAAGTTGTTTTCAAATTGGGAGACGAAGTATTGGGAGCTACTATACATCAAACTGACATTTGAAATAATTTAAAATAAATGTCTACTAGCCTACAAAATAATAGGAGTGTTTATAATAACTATATTTTTACATTCCTCGTTAAGTTAGTAAAATTTCAACCTAATATAAAGAAACAAAAACATTTTTTCCGGATGTAACTAACATATAGTGATGTGCCGGATATCTGTATCCGCGGAAATATGTTATTATTATTATGGAAATATGATATTATTATCAAAAATAATTGAGGTACACACAATTCTCTCAAAAACAGAACAATACACATACTTGATAATAACAACTTATTTCCATAGTGACATAATATAACCCCAGAACCGACCTCAAAATTAAAGAAAATTTATTTAAACTTCGAAAGGCTGTTTCTCTCTTATTTTTGAGTTTTGATAAAAAAACTATTTGAAATATTTGCTCGTCTATTTGATTTTTACACGCTGTAAAAAAAAGCATCAACTTAAAACTCACCCTGTATAGGTGATTAGGTAATGAAAACCTGTTAAATTCCATTCAGATTATTTTTTATTTTTTTAAATCGTATTTGGCACCTTTATATTGCAAACATTTATCGTAGTGAGTACCATACTAATAGTACATAACTCAAAGGTACTAAATCAACTATCTTTATGAGATATTGCACATTGATCTTTGGAAAGAGACAATCTGTTATGAGAGTTAACTCTTAAAGAGGTCAATAACTTTTTCCCATAACAGATAGTCTCTTTCCAAAGGTCGATGTGCAATATTTACCGCCGCGTACTCTAAGAAAGTTAAGATCCGTATCCGCGGATCTTGAAACCAAAAATCCGTATTCAGATCCGTATCCGCGGATATACATTTTTAACGATCCGGCACATCACTACTAACATATATAAATTTTTTTGCGCACGGTAGAACACCTCTTATGGCGCTTTTCTGAAACACACTATTCATATTGTGATTGTCTCACGTAATGCATAATACTCAGTTAGCAATAAAGACCCGTTTAGACGAGTAGAATTTCTTACTTGTTAGGGGTGAGAAATCGTAGACACGTAGAAGCAAGAATCACTCTCTGGCTCGAATTCAAGGGATGTCGTCTGTTTATACAACGCGGTTAAATTCTTTTCTGTAGAGAATCGTCTACTCGAATACGCGTCGTCCGGTTCTTTCTGACATCGGCGTGCCAATTGTGGCGGCAATTTTGCCACAAGAAATATACAGTGTGTTCACCGATAGTGGTAACAGTGAATAATTTTTGTGTCCTACGAGATACAATAAAAAAAATTTGCATTGTTTTTTATTTAACTCGAAATTCACTATCGGAAACTGCTAAGGTATATTTTTTTGTACTTCAAACTTAACCGGAAGTGTACGTGCGTTTTTTTTTCGAACGGCGACACGTTTTTTACATTTTTGTAATATCCGTTTTTCTCTAGAATTACACATATAAAATTATCATAAGGTACATAAGAAAATATTCGATAAAAACGTTATCGATTTATTAATTAAACAAACAGTAATAATAATTATTAATGTCTACTAGTGATGTGCCGGATATCCATATCTGTATCCGCGGATATCCGAGGGAGAAGAAAGATCTTTTACCTTATTAATTTTCAATTCATAGATGAAATTTTTTTATACATAGGTGATTAGGTAATAATGAAAGTCTGTTAAATTCCATTTAGATTATTTTTTATTTTTTAAAATCATATTTGGCACCTTTATATTGCAAACATTTATCGTAGTGAGTACCATACCAATAGTGCATAACTCAAAGGTACTAAAAAATTATCTGTATAATGAGATATTGCACATCGATCTTTGGAAAGAGACAGTCTGTTATGAGAGTTAACTCATAAAGAGGTCAATAATTTTTTCCCATAACAGATAGTCTCTTTCCAAAGGTCGATGTACAATATTTACCGCCGCGTACTCTAAGAAAGTTAAGATCCGTATCCGTTTCCGCGGATCTTGAAACCAAATATCCGTATTCAGATCCGTATCCGCGGATATACATTTTTAACGATCTGGCACATCACTAATATCTACGCATGTGTGGATTGCTATGTAAAATAATTAGGACTGTATGTATACTTAATAAATTGATATGACATGAATTTATAGAGACTTGTGGTGGCAGGGGAACTGAATTCAAATAGGGTTTGACTTTTTGAAAGCCATACGAAAATCTGTTGTGACAAATTAAGAGCTCGTTAAAGACAGTCTTTTTAAATGAGGTGATATTCTCCTTCCAAAACGTGCGCGAAACTCGTCTAGATAGGCCTGAAGAGTCGGTATCTCATGAGTAAATGATTAGATAATCTTGTTCTACCACCGGTACTAGACTGTACTGACACTTGAAGTATTTGCCAAAATTATTTTTTCTTTACGATATTAATTGCTAATGCGGTGTGTGTGCCCTATGGGATGCGCGGTATTCAACTAATAATAATTTATTCGACCAAATAATTAGAGAATATATTTATCTAATAATTAATACATTAAGTAAAACCGTTATCTGTATCTTTATTAAACAATGAAATAATTGTTTGCTAGGGCATAAAGATTGCATGCATAAACTAGGGTTTGTTTTGTTTTGTTGAATAACTGTACAGAAATGATCGCATATTTGAAGAAAAAAAAAATTGTATTTATGAAATTATGTCAATTTTCAAGAAAAAAATTTAAGACCGTTACACTTTTAATTTTCATGTGTAGAGTTTTTGAGAATTTTAAAAATTACCTTACCCCATTTGTCAGGTGGCCTAATGGTAATATAAAACACGAAACGTGCCAAATCGGCGTTGAAGAAATCATTTGGATTTATCGTACATCATCGACATTTTATAGAAACATGAAAATTAAAAATGGTAGCGGTCACCTAGCTATTTTTATGCCAACTAAAGTTATATATTTTTTTACGTATCTATAATATTATGTATATTATTCGGAATTTTGACATTTAATCCTAAGATTTTTTAATCTTAAATCATCTCTGAAGATTTAGTTATTCCCCATACAAAGTTGGTTTGTGGAATCGGTCTAAAATATGCAATAAATGATCGAGTTTTTGAGTTGTATTAATTTAGTCTGTGATGTCTGTACTCTTGTCATAATTTTAGGAGCTCTTTTGGTCTGTTATTGAAATAATAATGTAGATGTCTATATTTACAGTGAATTTATGCAATAGATAAACGAGTGCTCTTTTAACTGTTACGATAATGTAAATTTTATTCATACAGGTATCTTATATTTATTCAAGCAATTGTTTTAACTCTTTTGACACTCATTTATTTTATTCTTTTGTCTTATGCAAGTTTAAAGACACAGCGCATATAAATGGTATTGTTGACGATAGTTATGCAGCTAACTAAAATTATTTATTCAATACATTAGAGTTGATATATTATATATTTTTGATAAAAACAAAAAAAAAAAAAAGAATGTCTGACTGCTGCCGTAATATCATTTTTTTTTAATATCGTCATCCGCACCAGCTGTTCTAAAACTTGTCCATGAAACATGAAACACCAGGGGTCTTTAATCTCTTTGAAATTGTTCAAGATTCCACCGTTCATAAATTGAATAGGCGTCCGCGAGAGACCAATGACTTAAAAAAAAAAGCCTCTGATCTAAACTGGCCGAGCAAATCATTGGCTTGAATGTATCGCTATTAGTGATGTGCCGGATATCCGTATCCGCGGATATCGTGCCGGATATCCGTATCCGCGGATATCCGAGGGAGAAGAAAGATCCGTATCCGTTAGTTTTTGGCGGATCTTTTACCTTATTAATTTTCAATTCATAGATGAAATTTTATGTATATAGGTGATTAGGTAATAATGAAAAATTGTTAAATTCCATTCAGATTATTTTTTATTTTTTAAAATCGTATTTGGCACCTTTGTATTGCAAACATTTATCGTAGTGAGTACCATACCCATAGTACATAACTCAAAGGTACTATAAAACTATCTTTATAATGAGATATTGCACATCGATCTTTAGAAAGAGACAATCTGTTATGAGAGTTAACTCTTAAAGAGATCAATAACTTTTTTCCATAACAGATAGTCTCTTTCCAAAGGTCGATGTGCAATATTTAGCGCCGCCTCTAAGAAAGTTAAGATCCGTATCTGTATCCGCGGATCTTAAAACCAAATATCCGAATTCAGATCCGTATCCGCGGATATACATTTTTAACGATCCGGCACATCACTAATCGCTATGCAGTGCCGTCTTTGATGTTTGGGTGGCTCTGGGCCAATTATAGCGCCCCTCCCCCTAAGGAATCCGATTTATACAAATAAGTTAAATATCATTTTTGATATTTTAATGTTACCCTTTTAAATGACAAGTTATTTTTTGTTTATTCCAATTATAAAAAAAAAATTTCATATTATTTTAAAACTCGGACTACTTGCGTTGGATTGGGGCCTCTGGACCTAGGTCCGCCCTTAAAGACGGTGCTGTCGCTATGCACATATTCTTATTAATTGGACGTTATGAGTTCATGAGACCCAAAGAACATAATATTAACGTACATACTATTTAATCGAAACAAATTTTAAATAATTTGTGTGTGCACTGTGCAGTGCGGTTGACTAATAAAAATACTTAAAGAAAATTTTATGTGATGTCCGGTAACGCCCGAGGGTCACAAATTATTGCGTTCGTACAGAACAGGGTCGCTATTTTAACGACAGTCCAATCAAGATGGAATTTTTTTTAAATACCTGTCTTATCTGTTACGTTTTGTACTAAAATTTGTTCAGATCGTGTTTTAATCTGAATATAAGCATTTTTAGTTTTGTTTTATGAGTAATTTAGAAACGGCAGTAAACTAAGTTATCTGGTTTGCCGACACGATTGTATATGAGCCAACAACAGTGCCACTGTGTATATACTATATCGATGGCCGTTAGGTCTAGTTAGACCGTTTTATTATTTTTCTAGATGTGAAAATATCGGATGACAAAAATCTATTTTTTTTTTTTAAACAAAATATCATCTATGTTATGCCGGCACTTCACATGGCTATTTGTATTTGGCATATTTGGCAAACAATTACCAAGTGTGGAGGGTCTATTTGACAAAGTGTTGGCCTTATTTGCCTATTTGACAAATAAGGCCAATACCAAATACGCGTTACCATGCGCTTGTCGGTTTTTCGAGGCACATCAAAGGAGTCAAATAGGCAAATAAACCGTCCACACAATGGCTATATTCAGAAGCGCACGCGCCGTGAACCTGTACGGACGTGCAGTATTTTTGTGTCTGTGCTGTGAGCGAGAACTGGAACAATTACAGTAGAGACGCGTTAATCCGAACCTTCATAATCCGGATTCTTTGGTAATTCGGACAGTCGTTTGATAGTATTATGTACATTGTAGTCCGGATTTTTCCAGTTTCAGTAATCCGGATCATGATACTTAGTTATTGAGTAGCTGTACCGGCACTATTTGCGTCAACACTATTGGCCGGCGGTGTGTTACAAACAGTTACATACATATTTGTTGTCAGAGAAGTGAGAGAAGTTAGGTGGTTTTAGTATGTATGTAGTCGTTGTCAAACTCAGATAGAAATACATAGAGAACGCACTATGGCGCCGCGTAAACGATCACACGTTACTTTATCACTGCAAGTAAAAAACGAAATTCTTGACAAATTAAAAAAGGGAGCCTCAAATAAACGGTTAGCCGCAAAATATGAGCATTTTAGTTTGTTTTCTTGATAATTAAAATTACATCCAGTAATCCGGACATTTTGATAATCCGGATCAGCTGTGTTTTAATTAGTCCGGATTATCGCGTCTCTACTGTACTATTGAAAATGAATTGGGACAATGAAAAAGTGCTAAAATTCATGGAATTTTGAACCTTGCGTTCTACTGCCAAATGTTTGTGTGTTTGCTATTTGACTGCCATATGTGGATGGTCGTATTTGCCTCTATTTGCATGTTTGTCTTGAAAGTCATATTTTGCCAAATACAACAAACACCCAATAGCGAACACAAATAGCCATGTGAAGTGCCACCTTTATATTGTTATATTATTTACATAATGTACCTTAAATTCATGTTATTTCATAAGAAATTATACCAGCTGTTAATTTTAGATTATAATAATTTTATGTAGGTAGTAACTGTGCGGCACAAAATGTTAGCTTGTTATAAAAATTGTGTTATATATTATTTTTAATTAATTTTACTCTGTGAGTATATTTGTGTAAGTTGTCATTAATTAAATAGTCTTTCTTCTGGCAATATTGAAAAAAGAAGATTAAACTGTACATGAAAAGAGGAAAATTTTCACCTTTCAAGAAAGTAATTTTTGATTTACTTAAGGTCTACCGCACACAATAGACAGTCGGTGGGCGACAATTTTGTCGATCAGATCGGTTACTTTAGAATAATTTAGACAACTCAAATGTCGGAACATATTCAATTGTTCCATCGAATTCTCACCGACGCGGAATAGGTATTGAAACATAAACGTGTACGTGAGCGATAAAAAAACAATTGGGAGCTTCCGTTCGGTATTTTGTTTCATAGTCCAAAGATGAATTCTTTAACTTGTAGTAACGTCAAACGATAAATAATAAATTGAACACCTGTGTAAATTGTTCGATGGAATATTGTTCGTTTAATTAATCGGCAGGGTACTCTTTTTTTTTAGCACATTCTTGATTAGTTTATTTTAAAAGAGAGGCACTTAGATATTTTTTTGTTTTTATTCTGTGATATTGTTCGTAATTATTTAAATATTAAATGTGTTTCTTAAGGTACATATAATTTATTTATAGCCATTACTGTTTTTATGAAACTAAATATCAGTTCGCACAGACCTAAATATTAAATATGTTTTTTTTTAAATATATTTTCTTGTTGGATATGTCTTAGATATTCGGTACGCAAAATTTAACTCGGTTGAAACTTTCCTTTTTTTTATTTTCTTCGATTGTTTCTCAGTTTATAACCTACAAGAATTTTGAACGTAGGACGTCGATTATCCCAATTAATTTAGACCATAAACAGAAATTCAAATAGCTGACCAATTATTCCGCAGATGGAGTAATTAATTAAAATATGGCCGCATAGTCGCGCGTTCTCGAATGTTTTTTGTTTGAAATAATCGTTATTTTTTACTGTCGAGTAGCTAATACTTTTCTTTGCTGTATCTTTTAATAAATATTTCAACACGAGGGGTCTCCACAAAGTAGGAGCTTCCGCAAATTCCGTTTAGTAGTGAATAGTAATTAGTTTTTTTACCGTGTTTTTTGGTTTGTGAGTGCGTAAAATGAATTTCGTGTTGTAATTGCGTATGACTTAAAAAAAAAAATTGTGGACAGTAGGTTGAAAGTAAGGAGGTTAGAGAAGAGGAGACTGAATGCCAAGTTTTAAGCTGAGAGAAAATCAGCGCTGTGATCGTACTCGTAATCTGCGCATCTCGCGAAAGTGTGTCTACGTTTTGAAATGTGATCGGGCTCTATATTGCTGCGTACAGTACCGCATTTCGCACTGTGTTGTCTCGCAACCGAAGGTAAAAACGTGGCATTTCGCTCTCATTTCCAGCCTTCTCGACTAGAAGCTTAAGTTGTGTCCTGACTATGCCGATCGGCATTGCCGCACTAGTATGAACGTGATTGTCGGCTTTGTTTATCAGGCGAAACGTTGTCAATCGGCATTCGCTTTGTCTGCTATGTAACGCTTTTTTGCATTATGTTTATACACTAAATGGCTGAATAGATTTTGAAAAACATTTTTTGTTCGGTTTCTAGCAAGGTCTAGTCCAGTGATTCCCAAAGTGGTCTATATCGACCCCCAGGGGTCGATGACAACTTGCAAGGGGTCCATGTCAGGGGGGAAAAAAATTGGGGGTCCATGAAATGAAAATAAGGGTCAACGATAGCGAATCTCCTAACAAAAAAAGAAACAAACTGGACATCGTTAACCGAAGAGATTTAAGATTAAATCTAACTAAATTGATGCCAAATGTTGAAAATTTATTATTAAAGTATCAGGTTTATCCCTCACACTAAAAGCATTCATTTTTTGCTTAGTTATTTTATATAACAGAAAGTAAATTTTAATTTGATTCGTTTAATTTGAATCTAATTAATAAATGTATAAAACTAAACATTTCACACTACATTTCACTACCGTTATAAATTTAAATCGTTCAAAGTGAGTAGCACTATACCGGTTGTCAAAAATACATTTGAAATTAATGAATTTGCAAAAAATCAATATCAGATAAGCAGGGAGTCTACCCAAAATCGAAAAACATGGCAAGTGGTCTACGAGACAAAAAAGTTTGGGAACCTCTGGTCTAGTCGTTCACTACGAAGCCCGGTTTTCAAAGTACAAATTGCACATGTTTCAATTTGAGGTGAACAATAATATACGTTGCAACTCGAACTGATTTTCCTTAAAACAACTTATGATGAGTTATTTTGTGATTTAAATAATCATCGATAATTGACGTTCTACTGTATAAAAATATAAAAATGTTTATGGTTATTCACAAGACATAATATACACTGTACGGCTATTATCCATGCATGTCTCATTTTTTTATGAACTGTTATTTTTGTGAAAAATATATTGTTGAATGGTGAATGATATTTTTGCATCTGGCTTATTGTAGTTAGTCCAGACAGTGAGACCTCTTAACCCCTCGTGTTTAGTATCTACGCAAGATTAAGTGCAACTGTATCGATTACCATAAATAAGGAGTTAAAAACTTATCCGCGTGTCTTATAGTTATCATTTTTCGTTGATCACATACTGTTTCACGACACGTACCCCAAATAATTTTTTTTGTTGAATAATTCAGAATGTTTTGTGTAAGAATTGATACTTGTTTGAATTGTAATATAAAATAGTTTATTTTGTTCAAACACACATATAAAAAAATGCATAATATAAAATACGTCTGTTTGTCGGTAAGTTCTGAACGGTTTTTTGTTTTTTTAATAATCCGACTTTCTGTATCGGTAGCCGAATGTATAGATTCTGATAGTTCTAAAGCCAACAGAATATGGCAAATGATAGTCCAGTTCGAATTGACTGAAAAGTTCTAGGACTTGCCACGCATGCTATTATGTACTTTTTATGACCTTTTTTTAAAGTTATTTAAATTTATTATATATTTTTTCAGAAGTTAGTATAACTTGTTTAAGCAAAAATAAATTCTATAAAAATACTATTTTTATAAACTATGTACCTGTCAGGATTGTTATGTATATAATAAAAACATAATTTCTTAGATTATACTTTCTATATTAAATCTTTTACTGCTAGTTTTTTCTTTATTTAATCGGAAACATTTTATGATTACATATACTTAGTTGTGATTCATTTTTTTTTAATATATAAACCGAAATGAGTAGTTGTTACAACAGCGTCTAAAACTATTTTCGTTCTTACTAATTTTCGAATTTGCAGTAAAAGAATTGGTATGTATTACTTAAACTTCATAATTGGTGAGATGATTTTTTTTTGTAATATTAAAATAAATATATTAAAAGTTATAATTAATAAATTTCAAGCATTGACAAAGCCATCTTTTCCTTATCACATTATTCTAAATAATAATAAATTCGGCGACCGTAAGCATTTTGTGATTTTGTTGCACCGCTTTTTACGATGGTCAATGTCTTGAAGGAAGACATACTAATACTATTTCGATACTTGATAATTGGCTCGATTGATAGCTGTATGATTAATAATAATAACAGAAACAATGATTGGTCTCACTATCTATTTATTTATTTAAAATGAACACTTCACAACGTTTCGGCCATCTCGGCTCAAGCCTGCACTTGAAGATGGCCGAAACGTTGTGAAGTGTTCATTTTAAATAAATAAATAAATAGATAGTGAGACCAATCATTGTTTCTTTTAATATTACTAATACTGTTCCATCAGAGTTATGTACTTTTACAATTAAGAAAAAAATAAACATTTGATATCTAATACATTTTTGAGACGAGTCCTTGAAAATGTTAATTTATTTGAACTCTGCGTGAAAGTACAAATATTTTTAACAAGTGGCGGCCCTAGCATTTTGTCAGCTCGGGCCTCAGCCACCCCGTGTGCGTACGCCACTACGAACTGATACATAAATTCTCAACACGAAAAGTCCAAATAAAATAGTGTAAGAATACTTATTAGATACCGCAAATGTATTAGCTCTGAATTATTCTTCTGGGTTAAATATTTTACATAATATGTTATATAATTTGTTTGTTTTGTTGTCACAATAAAATGAAATTAAAAATGTTTTTCATTTATATTTCTTTTAAATAAGGGCCCCAAAATCCATTTACCCTTCAAATTTTATTTTTGCGACTGGACACATAGAAGAAATGTGCCGGCTCCATAGATATATATCTATGGCCGGCACTACAACCATAGAGCTATTGCAACAGCTTGGCGACCAATCCTCGAATCTAGTTTACCGTCGCTAGCCATATATCGGCCACCCGCGTGAACATCGGTATACCAAACCGACTTTGGAGCTTATATAAATTTATTGTAAGCGATAAAATAAACTGTAATCTATAATACAAACAGTCAGAACATACAAAAACCCAAAATACGGCTACTGGCCCATAGATATATATTAATAGATAGTGGATGCCTATCTTTGAATGGTGCGGAATGGTTCCAATTAGAAGCCATTTTGTACGTGGAAAACGCCGTAAAAAGCGCGCGGGATTCAAAAAGATTCAATATTCTATAATATGATGTTAATGGAAAAACAATAAAACTCGCAATAAACAGTGATATTTCGCTCCAAAACCTATTTTTATATTGAAACGTTTCAAAAATTACAAAACTGAGCATAAATATAATATAAAAGCTTAGAACATTTTACATTGTCAGATTGGCATCAATGCTTGCCAACCTTGATGCCAAATTGACAATGTAAAATATTCTAAGCTTTTACATTATATTTATGCTCAATTTTGTAATTTTTGAAACGTTTCAGTATAAAAATAGGTTTTGGAGCGAAATATCACTGTTTACTGTGAGTTTTGTCGTTTTTCTCGATAAAATCATATTATAAAATAATTAATATTTTTGAATCTCGCGCGCTTTTTACGGCGTTTTCCACGTACTTCTAAAAGGTACAGGAGGTGCTACCGCAATCTATTAAATATACATCTATGTACTGGCCAATGACATGAGTCAGGCCAACATACAAAAATAAAAAAAAAAAATAAACTGTAAGTATTGTATTGTAACTCAAATCAGTCGTAACCGATAAAATAAACTAAGTATTGTATTTATTTTGGATTGTTTATTTAAAATTTTCCTAATACTTATCTTAGTTTGAAAAAAGTTCAGTATTCCAATTTCCATCTACTGCAGCTATGGACCTCAGCAAATAAAACAATCTAACTAAGTAGTATGTAAAAGTTTCCATTTTTTTTAAATTACTTCAAAACAACTTTTTTGGAGAAAATCGCTAACAATAATAAAGTACCGACTTCAAGCTGACATTTTATATTCAGCTTTAGCACTGGCAAAAAAAAAAATATCCACAAAAAAACGTTACCCTACTACTGGCACAGTCGGGTGAAAAATTAAGTGGAATATAAACTATTAAATATTTATAAAAATTTCAAACACTAGTTTGATATATTATTATACACGAGATATAGTTATTGTTTGCTACAATTGCTAAGAAACACCCATTGTTAATCGCTATATTAAACCACTGGCACCGTCGAGATATCTTTCCACTTTCCTACTTCAGTTCCGAAGTAGCAGACTATTTTTCTGTTTCGTTAAGAGCGGAAACGTTCATTGGTGAAAACATGGCGATGCAACAATGGGTGTTTCTTAGCAATTGTAGCAAACAATAGCAATTATCTAGTGATATTAACAGAATTGCGAACACACTCGCACGAAAACTTACAAAATTTGTATGTTTTAAAAATGAAAACTTAATTCTTTTTCCATTCAATAATAAGTATAATCTATACTAATCAATTTTTAAATAGTTAAAGAATAAAAAATCACCACTCCACTCGGTGAAGGCATTTATCAGTCTTATTACTAGATATCATTATCATTATAGATTCATATTTATAATTTTTTACTTAAGGTATTTCGCAGTGGCGTAGTTTCAGGATGCATTTTATCAGAGCGGTAAAAAGCTTTTGTTGCGGTTGCCACTGCGCTATACCCCCTCAATGTATATACAGATTGTATCAAATCAAAACGCTCCATAGAACATTCTGTGTGTAAGACAGAGACGATATTATATAAAGCACTCAAGCAGTAAGTAAGAATGAGATAAATGATCGCTAATAGCTAGTTACTGTGGTTATACAATCTGATAGTATCGTCTTTGTTTTCTACAGTAAAAATCACAATTTTATCAAAATATGTCAGTATTCACTAGTGAAATTATTGATAAAATGGCTATTTATACTGTTTGGGAAAAAATCCAAATAATTAAATGGTTTTATGGTGGTAATTCAACCGCCGACATAATAAATTTATTTGTAGCTGCCTTTGAAAACAGACTGTCTCCGTCTAAAATAACAATTTGCAGTGTCATACGAGAATTTGAATCAAATGGTTGCCTATCTCCGAAAAAAAATTTTTTTATGGGGATTTGTGAAATCCAAAATGTATGGCTTTCAAGAAAATAGAGCTAATAATTTGAACGAATTGAAAATACAGATTTCCAATGCATGTCAGTCCTTTGACCATGAGATGTCAGCCAATGTGAGGGAAAATATTTATAATCGATTAGGATATTGTTTGGCAGAACGTGGAGGTCTTTTTGAACATTTAATAAATTATTAAAAGTATTGTTAAAACTTTTGTACCAGATATAAGTCTAATACGAATTAATATTACAGTTTAGTTGTTTTAATTGATAAATTAGTAAAAAGATTTACAGTGTACGTAATTATTTATTTACGTAACCACAGTAACTATTAGCGATCATTTATCTCATTCTTACTTACTGCTTTATATATCGTCTCTGTCTTACATACAGAATGTTCTATGGACCGTTTTGATTTGATACAATCTGTATAAAATTATTACATAAATTCTTCTTTGGTATTAATCATTTAGCTTAAGATTTATTTATCTATAACTGAAGCTTACTTCATTTTATCATATTAAAAATTACATAAAATACACTGCAAAGCAACTTTCCTTACTATATTAAGACTTAAGGCCACATCTCAATTAAAAGAAAAAAAAATGGTTTGGGGCTTTAACGCATTAAATACGTATTTAATTATTCTGCATTATAACAGACAACAACAGAATAAGGTCAAGATATCGGCAACTGGCCAATAACAAGAGTTAGGCCATAAAAAAAAAAATTATTCTGCAGTTTGTTTAAAATGACAACCGGTCATGAATTTCGGTCAGGCTATATTTTTTTTGATGTGTTCACGGAAACTTTTTTTCAATTTTGCAATGCAGCAAACAAAGCGTGTTTTCTTTTTGAACATATTCTGTATCAACAAATTAAAATTTTAAAAAACAAACAATTATAATAATAAATAATTTGAAACTTGAAAAAACTTGAAAAAATTATAACCTTTATGACATTCTAAATCTTCATGGTTTCCGGGCTTGTAGACGGTGATCCGTTGGCATTTTTACCTGACATTTCGTCTACAATTGCGCTAGTCATTATCGAAGGCGATGTGGCAGCGAGCAAAGTGTCCTTCTAGGCGGCTCACGGGACTGCTGTTACCCCTTCTTCTATGCGCGCGTAATTCCAACCGAAAAAAGAAGGCTTGAATCTCAGTAAAACCGGGATACCGGCACTGAGCCGTGCCGACCCGCTGCGGTGGAACGACCGATCACAGAAGAGCAAACTACGGCCGAGCAGAGAGCGTTACGAACGGCAGTCGTCGACACACTTGCCTGCGAGCCACCCGAAAAGGACAATTCGCCCGCTGCCGCATCGATAATATATCACAGCTCTACAAAAAAATTTTCATTCCTTATCCTAAAGTTTATTTTATGATTTTCTGGTTAATTAGCCACAAAAACGATAAAAAAATACCTTCTTTCTATTTAAAGTTTGCTTTTGTAATAACTGTCGTAATTATACTTATTGTCGAATTTTTATAGGAATTTCAATTAATTTTAAAGCCATGGGTTGCAGGATGTCTTTAAAAGTACATATGCTACATGCTCATTTATATAAATTTAAAAATAACATGGGAGTGTATTCCGAAGAGCAAGGAGAACGTTTCCATCAAGATATGAACTTCGAACAACGTTATCAAGGCCAATACAATGAAAATATGATGGGAGACTATATTTGGGGTTTATTGAGAGAAAGGACTTACGAGCATAAAATAAAAAGTAATACTGTGCATTTTTGAATTATTTTCCACTTTTTTGTAAGCTAATTTGATAGTTAAAATTAATAAAAACAATGTACATTTATATTTGTATCGTTTTTTTTATAAAATTAAAGTAAAAATCACAAGTTTTTGAAAATATTGTTTAAACGTTCTCCTGGATACGAAAGCAAACTTTTTTAAGCCATATAATTTTTTTTCGTTTAACTATCATCTAATTCATCGAAATTTCATACTCTAATGTTAAACGCCGAGTAGAAATACCAACGGACGGCGGCCTACGAACCCAGAAACCAAGAAGACTTGAAACGACACTTTTACAAAAATTATATAAACGAAAAAAATAAAAGCAAAACACATTTTATGCAATAGCTCACTTGTTTGTGGCGTTCAGCAACTCATGTAAACTTGGTCGGATATCTCGACGGCATATCGGACATATGCAGTAAACGATGAGCCACTGATCAATGCAAAATTGATGGAAAAAATGACGGCAGGGTAATCTGCGAACTTCATCTCTGTTCTTTATAAAATTTATGCATATCATGCATTTATCGAGATTGTCTGGAGAGGTATAAGTATGAATTGTCGTGTACGACCTTATCATATTCATCGTCGCACCGCGGAAAATGTGTATGTTCTCCTCCGGAATTGATGGCGCAACGGCATGCCTGAAGCTGTTCTCCATCGCTGCCCATGCCTAAAAGATACGATGAAATATGAAATAACAAGTGTGTCCACTATATGTCTACCCTGATCATATAATTATAATTAGTGATGTGCCGGATCGTCAAAAATGTATATTCGCGGATACGGATCTGAATACGGATTTTTGGTTTCAAGATCCGCGGATACGGATCTTAACTTTCTTAGAGTACGCGGCGGTAAATATTGCACATCGACCTTTGGAAAGAGACTAACTGTTATGGGAAAAAGTTATTGACCTCTTTAAGAGTTAACTCTCATAACAGATTGTCTCTTTCCAAAGATCAATGTGCAATATCTCATTATAAAGATAGTTGATTTAGTACCTTTGAGTTATGTACTATTAGTATGGTACTCACTACGATAAATGTTTGCAATATAAAGGTGCCAAATACGATTTAAAAAAATAAAAAATAATCTGAATGGAATTTAACAGGTTTTCATTATTACCTAATCACCTATATATGTAAAATTTCATCTATGAATTGAAAATTAATAAGGTAAAAGATCTAACGGATACGAATCTTTCTTCTCCCTCGGATATCCGCCGATACGGATATCCGGCACATCACTAGTTATAATTTAAACATCTTGAATGATCAGTTTTACTAAAAACGAGAAATTAAGGAGGTTGATCCGGTACAGTCCCAATCAAAAGTAAGTCGAATTCTAAATTGGAACTTTTCTATAATAAATTTTTACAAAAGGATGTAAGTCGATGATACCAATAAATTATTGTCATAAAAAATAATTTTTTTTAATATTATTAATTATTTCAGTATTTTACTTAATTTGTACAAAGTTAGGTCAGAAAAAATAAATTTATGTAAATATTTGTATTTTACATATTATTTGCAGTAAATAATTTAAAAAAGAAATTAGAAATAATAAAAATTAAAATTAAATCATTAAAAAATTGAAAATTCAGTTAAAATTGTCAAGAATAAAAGTTCATAATTGAAAAGTGCTAAGGTTTAATAATTTTTTTTTATTGATTAAAAGTCTCTTAATTAAATTGGAAAAAATATTAAAACATCAATGCTTTACATAGTTAGTTTTCGGAACTGCTGACATTATTTGGTTATTTGCAAAAAATTAAAATGTACCGTTTGCATGCTAGGTTGACATATTTTCCGTAAGACTACATGTAAAAGTTTTTTTTTTAATTTTGACTTTATAAATCTCCTAATGATTTTGGATTTTTTACAGAAAATTTTGTTACAAACTTTATTTCAGATTTTTTTCATTATCTTCGTAAAACGGCTCAACCTCCTTAAGATCTATCATGTACATATTAATATGTACTGGGGACAGTATGAAAGTTGAATCGAACCATTGAGGTTAAATTATAATTTAAATTTTATATCCGAATTGTAAAACGTTTGTAAAAAAAATAATGAAAACTTACATAATCGATGGTGCTTTGAATTGCGACATTATCCATTGGTCTAGAAAAAAATTATATTCAATAAATTGACATTTCACAAAATATTTCAAGTGAGAATTAAAAACGTATATACTTACAAATCATCACACGACGAACGCACAATTGCTGTGACCAAATTTTCGAAAGCGACATAGTGACGCTGGGGAATGTTGCACGCCAACGCATGTTGGCGGGGTCTTTCCAGTTCTCTAGGCGCCGCAGCTGCCGGTTCGACCACATCTGGTATTTCGGGGTCAACAATACTTTCGACTGGACGTTCGATTTCCAAAATCTCCGATACTTGTTCCGGATCGGTACTGCTTTGTGCCTGCTGTTCCTGGACAAGTGCTAAAAAAATAACATAATTGTTTGTAAATTGATGCTGGTCAGAAAATCTAGCTCGACAATGACTTTAGATTGTGATTTAAAAAATGTTAATCTTGTTACTTCTGTTTTCTTAAGGAGGTTGAGCCGTTTTACGAAGATAATGAAAAAAATTTGAAATAAAGTTTTTTTAATAGATTTTTTTATGACAAAATTTTCTGTAAAAAATCCAAAATCCTTAGGAGATTTATAAAGTTAAAAATTAAAAAAAAACTTTTACATGTAGTCTTATGGAAAATATGTCAAGCTAGCATGCAAACTGTTCATTTTATTTTTTTGCAAATAACCAAATAATGTCAGCAGTTCCGAAAACTATCTATGTAAAGCATCGATGTCTTACGCATATTTTAATATTTTTTCCAATTTCATTAGGAGACTTTTAATCAATAAAAAAAATTATTAAACCTTAGCACTTTTCGATTATGGACTTTTATTCTTGACAGATTTAAAAATTTTAATTGAATTTTCATCTTTTTAATGATTTAATTAAAATTTTTATTACTTCTAATTTCTTTTTTCAATTATTTACTGCAAAAAATATGTAAAATACAGATATTTACATAAATTTATTTTTTTTAACCTAACTTTGTACAAAAAATACAAAAGTTAGTCCATTATTTATAAAGTACTGAAATAATTAATTAATATTAAAAAAAAATATTTATTTATGCCTTTATGACAATAATTTATTGGTATCATCGACTTAGAAACTATAAAAGTTCCCATTTACAATTCGACTTACTTTTGATTGGGACTGTAACAGATCAACCTCCTTAAAGTGTTTGTTTTACGTGAACGTTTTAAATAGTATATTACACATCTAGGGAAGTAAAGTAAGAAATGTCTGAGATCACATATAACACAAAGATGTGATCTTAGGCTTTCTTACTTTACTTCCCGTGGTGTGTATACTATTTTTTTGCTCGACGTAGGCAGGAAGAGGCAACTTCGTTTAGCGCAGCGGGACGAAAGTTGACGCTTTCTGCCCGTCGAGCAAAAAATGTTTTTTATATATTACTAGACGCCAAGCGATCGAGATGAAACACGGTAGCAGAGCCTTTGGCTTCACTGTATTTTAGCCTTACCTTACGGGGCTGCGTTCCGTTCGGCGACGACGACACTTTGGTTATATACTTTGATTTTTTTTTTGAGACATAGAAACCTTTGCGGACACGCGCACAACTCACCAAAGTTAGGAAGGCATAGGACTGACGATAGACAAACGAACGTATGTTTTTATATAGTATGTAAACGCGTAAGGTGCACATAGGGAAATTAGCATTGGGAAAAAATACTTGGATCAGAGTTAGCCATGACTGCATTAATTGTTATTTCTATTGAATTATCGTGGTAATCTTGAGGATTTCTATTTTATATTGATTTATTTTTATTTTACTTGGCTTTTTTAATAATAAAAAGCTCTTATAAATCATTATTTTAATTTTTTTGTACAAAAATAAAACAAAAAAACAACTCCATTTGTTTCATTCAAAAATTGTCTGACTGGTATGACGTATGCGCGTTGGTAAATCAGTGACCCAATGTCTTTAGGTCGAACACGAATAAACGGAGATATTTGATTTCGCACCATATTTAAGTATTTTTGGGAATTTAATGTTCCATTAATAAAAAAAAGTCCGATTATGCTGTAATCATTTAAATATTTTCTTCGGTAGTATACACATTCATTTTGCAAAAGAATATTATCTGTCAAATTGAAAAGCAAGATTTCAAGGCTCACTCTGATCCAGTCATTTTTTCCCAATGTTTATTTCCCTATGTGCACCTTACGTGTTTACATACTGTATATTAGATAGAATTATATTTCATTTGCGAAACTCAAGAAGTGAATGAGTTGAAAGCATCAAATGGATTACTCGGTGCCCCGCGGGTTATAGGTTGCCCTCGTCTTTATGACGATTTATGACAGTCAGTGATTTTTGGACACTCGAATCTCGCAATACAGTTTACTTACGTTACGCGTGCCAGCAATTCAATTAATATAAGCTGTTACCTGTAGCTTGTGGAGGATTGTTCTGATTTGCAAACGCTAGGCGTCGTCGTTCTAAGTCAGCGTACTGACTCATCCACAACGTTTGGTGAGGAGCGTAAACTCTATACAAATAATAAATATTAAAATTTCACCCAAACATCAAAAAATAACACTGGATTTAGCTATTGTCTGCTACGATTGTTAAGAAACGCCCATTGTTACATCGCTACAACAGAAGAGTTTATTTTTTTCAAACACCGTCACCGTCGGGATACGAGCTCGGAATCTTTTTGCAAGATTCCGGGCTCGTTTAGCCTGACTGTGAGCAGGCGCGGTCGCAGCCTGAAATTTTGGAGGGGGCCACTCACTACACTAATAAAAAATAGTAGTTAATAAAAACACCGCTAGATGTCAGCAAACTATAAATTTATCGCTGTTAGGGGATAGCTAAAAATTTCCTTATATTATTTGGCAAATTTTTGAGATTTTTCAATTTGACCTTAGATTTTGGGGGGGGGATGTCCCCTGTGACCCCCCCCCCCCTTTGGACCGCGCCTGACGGTGAGAGTATTCTAAAAAATTAATTTTTCAAATATAGCAATCGTAGCGTACAATAGCTCTAGTGTTATTAATAAAATTGGAAACGTGCTCATACTTAAATTTACTGATAAAGAAAAAATTGTTTTAAAAATTCAACTCACGGTGCCGCTCTTATTGGTCGTCTGTCCTGATAAGGCCCGGGATTATGCCTTGGATTTCTAAAATAAATAAAACAATTAAAAAATCAGTCTACAAAAGCCGCTTGCACATAGACGGCGGTTATGTACTTGCAACTATTGCCTATATATTGACAATTTCTGGAGGGGGTTAATCTCAGAAAACACTGAATCGATTTTAATAAAACTCTCGCAAACGGCCCCAGATTACGTGGCACTTAAAATGTATAATGCTTTACCTACAGATATAAGAGAGTTACCGGGAAATGTTTTTAAAAATCGTATTAAAAGAAAGCTGTTGGAGAATTCTTTGTGCAATAAATTGTTTGTTTAAACATTTTATATAATATGTATTTTATTTTTAACCGACGAAAAACAAAAACGGAGGAGGTTCTCAATTCGACGCGTATATTTTTTTTTTTATTTATGTATGACCACACATAACTTTTTACAGAGTAGTCCGATTTTGATAATTATTTTTTTATGACATAAGCTCATACGTTTATAATAATGTTTTTAGCTGTTAATAAATCTATCTATCTATTTAAATTTTCTGTAGTTATAAATGATCGCACGAATTTTAAAAATAATTACCCTCTCATGGCTCTGAGACTTCTGTTCCTAAGTCTCTGTCCACAACGTATACAGTTAGGGTTGCACGGCGGAAATTGCGGGTATGAGCTACAACTAAAAATATAATTTTCAATTAAAAATTATTATAAATAAAGTTACTCGATTACAAAAAAAAATGTTTTTATATGCATAAAACTTACTTTGCTAGCACTGCAGCGTTACTCGTATCATTTGGAACGGTAACCGGACTGTACGAACTAAAAATTAAGCAGATCTATATTATCGAGAACTCTTTAATCAATTGAAATTTAACATTTAAGAAAATAATAATTAAACATTTGACAAAATTTGACTACATATTAGCTACTAGTGTGATCTGTGCGAATTATTCGCACTAAATAAGTACCTATATAATAATTATCACTTTACAAAATTATTTTTTAAATATGATTGCAGGTATTCAATTCGTTTCTAATTTTGCACACTGCTTATAACGTTCTTCTTTTTGTTGTATTACAATATGAAGCTCAGATGACAGATCGAAGAAATATTTTACTAAAATTGTCATATAGAGGCGCAAGTAGCAAAAGCGTTGAGCTAAGCCGTCAGATGGCATCATGCAGCATTGCTGTATTGTGTCTTAATGTAATTTTAATAATTAATTAATTTACAAAAACAAAAGCAATAATAAATTTTTTAGTTGCCGATGTCAGTAGAGCAAGCAATTATCTGTAAAATGATATATAATTTATGTGGAGAAATTATGAGGTTTTTTATAAAAAGGGAGGCAAACATCTTTAACCTTAGCGTATTAATATATATGATTATGTGTTTGACAGAGACAAATATAGTTCAAATGTGATTGACAAATAATTTGACAATTGTTTCGACAAATTTTAAGTAATATTGCCTCAAAACTACACGTGAACTTTTTTCATTATAATTTTTACGTTACCTAAAATAGTCGAACTTGCAAATAATCAGTATTTGAAAATTTTGCCCGGAGCCACTTCGGTTTAGTTTTATTCTAACATACGCTTCGCGTCGTGTTAAAAATCACATACTTTAAAAATTAATTACTTGAAAACTAGACGTGCAAAATTTAAAAAACAATGTACTTGAATGTATCCATAAATAACATTAAAATTTCAGTTTTTCATCTGAAAACTGCTCTATTCATCGGATAACCTCAATCGAGGCGAGGTCTAAATATGTCCGACCACAGCGAGCTTACAAATTGAATTCTACTTGTTTATTTCTTAAGCGTAGCTAATAGAAATTGAAAACAAAAAAATATATAATTAAACTAAAAAATATTACTACTAAATATGAACTAAAAAGTAAAAGAAACATTTATAATTACATCTCTGGCAACGGGGCTACTTCAGCATCACGAACAGCAGGTATCGCATCGTCAACGTCGGAAGCACTTGAAATAAAAATTACTCGATAATAATACTGTCCGTTTGGTATACAGGAAAGAATAGGTTTCAACATTTGGTCAGCTCTACGCAGAAAACCAACAAGGTTCATAGCAATTAAATATGTTAATGTTTTTAATAGTCTAAAACCTAGATTGTATTTCATTCTTAAATTTTAATTAAAAAACTTTATACAGCGAGATAAAAAAAATTAAACTTCATAACAATGTCAGTTTCGTCTTTCTTCAAACAGCTTGTTAATACATTTTTCTTACAATTCTTAAAATTGACCTCAGAATTGCTGTTCCCTATTTTTGAACAACATTAAAACTAGTGTTGGGCATAATCGGTTTTTATAATCGAATGATCATTCGAATTATCGATTATGAATGATAAATCGAATGATCATTCGAATAATCGATTATGAATGATAAATCGAATGATCATTCGAATTATCGATTATGAATGATAAATCGAATGATCATTCGAATAATCGATTATGAATGATAAATCGAATGATCATTCGAATTATCGATTATGAATGATAAATCGAATGATCATTCGAATTTTCGATTATGAATGATAAATCGAATGATCATTCGAATTATCGATTATGAATGATAAATAGAATGATCATTCGAATTATCGATTATGAATGATAAATCGAATGATCATTCGAATAATCGATTATGAATGATAAATCGAATGATCATTCGAATTATCGATTATGAATGATAAATCGAATGATCATTCGAATAATCGATTATGAATGATAAATCGAATGAACATTCGAATTATCGATTATGAATGATAAATCGAATGATCATTCGAATTTTCGATTATGAATGATAAATCGAATGATCATTCGAATTATCGATTATGAATGATAAATCGAATGATCATTCGAATTATCGATTATGAATGATAAATCGAATGATCATTCGAATTTTCGATTATGAATGATAAATCGAATGATCATTCGAATTATCGATTATGAATGATAAATCGAATGATCATTCGAATTATCGATTATGAATGATAAATCGAATGATCATTCGAATTATCGATTATGAATGATAAATCGAATGATCATTCGAATAATCGATTATGAATGATAAATCGAATGATCATTCGAATAATCGATTATGAATGATAAATCGAATGATCATTCGAATTATCGATTATGAATGATAAATCGAATGATCATTCGAATTATCGATTATGAATGATAAATCGAATGATCATTCGAATAATCGATTATGAATGATAAATCGAATGATCATTCGAATTATTGATTATGAATGATAAATCGAATGATCATTCGAATTATCGATTATGAATGATAAATCGAATGATCATTCGAATTTTCGATTATGAATGATAAATCGAATGATCATTCGAATTATCGATTATGAATGATAAATCGAATGATCATTCGAATTATCGATTATGAATGATAAATCGAATGATCATTCGAATAATCGATTATGAATGATAAATCGAATGATCATTCGAATTATTGATTATGAATGATAAATCGAATGATCATTCGAATTATCGATTATGAATGATAAATCGAATGATCATTCGAATTTTCGATTATGAATGATAAATCGAATGATCATTCGAATTATCGATTATGAATCATAAATCGAATGATCATTCGAATTATCGATTATGAATCATAAATCGAATGATCATTCGAATTATCGATTATGAATGATAAATCGAATGATCATTCGAATTATCGATTATGAATGATAAATCGAATGATCATTCGAATTTTCGATTATGAATGATAAATCGAATGATCATTCGAATTATCGATTATGAATGATAAATCGAATGATCATTCGAATTATCGATTATGAATGATAAATCGAATGATCATTCGAATTATCGATTATGAATGATAAATCGAATGATCATTCGAATTATCGATTATGAATGATAAATCGAATGATCATTCGAATAATCGATTATGAATGATAAATCGAATGATCATTCGAATAATCGATTATGAATGATAAATCGAATGATCATTCGAATTATCGATTATGAATGATAAATCGAATGATCATTCGAATTATCGATTATGAATGATAAATCGAATGATCATTCGAATTATCGATTATGAATGATAAATCGAATGATCATTCGAATTATCGATTATGAATGATAAATCGAATGATCATTCGAATTATCGATTATGAATGATAAATCGAATGATCATTCGAATAATCGATTATGAATGATAAATCGAATGATCATTCGAATAATCGATTATGAATGATAAATCGAATGATCATTCGAATTATCGATTATGAATGATAAATCGAATGATCATTCGAATAATCGATTATGAATGATAAATCGAATGATCATTCGAATTATCGATTATGAATGATAAATCGAATGATCATTCGAATTTTCGATTATGAATGATAAATCGAATGATCATTCGAATTATCGATTATGAATGATAAATAGAATGATCATTCGAATTATCGATTATGAATGATAAATCGAATGATCATTCGAATAATCGATTATGAATGATAAATCGAATGATCATTCGAATTATCGATTATGAATGATAAATCGAATGATCATTCGAATAATCGATTATGAATGATAAATCGAATGAACATTCGAATTATCGATTATGAATGATAAATCGAATGATCATTCGAATTTTCGATTATGAATGATAAATCGAATGATCATTCGAATTATCGATTATGAATGATAAATCGAATGATCATTCGAATTATCGATTATGAATGATAAATCGAATGATCATTCGAATTTTCGATTATGAATGATAAATCGAATGATCATTCGAATTATCGATTATGAATGATAAATCGAATGATCATTCGAATTATCGATTATGAATGATAAATCGAATGATCATTCGAATTATCGATTATGAATGATAAATCGAATGATCATTCGAATAATCGATTATGAATGATAAATCGAATGATCATTCGAATAATCGATTATGAATGATAAATCGAATGATCATTCGAATTATCGATTATGAATGATAAATCGAATGATCATTCGAATTATCGATTATGAATGATAAATCGAATGATCATTCGAATAATCGATTATGAATGATAAATCGAATGATCATTCGAATTATTGATTATGAATGATAAATCGAATGATCATTCGAATTATCGATTATGAATGATAAATCGAATGATCATTCGAATTTTCGATTATGAATGATAAATCGAATGATCATTCGAATTATCGATTATGAATGATAAATCGAATGATCATTCGAATTATCGATTATGAATGATAAATCGAATGATCATTCGAATAATCGATTATGAATGATAAATCGAATGATCATTCGAATTATTGATTATGAATGATAAATCGAATGATCATTCGAATTATCGATTATGAATGATAAATCGAATGATCATTCGAATTTTCGATTATGAATGATAAATCGAATGATCATTCGAATTATCGATTATGAATCATAAATCGAATGATCATTCGAATTATCGATTATGAATCATAAATCGAATGATCATTCGAATTATCGATTATGAATGATAAATCGAATGATCATTCGAATTATCGATTATGAATGATAAATCGAATGATCATTCGAATTTTCGATTATGAATGATAAATCGAATGATCATTCGAATTATCGATTATGAATGATAAATCGAATGATCATTCGAATTATCGATTATGAATGATAAATCGAATGATCATTCGAATTATCGATTATGAATGATAAATCGAATGATCATTCGAATTATCGATTATGAATGATAAATCGAATGATCATTCGAATAATCGATTATGAATGATAAATCGAATGATCATTCGAATAATCGATTATGAATGATAAATCGAATGATCATTCGAATTATCGATTATGAATGATAAATCGAATGATCATTCGAATTATCGATTATGAATGATAAATCGAATGATCATTCGAATTATCGATTATGAATGATAAATCGAATGATCATTCGAATTATCGATTATGAATGATAAATCGAATGATCATTCGAATTATCGATTATGAATGATAAATCGAATGATCATTCGAATAATCGATTATGAATGATAAATCGAATGATCATTCGAATAATCGATTATGAATGATAAATCGAATGATCATTCGAATTATCGATTATGAATGATAAATCGAATGATCATTCGAATTATCGATTATGAATGATAAATCGAATGATCATTCGAATTATCGATTATGAATGATAAATCGAATGATCATTCGAATTATCGATTATGAATGATAAATCGAATGATCATTCGAATAATCGATTATGAATGATAAATCGAATGATCATTCGAATTATCGATTATGAATGATAAATCGAATGATCATTCGAATTTTCGATTATGAATGATAAATCGAATGATCATTCGAATTATCGATTATGAATGATAAATCGAATGATCATTCGAATTATCGATTATGAATGATAAATCGAATGATCATTCGAATTATCGATTATGAATGATAAATCGAATGATCATTCGAATTATCGATTATGAATGATAAATCGAATGATCATTCGAATTTTCGATTATGAATGATAAATCGAATGATCATTCGAATAATCGATTATGAATGATAAATCGAATGATCATTCGAATTATCGATTATGAATGATAAATCGAATGATCATTCGAATTATCGATTATGAATGATAAATCGAATGATCATTCGAATAATCGATTATGAATGATAAATCGAATGATCATTCGAATAATCGATTATGAATGATAAATCGAATGATCATTCGAATTATCGATTATGAATGATAAATCGAATGATCATTCGAATTTTCGATTATGAATGATAAATCGAATGATCATTCGAATTTTCGATTATGAATGATAAATCGAATGATCATTCGAATTATCGATTATGAATGATAAATCGAATGATCATTCGAATTATCGATTATGAATGATAAATCGAATGATCATTCGAATTATCGATTATGAATGATAAATCGAATGATCATTCGAATTATCGATTATGAATGATAAATCGAATGATCATTCGAATTTTCGATTATGAATGATAAATCGAATGATCATTCGAATTATCGATTATGAATGATAAATCGAATGATCATTCGAATTATCGATTATGAATGATAAATCGAATGATCATTCGAATTATCGATTATGAATGATAAATCGAATGATCATTCGAATAATCGATTATGAATGATAAATCGAATGATCATTCGAATAATCGATTATGAATGATAAATCGAATGATCATTCGAATTATCGATTATGAATGATAAATCGAATGATCATTCGAATTATCGATTATGAATGATAAATCGAATGATCATTCGAATTATCGATTATGAATGATAAATCGAATGATCATTCATACGATTATGAATGATAAATCGAATGATCATTCGAATTATCGATTATGAATGATAAATCGAATGATCATTCGAATTATCGATTATGAATGATAAATCGAATGATCATTCGAATAATCGATTATGAATGATAAATCGAATGATCATTCGAATAATCGATTATGAATGATAAATCGAATGATCATTCGAATTATCGATTATGAATGATAAATCGAATGATCATTCGAATTATCGATTATGAATGATAAATCGAATGATCATTCGAATAATCGATTATGAATGATAAATCGAATGATCATTCGAATTATCGATTATGAATGATAAATCGAATGATCATTCGAATTTTCGATTATGAATGATAAATCGAATGATCATTCGAATTATCGATTATGAATGAGAAATCGAATGATCATTCGAATTATCGATTATGAATGATGCGCAAACCTGGCAGTTTATAATTTCGTTTTATATACTTTTACAGTGTAAGCGAATGATCATTCAAAACATCGATTATGAATTATGTGCTAACTTTGCAATTTCGATTTGTTAATATTACTTAACACAATATTAATAATGGAATCACTGATATGATCGAATAGAAATAGAAATATATTTTTAATCCCTAGATGGATACATCGTCAATTTACATAATGAGTTAAACATTAAAATTGAAATTTAATGCAGAAACCGAATGATATATCAATATATCATATTATAATCGACAGTCGACATAGCAATAGTACTGTGTCGGGATTAGTATTCATTTCATATTTCATAATCGATTCAAGCGAATGATATCTTGGTTGCCATAATCGAATGATCCAAACTACAAAGTATGTACAATCGAAACACCTCCACTCTCCAGTGCTAGCAAAGCCTTCCCATCCCAGTGCAAGTAGATGCAGATACTGAATGATATATCGATATATAATAGTACTGTGTCGGGATTGAATATTCATTTCATATTTCATAATCGATTCAAGCAAATGATATCTCGGTTGCCATAATCGAATGATCGATTATTCGGCCATAATCGAAATATTTCGATTATATCATTCATAATCGCCCAACACTAATTAAAACAGATTATGTCAAGTACACAATATTTGAAAAAAAATTACGTTTTAACAAACTATGCAAACTATTAAACAAGAGCAACGAACGAATGCCCCCAAATTTGTCATTTGTTTAAATCAGAAAATCTATTCATTCAGTATAGGTATTATGTTTGAAAACTAAAAACTTTTGTAATTTAACAAAACTGAAACCATTCGCCAAAACAAAAGTAAACATGTATTTTCATTATTAATCAATAATAAAATGTATACATTCAAAACCAAATCTGCAAGACACTTTAAAGAAGTGTATATCTATACGAAAAAACTATTTCTTAGATACTTCGAAAGGATCTTAGATACCAGATACTTTCAACAAAAAGTGTCTACTAAGTAATATTTAAAAAATCACCTGGTAGGTTCCTGATCATCATCTCGATCGTCGTCGCTTGATATTAATCGGTTTGTACGGTATGGCGTTGGTGGCCTGAAAAGAATATTTTTGTTTGTTATAAAACTGAATATTATACGGCAAACGTTTTGCCTTTCTGTCATCTTCAAAATTAGAATACAGAATACATGCCGTTCGAAACGCTCCGTTTCACCAGATAAAATTGATACTATTTCCACATCATCATCTGACGAATCTTGTACGGGATCCATGTTGCTTAAACATTATTGAATTTACAACATTAGCATTTCTAGTTCTAATTTTTCAATCAGCAATAAAATAAACTATAATTATAAATCTTTGATTAACGTCTGAGAAAAATTGGTCGACAATTTTATTTACTTGAAAACTATAATTATATTATAGTTCATCGTTTTTTTTTGTAATATGATTTTTCATAATAAAAAAGACGGGTTGCACTCCGGGAGTGTCGGCAGAAGTGAAAACTTGAATATTAACGTCTTACGAATTTTCGATCAGGTCACGTGTCCTGACGCGAGTTTAACATTTTTTACCCATTACAAAAAAAGTGTACAAAAGTTTTCGTCTTACGAATTTTCGATCAGGTCTTACGCATTTTCGATCAGGTCTTACGAATTTTCGATCTGACGCGAGTTTAACATTTTTTACCCATAACAAAAAAAGGGTACAAAAGTTTTCGTCTTACGAATTTTCGATCTGACGCGAGTTTAACATTTTTTACCCATTACAAAAAAAGTGTACAAAGCCGCTAAAGAAGTTTTCACTTCAATAAATACAATAATTAATAAAAAATCGCAGGATTGTGTACAAAAATTAGATTTATTAATTGTACGACGTTTCGTCTATAGATTTAGACTTTTTCAAGTACAAATGTGAAAATTTAAAACAATAATTATGAAAATAAACATTAATTACTAACCATAGCAATTAACAAAAGTTAAGGTACATAAGACAAAAACATGGCAACAAGTTTATGTATACAAATTAAACAATAAAAATAAATAAAAATACGAAAGTTAGTTCAATTTCATTACATAGTTATACTGACTACTTAAATTTTGAGTATCTGTTCTGTAATTAATAGAATTGTTTTTTCTAATAAAACACATTTCACTGATATTGCGTTTCTTTCAATTTGACTCTTTATCTAATATTTGAACTTCATTAAAAAGAAATTTATGTCCAGTGTCGAAATGATGAGATGACAACGCGGTCTTATTATCACTTAATAAATTTATGTTTCTACAGTCCATTCTGTGTTGGTAAATTCTATGTTTTAGTAGCTGTTTTGTTTGCCCCACATAGCACTTATTACATTCACAAGGTATTTTATAAATAATATTAGATTGATGTAAAATAGGTGTTTTATCTTTAAGACTTGTGAACAACCTATCTAATTTATTTAAGTTATAAAACACCAACTTGATTTGTGTTAGAAAACAGTCTGTTGATCTTGTAGGATAAGTTCTTGACGAATTTTTTGTTTAAATTGTATACATAAACTTGTTGCCATGTTTTTGTCTTATGTACCTTAACTTTTGTTAATTGCTATGATTAGTAATTAATGTTTATTTTCATAATTATTGTTTTAAATTTTCACATTTGTACTTGAAAAAGTCTATATATTATTTATATTTGATATAAAATTTGGCGAATATAGAAGGGTTTTAACTGTCCACTTACTTTATTATGTAAATTAACTGAATGCACTGTAATACTGTATCAATTTTATATTATGTACTACATATTATTGAATTTTGCATATTCTCAAATTTTCTTTATTTTTTATCTCTTTTTTGTTGTATGGCTTTCTTTATATTTGTTATATGTAATCTGTTATTGGGTTTTATACCTGTTGATTACTATAATAATAATTAAATAAATCTATAGACGAAACGTCGTACAATTAATAAATCTAATTTTTGTCCACAATCCTGCGATTTTTTATTAATTATTATCTCGATTGACACGATATCTAATATAAATAAATACAATATATAATTAATTGAAAGAAGTTTTGGAAGAATCCGTGGCATATGGATTGATAAAAAGTAAGGTAATTATTTAGTTTCGCGGTCACCTGGTTTTTTGGCTCTAGAAAATCGAAAAATCATCCGATTTCGATGAATTTTTTTTTAAATCTTCGTTTTTATGGCGGATTTATGGAAAAAATACGAAAATTGAAAAAATCAATATTTCTCACAGTTTCATGACTTTAAATGCAAAAAAAATTGACTTTCTACATATAATTCTTTATAACTGTTTCTGACGTCGTGGAATCAAGTTCGTATATTTTTTTTCGCAATCTACATAAAAAAATGAATAATTTGAAAAAAAAATTTTCAAAAAAGTTAATTTTTTTTTTAAACGATAAATGGGTATGCGAATTGTAATTCCGGGGTGAACGATAAAGGGGTATGCGAATTGTAATTCCGGGGTGAACGATAAAGGGGTATGCGAATTGTAATTCCGGGGTGAACGATAAAGGGGTATGCGAATTGTCTCGCAGTGAAACGGGAAGGGGCAAATGTGGAGTTTTTAAAAAAACAATTCCGGGGTGAACGATAAACGGGTATGCGAATTGTAATTCCGGGGTGAACTAATTTTTTTCATAAATCCGCCGTAAAATGGAACTTTTTGAGACCGAGATCATTGAAATCCATCTATTTTTCGATTTTCTAGAGCCAAAAAACCAGGTGACCGTGAAAGTAAATAATTACCAAAAGTAATACCGAATTATTAAAATTGCATTCATCACTGACGTTTCGGCACATTTCGTACCGTCATCAGAGTTTCAAATGCCGAAACGTCAGTGATGAATGCAATTTTAGTAATTCGGTATTACTAACAGCCTTTGTGATATTTAAAGTCGTTGGAGAGTTAAGCGGTGAGTGGAAGTTTCGAATTAAAGTCGGGACAGTGACATTGCTGGAATGTAAATTTTACTTATATAGTATTGTAACTGTAACAATGTGAAATCTAATTATTGACATATTTTTTTTTTCAATGCAAATGTATTTTGACGAACTAGTTTTTAATAGCCTAAGTTACTCTTTATAACATTAGCTATCTGCAAGTCCCGTCAAATCGGTCCAGTCGTTGAGGAGATAAGCCGGAACAGACAGACAAAAACTTTAAAAATTGTTTTTTTTTATAAGTACCGTAAAAAGCAGTTATTATGACATTACAGACACTTCAATTTTATTTATCTGTATAGATGTAATAAATACAAGCTGGACACTGCCACACTTCATGTTTTTCCTTCACTAAGCAGTTAAATAAAAAAAATAAAATTATAACGTATGAAACAGGCTAATTTAACAGTGTCTTATTTCTAAAGAAAATCGTCAATAACGTATTCTAATTATCTTTGAACTAAAATGTATTTATTATTACGCATGCAATAGGTTAAGTTGTACAACAGCTTCTATTGCTGAACTTATGCCTTTTGGTCTTTTAACCAATAAATATTATTATTGTATGTATTATAAAAAATATAACTAATTTAATGCAAGTTAAACAAAATGTTAAAAGAATAAAATATAGTTGCTGACTTACTTATTTGCGCACAATCAGAGAACATACACTTCGAAGAATTAAGCGGCCATTATTCCACAAACTGACTTTGACAGTACGCTGTGGAGACGCTATAATTCAGACTTGCCAACCTACAGAAGTAATAAAGAATAGGGTCTATCATAGAAAACTCAACATGATGATTTGTTCCGAAAAAAGTTTTGAGAATTTTCACTCATAAGTTACGTGTAACATACGATTATAAAATTATTCTCTTATCGATGAGTGTTTATACGTTAAAAACATAAAAAAACTAAGTGCTGTAAGTAGAATATTTATTTATTTTGCAACGAAAGATCAAAACCTTACATGCGGAACAAATATCTGCGGACCACTTCAAAATGTACGCATGTGAATCAGGCTTTTCCATAGATTTCACTGACAACGTGACTATTTCACTGATCTTTAATATATAGATTGTTTTTCACTGAAAACGTGACTCGTCCACTGATCTCTAATATATGGATTAGGTTTTTCGCAGCAAACTTAATTGATTTTTAATATGTAGATTCTCTGCTGTAGATTGTAAATGAGATTACTTATTCTAGCTTATTATGTGTATATATTAATGGATATTTTCAGTATTGAAGCTTAATATAGGGAATAGAAAACGTATAGTCCATTGTCTAACAGGTAATATGCTTCAGATGCTTTCTCGTGATTCACCAAACATCATGTGGTCGTCGTCATGTGTTTGTTGCGTTGGTAATTGATTGTTTAGTTTTAGCTGGTTCTAGTACAATTTATACACGACAGTTAAGAAGGCTGTCGGCATTAAGTATACCGTATAATGTTTATTGTTATATTATAATATTCAAGTGTTTCTTTACTTTGTTTGCTAAAATACTGGAAAATACATTCGCGTAAATATAAAAATATAGCGTAAATAAAAGACTTTTTTCATTAAGTTTCAATAATCTAGATTCTGCGTGTTGTGTGTGTTGTCGGTATAATAATATCAAGGACTGGTGCCATCGAAAATTCTATCAAAAAGTTACGGTAGGTCATTTTTATATACCTACTTATCAACTTGACTACTTATATTTTCAAGTTGCTGCTTTATAAGCAACGTAACGTTACATAATGATATTTTGCTTACTCTCAAATCAATAATAACAATTTGCATAGATGACAGGTAGTTGCCTTGAATGTACGTAGGGTACCCATAACAAAACAATATGCATGAAAATTAATATCAGGAAATTGTTATTGGCGACAAAGCAAGCGTTGAGTCCGTAATATTTCTGTTGATGTTATCTGATTTAAAAAATCGGTATGCAGATTTGTAGCACAGTGTTGCTATTGTTGTTGTATAATGAAACACACATTGTTACAGTTAAATGCTATATGAGAAAAATGTATTTTCCAAACAGTGTCACTGTCGGGACTTGAACTCGATACTTCCACTAACTTTAGCAAACAAATAGAAAAAATGTCACCTTTGATTCACACTTACAAAGTAGCTCTCATTCGAGTGACGGTTCATAATCTATGATGCTTAGCTCTCGGATTATGTGAAATACAGTTGCAAATATGCTTCATTATGAGAATGAGAAGTCATCCGTCGCGATAGTGGAAGTTTCGCGTTTAAGTCCCGACAATTACATTGCTCGGAAAATAAATTTTTCTCATCGTATAGCATTGTAACTTGTAACAACGTGTGTTTCGTACAACAACAATAGCAAAGACTGTGCTGTTACGTATATTATTATTATTATTATCATCATGTACTTTAAGTTCTAACCAGCCACAGTTTATATACTGTGGTTCAAACATTGTAATATTATAATAATTATATTAGCACTTCGTTTGTTACTAATTAGCGTCTAGCATCTTACAAATGTTGCAAAACGCGTGAAAAAATATCCGTGACTCAATAATTGTCTTATATTCTGTACCTGTTTATATAGGTTATTTGAATTTTCAATAAAAATGTAAATAATATACAGTAATAATGTGTGTACCGTCTAAAAAAGTTTAGTTATTTTACATTTTATTTTAATCTTAAGTACAATACAGTAATTTAGCTCCATCTTATTATATCTACTTTAACAATACCGGTCGTGCGATGTGAATGTGTTATAATTCGTTGTAAACAGTTTATTTAAATTTTAGACGAACAAAAGACAGAACAAGTACAATAACAAATTATTGACTGTCTCGCCAAACTAGATTTACTAATTTATTTATTCGTACGTAGTTACGAATAATGAATAACAATGAAAACAATTATAAATTACAGTTTAATATGCTTTTTTTTCACGTACGTTGAGTAATTTCACTGCTCATTAAGAATTATAGTGTAAACAGAGTAGTTTTCCTTGTCAATTTATAATAGATTGAAAAATAACTGTAAATGAGTTCTATTATGCACGATTTCAATTAACACGCAAGTAAAGCTACGTAACATTTCGTCGTTGGCTCTGTAATACCTCTTATGTGCATATAGTTGGCAGATTTTACGTGTTTTAGATGAAAAGACTCAGGAAACGAAGCTCTATACACTAGTAATACCTCCAAATTAATTTTAAAGTAAACAACAAGGGGAAGTAACTCTTATAGAAAAGTTGTATCAAATAATTCCTCTCATGTGCCAATAAATCCGAAATTAACGTTAAATATTTTTTAAGAAAATACTTCGTCTTAATTAAACACGTATAGTGAAAATAAGTATGAATTAGTAATGTACCTCTGAAATTGCTAGTTCTTACCATCCATTACTGAAATAACCACTTTTTGGCCTTTCCTGCAAATTTTACTTTTTGCACATAAGAGGTATTACAGAATCAACGACGATTTGCTGTACGAAAGTCACGTCGCTCTTCTGGAAATTATTGCGGCATTTGAAAATTCGTAAATTTTTTGAAGCAACGTTTTTCGCATCATTAATCTTACAAGAAGATCAAAATCTATATCAAAAATCCATTAAGACATTTACGAAAACCTACATTGTAAAGAATACTGAATATGCTATGGTTTAAAATGATGTTGGGGTAGGTTCCCTACCCCATCATCATCACCTTCCGCCGCCAAAGAACCCAATATATTATATCGATTACCATTTCTCATAAGAATACCAAGAATACTTTCAAAAAAAATGTTTAAAGTGAAACTTTTATTCTATCGCCCCGAATTTTTCTGGCCGTCTGTTGCATGTCGCATTACAGGCGGCCGAGGAGTAGGGGTAAAGTGAAAGGCGTTCGGAGTAGGCGCTCGGTAGAGCAGTCAAGGCCAATATGGCGGCGCCCATGGTTAGCATCAGCTGACCGTGTAGTATGTATAACACATAGTCAGTCTGTCATGCGGGCAAGTGCTGTACAGTGTTTACATGTTTTTATTCGTGTATTCATGTGAATATTGTTGTTTATAATTAATCGTGATGGATAAGTGTCTACAATCCAATAAAAGTTTCACTTGCGTCGTGGTTTCTTAAAACCACACAACTGTTTTTTTTTTTTTTGTTTTGTTTATGGCCTGACTTATGTCATTGGCCAGAGCCGAAACTTTCAAAATTCTGCACACGAAGAAACCTCAAGGCAAATTACATAATTCATGAATATAAATAATTTTCTATTGTATGTTAATACATGTTTTTTTTTTTTAAGGATGTCATTCAGTAATTTCACCGTGACGAATAACGCCGTAGCGGGAAGAATGAATATTACGTCTGTTTATAATTAATAACAAATCGGTATGTTTTTTTTTATTTTTATATAAATGCGAAAATACCATCTCCGCAGTCTTTTATGTAGGCTCTATAATGTAGCATCAAAACAATTTCAAAACTGAATAATTAATAAGCGAGTACCTGATTTCATACGATTTCATTGAGGTTGTCCCTCCTATCAAAATTATAATAATTTCAGACAGCATAAACAAATAATGTAAATCAACTTTTTCGTTCTCATATCCTTCCTGAAAATTGCAAACTGGAAGCATCTACGGTCATTTCTTCCATGTTTAGTCGGTCACTTAGTAATTTAGTCGCTCACTTAGTAATTTAGTCGCTAACTTAGTAATTTAGTCGCCCGACTATTATTTTAACATCTCAAGTTATTAAAACAGTATCTCATCATCAGTCACCAAATTTGTTTTTTTTATTCGACCGTTTTATAATTCCCCTATTGAGTATTGAAGGGAAAAACTGACGAGCGCGTTTTTTAGGAGTGTTCACTTGCAAAATTTATTTATTGTATGTTTTATTTCAGATTTTACGCCGCAACTACATAAACAATGGATCCAAAAATATTTTTGCCGGGAATTCTAATAATTCTAATAGTAGTTTTTCAAACCTACACTTTCAACGGAGAATTGGCAGAATTGGAATGCCCAGACGAGTGCGAATGTCATTATTTCAGAATCAATTGGGTCACCGATTGTTCGGAAAGCAATCTTACCGAAATACCGTACGACGAACTCAGTTTAAACGTATACGTATTAGATATGAACGGAAACAGAATATCGACACTTAAGCAGTTCCCTGAAGATATCAAACTTCGGCGGCTACAATTGGCTGATAATTTGTTGACTGAGCTTAACGCAGAACCTTTCACAGGTCTGGCTTACCTACTGGATGCTGATTTATCGGGCAATAAAATCACCAAAGTCGACCCTGAAGCGTTTAGGTACGTGCCTATTAGTGATGTGCCGGATATCCGTATCCGTTGGTTTTTGGCAGATCTTTTATGGATCTTTTACTTTATTAATTTTCAATTCATAGATGAAATTTTATATACAGGGTGTCCCATTAAGAATGGGACATAGAACAACCGCAGATTCTCCAATTCAAAAGAAATATGCTTAGATAAAATGTTACTCGCTCTACCAGTGGCGTACGGCAGGAGTAAGTAATGTTTGTACGCCTTCTAAATGTTACGCCGCTGTCTAAATTTTAATTTTGACTATAATTTTAATTTTTTTGATATTTTCTAAGTCAATAATGTACACTTGTTAGTTTGTTGTAAAGTCATTGGTTTTCGAGATATTCGCAGTTTTTAAGACAAAATTGTAAAAATGAATATTATTAACAATAATACAAATAAAAAGTACATGTCTATCTATCTTTAACTGCGAATATCTCGAAAACCAATGACTTTACAACAAACTAACAAGTGTACATTATTGCCTTAGAAAATATCAAAAAAATTAAAATTATAGTCAAAATTAAAATTTAGACAGCGGCGTAACATTTAGAAGGGGTACAAGCATTACTTACTCCTGCCGTACGCCACTGGTAGAGCGAGTAACATTTTATCTAAGCATATTTCGCTTAATCGTTTTATTTTGAATTGGAGAATCTGCGGTTGTTCTATGTCCCATTCTTAATGGGACACCCTGTATAGGTGATTAGGTAATAATGAAAACCTGTTAAATACCATTCAGATTATTTTTTATTTTTTTAAATCGTATTTGGCACCTTTATATTGCAAACATTTATCGTAGTGAATACCATACTAATAGTACAGAACTCAAAGGTACTAAATCAACTATCTTTATAATGAGATATTGCACATCGATCTATGGAAAGAGACAATCTGTTATGAGAGTTAACTCTTAAAGAGGTCAATAACTTTTTTCCATAACAGATAGTTTCTTTCCAAAGGTTGATGTGCAATATTTATCGCCGCGTACTCTAAGAAAGTTAAGATCCGTATCCGTATTCGCGGATCTTGAAACCAAAAATCCGTATTCAGATCCGTATCCGCGGATATACATTTTTAACGATCCGGCACATCACTAGTACCTGTTATTTTTTTTGTCGTTTCTTTATTTCACGAAAAAACTATAGATTTTTCTAAACCGGAACATCAAATACCAATAACGGCTAATAAAAATATTTTTTCCAGCGACAGCCCCGGCTTCATAACCTTGGAACTTCAAGGTAATCCGCTGGATTCGGTCGACGGTCCATTTCTCTCGTCGCACACTCTGTTATATTTAGACATAAGCAGTTGTGGTTTAACCAACACAAACGCACAGTTTTTTGCAAATATAACAGCACTCAACACGTTGGATCTTAGCAACAACCCGCTGACGGATTTGAAAAACAACCCGTTCGAACCACTGATATCGTTAGAAATACTCAAGTTGAATAACTGTAACCTGACTTTCATAGATCCGGTCGCGTTTTCGAAATTGTCGAATTTAAAAACCTTGGAACTGGAAAGAAATGAACTGACGGGTGCCGATTGGACGGCCATTCTGAAAAATTTGATTCGTCTGGAATATTTAAATTTGAGAAATTCTAAACTGAAAACAATCGCGGACGATGCATTTAATAACTGTATATGGATGCGGACATTGATTTTAAGCGAAAACCAATTCGTCGATTTGAATGTCGCCAATGTTTTAGGCCACGGTTTAAAGAATTTGGAGACGTTGGATCTGTCCAATTGTCATTTAATAGAACCGATGTCGGAAAATGCGTTTGAAAATCTAGCTAAGCTACGAACACTGCATTTGTCCGGTAATACGTTAAGCAGTAAAGATTTGTTCACGGCATTGAAGCCTTTGGTAAATATACAAACATTATCTCTGAGCGATTGCGGTCTGTCGCAATTACCCGACAGCTTTCATATATTCACGAATTTGCAAGAATTGGATATTTCTCGTAATCCGCTATGCGATGCGTTCACAGAACTTTTGGCGCCCCTCGAAAAGCTCGAATATCTCAACATGGGTTACAGTAATTTGTCATATATTTCGCCGGACACGTTTTCTAAGATGACGTCGATGAAACGATTGGTGCTGTCCGGTAACGATTTGAATTCTTTCGAGGCCGGACTATTCGGTAATTTGACGCATCTCGAAAGCTTAGAAATCGATTTTTGTGGCCTGAGACGCCCGTTAAATGCGACTGTTTTCTTCAATAATTTAACATACACGGATCTGAAAGAGCTAAAACTGGCCGGAAATCCGTTACGCATATCAAAAACCGGGCCGTTTTTACCCAAACAATTATCGAGACTTCAAATTTTGGATTTAAGCAATTGTAATCTAACTTCGTTGCCGGAAGAAGCTTTTTCCAATACAAAAAATATAACGAAACTGATTTTACAGAGCAATAACTTTTCATCCGACACTCTGAAATTTTTAAAATTATTACCTCAACTGGAAGAATTGGATTTGAGTCATAATAATTTTACAATCCTGTCGCCGAAAGTGTTTGACAATAACGCAAAGCTGCGGTCTTTGAAATTAATCGGTAATCCGTGGAAATGTAACTGCGAAATAGCGGAGATGTGGGATTGGGCGAACATTTATAAAAACGATTTGGGCATCCTTGTCGGTTCGCTCGCCACGCCCGAAGATACCGCGGTAGGCGGACAGAAACGTAAGAAAGGACTTTTCTGCCATTATAACGAAACTCAGATGAGAGACGCGTCCAATGCGAATAAAACTACCGGCGGCAGAAGACCGTTCATTAACCCAAAACGAGAATTGCACACCATGAATCGCACGTGGGCAAAATACGTTCGAGAATCGGGATGCGTGGCTCCGCCGAAACATTCTCGACGCGAGAGACATGTTAGTTCGGACTATGCCGAAAATGACGGATTTCCCGCGACGTGGATAATGGTTTTCGGAAGTGTGTCGTTTCTGATTTTAGGTATTATCGGCGTCGCTATCGAAGTAGTCTTTTATGTTAGAAAAGTTCGTAGAAATCAAGAATAAGAGTACAATGCATTATACAACGTACCGATAATTTATACTAAATATTATATATATACAGGGTGACATATGCGAAACGGACGTTTTTCAAATGAATGTATAATCAGTTTTTTTGGATGAAAAAATTGGTTGTCTGTAAAGTCGGTTTACGAACGATAGTTTTACGTGATAACGTATTCCGCTCGAAAATCATATTTAATAATACATAACCTAAATTTTTAGTAGCTGTCAAACTATATTTTTACCGACTAATAATTTGATCAACCAAAGCAAAATACATATTTTTAAGCAATTATAAAAGACATTTAAAAGAATGTATATATATTATATATTTGTTAACAAACCGTATAATTTATCTGCTGTTATGAAATGCAGATCCATTATCGTGGCTTGGATGAATCGGTAATAATTTATATGACACAAAAAACATCCGTGCAAAAACGAACAAATAACGATGTATTATCTGAAAAATTGCTTTAAAAATTCGATAATTTATGACATTTTTTATTAGATATCTTGATTTTAAGTCTTAATTTCCACGGTTTATAAAACAAAGGCCGTCCGTCAGATGTAGCTTTCGCTGGAACAGCCGAAAAAAATGTTGAACGCACACTACTCTCTGACGTCACGCGAGAAGAGTGAAATGCGTACAAGCCGACGCCGATCGTGCTTCTCTATCGGTTATACTGCGCTCTCGCTTGCACTCACAGGGTCAGGCGGAACGTTACGGCGTTACACTTTTTCGTGCGTGCAGCTGGTGTTTTCATCAATTTATAAGACGTTATCACGTCAAAAAATAATTTGTTTTAAAAAACGACAGATTAATACCTACCATTTGATTTAATATAGGTAGTTAGGTATGAAAAATTATATCATTCAGGTGGCGGCCATTCTCTTGAATGCACACTTCAAGTCTGTGCCGAAAGTTATCCATAACTTTCGTTAACAGCTCTCGTTCAACCAAATGCACCTCTTCTGTAATGGCATCTTTTAACTCCATTAATGCTTCCTGTTAATCTGAAACCTTTAATCCATCGCAGGATCGTATTACGGCTTGGAATTGCGCCATTCCGACCGATATTAAAATGGCGACGAAAGATCCGCTGTGTTGCAATAACAGACTCACCATTTCGAACGAACGTATCGTACGCGAACACTCGCTGCTGTATCGTCCACTGCTCCATTTTATCTAAAACGGTAGGTCACTTCGAAGCGAACTTTCTAAACCGCAACAATTTTCTACCACTGACAGCTGTGTACTAGCCATTCTAAAAACGTCCGTTTCCCATATGTCACCTTGTAGTACGGTTCCCAACATAATTGACAGTGAGATCATATTATGTGAGTGTTATGTCGCTGCCAATTGTTTCCGAACCATACTATAGCTTGTTTCAATCAAAGATCGGTTATTGAATTCGTTACTTTTGGCACTTTTTACCTCGGCACTGTGCGACGAATGATATTACAAATATTACAAATAACAGTTACACTTTGCTGCAACATAAATGTAAAAAGTACGAAAAATAAGGAACGCCAACCTATAATAATTTAATATATTTAAAATTATCCAGTTTTCTGGTGATATATTTAATAGATAGCACCGGTGCGGTCACACTATCACAAATTTATTAAAACCTAAAATAATAAATTCGTTCCAAGCAGCCGCGAACGGTAATAGAACCGTACACAGTCTTGTCACTGCGCAAGACTGTCTTGCGCAGTATCGATTTTTAAGCTAGTGCGCAAATTAGTCTTGCGCAGTGACAAGACTGTGTATGGTTCTATTACCGTTCGCGGCTGCTTAATAATAATAAGTATTATTAATGTGGATAATGATTTACTTTTATATCGATTTTTACCATGTTACTGAAGTTTTAACCTAAAGTAGAAAAATAAAATATTGATTGTAGGTATTTATTCCAGACATAAACTCATTAAACACGTCTAGGTTTTTATAAAATTGCTTATATTTGATTCACAGAAAGCATTTCGTTTATTTTAATATTGTTAGTTAACAAAAATGACAAATTAATCTTTCGTTGGACCGTTTATTTATAAAAAAATATTAAATAATTTTAAAAAATCTATTTTTTTTAATTTACTGAACTTAGGCTGTGAAACAAAAATATTTGCAAATATTTTGTATTATGATAAGGTATACCTGAAGGTAGTGTAATTTTGGTCGTAGCTTATAAGTTTATTTTTCGAATTCATGCTTTTTCATTTCAATGTCTAATATATCCACTGGTGTGTCCAAATAGATTAATTGAAAAATTGTTATTTTTAATTTATTGTTAACAATTATTTATAAGGCTCATACACCATACGATAATAAAAATAAATTTACTGTTTTTTTTTTTTTTTTTTTTGTTACCTATTCCGAATCAATATATTGCACTGGTTAAAAAAAATCAAAACAATATCAGATAAATTAAAGGAGGTTATTACTCACCGAGACCGCCTGTCCGAATGTCGGATGCCGCTCTGCACCCGGTCGTCCTGGCTACTTCTGTTTGTTATCTAACTCCTACGCGGGTATGTAGTTTCTTTTATGTACAGATATAAATGACGTTCTACTGTATAAAAAAAATTGGTTGTCTGTAAAGTCGGTTTACGGACGATAGTTTTACGTGATAACGTATTCCGCTTAATAATACATAACCTAAATTTTAGTAGCTGTCAAACTATATTTTTACCTACTAATAATTTGATCAACCAAAGCAAAATACATATTTTTAAGCAATTATAAAAGACATTTAAAAGAATGTATATACAGGGTGAGTTTTAAGCTGATGCTTTTTTTTTACAGCGTGTAAAAATCAAATAGACGAGCAAATATTTCAAATAGTTTTTTTATCAAAACTCAAAAATAAGAGAGAAACAGCCTTTCGAAGTTTAAATATATTTTCTTTAATTTTGAGGTCGGTCCTGGGGTTATATTATGTCACTATGGAAATAAGTTGTTATTATCAAGTATGTGTATTGTTCAGTTTTTGAGAGAATTGTGTGTGCCTCAATTATTTTTGATAATAATAACATATTTCCATAGTGACATAATATAACCCCAGGACCGACCTCAAAATTAAAGAAAATTTAATAAAATTTATTTAAACTTCGAAAGGCTGTTTCTCTCTTATTTTTGAGTTTTGATTAAAAATCTATTTGAAATATTTGCCCGTCTATTTGATTTTTACACGCTGTAAAAAAAAGCATCAACTTAAAACTCACCCTGTATATTATATATTTGTTAACAAACCGTATAATTTATCTGGCCATCTGTCAGATGTAGCTTTCGCTGGAACAGCCGAAAAAAATATTGAACGCACACTACTCTCTGACGTCACGCTAGAAGAGAGAGACTATCGCTTATATCGCGCTCTCGCTTGCGGAACGTTACTCTTTTTCGTGCGTGCAGCCGGTGTTTCATCAATTTATAAGACGTTATCGCGTCAAAAATTTGACAAACGCCTGTTCTAGACAAAAATAATAACAGCTGGTAATCACTGAGAAAAGAATAAATTAAGATAGTCAACTGGATATTAAAATAATGTTCGGAAATTTTAACAAATAAAACCACTTGTATACTTCAGTTACTTGTAATTTTTTTATTAACAATTTTATATACCATGTCGTCGATAGTTTCAAAACAAAATAAGGAAACTTCCTTACGCAGGTAATACAATGAATGTGATAATATTTTTCTAGTGAAATGTTTCCGAAGATGAAATAGTAAAGAAAAAAAATTTATTTGTGCATTATTATGATTTCAAATTAAAACGTTTTTACTATTTATGGTAAACAATGAAACTGTCTTTTAAAAATACACATTTATTGCCAATGGAAAATGAATTAATGCACGATTGAAAAAAAAAAACAAACAACTTAACATTCTTACTTTCTGAGCAATTACAAAACTGGAACAAAGCGATTGCCCGCTAACACTACGTCTTTCTAGATTTTGGTTTTGACTTGACGGCATTAATGGTCTGAACAATTTGTTCGATTTCAGCCGCTTCATTGTGTCCTTTGTCTCCCGTGTTAAATTGTTTAGGGTGTGCAGACGACGAAACTAATGTTGAATTTACTTTACCGAACAATCGGTACATTAATTGAGAAACTTTTTCGGCGTTATAAAATAGCAATCCAACAAAAAGAGCAAACGGTAAAATCCATACAGAGGATTGATTTATATCTTGATCGCTCGCTTTGGTCTTGGGATAAAAGCCAAGATTAACATGTTTAAACGACGCGTTTGCTTGAAAATAGACGGGATCGATTTTGTAGTTATGCGTCGCTTGAGACAGACTGGATTCCAACTGGACAAAATAATTTCTATTATCTAACGGAAGCGAATTCAACGTTACGAACACGCCCGGATTGTTGGTAACGGGTCGTTTTTGACTTATCAATTGCGGGTCGAGGCGAAGCGAATGCAGAGGAGTTCCGGCCGTTTCAGAATTACACAATTTTACACGCAAGGCTCTGTAATGTTCTGGATCGGGCGTGTACACGTGAACCGTTATGTCCATCCGTGACGGCGGCTGCAGTGCCGTTATTTGTAGACCTTTTATATCTCCGCTCACGTTCTAAAAGCATACGACTCGCATAAGCAAGCGAAAATCTCTTCGATAAACGCATCAAGCTTACATAGCTGGAGGAAGCTTGAAATGCTTTTTCTTATGTGACTACTTAAGAAAATCTGGGGTCATGCTTTCTCTCGCGCACCGCGCCCTGATTGGCTGATTCAAGTGGTACACCGTACACGTCGCGACAACCAATCAGAGCACGGAGCAAGAGAGAAAGCTTGACCCCGGATTTTTTCTTAAGTATTAACGCAAATGCACCCGCTTTGCTCCCTCCAGGTATGTAAGCTCGATGGATAAACGATAGAAAAAAAAATAGTACGGTACCGGAATAGATATAGACGCTCGCGATGTCAGAACAGGACTCGACGCAATTTGTTTGAGGCGCAAAGAATACGAGCATTTTGGCTGCAATCCACGAACGCGAAATTGGCCTGCAGCGTCGGCCGTACCTTCTTCGACGTGTCCCGCACAAAACGCTGTCGCCGGGTCATCGGTCGAATATCCGACCGCTTCCACGACGGCGGCCGCTTCGTCCAGACCGCCCAGCGAAACTACTCGGCCATAAACACTGAACGCTATTCTTTTACCGCTGCAATTTCAAATAGATAATAATAACGATAATGTTTTTTTTTATCATCAATTCAGATCGCTTAGTTTTAACAACCTTAATTTAATTTGTACACTTTGGCCTTCTTCGATAGAAATCATTTTTGAATTCGGTTCAAATATATATTCTTTCATCATCGGTCGCAAAAAATACTGACTCGGACTGAGAGAATTAAAAGTAATTTTTCCGTCCGCAGCCGTTTGTAAATTTCTTCGATAGCTTTCTCCGCCAGATACAGACAACAAAACGCCCTGAAATAGAATAAATAAAAATGAGCACATTTACAAAATAACTCCGCGCTTAAAAAAATACGCACTCACCTGTAAAGGACTTCCGTCTGCCTGATCGACTACTTCCACGATAATTTCGGCAAGTTTGTGCGCATTGAAATTTCCCGACGCGTCCGGGCCAGAAAATACGTACGTTTCTTTTTCGGCTTTGACCGTATAATCTAAAGATCCGTCCAGCGGCCCGAACTTAAATGCGCCGTCTTCGCCCGTTTCTACAAAAAGTGGTTCTAGGCCCGGCGCCGAAACCGTGATCAAAACATCAGACAGTGGAGGAATAATTTTTCCGCGTACGGTTTTTCCTTTCAGCGCAGTAAATTCAGCAGCTAACGGTATACAATCGGAGCCTCCGACTACCAATAATTTCCTCGGTTTAAACAACAGAGAACTCGATGCCGGAAGGACGTTGACTTTTTCTTCATGCCGAAGAAACAGTTTGAATTCATATATATACTTGTCGGACATTCTCAAAGATTTCAAATTGCCGAATTCTGTTTTTACAGTGTCGTCCATATTAAATACATAAACGTGCAAGTTATCTACGTTATCGACCGAGGTTATTTGCAGTCCCAACGAATGTGTTTCGGCAACTATATTCACAGGCTCGCGAGACAACTGATCCGTACTCCATTGTATCATCGGCGGCTGAAATCCATGACAACCGAACGGGACAAATTCGTACGTGCCGCCATATTTTACACAATGAGTACTTAAACCGGTTGGCAAAGTGAATGTCCCCTCGACTGTTTCACTCGTGTTTTGGATCAGTTTATATTTTAACTAAAATACAAATTTACATATCGGAATCATTTCTATACATAAACGTACATGCAGACTGCACTAATTTTGGGGTTTCAAAAGTGCTAAAACATACAAACTAATTCAAATTACAAAAAATATGCCTTCAAGGGCTCAGCAAATTTCCAGTATAACGTTGAAAAAGCTGTCGCAGCCCGGTTATAAGTAGAAGGAAAATGATTTTTAACAGACTTCAAAAAAGGAGGAGGTTCTATGTTCGACTGTATATATATATTTTTTTTTTATGTATGTTCACCGATTTCTCCGTCAATTATGGACCGATTTTCAAAATTCTTTTTTTATTCGAAAGAGTGCACTTCCGAGGTGGTCCCATCGGAACCAAGTCAGGATCTGATGGTGGAATCCGAAGAAATCGAGGGAAACTCTCAAATTTTAAAGGCACGCATACTTGGCCTACCCTTTGCAATACTTTATCTACCACTAAAAAGAGAAAAATAAAATATTTTAAACAAAAAAATTGAACCGACTTCAAAATATGCACTAAAAAGTAAAAAATAATAATTATTGTTATTTTTGGAGTCGGTGTCAGCTAAAATGAAATCTATTCCGAGAACTAGAGACATGTAAAATTTAAATTGCTACTTTCGAATTCCGATGTGACACCGACTCCAAAAATAACAATAATTATTATTTTTTACTTTTTAGTGCATATTTTGAAGTCGGTTCAATTTTTTTGTTAAAAATATTTTATAACTATCTTTTTTCCATTGCAATTTTTTATATTGAGTATCGGCGTCGATAGCCCGTTTAAAAAATCAGTTTTTAGTAATTTGCAAGCGGGCTACGGAACATTTTTCAAATGTTAAACCGAGATCTAATTTAATTTAAACCAGTTCGTATCTCGTTCGTATCGTGACGGTGTCAAAGTTTAATCGGTATAGCAAACCTTTGTTTCGTGCGATGACTGGAAGTGAACGACATATCCGTTTGTAATGAACGGAGACACAGAAGCCGTAGCGCTATTCACAACGACTACTTGCTTATCCGACAGCCAGCAAAAGCGCGTGTCGACAATAGACACTTCGTAACGACCGGGTGGTATTTCAGAGAAAGTGTATTTACCATCTATAAAAATAAAATAAATAACACGATTAATGTTTTTCAAAACGTCAAATATATATTTTTTTTACCGACCTATTACATTCGCCGTTTGCACAGATGAATCATCGCCAGAGATCGGCCGGAGTGAAATAATCGACGTATCGCAGTCTTCTTTACGAGGACATTGGACAGTTCCGCTGAGAACGGCTTTTAACTGAGAAAATACAATTTCTGGCGGAGAACTCGCTACCACGTTCACGGAATGACTAAATGGATAAAATCTGTCGAAAAAGAAGAAATACAATTAGTGATGTGCCGGATCGTTAAAAATGTATATCCGCGGATACGGATCTGAATACGGATTTTTGGTTTCAAGATCCGCGGATACGGATCTTCACTTTCTTAGAGTACGCAGCGGTAAATATTGCACATCGACCTTTGGAAAGAGACTATCTGTTATGGGAAAAAGTTATTGATCTCTTTAAGAGTTAACTCTCATAACAGATTGTCTCTTTCCAAAGATCGATGTGCAATATCTCATTATAAAGATAGTTGATTTAGTACCTTTGAGTTATGTACTATTAGTATGGTACTCACTACGATAAATGTTTGCAATATCAAGGTGCCAAATACGATTTAAAAAAATAAAAAATAATCTGAATGGATTTTAACAGGTTTTCATTATTACCTAATCACCTATATATATAAAATTTCATCTATGAATTGAAAATTAATAAGGTAAAAGATCCGCCAAAAAACTAACGGATACGGATATCCGGAACATCACTAAATACAATACAACAAAAATTCGTTAATAAATTCAACCGCTAAAAAGCGACTTACTGAATTTCTTTGGCTTTATCCTCATCGGCGAGAACAACTTTTACACTATAATGCCCGGGCTCCAAATAATGACAAAACTGTCCGGCAGTCCCCGATGTTGAAATCACAGCGATAGGAATCGTTTCTCGTTCACTCTTGCTGAATGCCACGCGATGCGAAAGCGGGCTGACTACGCGACCGCAAACTTTATACGAGCTCGGAATTAAACTTTCTATCGAATCGCTTCCGGGACTGATCTTTACGATTTGTTTTGTAAATAACACGTCCGGTGCTTCCGCATGAAGACTGTATGTGCCGGCGCGGACATTCTCGAGCGTAAATGAGCCGTCGTCTTTCGTCGTACTCGCGGGCTTTCCGTCGAGAAAAACAGTTGCTCTTGCTATTCCTTTACCGTTAACGGCGGCCGTCACGACTTTGCCTTTTACCGTAAAGCCTTTGACTTCAAAAGGACTTTCCAACCGAACGCTACTATGAACGACGGTGACGTCAACGTAAGGTGGCTGAACATCAAACTGGATGTTCTTACCGTGATAGTGAGACACAATGCGGTATTTGCCCGACGATACGGACGGGAAAAGAAACTGCCCCTTTTCGTTCGATTGTACGTGACATAAGAATCGCCATTCTGAAGGTGGCTTAAAACCGGCGACTTCAGTTTTATCACAGCCATTAATAAAAGGCTCTGTTTTTACCTAAAACAAAAAAACGGTCACATTGGATATATTAATTGCAATTTTTAGAGCACTCAATACTAGAGCTGTAACAAACCGTATGTATTCGTTACTGAGTAACGGGTACATCGTCTGACTCGAAGTACCGAATCGTTACTTACAAATTCATTTCGTTACTCGCATCTGTCGTATCGAACTGACATGGAGTCAGTTCGACTCGTTTGATGCGGTTATACGTTATACGAACGAAGTCATACCGTATCACGATGCGACGCGCTCCGATGGGATGGGTACATGCTTGATGCCAGAGAACATACACTTCTTAATGCTGTTATACACGATTGTATGTCATATGAAAAGTACCGAGTAAGGTAACGATACGAAAGTAACGGGTACTGGTTCTTTAAGTAACGAATACATACGGGTACACAATTTCTCGTTACTTTTACAGCTCTACTCAATACGTCATTTAGTAACCTTAATGTTCAAAGTTTTGATTTGTAAAAAAAATTGGTTGTCTGTAAAGTCGGTTTACGGACGATAGTTTTACGTTTTACGCTCGAATATCATATGTAATAATACATAACCTAAATTTTAGTAGCTGTCAAACTATATTTTTACCGACTCTCTATCGCTTATACTGCGCTCTCGCTTGCACGCACAGGGTCAGGCGGAACGTGACACTTTTCGGAACGTTACACTTTTTCGTGCATGCAGCCGGTGTTTCATCAATTTATAAGACGTTATCACGTCAAAAAATAAATCATAAATACGAGCTATAAAATATTTATTTATGCTATACGTCCGTGATTGGGTCATCTAACTCTATATTATTATGTTGTAAATTTCAACCGTTTTAGCCAGTAGATTAGGAGAAACGGAAGTACGGAACGCAAAAAATAAACTTTTTTAATTTTGCTATATCGTAAACTGTGACATATTCGTTAATTGTTTTATTGTAAGTTAAATCATTGTTAGTTTATTATGAAGTTAAAAATTTTATTAACAAAGCATATAATATACAGTATGTAAACGCGTAAGGTGCACATAGGGAAATTAGCATTGGGAAAAAATACTTGGATCAGAGTTAGCCATGACTGCATTAATTGTTATTTCTATTAAATTATCGTGGTAATCTTGAGGATTTCTATTTTATTTTGATTTATTTTTATTTTACTAGGCTTTTTTAACAATAAAAAGCTCTTATAAATCATTATTTTATTTTTTTTGTACAAAAATAAAACAAAAAAACAAATCCATCTGTTTGGAAACATTTCATTCAAAAATTGTCTGACTGGTATGACGTATGCGCGTTGGTAAATCAGTGACCCAATGTCGTTAGGTTCAACACGAATAGGCGGAGATATTTGATCTCGCACCATATTTAAGTATTTTTGGGAATTTAATGTCCCATTAATAAAAAAAGTCCGATTATGTTGTAATCATTTGAATATTTTCTTCGGTAGTATACGCATTCATTTTGCAAAAGAATATTATCTGTCAAATTGAAAAACAAGATTTCAAGGCTCACTCTGATCCAGTCATTTTTTTCCCAATGTTAATTTCCCTATGTGCACCTTACGTGTTTACATACTGTATATTGTTTACCTGTTGAGAAACCAGAAGAATAAAATGAACACTTTTTATGGGTTCATTGTCACTAACTACACTGCCAGAGATGTCAAATCCACTAATAACTATACTGCCTTTTGGCAATTCTGTGTTTCCTTCTTTGACTTCAACTGTGATAGTGTCACTAATAAATCTCCATCTGGCAAAAACAAAAAGAAAATTATTTAAAATCTAGATAATGCGTTCATATTATACAATTACGTATAAACATTTTACCTGGAATGAAACGCTCGAATCGTATATTTCCCAGGAATCACAGGCGTGAAGTAAAATTGACCGCCGACAGAAGAAACTGTCTGACGAACGTGATTTGTGTTATGGGGTCCTTCGAGTTTAATTGTTACACCTTCGGGTCCTACATTATCTCTTACACTTTCCACCTACGTTAAGACAATAAAAATAGTGCACAAAGTATATTAAGCTAATTTTCATTTAATCACAATATTTACCGTTCCGGTGATTCCAAAACCTTTAAATACAAAGTTTATGTCTGTCCCTTGACTGCATGGGTCTGTTTGGCCATCGATATTTAGAGCTACTTCACTCGGTTCAAAACTCCAACCGGTCGGTGGTTCAATCTGTGTATAAATAACGTTTTAATATAGAATTTATACACGATTAAAACAATGAAGTGAATTGCTTTTACCTTCAATATGTATTCACCGCGGTCGTACAGCGGTAAGAAATAATAACCATTGTTGGGCGCACAATCTGTTTTGTCTTTAAGGCTACCCTGTTTGGTATATCTATAGAATGAAAATACAAAAAGTTTTAAAATAATACCAACATTGGCGCATCTAATGATTATTGTAACTTTCCCATTCGCGAGAAATTAAAAACTTACAGTTTCACTTGTATTTGAGAAAAATTTAATTCTACATCGCTCTTAATAAATCCACCACAGCCAAGTATATCTTCAGCGTTTATGTACACTAATAATTCGAATAGAAAAAATAAATTTATGTAATTTTGTCGTTTTAAATAATTTAACCACATTTTTAATTCTACCAAGTAGACGTCAGATTTTCTTTTTTTTTATTAATTATGTCTCTGGCCAGTTGCCGAATTTATCCTTTTACTTTATTTTAGGTTGAACCGGTTGAACGTCAGATTTTCCTAAACCGGGGCAGTTGAACGTTGATCGAACTATTGATACGTATTATTCGAAAGTAGAGAGATAAATGGTTTTATTGTTATCAAGGCTGCCACTCTAGAACCATAGAGTAGCTGCACAATACCAATACTCTAGAGCAGAGGCTCCCAAACTTTTTTGTCTCGTAGACCACTTGCCAGTTTTTCGGTTTTGGGTAAACCCCCTGCTTATCTGATATTGATTTTTTGCAAATTCATTAATTTCAAATGTATTTTTGACAACCGATATAGTGCTACTCACTTTGAACGATTTAAAGTTATAACGGTAGTGAAATGTAGTGTGAAATGTGTATAGTTTTATACATTTATTAATTAGATTCAAATTAAACTAATCAAATTAAAATTTACTATCTGTTACATAAAATAACTAAGCAAAAAATAAATGCTTTTAGTGTGAGGGATGAACCTGATGCTTTAATAATACATTTTCGACATTTGGCATCAATTTAGTTAGATTTAATCTTAAATCTCTTCTGTTAACGATGTCCAGTCTGTTTCTTTTTTGACGTGATAACGTCTTATAAATTGATGAAACACCGGCTGCACGCACGAAAAAGTGTCACGTTCCGCCTGAGCCTGAGCGTGCAAGCGAGAGCGCGGGATAAGCGATAGAGAGGCACGATCGGCCCAAGCGTCGGCTTGTACGCATTTCTCTCTCTTCTCGCGTGACGTCAGAGAGTTCATCAATGTTTCTTTATGACGTTATCACGTAAAACTATCGTCCGTAAACCGACTTTACAGACAACCAATTTTTTTTTGTTAAGAGATTCACTATCGTTGTCCCCCATTTTCAATTCATAGACCCCCAATTTTTTTCCCGCTGACATGGACCCCTTGCAAGTTGTCGTCGACCCTTGGGGGTCGACATAGACCACTTTGGGAATCACTGCTCTAGAGCAGTGATTCCCAAAGTGATCTATAATAAAAAATTGGGGGTTCATGAAATAAAAATGGGGGTCAACGATAGTGAATCTCCTAACAAAAAAAGAAACAAACTGGACATCGTTAACCGAAGAGATTTAAGATTAAGGCCTAGCACACATAAAGAGCGTTCAACGCGCGTTGGCCCAAAGCGCGTTGAACGCTCTTCATGTGTGCTAGGCCTTAATCTAACTAAATTGATGCCAATTAATGTTGAAAATTTATTATTAACGCATCAGGTTCATCCCTCACACTAAAAGCATTCATTTTTTGCTTAGTTATTTTATGTAACAGAAAGTAAATTTTAATTTGATTCGTTTATTTTGAATCTAATTAATAAATGTATAAAACTAAATATTTCACACTACATTTCACTACCGTTATAAATTTAAATCGTTCAAAGTGAGTAGCACTATACTGGTTGTCAAAAATACATTTGAAATTAATGAAATTGCAAAAAATCAATATCAGATAAGCAGGGGGCCTACCCAAAACCGAAAAACATGGCAAGTGGTCTACGAGACAAAAAAGTTTGGGGACCTCTGCTCTAGAGTCTACACTCCAGAGAACCCTGGTAAAATGTACTCTGTCAAATAGATAGAGCAGAAGTGTTTTGTGTGTTCTCTGGTTAAGCGCATGGCCACATGGCGCAGAAGAGATATATCCTGTAGTGCTGTTCAACTGAAATTTGAAAACTTACATTTTCACTAACAAAATCCAGCTCCCCAACAATTTTGTCAAACAAATTTCAAGAAATTGTAGATTATACAGTAGCTGCTAAATAGGTACTATATTTAAAAACTTGCCAAAAGAAGGAAAATATTTCGATATAGTTATGGATTCATCATTTGGAATATATTTAGGAAATTGTTCAGCGTGTTTATCGTTGAATAAGGTAAATAATAATCGACAGTTTTAGTTTGTTTATTTATTCAAATAAAAGCACGAAATATACATAATCGCTCCACCACCGAAATGACTATATATATGTATATATTTAATTTTAGGATGGAAAGACAGAAATAATTGCAAATGATTCAGGCGACAGAGTTACACCAGCTGTCGTTGCTATCAATGGGAATGAGTTTATAACAGGATTGGCGGCTAAACAGTCATTAATTCGTAACAACACATCGTCCGTTACAAATAACAAACGGTTAGTTTCGTGTTATTATATATTTTATGTTTTTATAGAATACTTTCCTTTGTTAGTTTTTTAATAGAGCTGTAACAAACCGTATGTATTCGTTACTGAGTAACGGGTACATCGTCTGACTCAAAGTAACGAATCATTACTTACAAATTTATTTCATTACTCGCATGTTTCGTATCCATGTCAGTTCGACTCGTTTGATACTGTTATACGAACACAATGTGTTATACTTATAAGTATTCATAAAGTACGAAGTCATGACTGTATCACATATGCGACGCGCTTTGGTGCGAAGCTACATGCTTATTGCTTGATGCTGTTAAGTACACTATTGTATGTCGTATAAAAAGTACCGAGTAACGTAACGATACGAAAGTAACGGGTACTGGTTCTTTAAGTAACGAATACATACGGGTACACAATTTCTCGTTACTTTTACAGCTCTATTTTTTAATCGCCGTTTACTATACAATTCCAAGAATTATCATAATAATTATCATATGGGTTTCAGCCCTAACAGGTGTGTAGTTTAATATATATGTGTTTGTTTTTAAGACTGATGAATAACGACATAACAAATGCAGAATTGGAAGAAATAAAAGCAACGAGTAATGGCAAAATCTCTGAACACAAAATAACAGATTTACAGTACTCTCTCAATCATTCCGATAGAAATGTAATAACGACGCCAAATGAAGTTTCCACATTGCTATTCAAACTTTTATTTAATATCGCAAGCAGCACTGTTCGTTGTGAAAAGAAATTACGTGCAGTTTTAGCTGTTCCCTATCATTTCTCGCAAAGTAGTAGAAAACGTTTAATGATATGCGCAGAAGAAGCCGGTTTTAATATTTTACAGGTACGTATCTATTAATACGTAATTATTATAAGACAAATTTCTATCGACGGCTACTTTTGTCCAGGTTATAAGTGAGCCTTCGGCTGCTTTGTTAGCATACGGCTTGGGTGAAGAAAATGCAGCTGAAGATAGTCTCGTGTTAGTGTATAGATTAGGAGGAACTTCGTGTGATGTCGCTGTACTAAGAGTGGCTGCCGGAATGTATAGTGTACAAAACGCAGTTCATCGTGCAGATCTTGGTGGCAATGAATTCACGGAATTACTTGCAGATTATATCGCCGGTGAATTTATGAAGTAAGATAATTTTTTTCTTATTCGCGTTTTTTTTTATATAAATAATAATAATTGTTTATTTGTCAATAGAAATACATATGTACTGTTTGACCATAGATGTATATATTAATAGATAGCGGATGCCTATCCTTGAGCATTGTGCGGAATGGTTCCAATTAGAAGCCATTTTGTACGTGGAAAACGCTGTAAAAAGCGCGTGGGATTCAAAAAGATTAAATATTCTAAAATATCACTGTTTACTGTGAGTTTTGTCGTTTTTCTCAATAAAATCATATAAAATTATTAATATTTTTGAATCTCGCGCGCTTTTTACGGCGTTTTCCACGTACAAAATGGCTTCTAAAAGGTACAAGAGGCGTTAGTGTATCCGCAATCTATTAAATATATATATATACAGGGTGTCCCATTAAGAATGGGACATAGAACAACCGCAGATTCTCCAATTCTAAATAAAACGATTAAGCGAAATATGCTTAGATAAAATGTTACTCGCTCAACCAGTGGCGTACGGCAGGAGTAAGTAATGCTTGTACCCCTTCTAAATGTTACGCCACTGTCTAAATTTTAATTTTGACTATAATTTTAATTTTTTTGATATTTTCTAAGTCAATAATGTACACTTGTTAGTTTGTTGTAAAGTCATTGGTTTTCGAGAGATTCGCAGTTAAAGATAGATAGACATGTACTTTTTATTTGTATTATTATTAATAATATTCATTTTTACAATTTTGTCTTAAAAACTGCGAATATCTCGAAAACCAATGACTTTACAACAAACTAACAAGTGTACATTATTGACTTAGAAAATATCAAAAAAATTAAAATTATAGTCAAAATTAAAATTTAGACAGCGGCGTAACATTTAGAAGGGGTACAAGCATTACTTACTCCTGCCGTACGCCACTGGTAGAGCGTACTGAAGTAATTTTTTTATTGTTAGGTGCATTTTATGATATTTAACAAGTGTGCCGATTTGAGTAAAATTATACGGTGTATTAAAAAAATTAGGGACATTTCAGTTTTCAACTTCAACACCCCGTATTTCGGAAACGAGTAACATTTTATCGAAGCATATTTCGCTCAATCGTTTTATTTTGAATTGGAGAATCTGCGGTTGTTCTATGTCCCATTCTTAATGGGACACCCTGTATATATATCTATGTGTTTGACACGTCAAATCCTACAATTATTTAAAGTTGTCGAAAAAATCCTTTACACTATAAAACGCATTATCCAATAAAATTTTGTATATGTTTTTTGAAAATAAGTCCAACAGGTAGTCTATTTATACAGAGTTGCTGCAAAATTCTATGAGCAAAACTTATAAATATCGATGCTTGCCGTAGGGAGTTTGATGTAATTTTTAAAGCGAGCATCATGTCCATCCTCTGCCAAAAAATAATATATATATTATATAAAATTTTCTTCGATAATTTGATTTCAGTAAGTGGAAATTGAATCCACAAGAAAGCCGACGTTCTATGAATAAACTAAGGGACAATGCTGAAAAATGTAAACATGTTTTATCGACTTTAGCGTCTAGCCATATATTTGTTGAATCTCTCTGTGAGGGAGTGGATTGGAGTCAAAATATAACAAGGCCACGATTTGAGAATTTAATTTCGCCGGTCCTTAACAAATACTTGGAACCCATAAAACAGTGCATAGAAAACATTCCTTCCAAAATAAACAAAGTAAGTTATTAGATAAAAATTTTTATTTGATGGCGCTTTTTAAAAATTGATCGAACAATGTAAATTTTTCCATATACAAATATTAAGAGCACTGTGGTTGAAACAAAAATAAAAAATATAGAATAGTTACTTCGTACCACAACAGTTTTTATTTCGGGAGCTATGCTCTCATCTTCAGCAAACACTAAAATAACTATTGTATATTTTTTATTTATATAAATTTTTCTGTTTACTTCATATTATACGTTTAAAAAATGGTTTGTAATAACTGTTTGACTTCAGGTTATTTTGTGTGGAGCATCGTTAAAAATACCGAAACTTCAAGCCGTAATAACATCGATGTTTCCCGAAGCCCAAATCTTAAACGAGCGACCCGATGAGATAATTGCTGAAGGATGTGCCAAACAGGCAGCTTATTTAGCTCAGGCATGGGATAGAGATTGTGAATATTTAAATATGCCGGTAAAAACGCTAGCAAAAACTATAATGATTAAAGATCAAAATGGAAGCGTTAAAATTAGCGTACCGGCCTTAACGGCATTACCGACGAAGGTTTCTTTTACGGAGTGTTCGTCGGATTCAGACGATAAATTAAAATATACTATACTTGAAAACGGAACAGATGCCGAAAAGGTTTTAGGAGAAGTGAGTCAATTTAAAATATACGCAGATATTAATCGGTGATTATTTAAGACACGAATAAATTAACCCGTAATTTTGTACGGCTGGCCGATCACCCCGGATAATCTACAGTTTATTGTAATTTACAAAGCAGCATTTGTGTAAGCATTACTAACATTGTTGTTTTACTTAGGTTACATTACCAGTTCCCGATGGATTTCCTGTCGACATAGAATCAGTAATAATGCAGTAAGTATTTTTAAATCTTAAGAATTTCCTTTCGTAGAATTTATTAATCAAAGGGATATTTTTTCAGGAATGAAGTAATGTTTGAAGTCTTAGCCACAAGTTGAACAAAAACTGACTACTGTTAATAGATAATTTTTTCTGATAGTGATCATTTATGTTTTATTGTGTTGTAATTTTCTGAATAAAAAATAGTAAATATGGCTGTTACCTTTTCATTATGGAATAAAATCCGATCATAAATGTATATGTTACGGTTAATACAAGAAAGAAGTTAATTCGCGAATTAACCGGCTAATACCCGAATTCACCAATCCTTGACGTTTGTTAATTCGGTTATTAGTCGGTTAATTCGCGAATAAACTACTTTCTTGTATTAACCGTAAGATATATATTTATAGCTTTGTCCTGTCTGCTGTGCGTTAAAACGACAACATATAGTCGAGAAAATGTGACAAGATATTTTTACACGGAACGAAAAGCTAAGACTAGAGGAAATATTTTTTTCTTTTATGAAGTACATCGCCTCGAAGCATAAGTGAAGATAAAATTATGCTTGAAAGTATCATTGTTTTACAGATAATATCTGTGCGAATGAAACGTACATTAACAATGCGGAACGCCTTAAGGATTAATTTTTAAAACTATGCATTATTTATTTTCAATTGCATATTACATATTGACTAGTGTGACCTGTGCGAATTATTCGCACTAAATAAGTATAATAATTATCACTTTACAAAATTATTTTTTAAATATGATTGCAGGTATTCAATTCGTTTCTAATTTTGCACACTGCTTATAACGTTCTTCTTTTTGTTGTATTACAATATGAAGCTCAGATGACAGATCGAAGAAATATTTTACTAAAATTGTCATATAGAGGCGCAAGTAGCAAAAGCGTTGAGCTAAGCCGTTAGATGGCATCATGCAGCATTGCTGTGACACTGTTCAGCGTTGCTCGCTGTTTAGCCGTCAGATGGCAGACGTTGTTCAGCGTTGCTAATAATTAATTTACAAAAACAAAAGCAATAATAAATTTTTTAGTTGTCGATGTCAGTAGAACAAGCAGTTATCTGTAAAATGATATATAATTTATGTGGAGAAATTGTGAGGTTTTTTCTAAAAAGGGAGGCAAACATCTTTAACCTTAGCGTATTTATATATATGATGATGATTCAAAATTATAGCCGTCAGATGGCAGTATGCAGTATTGTGTCAATATGAAGGTCAGATGACAGATCGAAATGTTGACGTTGTTTCAAAATTAAAACCGTCAGATGGCAGACGTTGTTCAGCGTTGCTGTATTTTAATTAATTTACAAAAACAAAAGCAATAATAAATTTTTTAGTTGTCGATGTCAGTAGAGCAAGCAATTATCTGTAAAATGATATATAATTTATGTGGAGAAATTGTGAGGTTTTTTCTAAAAAGCGAGGCAAACATCTTTAACCTTAGCGTATTAATATATATGATTGTTACCTTGAAAACCGAATTTAGCGCGTTTTGTTGTATTTCCATTTTTCTAAATACAGTGGCGGAGTTAAAAATACTGTTTTATAAGGTATGTCAGAAATGGTGCAATTTTTAACGACAAATGTCAAAGACCACTGTACAGTAAGAATAACAAAATTTATAGGTAAAATTTTACTGAATCAACACCTACGATTTCTATAAAACGATAACGGTGTGGTGTCGATGCGATGGCGTTTTTTTTTATTTTGCGAAGTGAAAAGAAAAGAGTTCCCTAAAAAACGATAACGGGGTCGTGTCGATGGTGATCAAAAAATCCCCAAAATCGTACGTGTTGATTCAGTAAAATATTAGCAATTTATGTCATGATTAGAGAAAATTATAAATAGAATTACTTACTAGAAAAATATTTTTTCCAATAATTATTGATACGACACTGTCAATTCATCTTATCGCTGGGTAAAGATGACAGCTACTAGTTCCATTGCGGTAGTGTACTTGCGAGCACCTGTCGACGGGCATTTCATTATCATTTTTATCTAATAGATATTTAAATGAAAATAGTATCGATGTGAGTTTTTTTTTTATTGACTTCAGTTAATTACTTGTATAAAGATAATTAAGGGTGTGTCTTGGTATTTCATCGTCGATACAAAATATGCAATAGAATTAATGTGTATTAAAATTTTGCATCATTGCGTAGAGATAGTGGTACTTAACATGTTGTGTTTTTAATCTTACAAATTAGGTCACGAAGATCTCTCAAAAAAAGAAAAAGTGACAATGCCAAAAAAGGGCACCAAAAAATCTCTAAAAATGTGTTTTCTCGATCTTTATGCAGATAAATATAATATGTGACGTTTCTTTGAAAGTGACGTTTTTTTTTGTAATTTATTTAATAGATGGGCCGTATTGCAGTTGTGTTAGCTAAATTTTTTGTTAATAGAGTGTTATTGAAGTAAATTGATGATAAAAAAGAGATGAGTAATTATGCATAACCTCACAAAAGAGTGCACGATTCTTGGGATTATTTCAATACTTTCAATTCAAATATAGAATTATATATCAAAATGAGTTGGATAAACGGGTCGTCATTTCGTTCAAATTTTGGAAGACAGCGTATGTGTTCCGTGGAAGAATTGGCGTCAGCCGATCCCTCGGCTTGTTATGACAGTTTCAGAGAGCACTGGCAACAAGCATATAAAATAATAAGGAGAAATCAGGTATGTTATTCAATTAATTTGTAATCTGTTTTTCTTTTTTTGTCGTCAAAAGATTAAACACATCGAATGTCTTATTTTTTAGCAGTCTCCGACCCACGACGATGTCTTAGGCGTAGTTAATCATTTGGAGCAAATTATGAGATTGTTGTTATATGAACTTAAGAATCGAGAAGTCAGTACTAGTCAATTACCTACATCAGAAAACTGCACTCCTTGCTTGGAACATTTATTAAGTGAAAATTTATTAGACAAACTTTTTGAATGGGGTGTTCGAACGGGAAGGTTTATATATATTTCATTTTTTTTTTTACATTCGATTCGTCTTCCTGTCGACGTACGCCACTATCAAATTTATTTTATATTGCAGATACAATAACGCAGTCAGATTAGAACAGATGAAATTGTATGAAATGTTGGTGAGCCAATCGAGCCATTTACTTTTGGTACATGAACCGTTCTTAAAACCGCTGCTTAAGTTGTTAATGTCCTGTCAGGCGGAATGTTTCCCGCCAGAAGTTGAGTCCGGATTAGTCGCTCTTTTGAATCAGCTATGCATATCGCTAATGCAAAACGTAGACTTACTAGATTTATTTTTTTGTTCTCGTCCAAATTCTAATGCCAAGTATGTTTTATTTTAAGAGAAGGTTGTATAAGTCGGTAAACCTATATTTAAACGATATGTCGCCGTCTTAAATTATAATAAAATTTCAACTTCGTCGGTTTTAATGTGAGGCATTATCTCTGGATAATTTCTAACCGATTTGTAATAATGTAAACTGTTTATCGACTCATATAATATCATCTCGACTCATGTGCACTAAATAGTTGTTTATGGATATTTATTATATATATATTGAAATGGTGTTTTAGGTTTATCATATTTTCATTGCTTATACCATTTGTTCATAGAGAAGGTCCGATAGGTTTTCAAGCCAGAGACGCACTTTTGCTTTGCATGACGTTGTCAAAAAGAAACACGATTATCGGAATGTACATTGCAGAACATTCTAATGTGTGCCCAGTATTAGCGACAGGTATTTTTAATATTAGTTTTTATTGTACACGTAGTCGCCGATTGCTGTAAATGTAAAATCGTTGCTTTAAACTAGTGATGTGCCGGATATACCTAATCACTTATATATAATGAAAACCTGTTAAATTCCATTCAGATTATTTTTTATTTTTTTAAATCGTATTTGGCACTTTTATATTGCAAACATTGATCGTAGTGAGTACCATACTAATAGTACATAACTCAAAGGTACTAAATCAACTATCTTTATAATGAGATATTGCACATCGATCTTTGGAAAGAGACAATCTGTTATGAGAGTTAACTCTTAAAGAGGTCAATAACTTTTTCCCATAACAGATAGTCTCTTTCCAAAGGTCGATGTGCAATATTTACCGCCGCGTACTCTAAGAAAGTTAAGATCCGTATCCGTATCCGCGGATCTTGAAACCAAAAATCCGTATTCAGATCCATATCCGCGGATATACATTTTTAACGATCCGGCACATCACTACTTTAAACGTCTTCTATTCAGACTTGCAATGCGTAGTTCAATATTATAAGTAAATACTTATAATATATCGATTTAAAATGTCGTGAATTGAGAATGTAGAAAAAACGCCGATTAAAAAAAACGTTTAGATCATACTAGCGATGCATCCGATACCGATATATCGACGATACTTCGGGTTAGCCGATATATCGGTATCGACGATATTTTTATGACCGATTCAACAATACTTTAATTTAAAAATGTAGTGTAAACGAGCGTGTTGTCTCATCTATTTCGTTACAAACGAGGCACGAACTATGCTCGGGGAAACCCCGCGCTTGTGAGTGTCTTGTTTCTCCCGCCCGCTTTGGCCTCGCGTCTATTTCGTTGCATACGAGGTACGAACAATGCTCGGGGAAACTTTAGTTTCCAAATGAGTTCTGTCGCATCTGAGAGACTATTTTCCAGCACAGGTCTTATTCAAACAGACTTGCGAAATCGCCTTTCTCCGCAAAACTTAAGATTACTTTGTTTTTTAAACAAAAATCTTGTCAATGTTAATTTTAATTACTAAAATTTTTAATTATCTAATATTAACCTGTCTCTACTTTTTATATTAATAAAAAAAAATCTGACTTGTGATTTATTTATTAAGCCTTCATTTTTGAATTCACAATAAGCGTATCGGTATCGGTATCGTCGATATTTTTATAAGAGTATCGGTATCATATCGGCGAAAAAGCGTATCGATGCATCCCTAGATCATAGTAAAGTGAATGTGTGAACCTGTAAAATAATTTACAATGTTTTTAGGCTTGAGCGGTTTGTATTCAGTGTTACCGAGAACGTTAGATATTGAAGTGGAAGACTGGCATCGATTGACGGCTGATGATGTTAAAGACATTAGTGAATTGGCGCTATTTATGAATTCATTAGAATTTTGCAATGCTGTAGCTCAAGTAGCTCATCCATTTATTAAGAAACAACTTATGGATTTCTTTAATAACGGTTTTTTAATACCTGTATTAGGCTCAGCTCTCTTAGAGGTAAGTCATTTTTGAAGTGAAAACTTCTTTAGCGGCGTTGTACACTTTTTTTGTAATGGGTAAAAAATGTTAAACTCGCGTCAGGACACGTGACCTGATCGAAAATTCGTAAGACGGATGGAGAGTAGAGGTAATATTCATGTTTTCACTTCTGCCGGCACTCCCGGAGTGCAACCCGTCTTTTTTTTCAGTATTTAGACAACGAATTTATTTTAATAATTTTCTAGCCATAGCAATATGTTTTAGGCGAATGTCGACGAACAGATAGCGGCTATTGCGTATTTGGATTTAATTTTGAGATCGGTAACAAACCCGGGACTATTACCGGCCGTTATACATTTTCTTCTGGAGCCAAACTACAATAACACGCAAATACTGGATTTATTAATTGAAAGAATCAATGGACCCGTTCGAGTAAATACATAAAATTCAGTAAACCGTTTACGATGGGCTCCGTCACCTACCGGCGGGATTTGATTCGAATGTCTTCCATATACTGTCGCGTTAATCCCATATGTCGTATCTACAAATTTAAGCCGTTTTTAGATAACGGTAAAAAAGTCTTATCTTTCTGTTGCAACATAATGCCGTACCTGCTAACGAGTTTTTAAGAAATCGCATATTCAATGTCTATAACTGAAATCGCAAATCAAGTTGGTAAAAAAAAAAAATCTTTTATCTCGAAATTACCTCCTTGTCAGATACGACTGTTGGGCTTAACAGAACAGCATAGAGGCAGTGAACCACTTTAAACCATAGATATATATATATTAATAGATAGCGGATGCCTATCCTTGAGCATTGTGCGGAATAGTTCCAATTAGAAGCCATATGGAAGCTATTTTGTACGTGGAAAACGCCGTAAAAAGCGCGCGGGATTCAAAAAGATTAAATATTCTATAATATGATGTTAATGGAAAAACAAAAAAACTCGCAGTAAACAGTGATATTTCGCTCCAAAACCTATTTTTATATTGAAACGTTTCAAAAATTACAAAATTGAGCATAAATATAATATAAAAGCTTAGAACATTTTACATTGTCAGATTGGCATCAATGCTTGTCAACCTTGATGCCAAATTGACAATGTAAAATGTTCTAAGCTTTTACATTATATTTATGCTCAATTTTGTAATTTTTGAAACGTTTCAGTACAATAATAGGTTTTGGAGCGAAATATCACTGTTTACTGTGAGTTTTGTCGTTTTTCTCAATAAAATCATATAAAATAATTAATATTTTTGAATCTCGCGCGCTTTTTACGGCGTTTTCCACGTACAAAATGACTTCTAAAAGGTACAGGAGGCGCTAGTGTATCCGAAATCTATTAAATATATATATCTATGCTTTAAACGCGATTTTTATTTGTAATGCCTGACAAAATAAGTTCTTTTTGACGAATTTTCACATCGACGTATAAGTTTTTGAGTTTTCGCGCCATAACCGCAAGTGTGAGGGGTCTATTGTACTTTTATCGATAGTAGTGAATGCACAATATTAAATAGTAAATCTTTTGCAGCTTTGCTTAGTTTCGCTGGCGTTGTTTGATACGCTAGTGGATTTGAACTGTGAAGATATCATGTTGGAATTGATTTTTCGGCATTTAAGGCCATGCTCTCACGTTATGCTGTCACAACGCCATTTGATTTCCGGTACCGATGCGTATTGTTTGAACACTGATAAATTGTTGTCTTTAACGCCTAATTGTTGCCGGCCAAATATTTCAACGCCGGTCGAAGTCAGACGATTTAGTCGAACGTCTTCGAACGGTTCTTCTGAAATTTCTGTGTCTTTGCCATCTACGTGGAGTCACTACGGTTCACAACAAAACGAGTCTCTGTACGGAAACTATCATGCTTACTTATGTGACGCAAGACAGAAAATATTTGCCTGTCGACAGGCTTGTGAGTCATGGAGTTCAGAATACGATAGCAAACCGAAGCACAAACAAATAAACAGTAAACGGCACAATATTCTAGTTGACGACGTTGCCAGTAGTGTAAGCGTGTCCGATACTTTGGCATTAGAAGAATGTTTGACAAACGATCCCGTAAACAGCGAAGATATCTGTGAATCTGCCGATAGAACGGCTACGAATAGTTTGCAATCTTTGGGAGAAAGTAGCGGATATGAAAGCTTGAAATTTCGAGTCGATGAAATTAATAGTTCAAAGCCTATTTGGAAAATATCGTCTAGAACAAATAATGATCAATATATAATCGATGATAATATGCAGTCTGAACAAACAAATAAAGTTTTACCTTGTGTTGGACAGTTTTTGGATACAATATTCAATAAATTAAGCAGTATGTTGACAAATAATTTCTATGTAAATTTACATTTAACTGGTATAATATCAAGGTTGGCTGTCTATCCACAAACATTACTACAGTCATATTTACTGAACCATCAACTTGTTTTGCAACCGAATGTGCAGTCGTTGTTTCAGGTAAATGTCGAGCAAAACTAACGAAATTCTCTGCCTCGACGAACGATTTAAATTATTAAAGTGAAACTTTTATTCTATCGCCCCGAATTTTTCTGGCCGTCTGTTGCATGTCGCATTACAGGCGGCCGCGGAGTAGGGGTAAAGTGAAAGGCGTTCGGAGTAGGCGCTCGGTAGAGCAGCCAAGGCCAATATGGCGGCGTCCATGGTTAGCATCAGCTGACCGTGTAGTATGTATAACACATAGTCAGTCTGTCATGCGGGCAAGTGCTGTACAGTGTTTACATGTTTTTATTCGTGTATTCATGTGAATATTGTTGTTTATAATTAATCGTGATGGATAAGTGTCTACAATCCAACGCCTACAATCCAATAAAAGTTTCACTTGCGTCGTGGTTTCTTAAAACCACACAACTGTTTTCTTTTTCATGAAATCGATTTCTTTCAAGGTGGTCGGATCTATAAAACTGAAAATCGACGAATATGTATACAGGCATAGCGATGCAAGCCAAATATTAGAACATGCTCGCGATTGGTTATTAGAAAGAGAATGTCGATTGGTTAACTCGAGAAGAAAAGCTATTGAATCCGTTACGTCTTCGACTTCCGCCAGTTCACCTAGCGAGCAAATCCGTAAACATGAAGTGAGACGACCGAGTTTCACGACGTCTATATCTTCTATGTTCAGGAGAACCAGTATCGGATCAAATTATTTAAGTAAGTCTTTTTCTATAATGTAATACAGCGGTCAAGATTATATTATTTGGTTTTTCATAATGGCGATTGAAATAGGCTATTTAATAGTAAATCGTCGTTTAATCATTTATTTTTTATACAGTATGTAAACACGTAAGGTGCACATAGGGAAATTAACATTGGGAAAAAATGACTGGATCAGAGTGAGCCTTGAAATTTTGTTTTCCAATTTGACAGATAATATTCTTTTGCAAAATGAATGTGTATACTACCGAAGAAAATATTCAAATGATTACAACATAATCGGACTTTTTTTATTAATGGGACATTAAATTCCCAAAAATACTAAAATATGGTGCCAGATCAAATATCCGCCTATTCGTGTTGAACCTAAAGACATTTGGGTCACTGATTTACCGACGCGCATACGTCATACTGGTCAGACAATTTTTGGATGAAATGTTTCCAAACAGATGGAGTTGTTTTTTTGTTTAATTTTTGTACCAAAAAATTAAAATAATGATTTATAAGAGCTTTTTATTATTAAAAAAGCCAAGTAAAATAAAAATAAATCAAAATAAAATAGAAATCCTCAAGATTACCACGATAATTCAATAGAAATAACAATTAATGCAGTCATGGCTAACTCTGATCCAAGTATTTTTTCCCAATGCTAATTTCCCTATGTGCACCTTCGCGTTTACATACTGTAGTGTCGAATACCTCAACCTATTATAAAAATTTAAATTGCTTCAATATTCACAGGGAATAGTAAAAGATACAGGCAAGCAACCGACGATTCACCGAGCCAAGAGTTACCGATGTTAATGACCCAAAACGAATTAACAATACGTAGTCCTTCGACGATTGACAATGTGTTTTTAAGTGCTGTATTATTAGATGAATGGCTGAAAGAAGTTGCTGCAATATCACAAGAACACAGTATAGCTCAACTGACAGACTTCATTTCGAGAAATTGATACGAATTTTTTTTTATCTAAACATTTGATGGTAATAATTTCAAGGGTTGAAAAAAACTTTTATTTCAGTAACCGAAACCACCACTATTATTTAGCAGGAAGAAAAAAACAACTGAATTTATTGAAAGTAAGATAAATATAAAATAATTGCTTATAATGGATTTTTTGATACTCTATTAATTTTCAAAAGTATATCGTCATAGTATATAATACTATATCATTAAAAACCAGTACGAAACCAGAGCCCGAAAGTTATTTTCATTCGACTACAATCCATGTACAGTGGTACCTCGACATACGAGTGCCCCAACATACGAGTTTTTCGAGATACGAGCCGGCGAGCGAGTGATTTTTTGCTTTGAGTTACGAGCGAAATTCGAGATACGAGTTCGGTTTAACAGGTTTAATGACACTTGCCTAACTCATTTCCGGAACATTCTGAGAGGGAGGAAGAAACAAACCTCCTTGGACATGTTTTTTTCTAAACGGCCTACAGGTGAAAGCGAGAAAAATGTAGCGAAAAAGGCAAAGACCAGTGAGGATATCTAATTTATTTCTTTACATTCTCTTTTTTGTTTTTGTACAATAAATATTTGTCATTTATAAATACGTTTTTATTATTCAAACTGGGGTGACATTTTGGGGGTTGGAACGGATTAATGGTAGTTCAATTGTCTTGTATGGGGAAATTTGCATCGAGATGCGAGTAATTCAAGATACGAGCAAGGTTGCGGAACGAATTAAACTCGTATGTCGAGGTACCACTGTATAAATTATTATTTGTAACTTACAAGAAAAGCGTTTAAGTTACTAAAAATATAGTCTGTAGTTGTATTTTATTTGGAACATATACACGGTATAAAAAATAAATAATTCACTTAACAGCGTAGTCGCAGAGTGTTGGAAACAAAATTTTACATAGCGCAAACAAATGATCGAGGGAACGCCACGCGCGGAATTGTATCAAAGAGTGGCATAACACGCTAGTATCACCGATGATTTGTGAATTCATATATTTTTTTTAAATATACAAACCCTATAACGCGATCGGAACATTGCTAAAACGCATTGTTAACAAGGTTTCTGCATAAAAGAAAAACATTTCTCAATGAATCAAATCGTTATGTTTATAATTACGTTATTTAATCCCTTTGTGTTAGGAATATTTAATTTTGGTTTTGATTTTTTTGAAGTGAAAACTTCTTTAGCGGCGTTGTACACTTTTTTTGTAATGGGTAAAAAATGTTAAACTCGCGTCAGGCGTCAGGACACCTTACCCAGTTCTCACTCACTATGAGGTTTGACTGTACATCTATACTCGTAAGACGGAAACTTTTATTTATACGTTAGACATCTAGCGTTGAAATATCGTACATAAAAATGCAATCTATGATACAAACCATTTTGATCGAAAATTCGTAAGACGTTAATATTCAAGTTTTCACTTCCGCCGGCACTCCCGGAATGCAAAGGGGTTTTTTTTTTAAACAATTGTTGGATTATATATCATTTGTTCATAAATTTTTCAGAATAAACATTGAAAAATTAAAAATTCCATACATTGTGGTCAACGATCTCATTTATGAGCCCCCTCCTCGCCGTATTACCTATATGCGAAAATTGTGCTTTTTTTAGATATTACTACTGCATAACTTTACAGTTTTAACACCTAGCGGTTTTTCTTGCCATTACTAATATTGAAATTAATTTCTGTATTAAAAAAACGAACTTTTTTAATTAATCCCTAACCATGTTTTTTTGTTATGCCAAAATATTTATAATGTAGTGCAAATAAAACGTTAAAAATATTTCTGTATTGTACAAAAATTATAGGTGTACATTAAGAAAAGTGTGTAATATATTGTAAAAATTAAATGATTGTTTTTAAAAAATAAGGATTTAGCTGTTTATTTATTATGTGGAAGTTAAAGTCTGGCCGAAGGTGATTTTTCCAGCCGAAGCTGAATTCAATTTTTATTCCACTTTCAATTCGAGGTAAAGTGCTAATGTTTATTAATTTACATTGTATTTTTGTGCCAAAAACATATTTTTTTGAAAATTGAATACTTAATGTAAAAGAACGCGGTGAATAGACACTGGCGTCTAAAAAAATCTTCTTTCGAACGTTGAACAGAGAAACAATACTGAGTTTTTCATTTTTTGAAAATGAAAAACATATTTGCTCAAATTATCCAACATATGAAATACCCAATCTTGCAGCTTTTTTTAGAAGTTCCTCGATTTTCTTCCAATTCAGGATGTTTGTTAACAGAATACAAACGAGTTGCTTCTATTGGTATTTTTTTGCACTGTACTAGCAGATATCTCAGCTCTTTTTCAAAATGAGAATGCTTAAATTCAAATCAATACTCGGTTACTATGACAACCAAATAAATACACGATTTAAAAGGACAGTTTTTTTTTAACTGCTGACTTACAGTATTTGATTTTTGTTTCTATTCAAGTGTTTTCTAAAATTATTAACAATGGCACCTGTGTTTGTAGATAAAGAAGTAAAGTTCGATGTAACATTATCGTAAGTATATAATATTTGAATCGATACGAATGTTGATTTGATGTTTTATATAATTTACTTAGCAATAATCATCGAAAAAAAAACAATGTACACCAACTCAAAATAATTTGATGATTAGTAAATTATATATTGTTATTATTATATTAAATATTTTTAAAGATATGCAAGGTTAAAACCCGGAGAAAAGGTAATTGATCGCCTGGAATCAATTGAAGATACTAAAGGAAATGGAGGCATTATTGGGCAACTAATTATTACAAATTTAAGAATAATCTGGCATTCTTTATCAAATCCTAACGTGAGCTTGTGTATGTATCCGATAAGAAATAACTGATTATTATTCATTCTTTCAATCACATAATTCTATCGCGTAAGCGCTGACATGTGAAAGTCTTAACTAGTGATGTGCCGGATATCCGTATCCGCGGATATCCGAGAGAGAAGAAAGATTCGTATCCTTTAGTTTTTGGCGGATCTTTTACCTTATTAATTTTCAATTCATAGATGAAATTTTATATATATAGGTGATTAGGTAATAATGAAAATCTGTTAAATTCCATTCAGATTATTTTTTTAAATCGTATTTGGCACCTTTATATTGCAAACATTTATCATAGTGAGTACCATACTAATAGTATATAACTCAAAGGTATTAAATCAGCTATCTTTATAATGAGATATTGCACATCGGTCTTTGGAAAGAGACAATCTGTTATGAGAGTTAACTCTTAAAGAGGTCAATAACTTTTCCCCATAACAGATAGTCTCTTTCCAAAGGTCGATGTGCAATATTTACCGCCGCGTACTCTAAGAAAGTTAAGATCCGTATCCGCGGATCTTGAAATCAAAAATCCGTATTCAGATCCGTATCCGCGGATATACATTTTTAACGATCCGGCACATCACTAATAATAATATTAATAGATGCTTGTTGATTGCAGCGATCGGATATAACTGTATAATCAGTACAAGCACAACAAATGTAAATTCAGTGAGTAGATAATGTAATATGATATATCTAGTAGAAGTATTGTTGCTTTTTTCTAATTTCAAATTCATTTCAGAGTTTAAGAGGCAAAACACAAGCATTACATATTTTGACCACTTTCAATCATACTAAATTTGAATTCATTTTTACAAATCTCATATCCGGGAATTATAGACATTTCACGTCAGTCATGGGAGTTCATAAGTAAGAAATAAATAAATAAAAAATATTAGTGATTATTAGTTGTTTTTGATTTTTTTAGGCGCGACTTGAGCGCATATGTATGTATGGATTTGCTTTCCCTATTAGTCTGCCTGTGTGTTACGGTGTTCTGTCCGGCGCGTGGAGCCAAAACAGTTGAACCGATTTTTGAAGTGAAAACTTCTTTAGCGGCGTTGTACACTATTTTTGTAATGGGTAAAAAATGTTAAACTCGCGTCAGGAAAAGTAAGAACTGGGTGAGCGAGAAAACTCTCTAAGTGATAGTAATTGTTTATACAACGTTAGACATCTAGCGTTGAAATATCGTACATAAAAATGCAATCTATGATACAAACCATTATACAACGTTAGACATCTAGCGTTGAAATATCGTACATAAAAATGCAATCTATGATACAAACCATTTTGATCGAAAATTCGTAAGACGTTAATATTCAAGTTTTCACTTCTGACGGCACTCCCGGAGTGCAACCCGTCTTTTTTTAATTTATAAATTGTCATTGCAGAGCGTACGTATTGTCAAAGTTATATAGAGAATTAAGATTACGCGGATCTGTAGTTCAAAATGGCCAACTGAAGATACTGCCTCAAGAACAAGTGTTTTCAACTGTGATTGGAGTCTGGAATTTATCTAGCGATCAAGGAAATTTGGGTACATTAATAACAACCAACGTTAGAATTGTCTGGTTTGCCGATATTAACGAATGCTTTAACATTTCTCTGCCGTATCTGCAAATTTCAATGGTAAACTATCAACCTCTCGATTTAGGCCTAGTTTATATGAGAGGCGTTCAACGCGCGTTAACCCAACGCGCGTTTACAACTTCTATACAATTGTATATAACTGTTTACATGATAACGCGCGTTGGTGGCGCGTTGAACGCGCGTTATCATGTAAACAGTTATATACAATTGTATAGAAGTTGTAAACGCGCGTTGAACGCTCTTCATGTGTGCTAGGCCTAAGAATTTTAAACGAATACGTTTTAATTATATAAATTATTAATAGGTAAAAATTCAAGAATCGAAGTTTGGTTTAGCTTTAATTGTCATTAGCCACGAATCTAGCGGTGGTTTCGTTTTGGGATTTCGCTTAAGCACACAAGAGAGATTGCAGTCAATTTTTAAAGAAATTGCAACGCTAAATCGAGTTTATTCAAACAGTCCCATATTTGGTGTCGAATACACGTTAAAACGATCAGAAAATATTTCCCATGATTTATCATTTAATGATATAGAAGATACGCTAAAAGAAACACCAGGAGAAATAACGAATGTGTTAACCGTTTATTTAGTGAATGGCGTGAAAGACGAAGAAAATGAACCGTTTTATTATTCTGATTTAGGTTTAAGCATAGAAAAATTAAAAGATGCTTATACACCGAATAAATTGTGGGAAGTCATTCCCGCTTCGTAACTTGCATACAGTATAATTTTATAAGTGTCAGAAAACATTGTCAGAGATGTTAATATTGTCTCCTCTAAATTTTCGATAGTTTTTTTTATATTCTGGCCACTATTCAATAGATTTTCTTTAATTTGCGAACCATTTCCACCAATTCTTTTACTAGGTCTACAATAAAATAAATTGTAAGTCGTATATCATTCATCGTTTGTTATCAATTTGAATTTTCGTTGTAGAGGCAAGCCTCCGGTTGCGTTTGTGGCTTGTCATTAACATTTACCTACAACGAGTAGCTTTCCTACAATTTACTATTAAAGATCGATCATTACTCAACTATAGTACGGTTTCAATATAATTGGCAGTGACGTTACACTTGTACATAAAACTGTCGCTTATAGTATTTATTGTGAAATATAAGTTTGATCGGAGTGATGTCATTGCCAAATGTCAGTAAAAAAACTCCATAAATGATATACATTTTTTATTTCAAAATTTTTAAATCTTATTTTTGTTAACAAAATAACAATTATGATATTTTTCATGTATTTAATAATGATTAGGTACAAACGTAAAATAAATTTTAATTACTCTTGACGACCTACTGCTGCAGTCTATTTTTTTCCCTCTCTAATTCATAAGAAAATCTCGGAAAACAGTGGAATTGTAATTCTGGATTTTTAGTTGGTGTATTTTTACAATCAACAACACAGCACTTCCAATTTGATAGCTTTTTATCCATTTTATTCAACAATTAATCCTTATTAAAATGCACGTATAACATAATATGACACTAGGTTTTGACTGAACCAGAATTTAAAAAAAAAACACAAGAGGGCGCAAAGTTCGCGTATCAAAAGATGAGCTTTTTGAATGTCCTTGTAAGGATTAATCGTTTGCGTGGTTACATAATATTATGGTATCACATGTAAAAATTAACCAAAACATACTTGTCAGCTACCTAACTAATTTCTTTTTGAAAGATCTTCAGAACAAAAGAATAGCTATTTTTTAAAAATATTTCTAAAACTTAAGTTTAGAAAAAAGAATCAAAACTTTCTGGAAAAATAAATGGAACAATAAACCGATATTAAAATAAAAATAAAAACAATACAGCGTGTATCTTTTTTGCCCATGTCCCGATTTTCCCCAAAAACAATAAGGCTCTTTATATTTATATGTCAAACATCAAAATTTTGTTGCGATCCGCTCAGTCGTTTGACGTTGACCTGGATCGTGCTCACAGACGAACAGACTTTTCCAAAAATTTAAAACAAAAAAATATATCAAAAAGTGATTTTTGACATAAATTAGTACCATTCTCCACTTGTCGAGTTGTAATAATACAATCCGAGATCTGCGGCCAATCCTCAGATGGGTCAATCTTATATTTTTTCCATTTTAGTACATTTCAATAAAATCTTGTCTTAAATTTTTAAATTTTTTTTAACGTGATAACGTCTTATAAATTGATGAAACACCGGCTGCATGGACGAAAAAGTGTCACGTTCCGCCTGACAGCTACTAAAATTTAGGTTATGTATTCTTAAATATGATATTCGAGCGGAATACGTTATCACGTAAAACTATCGTCCGTAAACCGACTTTACAATCAATTTTTGACGTGATAACGTCTTCTTAAATTGATGAAACACCGGCTGCATGCACGAAAAAGTGTAACGTTCCGAAATGTGTCACGTTCTGCCTGACCTTCGAGCGGAATACGTTATCACGTAAAACTATCGTCCGTAAACCGACTTTACAGACAACCAATTTTTTACTAATATTTTATTTTGTTCTTTTTGGTCTCTCAAAATTTTTACGAATAAAATACTATTTTAATTCGGAAAAATTCAAAAAAGAAAAAAACAAACAAAATTAGGTTGACTTGTTCGAGTATTTTGATCCCAGATGATCTGGGATTTTTTTATACATATAAAGTAAGTATACATTTTTTCACAGTCCACATTAAACTTACGTTATGCGGCATGCCACGACAGTCTATTCAAATATATGGGTCAAAACGACATACAGAAGTCACAAAATATTCATGAGCGAAGGTGGGAATCAAACCCACGACAGTGTTAAGATCAGCCGCTAACCGTGTTTGTCGGGATTTCAATTTTCAGGCTATATCAACTATCCATTAAATAGAGATCAGTGCGATTTAACACCAAGGTGGTGACGATGACATTTGCTATTCAGCAGTTGTGGCAGAGATAAGTTGTGGTAGTGGTAGTTCAAGTTGAAATGATGCTCCCTTGACAGAAAATTTGGCGGGAAGCAAAGTTTAGTTTTATCTAAAGTAAGCTCTCTATATTTCGTTGAATAAATGTAAATAATATAACACGTGCGGTTATTCATAGTGCACCTTTGCCTCTCTAAGGCTCTACCTAATATAAATTGAATCAAATTTTCTTTTTCTATATTTATAATCAGACGTTAACAAAGATCTTAAACTTATATTAATTTCCAGGCATTGAGATTCTACATCAATGTTTCCAAGTGACCTGAAGGTATGATACCATAAGTTTTTTTGTCGAATTTTATAAATTTGCTGCTATTGCTAAATATGTAAAAAATAATTGACTTAAACAATCGAACATTTCGATTGTAAAATCAAGCCCCCGTCGAATCAATGACTCCATTGTTATTTTAACAATTTTTTCGTTTGTAAAAACATCCCATTATTATTTACTAAAACTCTTTCAGCACACTAGAGCCATTCATCCGAATTCATAATTAATATTACAAATAACCGAAGCAATATGTATAAAGTAAAAAGGAAATCCACCAACGACTGCATATTTTGTAAAACATCTATAATAGACGACTTTCGACTGGGTGAGCTGATGGTGACGAAGAACATTACGTCCCATTATTTCTGTTGCGTAAGTTTGTATTATAATGAGACTTGTAAAGTGTTCGAGATATTTGAATAAAAAAAAGTATTTAATTTTTCAAATATACTTCATCGGCATTTGTATTTCATTTCAAGTACTTATTGCATTTTGTGAAAGTGTTTTTATTTGTCTATTAGATATCGTGTCCATCGATAATTAACAATAATAATAATATGATTATTGATTTAAATATTTTTCAATTTGTACTTGAAAAAATCTAAATTTATAGACGAAACGTCGTACATTTATAAATACAACTATTGTCCACAAACCTGCGAATTTTTTCTTATTAGTTTTTATTTGTATTTAAATACTTTTTCGTGGTACTTTTTTACAAGTCGGTTATTTTTTTATACATATTTTAAATGAGTGATTGTATTTTCAAAACCGTATATAATTTCAGTTACTTTCAACTCACATAAAGCAATTGGGCCATGACTTTCAAGGAATACATGGCTTCCTGTCAAAGGATATAATAGACGAAGTTAAGAGAGGATCGCGTGTGGTATAACATTTGAACATTAATTTTTGTGTTTATATTGTATACTTGATTTTTAAATGATTATTTGCAGACATGCAGTTATTGCAAAAAGAAGGGGGCTACAATTCAGTGTGCCAATCTCCGTTGTACAGTGAAGTGTCACTTGCCCTGTGCAGTTAAAGCCAAAGCTAAACACGAGTTCTTCGGAGTGTATCGGTAATAGATAAAAACAATTTCTCCGTTTAATATTAAATTCATATAAAGGTGGCACTTCACATGGCTATTTGTGTTCACTATTGGGTGTTTGTTGTATTTGGCAAAATATATGACGTTCAAGACAAACATGCAAATAGAGGCAAATACGACCATCCACACATGGCAGTCAAATAACAAACACACAAACATTTGGCAGCAGAACGCAAGGTTCAAAATTCCAGGAATTTTAGCACTGTTTCATTGTCCCAATTCATTTTCAATAGTAATTGTTCCAGTTCTCGCTCACAGCACAGACACAAAAATACTGCACGTCTGTACAGGTTCACGCCGCGTGCGCTTCTGAATATGGCCATTGTGTGGACGGTTTATTTGCGTATTTGACTCCTTTGATGTGCCTTAAAAAACCGACAAGCGCAAGGTAACGCGTATTTGGTATTGGCCTTATTTGTCAAATAGGCAAATAAGACCAACACTTTGTCAAATAGACTGTCCACACTTGGTAATTGTTTGCCAAATACACAAAAACAGATAGCCATGTGAAGTGACGGCATAATAATTACGGAAACAAGACATGATTTAGGGACCGTTCATAAATTACGTAACACTCTTTAAAGGAGGGCGGGAGGGAGTAATTCAATTTGTTGTTTTGATACGTCTGACTGAGATTAATCTTGCGTAACTTCATATCAGGGGAAAGGGGGGTTCGATAATTTGTTCCGAGTTACAAAACTTAATTTATAGACGGTCTCCTAAAAAGAAGTATTTTAACAAATCATTTAATTTTAGCACGTTTTGCGCCGTCCATGTCAAAAAGCAGATATTGCCCGATTTTGTCAGAGGGAATTTCGAAAAAATATGCTCAATATGCATAGAAATAATCGGCACCGATGATTTTATTTGGGCAGAATGTTGTGCTCGGCAAACTTTTTTCCACCACATGTGCGCTCAAAAATTTGCAATTTCTGCTGGATATCAGTTGAAATGTCCAAACTGCAACAATATTGAAGACTTCAAAACGCTATTGAAGCGCATGTCTGTGTTCGTACCTGATCGGTAAACAAATTAATTGTTAATATATTGTTTTTTAATAATAATTTAGTAGCATTAGGTGATGTTTAAAATAAATAAATATAGTTTAAAAAAAACTAAAAAACACGCTTTATATCGAACTAAAAAGTAAAAAATATTTTTTTTTTAAATAAACTTAAAACAATAATGAATAAAAAATACAAGTATTATTGTGAAAAAAGCGTGGGGCACTCGATGTACGAAAATGTGGAACAAAGCGCCCCACCCTTTTTTCACAATAATACTTGTATTTTTTATTCATTATTGTTTTAAGCTTTTTTTAAAAAAAATATTTTTTACTTTTTAGTTCGATATAAAGCGTGTTTTTTAGTTTTTTTTAAACTATATTTATTTTCCACTTTTTAATTTCGATTTATTGTCAAAAATTTGTCGAAAATTTTTTTTTTCGGCGTGGACGGGATTAGAACCCAAGACCCGTGATTCCGAGAGTTGACGTCAGCAAAGACCCATGCCTTAGACCGCACGGCTAGCCACTGTAGTTACAATGCTGGCATATTATACTACAGTAATAAACCACTTGTTGTAGTCCAAACGAGTTTACAAACAAACAAACATACATACATACAAACTTACAAGTGAAACTTATATAAAGCGTGTAAAAAGGATTTTTATTTCAGTCCGGCCGCTTGGCTACTTGAAGAAGATGCTTCCGATGAGCAATTCCCCATTGTTGTTGAATGTTCGGTCGACACTTGTGTAGCCAAAACGCGCGATTACCACATTACAAACAGGTAAGTGTTATTTTATCTGTACTGGGCGAGAGCTCCGTCTTTATTTTCAATGATACGAAAATTTGTTTGAAATAAAAAGTGGCTTTGTACAATTTAGCTTCATATAAATTTTGTCTTTTGCATCAGTCAATAGCAAAAAAATACGGGCTGCACTCCGGGAGTGCCGGCAGAAGTGAAAACTTGAATATTAACGTCTTACGAATTTTTGATCAAAATGGTTTGTATCATAGATTGCATTTTTATGTACGATATTTCAACGCTAGATGTCTGAATTTTCGATCAAAATGGTTTGTATCATAGATTGCATTTTTATGTACGATATTTCAACGCTAGATGTCTAACGTTGTATAAATAAAAATTTTCGATCAGGTCACGTGTCCTGACGCGGTCACGTGACCTGACGCGAGTTGAACATTTTTTACCCATTACAAAAAAAGTGTACAACGCCGCTAAAGAAGTTTTCACTTCAATAAAGTGTATTTCAACTATTTTTTGTTATAGTATGCTATACATAATTATTTTTTATTTATTTAAGCCTATGGGAAATTATTACATGCGAGCAATGCTCACTTAATCGTACACATCGCCTGTGTTCAAATATGAAATTGAGTGAATTCAATTGGCGCTGTGACATCTGTAAAAATGTATTCGCTCCTTCGCCGCAAAAAAGTTCGCTCAAATTGAGCGAAAAAGAAAACAGTCTCGAAGAAAACCACAATATTTGGACTCAGCGCGATGCAAACATATCAAATGTGCGGATTTGTGTAGCTCTGACGTGTAAAAGCGAATTTGGTCGTCTATACGAGGATAACATGTACGTAAAATATTCGATTATTTATTTTTTATAATATAGTTAATTGATTTTTCGCGTGTAAATTAAATATTTATATTTTTTTCTCAGGGAATATTCTTTAATCCCGTGTTTAGTGTGTGGTAACTTATATGCACACCGGATTTGTGATAACGTGACGGGAAACCAATGGTTATGTCAAACGCATAAAATATTAAGTCAGCCAAATGTTTTGGTAGAAAATTGTAGACCATAGGTAAATACTGTTCATTTACAGAATTAATTGTTACAGATGTTTTTTGAACTCAGAATATGACTGAGTTGAATTGATTGTTTCTAGAATTAAACCATTTTATTTTGACAAAATAAAATAACACACCTTGATATTATGGTTAGTGATGTGCCGGATATCCATATCCGCGGATATCCGAGGGAGAAGAAAGATCGGTATCCGTTAGTTTTTTGGCGGATCTTTTACCTTATTAATTTTCAATTCATAGATGAAGTTTTATATATATAGGTGATTAGGTAATAATGAAAAACTGTTATATTCCATTCAGATTATTTTTTAAAATCGTATTTGGCACCTTTATATTGCAAACATTTATCGTAGTGAGTACCATACCAATAGTACATAACTCAAAGGTACTAAAAAACTATCTTTATAATGAGATATTGCACATCGATCTTTGGAAAGAGACAATCTGTTATGAGAGTTAACTCTTAAAGAGGTCAATAACTTTTTCCCATAACAGATAGTCTCTTTCCAAAGGTCGATGTGCAATATTTACCGCCGCGTACTCTAAGAAAGTTAAGATCTGTATCCGTGGATATGAATTTTTAACGATCCGGCACATCACTAATTATGGTATGATAAAATTATACTGGATACAAGGCTAAATATAAAAACGATTTTTATTCACTAGAACATCATTTAATCGTTAACGTTTCGGCAGAAATGCATGCTTTCTTCAGGACGATTAAATGATGTTCTAGTGAATAAAAATTTTATCATTTTATTTTGTTAATTATTAATCACAGTTTACAGTAAAGGAATCATGATGTTATGTTTTCGCCTTATATGGTATTTAGTTTTTAATTATATAACTTATTTTATTATGTAATGCTCATGGGCGTACCCAGCTTTTGATTCAGGGGGAAGGAGGCAAATCAGAAATTTCTTACACAAATAATATTATTTTTTTGTACTGTCGTCTTCATATAAAGATTTAATGTGAAATAAATAAATTATTATATTATTCTGACAAATTCTTTACTGTCTATGACAACTAAGATATCTAATTTTAATATCTACAATTAGGTACATACACCTAATTGTAGTGTAGTGAAATAATTTGGGTTATTTTCGACAACCTGTCGACGTGCTGGGCCCACCCACGCCTCAAATTACCGTTAAAATTAGATATCTTAGTTGTCATAGACAGAGAATTAATCAGAATAACAATTTTATTTATTGAAGAGTTCTAATCAGACGTTAATCAAAGATTTGAACAATTTATTTATTTAAAATAACCCAAATTATTCCACTACATTACAGAGGTGTATGTTCTGTTGGATTTTTAAAAGAAGACCGGTCAATGGAATGTAGTCCTATGACCTTATTGCAGAAGAGCGCACATGTATTTTATATTAGTAAAAGGTAATGATCCTGGAACCGCTTCTATGCAATAAGGGAGTCCAGTCGACCAAACGTGTCGCCATTGTCGTGTCGCGATAATTGTACTATTGCCATAGCCGTACGACTATACAGCGACACTTGCTAACAGTACAAAAAAATCATACACCAGACAGTACATAGGTGTGCGTCCACGGACTAAGTTGAGGGGTGTTGTCTGAATATCATCAAAATGGAAAGTAAAAAGGGAAAAACAGTTAGAAGTGGCGCTAGGGAGGTCATAGCGAATGTAATTAAAATGTGCGAGTTAGAGGCTCAAAATAAAACCTTAAAATTTAAAGCTATACATTGTTTGCATGCCGTGCTATGCGCCGCCTATGAATTCCGATAATTTGGGAACACATCAGCGACTTCTTGCCCTTTCCCCACCGGTCTTCTTTCACCGATCGCACAGTAGTGTGTAGGGGAGACGCCCGCGGGAGATTTTGTTTTATAGGTAGTCAAATAAATAAACTAATATTAAATATGCATTTATTTAATTTAAATTAGACATTTATTTTAAAACTAACTTTCGAGCATCTTCAGTAAAACGATTTATGACGTCTCCAAAAATCCAGGGGGGGGCAGCTGCCCTCCCCTGGGTACGCCCATGGTAATGAATATTTTTTTATTTTATTTTATGTACGTCTGCCAATAAACTTTTGTTTATCATTTATATTTAAATTGATTTTATATTATTGAACATTGTAAATGCTGAGTTCAATTCAATTTTCATTTTAACTTTTATGAAAGGATTCAAAAAATTTTTTATATAGGGCGTAGCCGCTCTTAAGGAAATATGCAAAAAAAAAAAAACTCGGGTCCCAGAGCCAAACCCTGCTGACAATGCACTGTATTTGCTAATACAGGCATTATGGCTATGTTACGTGAACTTAAGTTTGCTTTTGGACAAAATAAAAAAACAGTTGTGTGGTTTTAAGAAACCGCGACACGCAAGTGAAACTTTTATTGGCTTGCAGGCGTTGGATTGTAGACACTTATCCATCACGATTAATTATAAACAACAATATTCACATGAATACACGAATAAAAACATGTAAACACTGTACAGCACTTGCCCGCATGACAGACTGACTATGTGTTATACATACTACACGGTCAGCTGATGCTAACCATGGGCGCCGCCATATTGGCCTTGGCTGCTCTACCGAGCGCCTACTCTGAACGCCTTTCACTTTACCCCTACTCCGCGGCCGCCTGTAATGCGACATGCAACAGACGGCCAGAAAAATTCGGGGCGATAGAATAAAAGTTTCACTTTAAAAACCAACTTTGCTGGCATCGAACCGAACCAGGCCTGCTAATCGAGCATTTTTGGGGACCAATAATGTGCCCTGAACAATGTCAACTCGGTACATTCTGCGAGCTATGTCTGTATATTATGTACAAAATACACATCAAAATATTTTTCTACACTGAAATTTTTTAAGTTTTATTTTTCTTGTCAGGCATATGAATTCGTTTATGTCCGGACAGGTAGCTTTTCGCAGCGAAACGTTTGCCACAAACTTGACATTCATACGGTTTTTCGCCCGAATGGATTCCGATGTGTTCTTGTAGAGTACTTTTTTGAGTAAAACTTTTATCACAGATCTTACAAGTAAATGGTCTTTCCCCGCTATGCGTTCCTAAATGCCTCTTTAATGAAAATGGATTTTCAAAACAACTGTCGCAAATTGAACACTGATACGGTTTTTCCCCACCTTTTGTATGAACGAGTTTATGTATTGACAAATGCAATTCAGATTTGTACTTTCTATTGCACACGGAACACTTATAAGTGCGAAAACATACGCCCGACTGTTCGTTGAGATCTTTGTTATGACTGCGTTTGTGGAGCAACAAACGAGGCTTTTGGCCAAACGTTTCTGCACATATTTCACACTGATACGGCTTCTCTCCTGTATGTATTCTTTTGTGAACGACGAGATTAAAACTGTGATTGAAAGACTTGGAACAAACATCGCATCGGTATGGTTTCTCACCAGTATGGATTCGTTTGTGTCTTGCGTAAGCGAAGTGTTGTTTGAAACATTTACCGCACATTTCGCACATATAACGGGGGAAGTCCGAGTGTTGAGCTAATTTGTGTTTGTTTAAAAGGATTTTTGATGTAAATAGTTTTTTACAAATACTACATTGAAATGGTTGTTCTCCAGTATGTGTCCTTATATGATCGTTCAGTAAAAACTTTATCGGATACGTTTTGGGGCAAAGATGGCATTTGAATCGAGTTTTGTCCAATTTTCTAGATTTTTCGTTTGTTTTATTTATTTTTAGCGTATCTTCCGATTTTTTTGTATTTCGTTCTTTGAATTCCTTACTTTTCTGAGTTCTTTGATTGGCGCAACTTTCTTCAATCTGCTTCACAAAGCTTTTAGTATCGGTGTGTTCTAGCTGTGTTTCGATGATTTTATTTTGATGTATCTTTTGTTTATCGTTGTTTTTGTTAATTTTATGGCTATTTTTATTCAAATCGTTTTTTTTAATATTTTTATCAATTTCTGATACACTAATGGTGTTTAGTATTTCACTATTTTTAGAAATAATACTATTTATTTTGTCCTCTAAAGTAACGTCAACGTTCTTCAATTGATTATCATAACACTTTATATCATCGCTGTCAGAACTTTCTTCTTTTATGTTTTCTATTTTTATAGTAGGTTTTATTTTAAGAAATTTTTGAAGATTTGAGTGTGTCCGAACGCATATACTTCGAAACTGATAGGCTGTGTGTAACTTTGTCATGCAAGAAGGGCATATCATTGCCGGTAAGCTATCTCCATTTTCAATCTAAAACATATTTCTTCATCATGAATTTGGTATTTACTTTAAAATGCACCGGTAATGGTTTATTTACATTATTATAAAATTTAAATTATAATCAACTGAACACGCTCAGTTTCTTAATTTTAAACGTTATAAAAATCCTACCTGAACCGGTGCACACTCCATTATCATATCAGCTATTTCTCTTTTTGTTACCGCATCACATTTAAATATATTTAGAGAGACTTGGGCCGAATTTAAACATACACGACATAGTTTCTCAAACTCTTCTATTGCAAGTGTTGACAAATCCATGTTACACTTTACGGTCCAAAAAGTTAATAATTTAATATCAACATACGCAAGTATATAATATATAGGTGTAGGTACATAATACATATTATATTCTGTATATATTTACGGTGTAAAAAATATACTATGAGAGATAGGTACTACATATAACCCTTATCTCTGCTTATAAGTCAGTTATGGTCTATGGGGATCCAGGAGCGGGTGAGTTTAGAAAGATGTAGGAGAAAAAAAGTGTTTTGTGAAGGTTTTTAAATGGATCTGTAAGCAGCTTGCTTATGCAATGAAAATTAAACCGAAAGACTGTCGTTAGCTGACAACGTAATAATAGAAACCTTGTGTCGTGAAATCAGGTCAATTGTAAGTGATTTTGAAAACTGATGCCTCCACTACACACGTGGCCAGCACCGCCACTTACAGGCACTCACGATTGTGTAGAGGGCATATTCGTCGGTGCGTGGACATAATCGCCTGTAATCGGTTGATTGTCGGTACATCACAGGAATGCGTGGCCAGCATCGTGCGCCCGTACACACAATCGAACCGGCACGATTGTGTGGAGGGCTAGGTAATCATCGCGGCGATGATGGGCACTTATTTGAGTGGCGGTGCTGGCCACATGTGTAGTGGAGGCATGATATATTTGATATAGCGTTAATTTAATGAATTTATGAAGAAGAAAAAAAACAGTCGAGACTTCATTTTATATTTAGCAGAAGTAAGAATACCTATCAAGCGCACTGGATTTTAATATCCTTATTTTACCGATTGCTGACTAAGGCTACACATCTACATTAGATGCGTATTTTTTCCGATCCGATCCGATTAGTTGTTCCGATGCCATTCGTCGTGACTGCCTACATTGATTTCGATCGGGAAGCAGTTTCGGTTATGTTGTGGGGGTGTCATGAGCGACTCCTAGAGAAGAACGTTCGCCTCAATAAGATCCTCAAAAAAGGCATAGGTGTAACTACGATGATTAAAAAAAATCTAAAAGTAGACACTACATAAATGGCTCCGTAGTTTATAAACAGTTTTTATTCTTAATTAATAGATAGTACATTAAAAATAAAGTTGTATTTTCTGCCTATGCACGCGTATAATTATTTTTTAATATTTTACTTTGTATTTGAAACGTATGGATTTCGGAATACGTGTCTAGAATCTCAACTGTATTTTGTACGAATATGTGGTATATTGTTTGTCTGATATTAGATATATGTTAATTCTTCATACTTTAACTTTTCTCTCCGGCATATGAATTCTTTTATGTCCGGACAGATAGCTTTTGGCGGCAAAGCGTTTGCCACAAACTCGACATTCGTACGGTTTTTCGCCCGAATGGATTCCGATGTGTTCCTGCAGAGTGCTTTTTCTCGTAAAGCATTTATGGCAGATCTCACAAACAAACGGTTTCTCACCAGAGTGCGTTCTCAAATGTCTTTTCAGTAGTATCGGATTGCCAAATCTTTTATCGCAGATTGAACAGCGATACGGTCTGTCCCCGCCCATCGTGTGCATCAACTTATGTATATTTAAGTTTATTTCCGATTTAAATCTTTTATTGCACGTCGAACATCTAAACGCACAATTTCTATCGCTCGGTTCTTTGTTATGGCTGCGCTTGTGCAACAACAAGCCTGGACTCTGAGCGAACGTTTTGGCACATATTTCACACTGAAACGGTTTCTCTCCGGTATGTACACGTTTATGAACTTGTAAATTGAAACTGTTCGTAAATGATTTAGGGCACGCATCACATTGATATGGTTTCTCCCCGGTATGTATAAGTTTGTGTCGCGCAAACACGTTGCTGTGTTTAAAAAATTTACCGCACATTTCGCACATGTATCGTTTATTATTTGAATGTTGTATTCTTTTATGCTTATTCAATAGAATTTTCGACGTGAACAATCTTTTACAAACACCGCACTGAAACGGATATTCACCCGTGTGTGTTCTCATGTGATCGTCCAGTCGACTCCTTATCGGATAGGTTTTAATGCAAAGATGGCACTTAAACCTTGTCTTATCTACTTGTCTTTGTTTCGTAGGGCCGTTTCGACATTTCTTCAGTTTTGGCGAATCGGTTTTCAGAACTATTGTTTTGTTTTTTGACTTTCTCTTCAAACGCTTTCCTTTTCCTTCGTCATTTTCATTACGATCGCATTGATCATTGCCGCTGTAATCTGTATTTAGGGCTATTGTCTTTATTTTTAATTTATTCTCGCTATCTACTGACTTGCACACAGACTGTTTTGAAGTTTTAAGAACACATTTTTGTTTTTTTGTTTTCTTTTTGGTTGTTACATCTGAAGTGTGTAGTATTTCATTGTTTTTCAAAATTATGTTGTTTATTTTATCCTCTAGAGAAATGTCATTAGTATTTGTGTACTCGGTTTCATCAATATAAATTCTAAAGTCGTCTGAACTATCGCACGCTTCCTCTTTAACTAATTCTTCAATTTTAACAGTTTTTGTATTTGCCTCAAGGAATTTATGAAGAACTACATCTGTCTGAACGCAAGTACTGCGAAACTGATAAGCTACTTGCAATTGACCCATACAAGCCAAACATATAATTGTTGGTAAACTGTCGTTGTGCGAAATCTAAAATCAATTACATATTGAATTTATCATCAATATCTCAATATTTAACAAGTTATTTTTTTAGTCGGTTACATGTGATCTCATGAAAATCAATTTGTATTTGCTTATCGATAAATACAAAGGTAACTATCATGACATACCTGGACGGGAGCGCACTCCATTATATTATCAGCTATTGTGCTACCTGTTGACAGCCCTTTTGTATAAATGTCATGAAAAGTTTTTGCTGAATGTAAACATATTCGACACATTATATTTAATTCTCCTATTTTCATGCTAGAAATATCCATTTGGCAATATCTGTACGACCGATACCTGTTTAGGCCACACAGAAAATACTCAAATGCGAAGTGGGACTGGCAACTGGCAAGGAATCCAAAATAGTAGAACGTCACTTCATTAGGCATTTATTACATAAACAATTGAAATTGACATAATATTTTCTCATTACTTAAAATAAAAAATATACATATTAAAAAACAAATATACGGAAATGCGCTTATATAATATTTATATCACAGATAAAAACGTATATTATCACAGATTTTAAAAGAAATGTTGACGTTTAAATGTTTAATGTTCTGATGTCGACTCAAGAAATGCTACGTTAGAACGTTATGTTTTGTTCCAAAATCTTGAGATGACCAACTATTCATGCCAAAATATTTTAATTTTTCACTCATTTTTAACGTAAGCGATCTTTTTTTATTCACGTTTTCAGGCGACTTTTCTCTACAGTCCTCACTTTTAGTTTATTCGTGTATGTTATATTACTACAGATCATGGACATAGGAATTATGTCCATGCTACAGATATTGTCAAAAAGACATGCACATGAGAATTATAGGTTATAATTTTCATTTTTCAAGCCGGTAAAATTATTTCTTACTGAAAAAAAAATTATAAGTGATAAATTATATAAGAACGCATATATGGTAAATTAAGTAATAATATTGTTGGTTACTATTTTTTATTTCTTTATTTTTGTGAATTAGATTGTATGTAAAAAAAAATTAATTTTATTTTTTGTAGATAGGTATTCACACCAAATGGTTTTTTTTCAGGTAAATAAGTATCAACTATATTTTTTGTTTTCTTATAAACTCAAATAACTAGTAAACATGTTTAATAGAACAAAAAATGTTTGGAAATTAGTTGGAAGCGCACAAATTACATTTAAGGGTTCGCAAATAAAGCCAAACAATGTGTTTAAACAATTACCAAGATTGTAAGTTAACAATACCTATCTTAAGCATAGAAGCAACGACATAATTTTATCTTGTTTTTTATGTTTATATATTTTAGAAACTCGTCTACTAGTTGTAGTGAAAATGTTGACACATTGATAGAAAAGTTAAGAACTTCTTTGCAAAAATTTCATCGAGTAAATGAACGGGATTTAAGAAGTCTAATTTTCACTTCAAAAGAACAAGGTAAACTCACTAACAAATGGTTATATTTCAACGGACAAGTTTAAAAATATGAAAAATTATATTGAGTAACGCTTTTAGATTTGTTATAATTTCGATCGTTTTATGTTAGTTTAGAGTCAAAACATTCTATTCAGTTTAAATTAATTAAAATTAGTGATGTGCCGGATATCCATATCCGAGGGAGAAGAAAGATCCGTATCCGTTAGTTTTGTGGCGGATCTTTTACCTTATTAATTTTCAATTAGTAGATGAAATTTTATATATATAGGTGATTAGGTAGTAATGAAAACCTGTTAAATTCCATTTAGATTATTTTTTAAATCGTATTTGGCACCTTTATATTGCAAACATTTATCGTAGTGAGTATCATACTAATAGTACATAACTCAAAGGTACTAAATCGACTATCTTTATAATGAGATATTGCACATCGATCTTTGGAAAGAGACAATCTGTTATGAGAGTTAACTCTTAAAGAGATCAATAACTTTTTCCCATAACAGATAGTCTCTTTCCAAAGGTCGATGTGCAATATTTACCGCCGCGTAGTCTAAGAAAGTTAAGATCCGTATCCGCGGATCTTGAAACCAAAAATCCGTATTCAGATCCGTATCCGCGGATATACATTTTTAACGATCCGGCACATCACTAATTAAAATAACTTGTAATATACTTTTACGTATTTTAGATATAAATATATCTAAATATGGCACAATCTTATTGAAGTGCTGTGGTACTTTATTGCCTCGTGTATCGCGACCTAGAAGACAAATGTTACTTCAACACGTTTGGGATAAGTTATGTAGCAATCCGTCAAATTTAACAATTGATCATTGCAATGCCTTTATTCAAACATCGATTGAAAATGGATTTGCTCCAACTTTCAAAGAGATCACGATACAATGCCTCAAGTGTACTCCAAACGAAGCAACATATGGCCTAATATATACAGCTCTTATGGAAACGGGTGATTTGATAGATATGCTAGGTGCCAATAAACAAAAATCAGTATCCAATGTCAAATTGTTGAATTTTTTGGCTATGGCGTACTCACAGAAAGGGTATATATATTTTATGAATTTTAATAATCCAACCTTCACTTTCTTATAAGTTCTGTAAACTTTAAATGAAAAATATTTTTAACAAAAAATTTGAACCGACTTCAAAAAATGCACTAAAAAGTAAAAAATAATTGCGTATTGAAATGTTTTGGAGTCGGTGTCAGCCAAAATGAAATCTATTCCGAGAACTAGAGACATGTAAGATTTAAATTGCTACTTTCGAATTCCGATGTGATACCGACTCCAAAACATTTCAATACGCAATTAATTTTTACTTTTTAGTGCATTTTTTGAAGTCTGTTCAATTTTTTTATTAAAAATATTTTATTTTTCTCTTTTTAGTGTTAATCTAACACTAATCCACAAACACTAATATTTTTAATTTTAATCATTTCTCTAGAGATATGGTTAATGCCCAAAACACAGTACAGCTGATGAGAGCTTCCAAAATGGACTTGGACTCAAATTTATATATTTATTTGCTACGTGGCTATGCGAAACAAGGCTCCCTACAGAAGATGCAAACAGTGTTCCGAGATGCAAAATGTGACGACATTACATTTTCTTTGAGAGAAATGTTGCCTGTATTTGAAGCAATAGCTATCAATGAGATGTATCATTTTGCCGGAGAAGTGAGCATTATGGATTTTGAATTTTTTTTATATCGTGTACCTTTTTTTTTACTTTTATTCCATAGGTGATGGCACAAGTTCGAAGCTGGTTCGATATTGACATTTTAATGGCTCACAACCTGTGCATACATTTAGTCTATACGGGCTACTCCGATGCAGCCTATCAAATTTTCAAAGTTTTGCCGGATTTTAGAATCAATAAACATACATTCTATGGCAAGTTTTTGCTGGACGAGATGGTTTCAGCTAACGTGGTCAGTTTTGCTTATTAATAATCTCGAAAATCCCTGTAGGCTAGAGGCTTTCGGTTTAACGAATTCATAATTTATTTAATTTTGATCGTACAGCCTACGGACACAATAACAACGGCGATACGCGATTTGATACAAACCGACAAAAATAAATATGCGTTCGAGTGCACTTTAGAAACATGTTTAATCGTTAAAGATTTCCCAAAAAGTATATATTTGATGGAACAAATGTCCGCCAATGGTAACGAAGTTAGAGCACATTACTTTTGGCCGATATTAGTTAAAAAAAGATACACGGAGCAAGGTATGTGATCTCAATTTCTATAAATGTTATATGCGATGCAGTTGCGCTAATTCGACACGACTAAAGTTTGGACTATTTGTTTATTTTTAATCCCGTTTCCTAATACTCCTTCTGCATTCCTTCCTAATTACATAGAGATTAATGATGTGCCGAATATCCGTATCCGCGGATATCCGAGGGAGAAGAAAGATCCGTATTCGTTAGTTTTTGGCGGATCTTTTACCTTATTAATTTTCAATTCATAGATGAAATTTTATATATATATAGGTGATTAGGTAATAATGAAAAACTGTTAAATTCCATTCAGATTATTTTTTATTTTTTAAAATCGTATTTGGCACCTTTATATTGCAAACATTTATCGTAGTGAGTACCATACCAATAGTACATAACTCAAAGGTACTAAAGAACTATCTTTATAATGAGATATTGCACATCGATCTTTGGAAAGAGACAATCTGTTATGAGAGTTAACTCTTAAAGAGGTCAATAACTTTTTCCTATAAAAGATAGTCTCTTTCCAAAGGTCGATGTGCAATAATTAACACCGCGTACTTTAAGAAAGTTAAGATCCGTATCCGTATCCACGGATCTTGAAACCAAATATCCGTATTCAGATCCGTATCCGCGGATATACATTTTTAACGATCCGGCACAACACTAATAGAGATTAAGGTAACACATACGCGCTCTCTAGGACAAAGGCCGGCGGATCACCATAGGCTTAGGCGGTGGCTGATTCCTAAATAAGTATCAACTTCGCCGAATTTCTTATCGCTCTACTCGATTCTAGGCCAGACGGCAGCACCGGGGGTCGTCTCTCTCCCACATTACATCGATATAATATTGTCTCTCCTTGTTTCGAGATTCGTCGCAGAACGGGACCACGCTAAAGGCAGCTGCGATCGCCTCGCTCTGCAGTATCGTTCGCAGTTTTTAAATTTAAAAAACAGTTGTGTGGTTTTAAGAAACCACGACGCAAGTGAAACTTTTATTGGATTGTAGGCGTTGGATTGTAGACACTTATCCATCACGATTAATTAAAAACAACAATATTCACATGAATACACGAATAAAAACATGTAAACACTGTACAGCACTTGCCCGCATGACAGACTGACTATGTGTTATACATACTACACGGTCAGCTGATGCTAACCATGGGCGCCGCCATATTGGCCTTGGTTGCTCTACCGAGCGCCTACTCCGAACGCCTTTCACTTTACCCCTACTCCGCGGTCGCCTGTAATGCGACATGCAACAGACGGCCAGAAAAATTCGGGGCGATAGAATAAAAGTTTCACTTTAATAAACATTCTCGAATATACATGTGCAAATTAGCAAATTTTTTTCTCAGTGTAGATGGCAATTCGGTTCAGTCTATAGGCGACATATCTGTAAATCCGTATCCGGGTTAGAGTCGATACCTATTCTACAATCCGACAACTGCGCGTAACATACCGTGTCGAATTGGCGCGATCCTGCTGTAATTTGATGCCTAACTTCGATTATCCGTTGTCAAGAATGAAAGACTTACAAGTATTAATATGAACTGTTTTCAGACGTATGGACAGTTATTAAAGCGATGGTAGCTATTAATGTCAGACCTTGTGAGACGACATTAATTGACTATTGTTTACCGTTTGTGGATTCATCAAACGCATTTACGATAGTTCGTAAACTACATGATATCGGTCTGAACATGAAAGATTTCATAACCCCTTTGGTAATACGATTAGCAATTGATCATAAAATTCCGGTCGCTTTATCAATAGGTATATTAATTGTACTGAAGTATAAATTTAGGGCTGCCAATATCGATTCGTTGTTGAAACGAACTAATACAATTTCTAATAATTTTTGCAAGAAGAAAAGTCGAGTGACCGAAACACATTTAATTAATATATCGTCGTTGGTTCCTGTAATAGCTCTTATGTGCATAATAGGGTTATTGACAAAATTTCAAAAAGTATGTATATGTACCCGTAAAAAATATTTTTTCTCATAAATATGACAGATTTGACTCATTATTAGTTGTTTTTTATTTTGACTTTAAATTCTGCGCCAAAACGTCAATTGACCTTGACAGCCATATTTACTGATTGCCTACGTCACAGTAGGCAATCTGTAAACACTAAGCAAGCGGGTACCAGAGAACATACAGGTATAACCAAAGAAGATAGGTATATGCATGTATTGTTCCTTGTGTATGAATGCATGATTAATGACGTCAATTGGTGTTTGAAGTCACGTGACACATAGGTTAAAAATCGTGGATTTATTTATTTATTTTAATATATTTAACGCACTTATTTAATAAAAATAATAATTCTAAACGATATTTTAGACCATAAACGTTTATTATAACACAGTTTTATATTTAATTTTAATCACTGTCAATAACACGTGTTTTAATTGAAAATATTCAGGAAATTGTATTTGAAACCTGAAGTCTTCGGATCAAAATGACAGTATTGGCAACCCTACAAATATTATCTTAAAAAAACTAGATTTTTTTGTTTTTATTTTATGCATTTTTAGCAAAAACGTTTAGGAAATCATTAGACTTAAAGAAAATTGAGGCAATTTTAAACGGAAACGGCGATATGAAAAAACAATCTGAACTAAATTTTGCTATGATCATTGCAACAGTTGATTCAACAGAGGACTGGGCTGGAATTTACGTACTTAGAATGATTAAGGAAAATATAGAAGACCAAAGTTTTTTAAACGTTTTAAAAGTAAGTGTCTTGTATTTAAGTTATTGCTATTATTTATGTCTCTGATATTTGTTTTCGCATTTCAGGCATTATTGTTTATTATACACACTCGAATATGTCATTTTAATTTAAATATCACCACAACTTAATCTTTGAGTAGTTTTTTCTCAATTGAAATCATAGATATATATATATTTAATAGATTGCGGATACACTAGCGCTTCCTGTACCTTTTAGAAGCCATCTTGTACGTGGAAAACGCCGTAAAAACGCGCGAGATTCAGAAATATTAATTTTTTTTAGAATATGATTTTATTGAGAAAAACAACAAAACTCACAGTAAACAGTGATATTTCGCTCCTAAACCTATTTTTATACTGAAACGTTTCAAAAATTACAAAATTGAGCATAAATATAATGTAAAAGCTTAGAACATTTTACATTGTCAATTTGGCATCAAGGTTGACAAGCATTGATGCCACTCTGACAATGTAAAATGTTTTAAGCTTTTATATTATATTTATGCTCAGTTTTGTAATTTTTGAAACGTTTCAATATAAAAGTAAGTTTTATCACTGTTTACTGCGAGTTTTATTGTTTTTCCATTAACATCATATTATAGAATATTTAATCTTTTTTAATCCCGCGCGCTTTTTACGACGTTTTCCACGTACAAAATGGCTTCCGTATGGCTTCTAATTGGAACCATTCCGCACAATGCTCAAGGATAGGCATCCACTATCTATTAATATATATCTATGATTGAAATACTATCCGAACAATTTACACAATCTGTTTATATTATTATCGGTACAATGAATGTTGGAATTCTAGTGTGTATAAAAATAACGGAACTAGAAGACAACTTCAAAATTCAAATAAAAATGTTTAGCTGTCGTAGTTTCGAATGAACCATTGATTTATAAATTATAAACGCTCGATAACTGTGATCATGAGTGTCTTTGTAGTTTTCAGGTTGTGTACTTGTTCTAATGTATATTTTAATTTAATTTATTTTTCATTTCATGCTCATTGTTATACCCAGCTTTGTTCTAACCATGGTACGATCGTCCTTAACAAAACATCCTCACAAATCCTACACCCGGCACAGTGTATTTTATTTATTTAGTCGGCTTTGCTGCTTGATAAATATAAGTATCGAAAGACATTAAATTTAACGCCAGTGTAAATTTCAATAGGTATACGCAAAAAACGGTATAACAATAAGCTCTGACTATGTTAACTTAATCAAAGATGAATTAACATTTCTGAACGATGTTTGTAAGGAGCAAGTTCTCGCGTTACTTGATAAATGCGCAGATCACAGAAAACAAACCGAGTGCACAATAGACAAACAACAATCGCATCGAACGGTGAGTTCATTTTCCGTACGAAACACGGTAAAAGGGGCAAATAGAGCTCAATTGAATATAGTTAACAATTTCAGGTTGTCTCGAACGCATCTCAGCTAGAATGTGATTACATTGAACTGAAGAGTAAGGATATGAATACTAGAGGAGCTTTACGTAAATTGATTATGGAGTTTGTTAGAACTGGAGAATTTCATAAAGCCGAGTCGTATTACCGGGTCTTTCTCGATTCAAAATTTAAAGCGTCTTTAGGTTTGAGAGCAGCTGCATTGACCATGTTTATAAAACTCGGTAAAGTTGATGATGCAAAAAGCTTGTTCGACGATTTAGTGCGACAAGACAGTTTTAAATTAGATCTGTTTAAAGTAATCGACTTTTGTACGTTGTTAATAAAAAATGATAATTTAAGTCAAGCTATAAAAATTCTTGAAGTCGAAGTTAAAAAGAGGTAAGTTTAGGGCAGGGTCGTCTCATAAATAGATAATATACAGTATGTAAACACGTAAGGTGCACATAGGGAAATTAGCATTGGGAAAAAATACTTGGATCAGAGTTAGCCATGACTGCATTAATTGTTATTTCTATTGAATTATCGTGGTAATCTTGAGGATTTCTGTTTTATTTTGATTTATTTTTATTTTACTTGGCTTTTTTAATAATAAAAAGCTCTTATAAATCATTATTTTAATTTTTTTGTACAAAAATAAAACAAAAAAACAAGTCCATCTGTTTGGAAACATTTCATTCAAAAATTGTCTGACTGGTATGACGTATGCGCGTTGGTAAATCAGTGACCTAATGTATTTAAGTTCATCACGAATAGGCGGAGATATTTGATCTCGCACCATATAAAGTATAAGTAAAGTAAAATAAAAAAAGTCCGATTATGTTGTAATCATTTGAATATTTTCTTCGGTAGTATACACATTCATTTTGCAAAAGAATATTATCTGTCAAATTGAAAAACAAGATTTCAAGGCTCACTCTGATCCAGTCATTTTTTCCCAATGTTAATTTCCCTATGTGCACCTTACGTGTTAACATACTGTATAAACTTATTATAAAATTGTTTTTTAATAAATCTTCTTATATTTTAGTGATTTGAAACTGGCACAAACGATTGAAAGAAATTGTTTTGAGCTTTTAGAAGCAATAGCTGTTCATAACAGTTGTGACGATTTAAATTTAGTTCTTAATTTATTAGTTGAGAGTAAAACTATAGCGCCTAGCATTAGAGTGTTAGAATTGCCAGTACAGTATTATCTTAAAAGAAACAAAACACGCGAAGCATGCCAGGAAATGATCCAGTTATCTAATTTATATAAGAAATTACCTTGTTTACATGAAATCCATTGTCTTCTTATCAATTCGCTCGACGACAAAGATCTCTTTAACAAGATTAGAAGTTTAACTAGAAAATTTTATGGAAATTCCGCAGAATCATTAGAAATGATTTTTTCACTTGCTGCCACTAAACAAACAAAAAAACTCGACGCATTTTTAAAGGTACTTACCGTCTTAATAAATCTCAGTAGTTCTAAATAATAGGGTTATTGACAAAATTTCAAAAAGTATTTAAAATTAAATAATAAAAGTATATGTAGCCGTAAAAAATATTTTTTCTCATAAATATAACAGATTTGACTCATTATTGGTTATTTTTTATTTTGACTTTAAATTCTGCGCCAAAACGTCAATTGACCTTGACAGCCATGTTTACTGATTGCCTACGTCACAGTAGGCAATCAGTAAACACTAAGTAAGCGGGTACAACGTGACATATAGCATTATAACCAACAAAATGTTGCATTTAATATGATCGACAGAGTACAATGAATACACCAGAGAACATACACTGAACAGAGATAACGAATACACATGGCAGTCAGTGGCACACAGCTACCGGCCATGTTGACTGATTAATGACGTCACGCGCTGTGATTGGTGTTTGAAATCACGTGCCACATAGGTTAAAAATCGTGATTTTATTTATTTATTTTAATATATTTAACGCACTTATTTAATAAAAATAATAATTCTAAACGATATTTTAGACCATAAACTTTCATTATAACACAGTTTTATATTTAATTTTAATCACTGCCAATAACCCTATTATAACTCAATCGTTCGGAGAGCTAATATTTTGCTGACTTTTATACTGCAATCATTTTTCCCAAAAAAATGTGGACATCGTGCAACCGTCCAGTATTTAAGTCATGCTTTTTCAAAATCAGGAAAAATCAAGTAACCTAAATTTTGTTTTATTTTCAGTCGCTGTACAGCGAAAATGAAACTGTTTTGAACGATGAATATTTCCGTTACAAGTGCAAAATATCTGAAATTAAACGTGATGACGAAAGTTTACTCGTTTTGTTAAAATGTTCGCAAATAACAAATATAATTCCGCCTGAACCGATAGTTACTTCACTATTGCGTATTTATGGTATTTATACTTAATTAACTATTAATAGGGGTGCTTGCATGGAATTTGGAGGGGTTAATGCAAACGTATTGTTTTACGTAATTCTTCAATTACGAAACTGATTGAAATCGCGTTTGAGAGTACGCGTCAGCAGTTTTTGTTGTGATTTGTTTTATACGGGTTCATAAATTTGAATAGAATATTATTATTTATTCAACACGCGTGAGTAATATATAATTTCGGGGCCCTGCTAAATTCGGGAATTTCATATTTTGGGATTCCGCCCTGCTTGGTCTGAAACTTATTTTTAGTTCACTTTCGATTTTTTTAAATCAAGTAGGCCTTTACAGTTGAGCAAAACCTCTTTTCGTTTCAGGTAAAGTACCTTTTCCGTTCATAGTACGCAAAAGTGTCACTAAGAAAAGTTGTTCACAATGAAAAATTATGACGTTATGCAAATTTTCAGAATGATCGGCCTACTTTGATAAAATCCACTTTTGTTTTGTTTTGTTGAAAAACAATCGCGTGTAGGAAACCAAATAGAGTAATTAAAGTTTAATTAATTTTTTTTTTGATAAACTCTAAAAATTTGAATGTTAATTTGAACACTTCTAATCATCCTGTTTTCTCATCTAAGATTTATCATGTAATCGTTAATAATAACTATTTTTCTACTTCTATTATCAAAGTAGGCCGATCATTCTGAAAATTTGTATAACACCATAATTTTTCATTGTGAACAACTTTTCTTAGTGACACTTTTGCGTACTATGAACGGAAAAGATACTTTACCTGAAACGAAAAGAGGTTTTGTTCAACTGTAAAGGCCTACTTGATTTAAAAAAATCGAAAGTCAACTAAATATAAGTTTCAGACCAAGCAGGACGAAATCCCAAAATATGAAATTCCAATTCGAAAATTTGTAGTCAATCTCACCTATTGTGAACTCAATCCAGGGACACACTGTATATGAAAACAACATCGCAATTCAGCGAAAGTCAGGGCCATCTTGTGTGCATCGAGGGCGGTGGGTACGTCAATCAATGAAGTGATTTATTATTTTTCCCTCTTTTATCAGGGCCCCGATTACATATTACTCGTGTTAGTTGAATAAAATATTATGTGCGACCATTGATCGAAGGAGAATATATTTCACTCGCGCGTTACCGCACTCGCTACGCTCGTGCGGCAAATTTCACGCTCATGGAATCTTCTCCCTCTCTCACTAGTCGCACAATATACTATTATTTATTTCAGTTCTCTTTATTATTTCTAATGTGCGTGGACTTGTGTTAATAATGAACTAGTTTTGTTTTAACAGAAAATCAACGTAAGTAAATATATATTTTTTAGAACTTGACGGAAATGTGAACAGTGCCAGAGACTTATTGACGAAATTAGAAAATTGGAACGCGCCAATTTCTCAAAAGATGCTAAAACAATTCGCATCGATCCTGAAAAAATCGAATAATTGAATTTGTGATATTTACTAGCGATACCAAAGATGTGAGTATGTATTTTATTATTAAAAGTTGTTTTTTTTATAGTTCGACGTTTATCTCCAAGAGAAATTGTTACAAATAAACATAATATTAAAGGTAAAGAAATTATCTTTGTTAATGAAGAGTCATTTTTATACAATATTTGTGTACAGTAGTTATAATTATATAGAGCAAAATGTTGATGTGATTATTACACGTGCTATTTCAATTTAATAAACACATATTATTTTTTAACAGCCATTTTTACATCGAAGAGCTGCTAGTAAATCATTATTTTTAAAGTGAAACTTTTATTCTATCGCCCCGAATTTTTCTGGCCGTCTGTTGCATGTCGCATTACAGGCGGCCGCGGAGTAGGGGTAAAGTGAAAGGCGTTCGGAGTAGGCGCTCGGTAGAGCAGCCAAGGCCAATATGGCGGCGCCCATGGTTAGCATCAGCTGACCGTGTAGTATGTATAACACATAGTCAGTCTGTCATGCGGGCAAGTGCTGTACAGTGTTTACATGTTTTTATTCGTGTACTCATGTGAATATTGTTGTTTATAATTAATCGTGATGGATAAGTGTCTACAATCCAATAAAAGTTTCACTTGCGTCATGGTTTCTTAAAACCACACAACTGTTTTTTTTATTACAAAAATGGTTAAAAACAAACTCGGAATTTTTTCAAAATATTCATTTCAATTATTTATTTTGTAACCAAAATAATAATAATAATTTTAAAAAAATACATATTCGATATTGCACTTCTGTTGCGACTTGCGCTACAAATATTTCTTTTTGTTAAACTGCAAGTAATAATTCATTTAAAGCACTCAATTTTTATATTACAAAAATCATTTAAGCCAATTTTAAAAATTAAATAAAGAAATAGTATAATTTGTCCCAAATGCAAATGCGACTTTTTACATTTTGACACATTTTAAAAGATTGATTTTTTAAATCAAATCAAAGCATTACTTTAAAATCTTAAATCATCAGATTTTAACATTGTTTAATTATTCGCCGATACTAGATATTGTAAATTATAGACGCTCAACAACAGAGGACATAAGCGTCTTCACAGATACTGAATTAACCTATAAATATATTATTTTTTGACACTTTTGTGTTTAATCATTAGAGCATAATTCTTTTATTATAAATAAAAACAAAAAAAAAACAATATATACATTATACATCTAACAATGTAATTGAACAATGCTTTTGTCTATCTAATGCATAATTGACAGTTGTAGCCACTTTAAAAATTAATTTTTAAAAAATGCATTACCAATAAATGTGTACTCGTCGCTATAATTATGAATTTTAATGGGATATTATTCGTGTATCTGAAATTCTGCTCCGTCGGACAAAACCATCCTCTTAGGGCTACAACAAATCGGCAGCGGTCGTCTACTTTGAGTCCGTCCGAAGCAGAAGCGCGAGTACTGCCGACAGCTCGTAGCGTCGTGCCTCGCCGTACGTCGTCCTTTTCTGGCCGGTCGAAAAATGAGTCCCGTCTTTTTTGTCAGTCCAATTATTTCTGTCGATTGTCTAGGACAGCCTTTATAATATTATAAGTAGTGATGTGCCGGATATCCGTATCCGCGGATATCCGAGGCAGAAGGAAGATCCGTACCCGTATCCGTTAGTTTTTGGCGGATCTTTTACCTTATTAATTTTCAATTCATAGATGAAATTTTATATATATAGGTGATTAGGTAATAATGAAAACCTGTTAAATTCCATTCAGATTATTTTTTATTTTTTAAATCGTATTTGGCACCTTTATATTGCAAACATTTATCGTAGTGAGTACCATACTAATAGTACATAACTCAAAGGTACTAAATCAACTATCTTTATAATGAGATATTGCACATCGATATTTGGAAAGAGACAATCTGTTATGAGAGTTAACTCTTAAAGAGGTTTCTCATAACAGATAGTCTCTTTCCAAAGGTCGATGTGCAATATTTATCGCCGCGTACTCTAAAGAAGTTAAGATCCGTATCCGCGGATCTTGAAACCATAAATCCGTATTCAGATCCGTATCCGCGGATATACATTTTTAACGATCCGGCACATCACTAATTATAAGATATTGAGCTCGATTTTAGCGTCGTGCAATTAAGTCGGAAATATGGGCGCTAAATAATCACATTAAAATAATATTCGGCATAAACGCCAATCATTCAAAATCGTCACAAATGTAAAAAAAAGCAAACACAAAAATTGGTAATAATAAGATTGAAAACACATTTTTGATTTGGCCGGTTAAACTGATCTTTCTTTTCAAGATTGAAAATAGTACTATTTACAGATACTCGACTCATAAATAATAATGATACTAAGCCGTTTTTCGCATACACTCCAAATTTCTATATAAATTAATTAAATTCTTCAACTATAGTTCTTCCTGTACAATTCACACATCAAAAAAAGGCATTTTAGGTGAAAGTGATGTACGCAGACAGGAGCAACATCCATTTTGTTTTGGCATTATGGGAATTCTAGTGTAAACAAATATATTTTCATTTTATTAATTTTAATCAACAATAATTTAGTGAACAATACAAATTTCTCACTATAAAAATTGTATTATACATAATATCTATTTTTCAAATTTTTTTTACATTATATTTTATTAGGTTGTGTCAGGGACCTTGCATATACTGTGGATTATACAGTATGTAAACGCGTAAGGTGCACATAGGGAAATTAGCATTGGGAAAAAATACTTGGATCAGAGTTAGCCATGACTGCATTAATTGTTATTTCTATTGAATTATCGTGGTAATCTTGAGGATTTCTATTTTATTTTGGTATATTTTTATTTTACTTGGCTTTTTTAATAATAAAAAGCTCTTATTAATCATTATTTTAATTTTTTTGTACAAAAAAAAAAACAACTCCATCTGTTTCGAAACATTTCATTCAAAAATTGTCTGACTGGTATGACGTATGCGCATTGGTAAATCAGGTAAACACGAATAAGCGGAGATATTTCATCTCGCACTATTTTTAAGTATTTTTGGGAATTTAATGTTCCATTAATAAAAAATAGTCCGATTATGTTGCAATCATTTGAATATTTTCTTCGGTAGTATACACATTCATTTTGCAAAAGAATATTATCTGTCAAATTGAAAAACAAGATTTCAAGGCTCACTCTGATCCAGTCATTTTTTCCCAATGTTAATTTCCCTATGTGCACCTTACGTGTTTACATACTGTATAAAATACGAACCACAAATATATTACTTCCGATGTATTGTTTTATTTTAGTACTACGGTTTTTCTGACAGATACCTACGCTTAAAGAGATAAGTATGAGTCATGTTTGTTGAGCATTATCAATATGTACAAAAAATATAAATAATGTGCTCATCCAATTTCATGGATTGGTTTTTGTAAATCTGACAAATACTAACAATTGACAGATTTGTATTTAACTGATCTATTTTTTCCTTTTTCGATAAAAATCTGTCGTAAACGTGCAGCGTTACGATAAGTCGCGGTTTAATAAAATATATCGGCCGATTCGCTCGAAAGCAATTCCGAGCGTACACGCTTCGCTTCGCAAGCGACCGCCGTGTTCGTAGCAGGCATTCTACGATAATATTAAGAGTTAGCGCGCGTTTAACAGTTATTTTCGAAGTCTAAGATACAAAATCAAAAAATCTTCACAACTTAGCAAAAAAAAATTATTCCTTCGTCATCGCGTCTCTGAAATAACTAAATTTTAAACGGGCTATTTTTCAGTGAATTAATGCAGTACAGTTTCGATAATCTGAATTGCGGTATTTAGATTTTTTGTAGACGTTTAAATCTCTCTACGACAAAGTCTTTTTAAAATATTTGTAATAGATATATGGATGCATGACAGCAGTGTATCGATCAGAAAAACTAATAATAGACGCTCGATAATGGAGGTCATTAGCGAAAAAACTAATGAATATTTAATTTTAAAGTTCATTCACTTTGAACTTGATTTTTTCGTTCTGTTTGCAGTTCAGATGATTGTAACTATACTGAGTGTACAAAAAACTTTAGTTTCTCAACTGAAATGGAAACATTTTCAATTAGCAAAATGCATCCGAATCATAATATTTTATTACTTTACCGGACAATATTCATAAACCAATTATACTATTAATATGAATTTCATTTACACATATAGCTAGAAAAAAAAACTAGAAGCAAAAATCTGTATACATAGAGCTGATCCTGTTCACATACGGATTTTTATCAGTCCGACCAACTGAGACAAATATTGAATTTCCTCTTTACGATTTCCTAGCACTCCAATACTGATTAGTAGAGTTCGACAGAAGCTGGTTTTTATCTTGGGTTGAAACCGAACTTCGTTTTTTTTCCACCTTCGGCCAAGGTAAATATAAATTAAAAAAAAGCAAGCACTCCGGGAGTGCCGGCAGAAGTGAAAACTTGAATATTAACGTCTTACGAATTTTCGATCAGGTCACGTGTCCTGACGCGAGTTTAACATTTTTTACCCATTACAAAAAAAGTGTACAAAAGTTTTCGTCTTACGAATTTTCGATCTGACGCGAGTTTAACATTTTTTACCCATTACAAAAAAAGTGTACAACGCCGCTAAAGAAGTTTTCACTTCAAAAAAAAAAGAAAAATAAGGAAAAATGCGCTTTACGATAATAAGAGTGTTTATGACATTTAGGTTTTGTGTGGAAAAGAGATATTAAAGTATTTCAAAACAGCACACAGTTACATGTCTTAGACAGATATTAAACAGACTTTCCGTTTCGACAAAACTCTAAGTCGTGGCCGAAGTCGATTATTCGGTCGGGCTCTACCGATCGGTATTAACCGCATACTGTGAACAGTTTTGATTTCATGACATGTAAGAAGTAAAATAAATAATCAAGTATTAGACTATCTCAATTAGATAACATTTTCTACTTTAAATACAAAATATCAGTTGAAATAACAATACACGGGCTTTTCTTAGCCTGTGGTGATCTAAAAGATGTGCATTTTATGAGTAAATTTTTGTCTGTGTTTGTCTATACAAAACTATTTTTTTTTTTTAATATCGAATACGTTTACCATTAAATCTTTAATATTATGTAACATTTTAACTGCTATATATGTAAATATTCTCAAAGTTGGAAGTGACGTCTAAACATTAGACGTGAGTCTATTTAAATTATATTAAAAGAAATTCACAAAAATAATTATTCTTAAACAATTTTATTTAGTACAGAAGTTACAAGTAAGTAATTATTAAATATTCCAGTATAATAACTTTTGTACGAAATCAAATGGTGGCGAAATATATTCAAAACTGTGGCAACTTAGAAAAAAATTTATTTATTTTCAAAAACAAAACTTTTATTAAAAAATAAAAGGTACGCATAAAAAAATTCGGCCCCGGTAAATACCAGTGTAGAATTTGTACACAATTTTTCATCGGGTGTAATTTTTATGCACAACGTTTTTATGCATACCGTGTTATTTGATACATTAAACAGAGCATAGTATGCACGATTCACAACTGAAACATTAAATCCACTAAAGTTTATGTACACAGTGCAATCGGTCGCTTTTCGAACCACTACCGGCTTCGTGCATACTAAATGAATGTAACGTTTAAACATAAAAATACTATCGACTCTGTTGGGATTTAAATAAAATCTTTATTTTCTATGTAATTCAAATATATATATATATAAAAAAAAAGAAACAAATGAACCTACGGCATTTAATTTAAAACATTAATTAACAAAAGAAAAAATGAACTCAAAAGAAATATTATTAAAAAGAAATGTATTTGTTTCCTTAACTTTCTTGCGATTTATTCAGCTAAGTGTTATGATTTTATTAAATTATTCAATTCTACGATAACTTCATCGGACACGAATGTAATTAGACCGCAATATGATCGAAATAATATGAATGCGAAATAAATTCCAAGGTATGTAAGTTAAGACAAATAAACATGAACAAAATGGGCGATATTCACTGGCTGAAAAGTTATTAGCATCGGTGGCGCCATTTTAACAACTGAACACTATCGTCACGACACATTCATCCATACACACTCGGTTTGAGTCCCGTCTAACGAGTTTTTAATTGCTCGATGCAAAAGCGCAGTGAAATATCGCAATAAATATCGAGCCGGCCAACTATAATTTGTGATTGGACGTAAGCCACGTGAGGCCTTCGTAGAGACCGTCTCCCGTCGTGGCACAGGAAGGTTGGACATACCAGTTGCGATCTCGAATACGCGTCAGGCCCAGCTTTTCTTGAATTTCATGCGGTTTCATCGCTGATAATAAAATCACACAAAAATTATTCTAAAAGAACGAGACCGTTCCGTTTTAAATGTCAATCCGGCCATTTTTGCTTAGCTCAAATAGGCATAGTTTAACATACAAGTGACATTTTCTCACAAAATCAGCGACCGTACACAGTTGAGGTATGTGCATTGAAGCAATCAAAAAAAAAAAATGATAATAAGTGCAGGGCTGCCTCGATATTATTTAAACTAGTGTTGGGCGATAATGAATGATATAATCGAAATATTTCGATTATGGCCGAATAATCGATCATTCGATTATGGCAACCGAGATATCATTCGCTTGAATCGATTATGAAATACGAAATGAATATTAATCCCGACACAGTACTATTGCCATGTCGACTGTCGATTATTATAATATGATATATTGATATATCAGTCGGTTTCTGCATCTACATGCACTGGGATGGGAAGTCTTTGCTAGCACTGGAGAGTGGGGGTGTTTTCGATTGTACATACTTTGTTGTACTTATAGTTGAATAATGAAGTAACGCGGTGCTTGTATTCATTTAAATGATATTCATAATCACGACGTAAGAAACAATCAAGATATTAGACTAAAGAAATGCAGATTGAAAATGTCTCAGAAAAATCCATCCTACTTTGGCAGTGTTTTATTTAATAAACTACCAAATAGCTTAACTGAAATTCAAAATTTAAGTTCAAACTTAAATCATTCTTCCTAAAAAATTGTTTTTATAACATTAAGGATTTTTTAAATTTTAATGTTTAACTCATTATGTAAATTGACGATGTATTCATCTAGGGCATAACAAATAGATTTCTATTTCTATTCGATCATACCAGTGATTCCATTATTAATATTGTGTTAAGTAATATTAACAAATTAAAATTGCAAAGTTAGAACATAATTCATAATCGATATTTTGAATGATCATTCGGTTATACTGTAAAAGTAAATAAAACGAAATTAATAATTGCCAAGTTTGCGCATCATTCATAATCGATAATTCGATTATAAAAACCGATTGTTTCGATTCATTCGATTATTGAAATATATCGATTATGCCCAACACTAATTTAAACTTTGAAATTTTTTAACACGTACCGTCTGGAAGGTCCTGTTTATTAGCAAAAATAAGTATAATAGCATCTCGCATTTCGCGGTCATTGATGATTCGATGCAATTCCTGACGAGCTTCATCGATTCTATCCCTATCGGCACAGTCTACGACGAAGATAAGTCCTTGAGTTCCTGTATAGTAATGGCGCCATAAAGGTCGAATTTTATCCTGGCCTCCTACGTCCCATACATTGAATTTGACATTTTTGTATGTCACAGTTTCTACATTAAATCCAACAGTCGGGATCGTTGTTACAGATTGACCTAATTTTAATTTATAAAGAATTGCTAAACGTGTTTTGTTAAGGAAAAATAAAAGTATGGTGAATCATTTAGTATTACTTATTAGGTGTGTTTGTTGAAAAGTTCTAAACTGTTTTTTTATTTTTTTAATAGGTAATTTTCTTATGCCTGCAGTAAACGAATGTATAAATAATAGTTCTTTTTGGATTGTTCCGAACAGTTCTAGGACTCGTCAACAAACACACCTCTCATAATATACTGTGCGTAAAAAATAATCTTGATTAGATTCTATAAATTTGTTTTAAGGATACTTGTTTTCCCAGCTGCGTCTAATCCCAGCATGAGTATTCTCATCTCTTTGTTGCCAAATATCTTCGACAACAACTTCCCCATGGTACTAACACACCAAAACTAAATTCAAACTCTGAAAAAGCCAAACAATAAGAAAATTACTTAATGAATAAGAAAGCAAACATGTTTTTTTTTTTGAAAGATTATCTGCTGTTACGATTTCTATATATTTCAAATTTTAGAGTGAACTTTCTGATCCAACATTAATATCCGTTTATCTAAAACTTATCGACACAATTTTTCATTGAAGATATATAAATTAATTTAGTAATACAACGACAAAACCAATATATCAAAAGTAAACAAACTTTTATTGTGACCAAAATTTATCTTTAATCACGAATATATGTAAAGTACTTAGCTCTGATAAATTTATACAAACGATATAAAAAATGACAAAATAATCTTGTAAACTTAATTTATAAGTACTATTATTTACGCTTTATTGGAAAAATCAAAATTCAAAAGATATAGGTATTGAACGTCAAGATGACACACACGCACTTTGTACGGACGCGTTCACACTAAAAGCGGTATGATTGCGTTTACTGAGCAATATTAATATTTAGCTTGTTTTATTAGCTTTGTAACCGTAACATATACAATCGTGACTTTCGATTATCCATAGAATTCGTTTCTTTCGCGTTATACTGTAAAATAAGTAAAACGCAAGCGTATAAAAATATTATTTTGTTTTTATTGTTATTTAAATTTTATTGCATACCGAATGTTCTTTTTGTAAATACAATTTCAACGCGAAATTAAATTTGCAGTTGCATCAAAAAATATTTGATGCAAACGAAAGCATATTTTAAACTTATGATAATCATTCTCAATTAAGTATGTACCCATATATCATAAAAAATGTCAAGCTGGAATTTTAACAAAAAACAAAATTCTCCATCAAAACGTGTGCTTTTCAGTTGGAAAAAAAAATGTGAAGTAAAAACAAACAAAAAGTCGATAAATGTTTTTAACCGGCTTAAAAAGAGGTTATCAATCGTGTGTTTGTATGTGTGTAGTTATATGTTTGCGATAATTACCTATCTCAGGAACCGATTTGAAAAAAATCCTTCATTTTTTAACAGACTTCAAAAAAAGGGGTTATTTAAAATCCTACTTCATACCGACTAACATCTAGGCTATTTATTGGTTACCAATCGTTGCATGGGGAAAGATCTTCGCACAAAAAAGTGTAAATTAACATTTTTAGGAAAATGAAAAATGTTGACTTAACACTGTAATTATTATTTAACAAATAACAATAAATATATAAGTGAGTAATCTTTGAAGAATGATCAGTTTTTAGCTGCATATGAATTTATTAGTTTTATGATTTTTATACACAATTAATAAGGATCCTGGAAAGCATTAATTTCTGTTTCAATAGTCTTTTGTGGTTTTATTATAGTGATATAAAAAATGTTATACAAACAATGACAGTATAATATTTAAAGTGATAATAGATATTATAATTAAAACAAGGTTAGGCAAATATTAGATTCATAAATGTTCATCGAATAATATGAGAAGCGGTAGATTTGCAATAATTTGTTATAAGTTTATAACTGAACATTACAATTATACATCATGTACTTTGAACAACCACGTACGTACATAATATAATAATTATTATATCTACTTACAAACGGATACAGTCAGTTATTCTATATTAATCATTGATAGTCATTTTTTTGATCGCATCAACTTCATCACCGCCAACTAAGTAACTCAAAAAAAAATTGCATTGCAATACACTGTCATTGAATGTATGTTTATGTCAAAAAAGTGCATCCTTAAAGATATTTATGCAGATTTTGCAAATAGTTATGGAATCTATAGACTCAACTCAATGATTCGTATTCAGCAAGGGGCGTGGACAGAACGTATAGGATAAAAACGAAAGCACTATGTGACTAATTATATAAAACAATTAAAAAAACAATCCTGCTAATAACTGACGGACGCAGTGGTACGAGTGATAAGCATGGCGGGTCACTTATCCTCTGTAGGATAATATGATAATAGATGCAAAAGCGACTGTCCGATTCGCGAACTGCACATCAAAGCAATGGCTTACGGCATACGTGTGTGACTGCCTTAAGCTGAAGGAGCGGCTAATTTATAGAAATATATCGGTCAAATCGCTTATTATCCCCTTTAATGCACACATTCATAGGTATGTCGATATAAATTTACTCACCAGTGTACATTGACGAGTATTATATTATAATTATTAATCTATCATACACTTAACACATCACACTGACAGGAACATTTTGTGCACACCATGTTGACAAGAAGCAGTCGCTTAGCCCGTCATTTTTCATATTCTATTCGATACAACAACTCGTTATATACATGACGACACCACTTAATATTACGTACGTATACTAAAATGCTGATTCAAAAATCAAATCTGAAATTACTGAGTAGTGGCTTGGCTTTCGGCAACTTGCTACCACGCTACCACTGCCGAATGCTGACGCGATCATAGAATGCGATGCTGTCTGTGATCAGTCGGTGTAAACTCCGACTTCAATGTTACCAACTTACGATTTATTCTTTTGCAAGAATTTATGCACGCGCGCCGACTCCGTCAGTACAAAAGTGCGAGCAGAAAGTGTGGGAGTATAAATAAGGTTTGACTACTTAAATACATATTATAATATTTGAATTACTTTTCTTTTTTTAAAACACATCGAAACCAATAAATAAAACAAACAAATGCAAAGCTTTCGATTACTATTCACTGTTGTCTGATGAACTCTTCTAGTGTTCCTGCGAAATCTAAAAAACATTCGTCACTGTCTCTGTTCATTTCTATTACTGGGCATAGATACCATTGTTTGCTTGTACCCGCAACAATTGAACAATTTAAAGATGCAAACCTTGCTTTAAAATATATTTTCATATTAATTACAAAAATAGGGATAAAATAAATGAAATGTTTTAACCTATTTTTTGTTTGACAGCACATTGGAAATATAGTAAACATAAATTACAAAACCATTGGGAGAACCGATTTTTCTTTATTAAAAAATTGATGCGCGGTGTTCTTTCATTGCAAAGGATGAGTGATTTGGGAACAAATTATGAAAAACATTTTCAGAAATAACAATGCATATACAAGATTTTAGAATTTATTACTTTCAATTTACAATAGACGCTCATTCCTAAAAAAATTGTGCCATTACAACAAAATATTGCCAGACTTGCTCAATTAAAATAACATGACGTGTGAAAATAAATTTACTACAAGTGCGGCAATTTAGTAAATAATGTTAAATGATTTTTGGCAGTTTAATTCTGCCTTTAAACATTAAAAGCAAATTGCTGTGCATGTGTTGACTCAAATAGACGTTTCGTACCTAGGTATTTATCAAAATGCTTTTCGTCTTAATTTTCTATAAGCGTAAAAAGAACGTTTTCTTATTTCATTTTGGACAAATTGTAGCCCTGTGTCCTGATTTAAATCAACACACGTATTGTTAAAAAAAAATAATACAATATAATTGTTGGAACGTTCACGAACAATAATAGTCATAACAATTCAAAATATTTTATAGCACTAAACAATTGACATGTCTATCAAAGTTTAACAAAACAAATGACTTAGGTACTGAAAAAAATAAGCTGACTAAAAAAATTCTGATTATACATTGTTTTACTATAAAGTCACCGAATATGTCGCTATAAATGTATCTATAAATACCTATATTAAGAATATTTTTGACGTGATAACGTCTTATAAATTGATGAAACAACAGCCGCACGCACGAAAAAGTGTAACGTTCCTAATGTTCCGCCTGACCCTGTGCGTGCAAGCGAGAGCTCAGTATGCTTCGGCCCAAGTTTGACAGCTACTAAAATTTAGGTTATGTATTACGGAATACGTTATCACGTAAAACTATCGTCCGTAAACCGACTTTACAGACAAACAATTTTTTTATGGAAATGTAACCAAACCTTCAAAGCTTGACGTATTTTTTGTCTTTTAATAAAATAAAAACGAGAATGTCTATACATGATTTTCGAGTCTTACAGTAAAACAACGCATTTGGGTATATTTTGAAAATTAATTGGTATTAATATTATCAATAAATCAAATGTGAATTAGAAATTTGAGATGGATTCATAGCCTAATCCAGAAACCGCACATTACTTTCATAAAATAATTGATCAATTAATTACTCGATCGAATGACGTCATACTATATAAAATTACAAAAAGGTGCCGCTTTTTACGTTTGGATAAGTCAAAAATATTGAGAATAATAATAACTTTTTTGTAAGATTCAAAAAGCTTCGATTTGTTTTAAAAAACAATTTAAGTAACTGTAAAAAAATGAAACCTTTTCGATGCTTATATGGTAGATGTCCAATAACTTGAAGTAAAATAAAGAAGACTGATTCACGATAACACGAAAGTGCTTTTTTTAGATCTTTTTTTATAGTTTTTTGGAATTTAGGGATGGCGATCTGAGATTGAAAAATCAGTTTGTCGGGGTCAAAATATCGATTTTTTTTAATCGATCTCGAGTAGTGAATTAAATACTGCAAATCAAATCGATTCTTTCTTAGTGAGACATCACAGCTGATATGATTGTTTAATAAAAGTGAACGGAGTCGATTGTTATTAATGAGTAACAGTTGATAAAATGATTTCTCGATGAAGTGACAGACTTTTTAAAAATCGCAAATGAATCGAATAATTGAACACGAAATTTTTTTTCAAAAAAATCGCCATCCCTACTTTGGATCTATCGCTTTAGAGGTACAATTTAATATTATAGACTTGCGATTAATGAAAAACTTAATATAATATACTAATAAGTATCTAATTTTTAGTGTAAAAAAATGATAAAACATATCACAATATTATAACATCAATATTTCTTTCGAACCGATGGATTTTACTCATACAATATCTAATAATAATACATATATTTATCAAAGATATAAATATTTCAAAAAAAAAGGTTGATTCTGTTAATGCCCACAGAGTTTCATATAGGTAATCTCTTATAATCACGCTCGACGAGCGGGAAGGAGGTTGTATGAGATGATTTTCCCTGATCCGGACACTACAAGGGTCCATTGGTTCGCAACCCCCCCAAGCCTAGTATTTTCCCAATGGATGCTTGTAATAAACGCTTTCGTTTTCTGTCAAGGCTTATTTTCCGAAAATCAAATTGATTTTCACAAATCGGGCATAATGAGAAAGAAATTAAAATATCTTATATATTCTACATCTATCGGAAAACAGAAGAAAATACTAGACAATATAGCGAAAACTTTCCACACAAAATTCTATAAAGGAAATATTAATTGAATTTGGTTGGTTTCCCATAAGAACCGATATATTATTTCTAAATTAATTTTTGAGTAGGTAACGAAGTGACTCTCTTCTCGAGGTGTATAGTTAAAAAACATGTCATTGTTTACATTTACTTCTTTTGCTTATTGCCTACCATTCAATAAAGACCTGTTATTTTTACACGCAAACTCCCTTATAAAGGATAAAATCGCTCGGTCCCATAAGTTTCATTGTTGAGGTTTCACTATATTTCTTTTGTAATTCTGTTGATAAAAAATCAGGTATTTTCGTAATAATTCTAAACTTTGGTTTTTGCAATAAAGGTGTACTACTTTAGTAATTACTTTGGTTTCTTACAATCAACATGTATTATATCAGTTTATATTTATATAGAGATTTTAGAATTTATGTCTTATAATAAATGTGGTCCATAAAGGAAAAATGTAATGCAGTCAAACACCAACCGTTATTTTTTGTTTTGTTATTGTTTTTTTTTTTTAGAAATTTGAATATAATATAATCTGTTAAAGTCTGGCGTCCATCTCTTACTGAACCTACCTGGGCAACTTAATTGTATCTTTTAGAATTTTACGAGAGGGTACTTCCATTTTTTTATTATGCAAAAAGAAAATAATATAATATACGTCAATTTGATTTAAAAAAATGTACATGTCGAATTGATAACCTCTTTTTTTAAATCGATAATAGTAAGTAGCTGTGCTATTTAAATGTGATGTGACGTCAACAATAATACCAAATAGTCACTATCGACAAAATACTTTCGATGTTGCAATTATAATTACTAAATGTCATTTTAAAAGACAGACTGAAAAATACTTCCTAACGCTATGCCTCTATAATATATACTTATATTGTATACAGTATGTAAACACGTAAGGTGCACATAGTGAAATTAGCATTGGGAAAAAATACTTGGATCAGAGTTAGCCATGACTGCCTTAATTGTTATTTCTATAGAATTACAGAATTATCGTAGTAATCTTGAGGATTTCTATTTTATTTTGATTTATTTTTATTTTACTAGGCTTTTTTAACAATAAAAAGCTCTTATAAATCATTATTTTATTTTTTTTGTACAAAAATAAAACAAAAAAACAAATCCATCTGTTTGGAAACATTTCATTCAAAAATTGTCTGACTGGTATGACGTATGCGCGTTGGTAAATCAGTGACCCAATGTCGTTAGGTTCAACACGAATAGGCGGAGATATTTGATCTCGCACCATATTTAAGTATTTTTGGGAATTTAATGTCCCATTAATAAAAAAAGTCCGATTATGTTGTAATCATTTGAATATTTTCTTCGGTAGTATACACATTCATTTTGCAAAAGAATATTATCTGTCAAATTGAAAAACAAGATTTCAAGGCTCACTCTGATCCAGTCATTTTTTTCCCAATGTTAATTTCCCTATGTGCACCTTACGTGTTTACATACTGTATATAAACAATATTTGAAATATTTCTAAAATACTGCAATATTATTAACATTATTAATATTCACGTCAAAAGAAATTATCCACCTAGCTAAATTTATTACTGACGCCACGCGTCGTTTAAATAGCACATCAGTTCAAATAAATTATTATGCTTCATCTCAGATTTTAGAGTTCTACTACAAACGCATTGAACAGACTATACTTAAATTGTGTTGAATAATCCTGGACTGAAATTTGATCAAAGATTTTAAACACCAAGAAAAAAATTAAGGCCCTTTCGCACATGACAGACAATTTGTCTGTGACATGTTGGTGACGGTATAGATATCCCATATTCAAACGCGAAAACAATACTTGCAATTTAAATACATTATTTTATTTTGATATATCTTAGCAATATTGTTGACAAAATTGTGTACTGCCGATCGGTCGTGTGCGGTATGTCTAGAGCAGTGATTCCCAAAGTGGTCTATATCGACCCGCAGGGGTCGACGACAACTTGCAAGGGGTCCATGTCAGGGGGAAAAAAATTTGGGGGTCCATGAAATGAAAATGGGGGTCAACGATAGTGAATCTCCTAACAAAAAAAGAAACAAACTGGACATCGTTAACCGAAGAGATTTAAGATTAAATCTAACTAAATTGATGCCAAATGTTGAAAATTTATTATTAAAGCATCAGGTTCATCCCTCACACTAAAAGCATTTATTTTTTGCTTAGTTATTTTATGTAACAGAAAGTAACTTTTAATTTGATTCGTTTAATTTGAATCTAATTAATAAATGTATAAAACTAAACATTTCACTACCGTTATAAATTTAAATCGTTCAAAGTGAGTAGCGCTATACCGGTTGTCAAAAATACATTTGAAATTAATGAATTTGCAAAAAATCAATATCAGATAAGCAGGGGGTCTACCCAAAACCGAAAAACATGGCAAGTGATCTACGAGACAAAAAAGTTTGGGAACCTCTGGTCTAGAGGTTTACGAAGAATTTGGACCAAACTTAGTTACGACAATACATGAAATTTATTTTATATATAACGCCGTGGGGTTGGTTTTTTTTATTAAAAGGAGCGTTCAGAATGTATTGTTGATAGAAATGCGATGGAAGTTCATAATATTTTTATTTGTTTGATATTCCGATTAACGACATTCGTTTTTTCTTATTCTGTTCTCAAAAATATTTTAGAAATTATTGTTTATTACTCTTAATATGACATAATTTATGAACATTTATAAAAATTTAAATCTGATGGAAGATTTTCTGTGTATGAAATAATAACAATTACATTGTTATTTACGACAAATTTACGGGGTACTAGTAACTGGGTCTGGTATATTGTATCTAATTACAAATTATTCATGAAAATAATGCTATTTTTACAAAATTTTAGATATGTATTAAGTGTAATGCCATTTTAGAAACCCTTTAAAACGAAATTATTTTAGTCGTTTTATTTTTATTGTGCATTTAATTTTTGATCATTATTTTATAAATTTTAGTATTTGCCTAATTTAGATAATATACATACTGAATATCAATTTACCAAATATAGATCAGTTTAAGCTCCTTTATTTATTGAAATTTTATATATATACGTATATAAAAAAAAAGAAACTATTGAAAATATAAAATTACAAATAATTCATTCACGGAACTTTGATATAAGTGATATCATTCACATACCTACAACGGATTTTACTGCCATCTATCTGTGATTAATTAAAAGTCATTTATAATGCGAACCACAAAAAGAAAATTAAATGGCATAAAAAGATTAAATTTTAATAAATAAAAAGATGCCTCTGTGCGATTATTTATAAATATATTATCTTTATGATTTATTTTCTATTTTCTCACCGCAAGAAACCATATTTTCTAAAGCTTCTACCAAGCTTCCGTATATCGTACATCAAATTCTTGCAACTTTGGTAATTTCTTCTTAAGATTTTCAAACGTCTGTGCCGAAAGTTTAGTGCTATTTAGATTTAATTTCCTTAAGTTTGTCATTGCTGAAAAAAATATACGTAAAATTATGACAATTTCATAGCAATCTATACATTTAAAACACAAGCCCTATTTCTCTAGCCAATCCGCCAGCAATCCCTACTCAACCGATTGACACATTTTTTTTTTAATCTAAAGCCTTTAGTCCACAGATCTGTTATCACTAATTTTTTGGTGAAATTTCTTTAAAAGGGCTTCTTTCAAGCGATAATAGTAAAAAATACGAGGGTGTAGCGGGGTGAAGAGGAACGTAAAGAGAGAAAATCCTTCGATGTTCACGAGACATGAGTGAGAGATAAATGCAAATAAGTCGACTTTGACAATTGAAGTGTATATTTAAATTAGTTAGTTTTTAGCGCAAATATTCCAAATACGTATTAATAGACAAATAAATTTTATTTTATTTTACAAACAATTTAAGAACGTGTAAGTTCATGTTAATTTAATGCCAAAATAGAGTTTTTAAATATTACATGGAATGACGGACTGTACCAAGTCTAAAATTTGGTCTCAGATCAGAAAAAAATAGTGAAAATCGTAAATGTATCAAATGAGGTTAGATTTTCTAAAAATGAATTGTGACAACGATGAACAGATCTCATACATTTTCTTTGAATTTATAACCAATTCAATATAGAGACAACTTGATTGATCAAGCTAAATCAAAAGAAAAATAACTGTAAATGGAAACTAATGCAAGAGCAATAAAATTATTGTTATAGATCTGTATCAAAATATCGATTTTTGAAAACAATATGAAAATACATGCAAAAGGTTTTGCACGGATACACTAGTGAAATTTTTAAATTTGTTTTACCTGATAATGTCGCAATGCCTTCATCAGATACAGGCGTTTCGCATAGATTCAATATTTGTAGTTTGGGCAAGTGTTCCGATATCATCTGAACGCCAGCGTCTCCGAACTGAGTTGCCCATAAATTTAAATAACGTAAAGCAGGCAATTTTATTAAGTGTTCAGCGCAGGCGCTCGTTACGTGAGTAAAAGCCAAAGACAGACACTCTAAATTTCCGAACGATCCACAAGACAACAATCGTGCCAAATCGTCATCGGTAGATCGACTCGGTAATGTCAATTTTCTGGGACCACCTTTCTGTTGCAATTCTTCTAAATCTTGTTGTCGTTGACATAAATTACTATAAGCCGCGCGTCCACACGCCGTTGATTGTAAAGTCGTAACAACTTGCAATCTTTGGTCTTGACTCTCAATCAATCCCCATTCAAGCATTAAACACAAAGCTTCTTGAGTTGCAACTTGATGACGTAACGCTAATAATAGACACGCGCCCAACTGTTTGGTAAGTTGAATTAGAAATCTTTTTCTTTTGCAACAACATTGGAACAGATTCTGTAACATCAAACACCACAACTTCCCTGAATCAGTACAAACAATACTAGACGGACAGTACACGTGAAACCAGCCTTCTTTTCCTTCTCTAACACCGAGAACCATTTGATGAACCTCGCACCGTTTATCCATTCCGATTTTCTCAATAACGGGAGCAAAACTTGTTATGAACGGTTCATGACTTAGACATTCGTCTGGAAATGGAATCGGTTGTAACAGTTGGGCCAAACCAGGTCGCCAGTCTTCATATTCTGATCTGAAACAACGCAATAGGTCAATCGAAATAGAACTGAATCATTACATTTTATAAAATACAAAAAGAAATTAATTACATGTGAAGAAATACTGTAACGAAACACTGTAATTGTGCATCCGGAACAATTGTTTTATTTTCTTCGACGGTCGTTTCATTCTTGTTGCCTCGCTGTCTTATATTTTCATAGTAGGTAAAAACTGCTGCCAAACATACCGATACGAGATTTGGCAAAACACGGGGGTGAGGGCATCCACTTCCGGGACCATGCATACTGAAAATAATAAAAAAATTACAAATTTACTGTGCATATAAGAGTTGCTCAGGAATGTATCTGTTACGCTCAAAGATCGAAAACGCTCAGTGAGCGGAAAAATAGCTCACAACGCATTGTGGTCACAGTAAAACATCCACATGGCGAAATTCGTGTTATGGCTCTAATGAAAACGCGCAAGACGCGTTGTGGCAATCACAGAAAGACCAAATAGCGAAATTCGTGTCGTGGCTGACATGCTATTCGATCTCAACGCGTTGTGGCAATGAAGAAAAGCCATGACGCGTATGAGGAATATTATTTGATTACGACGCACACTACTTTCCGATATGGATCCTACTAGGCCTAGGCTGGAAACGTTTTGGTAGATGTTCTTAGGAAATATTTTTTATTTTATAAAATCACTGCATAACGTGTTTGTCATTATTAAATATGTTATATAATTATATAAATTAAAATAAAACGATATTTGTTATTTATTGAGATTACTTTATATTTAAAAAAATCAACGTATTAAGTAATAAATTACTGAACACAAAATATTAATCATTTGTAAATTACTTATAATTTACTTAAAATAATTAGGGATTTTAATTTTTTTATGACAATTTAAAATTCTTTCAAGTAATAAATGAATGCTCAGAACGCGTCATGGCTTTTCTTCATTGCCACAACGCGTTGAGATCGAATAGCATGTCAGCCACGACACGAATTTCGCTATTTGGTCTTTCTGTGATTGCCACAACGCGTCGTGCGCGTTTTCATTAGAGCCATAACACGAATTTCCCCATGTGGATGTTTTACTGTGACCACAACGCGTTGTGAGCTATTTTTCCGCTCACTGAGCGTTTTCGATCTTTGAGCGTAACATATCTATTAAAAAAAAATAATAATAATAAAGATTGTTGTATCATACCTCCTAACGAATTTGTTGAGAACGTCATCCCCAGCATTGTGCGAATATAAAGCGTACAGAAAATCTTGAACGAATCGTCTCATAAATGGAGATTTTCCAAAATCGACATTGTGTTTAAGTATCCGATGCACAATGGGCGTTAAACAATCCGCAACTTGCGGCGAACGGGGATGCATATTACAATGACGAGAGAAAAATCGGCACATTTCACTGGACGGGGGACAGTTGTCCAAAAGAGGCACTATGGTCGATAACAATATTTCACTCAATTCGCGACACATCCACGATTCTTGATCCTGTTGAGAAAACTCTTATTATAAATACCTATGTGATTTTGTTGTCTACTCTTTTGTTTTTATTAAAGTGAAACTTTTATTCTATCGCCCCGAATTTTTCTGGCCGTCTGTTGCGTGTCGCATTACAGGCGGCCGCGGAGTAGGGGTAAAGTGAAAGGCGTTCGGAGTAGGCGCTCGGTAGAGCAGCCAAGGCCAATATGGCGGCGCCCATGGTTAGCATCAGCTGACCGTGTAGTATGTATAACACATAGTCAGTCTGTCATGCGGGCAAGTGTTGTGCAGTGTTTAAATGTTTTTATTCGTGTATTCATGTGAATATTGTTGTTTATAATTAATCGTGATGGATAAGTGTCTACAATACAACGCCTACAATCCAATAAAAGTTTCACTTGCGTCGTGGTTTCTTAAAACCACACAACTGTTTTTAATTATATGTATTTCGCACGAAAAACGGACCCAGTGTTAGGGATTGTGAATGTTCATTGCAGACATTGCCCAACCGAATGCGTTATCCATAGTTAAGAAATATTGCAGTGGCGAACCTCCCCCCTACACTACTGCTAGCGGAATTTGTATTTCTCGATCGCGCCTAGAGATGTTTCATTTCAAAAACAAAACATACCTCAACAAGAAGTTTAGAAATTATTTCTAGAGGCACATTTGTCACACATTCGTCCTGAAGTGGGGTTGTAGTGGTATATTCGACCAAATTCTGAAAGAAAAAAATCAGTTGCATATTTTAAAAAAATAATTTCGTCGATAAATTAATTTACATGTTAGATTTTGATACCTTCAGTTCTTTTAGGATAACGTCTTTTCTTGTTGACTTTTTTAAAATGTGTCCATACTTAAAAAGATTTTTCTGTAAAAAAAAAACAAAGAAATTAAAAAATATTCTTATTTCCTAAAACTCACATAAGTATAATAAACGTTTAGAATCAACACTGAAAACAATTTTAATGTGTGTAGACTGTAGGAGAATTTAAATCAATCATCACTCGTGTCGAAGCTAAGAGTTAAAATTCAGGCAAATTTTTCTTTGTTAAATCGACCCAACAAGAAGAGCTCAGTCGACTAAAAACTTTCTGAAACAAACTTCTAGCTTCACAAATAAATGAACTTTTTAACGATCTCACGAACAACATATATATTTAATCGTATGCAATTCAAATTTTGTTTCAATTTGTGTATTAAAAAACATTATTCCAGCCCTAGATTTGTATTAGTGATGTGCCGGATATCCGTATCCGCGGATATCCGAGGGAGAAGAAAGATCCGTATCCGTTAGTTTTATGGCGGATCTTTTACCTTATTAATTTTCAATTCATAGATGAAATTTTATATATATAGGTGATTAGGTAATAATGAAAAACTGTTAAATTCCATTCAGATTATTTTTTATTTCTTAAAATCGTACCTTTATATTGCAAACATTTATCGTAGTGAGTACAATACCAATAGTACATAACTCAAAGGTACTAATAAAAAACTATCTTTATAATGAGATATTGCACATCGATCTTTGGAAAGAGACAATCTGTTATGAGAGTTAACTCTTAAAGAGGTCAATAACTTTTTCCCATAACAGATAGTCTCTTTCCAAAGGTCGATGTGCAATATTTACCGCCGCGTGCTCTAAGAAAGTTAAGATCCGTATCCGTATCCGCGGATCTTGAAACCAAAAATCCGTATTCAGATCCGTATCCGCGGATATACATTTTTAACGATCCGGCACATCACTAATTTGTGTACGCTTAATAATCGTACTGTTTTGTGAAAGCAACGTATTTAAAAAGTTTAATCAGTACGTATAGAGATCAATTATTATTAATCTAGTCATTCACCTAATGAAGAAAACCCATTATAACCTTGCGTTATAGTTCTGACGTCAGTGGAATACGGAAACTTTAATGTTCCTCTTAAATTACGGTATGTTCTCTCACCACATTACAAATTTAGATTGTGCTTTTTTACATCAGTGTTTTCTCAATAATGGTCGGCGACGCACGTGTCAATTTGGGTCAACAGGTAAATAACTATAATTGCGGCATATTTAATATTTGAGTCATATTTTAAAACTGCAGTAAGGATTACTTAAATAAGAGAACCTAGACCGTCGCGTCGCCTAAAACGCCAAAAAATCGATTCAAACAAAATACATTTTAGTGGTCAAAAAAGAAAATACTATTAGTAAATATGTTAATAACAATTCCTATAAAAGAAAAATAAACATTCAACTATTTTATCAAATCCAACGATCTGTTGATTACAATTAGTGATGTGCCGGATCGTTAAAAATGTATATCCGCGGATACGGATCTGAATACGGATTTTTGGTTTCAAGATCCGCGGATACGGATACGGATCTTAACTTTCTTAGAGTACGCGGCGGTATATATTGCACATCGACCTTTGGAAAGAGACTATCTGTTATGGGAAAAAATTATTGACCTCTTTAAGAGTTAACTCTCATAACAGATTGTCTCTTTCCAAAGATCGATGTGCAATATCTCATTATAAAGATAGTTTTTTAGTACCTTTGAGTTATGTACTATTGGTATGGTACTCACTGCGATAAATATTTTTTTTTTTTTAAATAAAAAATAATCTGAATGGAATTTAACAGTTTTTCATTATTACCTAATCACCTATATATATAAAATTTCATCTATGAATTGAAAATTAATAAGGTAAAAGATCCGCCAAAAAGTAACGGATACAGATACGGATCTTTTTTCTCCCTCGGATATCCGCGGATACGGATATCCGGCACATCACTAAATTTACAATGCACACTACAGACGTGAAACTTACGCAAAATCTACCTTTAAATTATTATACACTGACATTTTCAGAATGATACTACATGATTTGTTTTTGGGTACTACAATTTTGCCAATTTCTACCGAATTCGGAGACGAAAAATTTGAGTTAAAGAATTTTTTTGCTGAAAAACTCTTGATTATATTTTTACTTATCGGCACTAACCAACGCAACCCTTTTATTACGTCAACGCGCCCCGACTGTTTCACTAGTAGGAGGCAATCGATTCCATTTCTAGTTCAAAGCGCACTTTTGAGTGCATTGCCCTCAAATTGCACTTCTTGTGCAACTGTTCGTTCCATTATGCATTGTAGATTGTGGGTGATGTGTGACCCAATTGATGGACGTTGTTTCTGGTTAGTATAGATTTACCAACAGATAATTAATATATTTTACAAGTTGCAACGCGGGGAGTAGTAAAACACACTGATTGGTGCATTATATAAGTACCTACTACAATACACTCGGAAATGTGATTGTTACTGATAATATTATATTCTTCGGCCTTCCCCTTAATTGCAAACAAGAATGAAAGAAATACGTATATTTTAACGCCGAACATATTATGATGACGTAGTAGACTAGTCACACTTCTTTGTCTATAGAAAGAGATGTTAAATTGAGTTCTTTATGCACTGGCGGATCCAGGATTACGGCAAGGGGGGGGGTCTTGAAAAATTTTTACTCCTTTTGCGGAGAATTCATGAAAAACATGAAAAGCTTTTTTTTTATCGCGTAGTAAAATTTTAATTTGGGATTTTTGATACTCTGGAAGGGGGGGTGGTGGACCCGACCCCCCCCCCCCCCCCCCCGTGGATCCGCCACTGTCTTTATGGCTAACACAGATCAGTGAATCTAATCACTAATCTACGTAATTTTCGGGAATTTTTTATTTTTATTTTAGGGAAAAAAACTGTTTTGTATGAATTAATTTCACGAAAAACAAAACGGAATTAGAATCTATAATGATAAAAATCATTAAAGATAAATATAGGACTCGGTTAGTAATAAAAAAAAAATGATGAGAAAAACTTATATAAATACTACAAAAGTAATAACAAAAAATATCATACCTTCCATACAATCGAATGGTACCACTGGTCTCTGGTATAAGCATTTCCAGCCTAAAAAACGTGGAATATTATTTCGGACTTTAATATTGTATATTGAACTTCATTCATTAATATTTTTTTATTATTAAACTATACACCGTCGAATAAACTATCCCTAATTTTTTTAAGTAAAACTTCTTTAGGCCCGTTTTGTGAATTTTGCGAAGGGCAACTCGGTGAGTTAGCGTTACGAATAGCTTGTGACGTTTAAGCGGTATAATAGCAGCTACTATAATAATATTGAAATTATTTGTATATGTTACGGTAAATGTAAACTCTTGGGAAATGTACACTTTTACCGTAAAATGTGCCGGAGAATGTCTACATTAAATGTAGATATTGCGGCAAATGTACACATTCCCCGGCACATTTTACGGTAAAAGTGTACATTTCCCAAGAGTTTACATTTACCGTAACATATATACTTATAGCAACGGATCACAAAGTTCATATACTACGAAAGTTGTGTTTTTTTTTTAATGAATTAAGTATGTAGAAGTACAAATAAATAAAATCGTAACTTGGTAATTGTACAGTTTTAAAGATTCCTAGAGCGAATCTGCAGTTTTCATATTTTTTTGTCTATTTATTTATCTGTATTTATACACAATAAATAAAAAAACTGCACACCTAACAAATAACAATATTGTTTATATGTTTTTTTATTAATGTTGCAACAAGAAAAAAAATTGTAGCAGGAAGACAAAGTAACTTAAATAAAAACTTTTAAAAACAGCAGTTAGTCGGGCAATATCGAAAACTGACGAACGGCGTTTGCCCAACGACGACGGTTATAATTTATTGAAATCAAAAAGCTATACTTACTGAACCTTTAAATCTTATTACAATAGAAAATATTTTAAGAGCAAATAAATAAAAATAATTGAGCTCCATAGAGTTAAGCTTACTCAAGTCAAACATGAGATCATCCCACGTATATAAAACAATCTCTCACCCTAAACGCGTATACCTTCTCCGTTTCGTCGCGGGTAAAAAGACAGCGTCTGTTACTGTTTGTCTGTTTGAACGCGATAGTTGCGGACGCTATATTCAAAAGTTTTTCGTGTGGTTTTATCACGTAGGTATAGAGAAAATATTTGCCCAGGTTTCATACGGAGAGGCTGTCATTCAATCATTCCTGGGCAACGTCATATTTTATCAACGTTGCGGCGTTATTACAGGCTTAACGTTAGGTAAATATGGTTAGTAGAAAAAAGGTGAGACACTCTGTATAGTACCTATTAACCAGTTTTTCAATTGACGTCACGAAGCACGCATATAGAAAAATTGTTGAACATTACTTACAACAGTAACTGTCGCGATTTGAACTTCGAAACGCGAATTGTTGACATTTTATTTTCAGTTAATAAATCAAGCGTTCTAAATGCCACGTAAGTATTGCTATTAAATTTTTTATTATAAAAATAGAACACGAAGTCAATTTATAACAACAGCAAAATGTCGAGAAACAATAATTGATTTTACTACATGAAATTCAAATGCAGCATGTTTGAGATAAATGTGGGAAGTTATCAGCGTTGCCAGTTTTATTTTTTTGCCAAGTCGGGATTTTGGAACTCTTTGAGTAAAAACAGCGGGATTCTTTCGTCGAAAGCGGGACATAGTAAAAAAACGTATATAATCAGAAGTTTTAAAATACCTATTTATCTTTTTATTTGAATTAAAATTACGTTTACGTGACAATAGATAGCAAAAATAGCCATAGAAAATGTATTTTAATAAAAATATAATATTTTAAATCAGATTTACCCTTTCGTTAAATAGTTGTCTTATTCGTCTTCAGAATAAAAAAAAAAAAAACAGAAATCAAAATCAAAAAAGTTTTATTCAATAGAAAAATATGGCGTTTCAAACAATAGTCTGTGGAGTGAGTGTTACAAATTGCAACTTACAATAAGAGAATAATTATTTATAAGAATTATTTATTCATGATATTTCTGTGAATATTTAACTTCTTTTAAAGTTATCCCCGAGTTATCCCCGAAAAGCGGGACTGAGCCTGTCCCGCGCGGGACATTTAATTTTGATTTAAAAATCGGGACGTCTGGCAACGCTGGAAGTTATCGTGTTTTTTATTTTTAATAAAACTCGAAATTCAGAACTTACAAAAACAATTAAGTCAACGTTGTACTTCACTATTAAAGTCTGTAAGCTGATATTTTTCTTTAAAATCAAAATAATAAAATTATAGTTTGAAAAAAAAAAAACTAAAAACATGATTTTATAGCAATGTGAACTAAAAAGTAAAAAATAATTTTTAAATATATAGGTAATGATTTTGTTTAACAGCGATAAGATGTCTCCTAACTCGATACAGTGGACCCCCGGTAATCCGGCCCCTGTCTAATCCGGTACCCCCTGTAATCCGACATGGTCTATTATTTATTATTGAATATTTTTTTGACAATCTTCGCTAATGCATGATTGAAAAAGTTATTATAACTTGTACGCACCACCACTATTGTGCTCGACGCGTAGGGTATTGTTTTGATTCTGATTGCTTAGTTTGAAGAAGATAGTGGTGTGGTCTAGCGTGTGTTCATTGTTTACTGTTTATTCATTGTGTATTACGTATTCGTACCTAGTAATGACGTCACAAGCTCAGAAGCGAAAGCACAAAACAGTGACAATTAAAGAAAAATGTGATATTCTTAGGCAGTACTCTATAATCCGACAAATTCGATAGTCCGACAATGCCCTGCAAAATGTTTGTCGGATTACCGGGGGTCCACTGTATAATTTAATTGTTTGAATAAGCTTAAGGAGGTTGAGCCGTTTTACGAAGATAATGAAAAAAATCTGAAATAGTTTTTTTAATAGATTTTTTTATGACAAAATTTTCTGTAAAAAATCAAAAATCATTAGGAGATTTATAAAGTTAAAAATTAAATAAAACTTTTACATGTAGTCTTATGGAAAATATGTCAACCTAGCATGCAAACGGTACATTTTAATTTTTTGCAAATAACCAAATAATGTCAGCAGTTCCGAAAACTAACTATGTAAAGCATCGATGTCTTACGCATATTTTGATATTTTTTCCAATTTAATTAGGAGACTTTTAATCAATAAAAAAAATTATTAAACCTTAGCACTTTTCAATTATGGACTTTTATTCTTGACAATTTTAACAATTTTAACTGAATTTTCAACTTTTTAATGATTTAATTTTAATTTTTATTACTTCTAAATTCTTTTTTTAATTATTTACTACAAAAAATATGTAAAATACAGATATTTACATAAATTTATTTTTTCCAACCTAACTTTGTACAAAAAATTCAAAAGCTAGTCCATTAAGTAAAATACTGAAATAATTAATTAATATTAAAAAAAATGATTTATTTATGCCTTTATGACAATAATTTATTGGTATCATCGACTTATAACCTTTTGTAAAAAATTATTATGGAAAAGTTCCCATTTAGAATTCGACTTACTTTTGATTGGGACTGTAACGCATCAACCTCCTTAAAATATCGCTTATTCAACTAAAACTTCATTGTAGTTAATGTTAATAATTCGAAATCAATGTGTATTTCAATAATTAGTTTCGATTCTCGATGATGCTAAAATCGTCAACGACCCTGCAGCACTATGGCCACGACATTGAAAATCTCATTTCAAAAACATAATTATGAAGAATTTAAATTTAAAAAATGCGAAAGCAATTTCATCATATTATTAAAGTTGCCGCTTTATATAGGCACTCTACAAAGTTTGAAATTGTATATCATGCCCGTCTATAATTTAAAAGTTAATGCACAAGATGGCTAATATAAATTAAAATCCCTCTCAATTAAAATTTTCATTAGACGTACCTATATCTATCTGGAATAGTGTAAAACTTATAAGTTCAGGTTTGTTGTGAACTTCTCTGAAATACAATGTTTGATACTATGAACGCGTTTGCTGCACATAAAGGAAAGAATATCAGGTAACCACGACATTGAAAATATTATTTTCAAAAAAATATTCTCTTAAAGGATAACATAGTTTATTGTAAACATCTCGGAAGTACTTAGATGTTTGACGTTAGTAGAAAGCGTTTGTAGACAAAGAGAAAGTATCACACGACGACGATATTAGAATCCTATTTCAAAAATATTTTTACTACCCTGTCAAAGCAGCAACATAATCGTATTATAACAAGCAGAAATTTATCTTGAACTAGCGGTCCCGTCCGGTTTCACCCGGGTGTAAAAGAACGAATGGGGAAGGGAGGAACATGAGTACACACATTCATCTTAGTTTACCGAGATGAATGTCGTGTCCAAATTTCATGATGATCGGAGTTACCGTTCAAAATTTTTTGTCGATAAAAAGCAGTATTTAGTATACTTTCTTTAATTAATTAAATAAAATTAAAATAAATTTAAACGTAAGCTTTAGAAGAAAGCAATGTAGAAAATAAAAAAAAATGAAAATATATTCGCCCAACGTATAGGGCTCGAACCCACGACCCTTGTATTGACAGTCGTGTGCTCTACCGATTGAGCTAGCCGGCGTTGCATTCTGACAACGCTAATATGAATATATTTAGTTAGTGCATTTCACCTGAATAGAAGCTTATTTTGGAGATACATTTTGCAACACTTTTCATTAATGCTCCGCTCCTAATGGTCGTAGCCTAATTTTATATAGCCTATAGCCTTCCTCAATAAATGGACTATCCAACAAATTATTTTTTTTTTCAATTTGAACCAGTAGTTCCTGAGATTAGCGCGTTCAAACAAACAAACTCTTCAGCTTTATATATTAGTATAGATATAAAAATAATAAAAGAAGCACTATAATTGCTATCTCAATTAAAAATTTTTCAAGATGTGTATCAATCTATAGAGTCTGGACTAAGTAGTGAGAAACTCTTTAAAACTTGTCGGAAGTATAGATAAAGACGAAGAATATCAGACAAGTTATAGACATTAAAAATCTTATTACAAAAATATTCTAATAAAATTAAGTACAATTACTATTCTGCCTAAGCAATTGTATGGTATTAAAGTTTCCGCTCTAAAAATTTTGATATTTTGAACGAAGGTCAAACGCGTCAATAATTTTTAAATGTTAACGAATGCACAAGATGGTAATCTATCTATCTATCTTCTATTATATAATAGATAAAAATCTCGTGTCACGATGTTCGTCCGCGCGTATCTCCGAAACCACTGCACCGATTTTAAAGAGATTTTGTAAATGTGTCTTGCTTGGTTCACCTTACGCTATAAGATAGTTTTTAATTCTTTTTTTATTGCAAGAAACAGGGAAAGAGACTATCCTTATATATAAAGTATATCTATATCGTGTCGCGATAGAATTTGCTCAAAGCTATTAGTTCAGAAGCAAATCTGGTAGAATTTGCTGCAAGCTATTAACAGTTCAGACGCCGGGCCGCAAACGAAATACATTTTCAGAATTATATCTATCGCGCCCGGGCGAAACCGGGCCGGACCGCTATATAAAATAAAATCAGCAAATAACTTAAAATTAATAGTAATTAAATAATCTTACCTGAAGCAATAATGATCCATCTGGTATAACAATTCGAATACAGAATTTGTGACCAACATCCCACCTAGCCACTACATATACTTCTTCCATATGTGAATACGATATGGACTGTTCCAAAAATCCAGTTTGCTGAAATGAAGTATTAGTAACGTTGCTCATTATTGCCCTGTGTTTTTTTATTATTTTTTGTGACATACGATTTCCAAACTAACTGAATTACAGTGGACCCCCGGTAATCCGGTTCCTGTCTAATCCGGCACCGCCTGTAATCCGACATGGTCTATTATTTATTATTTAATATTTTTTTTGACAATCTTCGCTAATGCATGATTGAACAAGTTATAACTTGTACGCACCACCAATATTGTGCTCGACGCGTAGGGTGCAGGGCTGCCAGATGAACGGATTTTTCCGTTCCAAACGGATTTTTCGAGTAGAAATAAATTTGAACGGATAATGGAACGGATTTCATGATCTGAACGGATTTAACGGATTTTCTAACTTTTACGAATTTTTTACCTTTTTTATTACATATAAATTCAAACTTCACTCGATAATCGATAATTTGGGGACATTCGGGTATTTTTAGCACATTCGAGCATATCTAGCACGTTTCTTTCACTACCTCTGTCCTACTCCTCTCTCTATTTGGGTAGAAAAAGATAAGAGAAACACACACCTATATCGATGAATATCGACTCGCTATCTTTGTCTGATGCGTTTTTTTCACACAACTGGAGTCAAGTGTTTCGAGTTACACGGATTTACGGAACACATTGAGGATTTAACTGATTGTACTGCCGCGTTTGTTACTATCGCAACATTCTAACAGTCAATATAATATTTTTATTTCATAAAAATGTGAAAAATCTACGAAATAATCGATTCAGTGGATGTGAAAAAATGAACCATTTCTATTCAATTTAAAGTCTGTTTGTAAGTAAAAGTAAATTCAACGTCTTACCTATACGAAATTCATTTAATAATGTTAATAATAAAGCCATAATGAAGGTGGAAACACGTCGATGTGTCGTTTATGGTACCGCATACTTCACTTTACTCTCTATCTCTCTCACACTCATTGCATTAATGGGTGAACCGGGCGAACGGATGGAAACGGATTTTTCAGACCACTTCCCCCACCACTTTTCGCCTTACCGACGGATTTCTGAGGAGAGAAATCTGGCAGCCCTGGTAGGGTGTTGTTTTGATTCTGATTGCTTAGTTTGAATTTGAAGTTTGAAGAAGATAGCGGTGCGGTCTAGCGTGTGTTCATTGTTTACTGTTTATTCATTGTGTATTACGTATTCGTACCTATAGTAATGTCGTCACAAGCTCAGAAGCGAAAGCACAAAACATCGACAATTAAAGAAAAATGTGATATTCTTAGGCAGTACTCTATAATCCGACAAATTCGATAGTCCGACACTGCCCTGTAAAATGTTTGTCGGATTACCGGGGGTCCACTGTAATAATATATCTACAAGGTTTACTATATAAATACGCGAAAACTTTTAGTAAAAAATAATTACTTTAAAAATTTTTACCCTACACTAAACAATGACTGATAAAAAAATTTGTCATCGAGCCATTAAAAATAATATATATTTATTTTTATTTCTCGCTGTAACCTTGTCAACATGTCCTCAGACCCCCCGCAAAATAGAAGTAACTTGTTAATCTATTGTGTTCCATACGTAGGCAATGAATGCCTACATGTAGAAATATACAGGGTGTCCCTAAAAGGTCTTTACAAAAGCCTACCACATATTCTTCAGGCCAAAACAACTTGATACAAGTAAACTTACCTCAGTACAAAGTTGCTTAGTTTGGGCGCTAGACGGCTCTTAAGTTACTATTTTCAAATCGTTTTTGCTTTATAACTTTGAAACGGCTCATGAGATTTTACTCAAATTTGGTACGTTGGCATAGCTTTATTAGGAAATAAAATCCATATCATAATAATGATGAATATCATTCCATGGGCGTAGAACTTGATTTTTTCGATAATTAAACATTTAAAACTTCTACGCCTATGGAAAAAATCAGTTTGAGTATGAAATCGGGATCACGCGACTCATTTACCTACTACAAAAAAGGTACTCTTGATAAAATTCGATTACTTTCATAGTTTCGACAAAATTTTAATTTTAGTAATTTAGAGCATAATTAAATACACACAAGACCCCTGTGAATACTGTAGAAAAACTATGGCAACGTATCCAACAAGCAACAATTAATAATCTTACAGGCGATGAAGAAATTATGCAAAAAGTACATTTCAATTTTTGACGTGATAACGTCTTATAAATTGATGAAACACCGGTTGCATGCACGAAAAAGTGTAACGTTCCGAAATGTGTCACGTTCCGCCTGACCTTCGAGCGGAATACATCCGTAAACCGACTTTACAGACAACCAATTTTTGCGTCGTATACATTTTTGTATACGTGAAAATGGTGAACATTTTGACAATTTTTATGAAATATCTGTTACTCGTTTTAATATTTAATTATGCTCTAAATTACTAAAATTAAAATTTTGTCGAAACTATGAAAGTAATCGAATTTTATCAAGAGTACCTTTTTTGTAGTAAATGAGTCGCGTGATCCAGATTTCATATTCAAACTGAATTTTTTCCATAGGCGTAGAAGTTTTAGATGTTTAATTATCGAAAAAATCAAGTTCCACGCCCATGGAATGATATTCATCATTATTATGATATGGGTTTTATTGCCCAATAAAGCTATGCCAACGTACCAAATTTGAGTAAAATCTCATGAGCCGTTTCAAAGTTATAAAGCAAAAACGATTTGAAAATTGTAACTTAAGAGCCGTCTAGCGCCCAAACTAAGCAACTTTGTACAGAGGTAAGTTTGCTTGTATCGAGTTGTTTTGGCCTGAAGAATATGTGGTAGGCTTTTGTAAAGACCTTTTAGGGACACCCTGTATAAAATGCGGTATACATAACGTGTAACAATGATAAAGCCACGTTACACGCTGATTAACTTTGTTCGGATAAAGAACGGTTGATCTTCTAAAGCTGCATTCACAATAAATTTTGGTTTAACAGTCATCATTATATTTCTTTTTTTTTTTGTTTTAAAGTGTTTGTCCCAGTAAGAACCAAATGTCTTTGATTTTGGTGTCAATCGAATCAGAGATTTTGCAAACAAAATCAAGTTGGTGTATATTTCATATAATATATTATAGGTATAGAATTACCGTTTTCGAGGAAATGCAAGAATCATTCAAGTAAAGATGATGGCATTCCCAACGCCGTAGAAATTTCGAACTGAGAATTTTACTGATGATTGTCCTCGTGTGATTTAAATAACAAACGTGGATGTCTCCTTCTCGAAGTAACTTAAATCTTGGTCCAGCTGTAACGCACTGCTGTACGGTAGTGCTGGAAGCCGCTGGTTTTGCGGCAGTGCTGGTGCTACTGGCTTCGTTTCGTGTCTTGGACGATTGTCGAATATCACCTGGACTGCAGGCACTCTCGACATTCGATTCAACACCGACACCGTTTTGCAGACGATGAATAGAAGATGTCGAGGACGAATTGGAAGGGGTATTAGCACTAGCTCCGCCGTCGGAATATGTAACATCAACGATGGACGAAACACTGTTCACCCGAGTTTTGGACGTTGGCGAATCATCTATTGTTTCAGATTCAACACTTGCGTACGGCGCTCCTGCAGTAGCCGAACCGTAATTATTTTTTACAACTGACTGACAGTTGTTGTGAAATTCACGATTTGTCGAACTGCTTCTGCTATTATTCGCCGAACTATTTGAACTGCTACAACTCGCGTTACTAAACGAATGTCCTAAGCGTAAATATTTCTTGGTTGCCGACAGGCGTTTTTTTAATCTAGAACTTCGAAGTTTTTTTGTTGTTTCGGGAGAATTGTTTTTTAAATGTCTACTTTGAGTGACCGATTTTAATTGAGGTGATAGATTTAATTCGGATAAACTAGACGTTCTAGATTTGCTGTCGGTTTGTGTTTGGGGTTTAGATATAACGGTTACTTCGGGCAACAACGCCATGTCGTTGATGGCAGCGACAGTACTGTCGCAATTTGTGAGTTGTCGAATAGGAACACGTCGTCCCGACAGTTCAAACGACGACGACGATGATGATGATGATGAGCTATCAGTTGTTTGGCCTTCGCTATCGATGTATTGTAAATCTGATAGCAAATCGGCACCGCAGACACCACCGCGACCGTTGCATTCCATCGACAATTCAACTGGACTTACCGCTGTAGAAGACTCTGCAGACGATGGCGTATCTTTTTTTGGCTCCTGTTGCTCGAATGTGTTTAAAGAACAAAACATCTCTCTCTTAGCGTACACTATAAACGGTTATTTTTTTCACTCTTCATCTAGTGCACATCTAAAACAACAATAAGAATATGTCAGCCGGTTGTCGAACAAAGTTAACAGAAAATGTTCATGACTCTAGCTTATAGGCGCGTTTCAAAGGGCCTTAAATTAATTATTCATATAAAACTGCAACGGAAAATGATGCCTTGACGTTTACATGCTAAGGCCTAGTTTATATGAGAGGCGTTCAACGCGCGTTTAACGCTCTTCATGTGAGCTAGGCCTTAAGGTCTCGTATTAGATATTTGTTAGTGATGTGCCGGATCGTTAAAAATGTATATCCGCGGATACGGATCTGAATACGGATATTTGGTTTCAAGATCCGCGGATACGGATACGGATCTTAATTTTCTTAAAGTACGCTACGGTAAATATTGCACATCGACCTTTGGAAAGAGACTATCTGTTATGGGAAAAAGTTATTGACCTCTTTAAGAGTTAACTCTCATAACAGTTTGTCTTTTTCCAAAGATCGATGTGCAATAACTCATTATAAAGATAGTTTTTTAGTACCTTTGAGCTATGTACTATTGGTATGGTACTCACTACGATAAATGTTTGCAATATAAATGTGCCAAATACGATTTTAAAAAATAAAAAATAATCTGAATGGAATTTAACAGTTTTTTTCATTATTATACCTAATAACCTATATATTATATAAAATTTCATCTACGAATTGAAAATTAATAAGGTAAAAGATCCGCCATTAAACTAACGGATACGGATCTTTCTTCTCCTTCGGATATCCGCGGATACGGATACGGATATTCGGTACATCACTAATATTTATGCACTAAAATGTCGAAACTGCATTTTTAATTTATTGATTTTTTTGTCGAAGTTATCAGTTACTTCTGCCGCTCGTTTTTCAAGGACTTGCAGTGGGTTTTTAGACACAAACTACCCGAACTGAAAGGGGGTGACTTTTATATAAAAGATTTAAACTGGATCAAATATACAAATCATCTACTTATACCACGCGGACGATGTCGCGGGCAAACAGCTAGTATAAGCTATTATATAAATAAGACAGACAATTGGAAAAGTCAATTAATTTTATGTATTCGACGTGCGTTCCGATATATTATATACGCGTTCGTCATGAGCATAACGAATTTCTTAAAATATGTTCGTAGAAATATTAACATAGCAAATCTGTTGTATTTATGAAGTTCGGATTAATCACATATTTGTTCTTGGTACTACGTGCATAAAATTGATATCTTTTATTCTTTTACAATATTGTAGAAACAAAAAAAAAAAAACAGGCACGTTTTCTATATATAAAAAAATCTTTCCCTATTCTATAGTTGTTATTTGTTAGATAATATATTGTATACTAGCGGTCCCGCCCGGTTTCACCCGGGTGCAAAAGAACGAATGGGGAAGGAAGGGACATGAGTACACACATTCATCTTAGTTTATCGAGATGAATGTTGTGTCCAAATTTCAATATGATCGGAGTTACCGTTCAAAAGTTTTTGTCGATAAAAAGCAGTAAATATTTAAACTTTTTTTAACTAATAATTTTTTTTAAATGAATTAAATAAAATTTAAATAAATTTAAATGTAAGCCTTAGAAGAAAGCAATGTAAAAAATAAAAAAATAAATAAAAACATATTTGCCCAACGTGGGGCTCGACCAATGACCCTGATATTGACAGACGCGTGCTCTACCGATTGATCTACCTGATGTTGTGTTCTTGCATCACTAATATGAGTATATCTAGTTAGTGTATTTCACATGAATAGAAGCTTATTTTTGAGACACATTTTGCAACATTTTTCATTAAAACTCCGCTCCTAATGGTCGTAGCGTAATATTATATAGCCTATAGCCTTCCTCGGTAAATGGGCTATCCAACAAAAAAATTTTTTTTCAATTTGAACCAGTAGTTCCTGAGATTAGCGCGTTCAAACAAACAAACAAACACTTCAGCTTTTAGTATAGATATCAGGAGTTTGATCCATTTATACACAGTCGTTTCCGTGTCCGGAACGAACGTAAAATTTATACATATGAATCAGTTTTTCCTCGTAGCTTAACTCCGCATTAACTCTATCTGAACTCGATCATAGATAGATTAAAAATACCCTACACTTTGAGTTGAGGACCGGTAGACAGTGTACCAAACTTCATCAAAATCGAACCAACCGATTGTGGTACATACAAATTTCAAGTAAGACAAAAAAAATTGGAAACGCGTTTCCATCTCGAAAAAAAACCACAAAGTGATGTTCTTTTAATCTGAATCACGTAACGTGTGAAGCAATAATAGAAAAAAATTGAAAGCGATGGTCTCATACGTTCCACTCTCTCGGTGTTTAGATCTATATTATATATGGACTCGTTTTTATATTTTTAGCTCAAAATTTCCTGCATAAGATCTTGTATTCTAAATAACTAAATAATTGTAAAAGCACGTAGGTATATCAAGTTTCCGCGGTTATACGATCATTTTGTCGGTTAATATAATATTTTATAGATATTATGTTTCAAACAACGCCTTTTTATAAGATCAAATATCAATATTTGTTTTATAAACAATATATTAGTTTATTGTTCCGTTGTAGTTAAACAATGCATCGCACAGAAAATGTCGCAAGTTCAAATATAAAATAAAGATAATTATGTCCTTCCAGAATCTTTTAAAAAAATAGGTACTGTGTTAAAAACCAGGATAGATTTTGTTAACCTACAGAGTACTGTACTATTTAAGTGAACAATGTAAAAAAAGTAATTTTAAAAATTAAGAAACGTATCGTAAAAAACAGTTGTGTGGTTTTAAGAAACCACGACGCAAGTGAAACTTTTATTGGATTGTAGGCGTTGGATTGTAGACACTTATCCATCACGATTAATTATAAACAACAATATTCACATGAATACACGAATAAAAACATGTAAACACTGTACAGCACTTGCCCGCATGACAGACTGACTATGTGTTATACATACTACACGGTCAGCTGATGCTAACCATGAGCGCCGCCATATTGGCCTTGGCTGCTCTACCGAGCGCCTACTCCGAACGCCTTTCACTTTACCCCTACTCCGCGGCCGCCTGTAATGCGACATGCAACAGACGGCCAGAAAAATTCGGGGCGATAGAATAAAAGTTTAACTTTAAAAAGTAATTTTAAAAATATCAGGTATTGGATTGGCCATTTTGAAAATTGTGTTTTCATATTTGAGACTCGGGAACGAGAGAAGAAGGTCCGGCGATACGGTTTTTAAGGCCTATGGGTTACTCAAATGTAGAAGCCCTGTTATAGCCAAAAAATGAGATTAAATATTGGGCTTAATTAAAAAACTGACAAAAACACACTTTTACATTCCGGACCAAAATATTTGAATATAAAAATATTTGAAATATTTTTTTAATAAGGTATTACTTAATCGTGTTATGGTGCGGTCGCATAGCAGCTACAGATTTTCTCCATAAAAAAAACACTTTTTGCGGGTTATTCTATCAATACGTTAGATCACAATAGTATACCAAGCCTAAAAATAAATTCTATTATAAATTTAATAAAACTTCTGGCATGTTACATACATTTTTAAAATCAATTGCAGGCTAGTCTTTGCAGCGTTGGGAATCGACAAAATTAATAAAGTGCACTCTAGAATCTAGACTTTAGACCTATAAGGCAATGGTGCATATACCTATTTATGTTCTTGATAAATAATGATTATAGTATCCAGTATTTCTCGATGTGCCCCCCTTCACATAAAAAAGTTGAGTACATTGTTTTAGGGTTCCCTAAAAACTATAATAATAATAGTTCTCTGTATTTAAAATTCCCATGGAATATAATAGCGTCGATACAATCAATTACAATAAAAAAAAATCATTAATCGTGTAAGTATAATAGTTAGTAAATGTTTTATTTTAATTTCAAATTTAGTGTCTGAATGATACAAAAAAATGTTTAAAATCTTTTGATTATAGGTCTTCAAAGTCGTTATCAAAGCGTCCCCGTCCTATAATTTCTAGACTATCGATGCAGAAATATTTGAAAATATTCCCGAATGCATATTCTTTCAATGAAAACTATAATACTTACTGCAGCAAAAATACATTATGAAAAGCTTAATATGAATAAATGAATTTCGTTGTTTGTGAGAATGGCAAGCCCCGGATCTGGGGGGGGCAAACCGGGGCACCCGCCCGGGCGGCATTTTTAGAGGGCGCCAAAACCATAATATAATATGGTTGTAAACCACATTTAATCTGTCATTTTTTCGATTTACGCAATCTGCTTGTTTTCTGACGGTTTCCCGTTCACGAAAAATACCAACCATTATATATTTGTAAGTTTTTTTAAGTAATTTATCTCAAATACTGGAGAGAGGGGGCGCCATTATCAAGTTTCTGCCCCGGTTCGAAAAAATCGTAGATCCGGTGCTGAGAATGGCTTCGGAACCCTATATATAATGTTCAATATGGTGTGGACCGCTAAATTAATTAATTATTATTATTAATTTAAGAATTATACAATTCGTAAGTACACTAATGGTAATAATAAATTATACATTCACTTGCGATAATGTCGTTTTTGACGAAAACTTATATATTTCGATCCATAGATGAAAAAAAAGTACTACCTACAGTAGGGCCTCGTTAATCCGGAGAGGCAAAAACAAGACCCTTTCCGGATTTATCGAGGCGTCCGGATTATAGTATGCCATATTTAATGGTAATAAAACACATTTTTATAAGGCGATAAACAAAAGACTGACGACGAATTGGCTCATGGCAGCCCGCACCTACACCCGCGAGGCCCATTGCCCGGCCGGATTACAGCGATCACCGAACAAGCGGGAGTCCGGATTACCGAGGCCCTACTGTATTCAGTTTGAATCGATATACCAGTACATAGCATATAGGTGTCTTCAAAGTCACGTACGTATTTAAATATATACAATTCTATAATATTTGCTAGTATTTACCGGATAACCGGTAAATATCGTCTTAACGATTCTTTGGTGCTTGATTCTATAGGGATAGTATGATAATATGCCATCCGGGTACCTGGCGTCGTCATCTGCATACTAATAAAGCATCGGTCACACCTCCCCGTCATCAATTTTTATTATTCACGAAATGTACATATGACGTAGTCTCATAAATTTTTATTTTAAAACAGTTATTCCTGGTAAATTATATATATTTAAAATAGGTATATACTTGTATAGGCTGTAGGGAGTTGTGTGTTAATAAATACGCTCGAACACTCCCAAAATGTAAATTTTTCTAATTACCTACATAGCAATTTTTCTTTTTTCTCCACGTATAAAAATGGGATAATTCTGAACGATGCATACCTATCGTTCCTCATACATAATTATATAAACAAATAACGTAAATCCATTTTTTGTTCTCTTAATTGCATATATATATATATATATATATATAAGAACTAGCGGTCCCGTCCGGTTTCACCCGGGTGTAAAAGAACGAATAGGGAAGGGAGGAACATGAGTACAGACATTCATATTAGTTTACCGAGATGAATGTTGTGTCCAAATTTCATGATGATCGGAGTTACCGTTCAAAATTTTTTGTCGATAAAAAGCAGTATTTATATACTTTTTTTAACTAATATTTTTTTTTAATTAATTAAATAAAATTAAGATAAATTTTAATGTAAGCCTTAGAAGAAAGCAATGTAGAAAATAAAAAAAAAATAATAATGCATTCGCCCAACGTAGGGCTTGAACCCACGACCCTGGTATTGACAGTCTTGTGCTCTACTGATTGCGCTAGCCGGCGTTGTATTCTTACATCGCTAATATGAGTATACTTAGTTAGTGCATTTCACCTGAATAGAAGCTTATTTTTTAGATACATTTGGAACATTTTTCATTAATGCTCCGCTCCTAATGGTCGTAGCCTGATATATAGCCTATAGCCTTCCTTGATAAATGGGCTATCCAATAAAAAATTTTTTTTTCAATTTGAACCAGTAGTTCCTGATATTAGCGCGTTCAAACAAACAAACAAACTCTTCAGCTTTATATATTAATATAGAATAGATTTACAGAAATATATAAATACTGCAAACGCTGAGGTTAAACCGCCATAATATGATGCCATAGAAGATAGTCACAATAATTTTAATCTATAGAAAGAGATGTCTATAAATTCTTCGCACAGAACATTGGAATCGGACGGGCAGCAAGCCGACTATAATATCTACGTCTTTCGGTAGCGGCACGTTCTATGTTTAAATATTCTATTAAAAATACACTTTTGTGAACTTTTTTATTATAGAGAAAGCTTCCGAAAAGTTCTCAAAAAATGTATCTATCATAAACTATTTGTAACGTAATTCTAAACAAAACAAAAATGTAACGACCCCGATGCGATATGATAAAAATTAATCCATACCAATAGAAGTTTTTGAGGTTCAGGGGAAGCAAAAACTCAATTATTCTTTCCTCATATAATTCCTACTACAACTTATACTATGGGAAAGTAATATTTATTCTGCATAGATTATGGGAAAGTAAAAATGACTTAAATGGAAAAAAAATAACATTACGTGTTTTTGTTGAAAGAACTGGAAGTACGTCAAACTAAGTAATTGTTTCGTATGAAATATAAACATATATAAAATAAAATAACGTAATCATTTTCCACGTACAGTAACTTAATCTACTCATAATATATGCCAGCTGTGAGCTAAAAAGCTAGAATTTTGTTTATAATAATTAATTTATTAATCTACGCACGGAAATAATTAAATATATGAATTTCAACAAGCGGGTATAATTCGTAATTCGCAATTTGCATGCAATTGCGGAAATGAGTCACAATTATTAAATATGGATTCTTTACACACTATTGTAACAAAAACCGCAAGCATCCATCTGATAATTATTATAAAAAAGATAACATTTTTTGTTCACTTCCTGAGCAAACGCTGAGGTTTATTATCAGTTAGTCATCTTCTTACTTACTTCCGATTTGATTTTTGAATTATAACCAGTAACTATGACGTCAGAATTTGTATTAGGGGACGTCCATTAATTACGAAAGCTTCAAAATTGAAATTTTTAAATATTTGAAGTTTCGATATTATTAAGTTTTCACAATGGTTGGTGTCCATACACTAATTATTGCGGTATCAACTTTTGTCTATGAATTTGAATAAATTATAGGAAAATAGGTATAAAAGTAGGTCAGGGCATATGGTGATACGTGCTTGTTTCTCAGGAACTACTGGATCAGTTTGAATGAAACCTTTATCATATTGTTTAAAAATACAACTGACAACTGACTTCAAAAAAGGAATTAGAAATCACAACAGAAGTTGGCGGAAATAAACCACTGTGGTCTGTGACTACAATAGAGAAATCCCTAATAAAGAAATAATGGACAAGGTAGTAGTTGTAAAACGAAGAGAAAAATTATTTTTATTTTAGAACCATTTTGATTTTGAAGTCTGTTTTTTTTTAATCATTTCTGGATATATTTTTAATAAATACTTATTTAACTAAGTATAAAATAATGTAAACTAGGTAATTTTTTTCCTGTGAAATTAAAACACTGAAATGCGAGCAAAATTGGAAGTACCTAGTAATAAAAAAATCATAAAATAGATACATAGAAATAATTCAAAAATACATGCATTTCAATCTTCACCTTTTCAGATTTTAGAATTACCACGGCGTGTTATATTATATAATGTTAACGCTAGAAATCAATAAACGCGGTTGTAAATAAACAATACGTTTCTTTTATACGTTTAATTAATAAAGAAAATAACTTAATACTTTACCTAAAATTGTATGTCTGTTATACGGCCCCCAAACTTCAGACAAAAAAAGCGCTTCACTTCAGTTAAGTAGAAAAAAAAATAATAAACGTGAAAATACAATAGTTAATTTCACCACCGATCTTAATACAAGGTTCATAAAATCAAAAACACTGACTGTATCGTTAAAAAACACATAATATTACAACAATTTCCAACAATGGTTATTTGTAAATATCAAGTCACTTATCTTTTTTTAAATAATCAACAATATAAACACTATTCACGCACGTTTTAATCATTTCAAACAATTACATTCCTTGTTCTGTTATCAGTAAATATTCGGACATTTAATATAATACGTACTTACTACATTTCCTTTCATTTTTAATCGTAACTACCTTTAGTTATGTTATGTAGCCACGCTATTGATGATAAACAGTAAACACCCGTCTTAAAATACATGTATTATCTGTCTGCTGGTGCGTAAATACATTTTTCTAGTAACATTGCGTCGCACCTATCTTTCTGCTATCACATCTACGTATGCTGCGCTAATATAATTCGTTACTAACCAGCATATATTTATATTAGATAATATTATTACATATATGAATGCACGCACGAAACAAAACAGTACACTGACTGCGCTGTCATTAGGTCGTGGCGGACGCCGAAACGAAATGCAGTACGACTGTGCACGGCGCACACTACACTGGCGTCGCGTGAGCAGCTACTACCTACTGAGCTACACTTACCGCGACACCACCTACGACCGCAACGAAGGGTAGAGTGTAGACGACTGAACCAGAGAACATCTGAACGATCTGAACACGCCCAAGCCCCAAGTACGTGTGCTCAAGCTGCAGTGTGGATGCGTCGACCGGGTGTAGATTTTACGTACACAGTCATGATGATAATAATAATATTATGGCCCCACAGATGCCGTGCTGTAAAACGGAAGTTGTGCGCCGTTCAACGAACGGCGTGAGCTTTCTCAAGTTTCGGTTTTATTTATGACTAGCAGCTTCGCTCGAATTTGTAGATTGCCGCCGTTTTTTCGTCGACTTTGGTTGCAAAATTGATATCCACGAAAAGCGGTTAACATTAGAATGGGTGTAGTAAGCTATGCTTAAAAGATAGACATATGCCATTGCGGTCTTTTCTGTAGACCTATAAAAGAAGAACAATAATCCACCGTACATTGTTTTGTTATATCTCAAAGGGATTCGATGAAAGTTCCCAATCGGTTTGATTTTTTCGACATCTTCAACAATCATTGTCAGATTTCAACCAATTTACACAAAACATTAATGCATTATACACATAAAACCTTTCTCTTGAATCACTCCGTCAATTGGTGAAAATCCGTTGGGTAGTTTTTGAGTTTATCGTGTTCAGACAGATAGACGCGGCGGTGAGACTTCTGAAATTTTGCACATTTGTAATATAAGACAGATCTATATTACTTTCATAACTTTGTACCAAGCTCCCTCCCCCTCCCCGAACCAAATTCTGTTTGACAACACTTCAGGCTAACGTGATTTATCATTTGGAAGTATATAAACCTAAAAATGAAACATATTTCATATAGGTACGGACTGTACTTAACAATATTGAAATATTCTGTAAGTAGTTCACGGTCCCTCTGCATTTATAATTACTAATGTGTGTCTACATGAGGACTTAAATTTTGTTGTGTTGTCAATTAGGTACTACCCCTACCTTAATACGCAGGTCGATTGTTACATTGGGCAGTCCTCCTCTTATATATTATGTCGCCGAGATATTGTCAAATCCGTGATTTTGTAATTTCACTAGTGAAATTACAATATCACGATTGACAAAGATTCGTTATATTATAAATAATACAAATTGAAAATTATTAAAACAATTGTTTTAATAATTTTCAATTTGTACTTGAAAAAGTCTAAATTTATAGACGAAACGTCGTACAATTAATAAATCTAATATTTGTCCACAATCCTGCGATTTTTTATTTATAATTATCTCGATGGTCACGATATCTAATATATATTCGTGATATTATAATTTCACTAAGTGAAATTATAATATCACGGGTTTGACAATATCCCGGCGACATATAGATATGTTACAGCCCAAACCAGTAATGCAATCGGCAAAACTTTTCAATGGCAATCAAACAGTCTAAAGTCTAAACCATAATCATTGGGCGTGTTTGGCCGAAGTAAGTACTTACTAAACTTAGTAAGCCAGTTAGCATAAAAAAATTAAAATCTTACAAGCTGACTATAGCGCTTTTCGGCCAGGACAGACTTACTGGCTTAACATAACATAAAACACTGGTTTACCTTATATCCCGTCATAACCTCATAGACTGAATATAATTGACAGTACTAAATTTATCAATATAATTTAATTCATGTAAATAGTTGCAAATGGATAATTTTATGAGAAATATTTTATTGAAAGAAATATTAACAATAAGCAAAATGGCGTCTTATATTAAGCCATGCTTACTGCGTTAGCACTTATTTTGTGTCCCAACCGAAAATTTTATAAGTATAGTGAATGACTTAGTAAATTTAGTAATTACTTACTTCGGCCAAACCGCCCATTCTTTTTACTTTGAAAGCATGCATACGGTTTGGGAGCAGCTTTTCACGTTTCGATTTGATCATATATCTATTAATTAACTATATGAATCATTGCCTATCTACTCAATGTGCGGTGAGTAAACGCAACAAAGCGTATCGAAAATATATCTGCGTCCCTTTCTTCGATGTAATTCCCTGATTTCTCCGATGATAGGATTGGTTGATGCACTTGCATTCAATCTGAATAAAGTATATCTGTTTCAAAAACTTTGTCTTTTTCTATGACGTTAACATGGGCGTACCCAGCTTTTGGCCCAGGAGGGAGCAAATTAGAAATTTCTTAAGCCGGGTCCCCCGTGCTTGTTTAGCCCGCCTGGATACGCCAGTGCTTACGGCTTAAAAAAAGACAGAAGTATAGGTTTGCACCCTAATAGTTCGATTGCGATTTTAATCCTATGTTCAGTATAGAATAAAAGTATATGGATTTGATTGATTTTTATTTCCAGTACCCAATGTGGACGAGCACTTATTATTTTTTTTTTTACTTGATGTGATGATAGATGAGTAATAGCGTAAAACAGGCCTCGATGTTAGTCCTTCAGATTTATCCTAATTTAGAATTATTATTTTTGAATTATTACATTACATAGTTAATGAAATGTTGAATTAAGATAATTACGTCAAAAAAAACATGTTAATCGACTGAAGGCCACACAAGTTAGTGCATCACATATTTGTTCATTATAATAAAATTAATGAGAAGAGCGTTATGCATTTTAATTTTTTATATATGTATTACAATTTCCATATTTCAGCCGTGACAAAATGATTTACCTGCAATTGACACATTTAACATCCTGTTTATATGATACAGTGAGATCCAGAAAGTATACATCATAATCATAAGCGTAGCAACGATTTTATCCCAGGGGGGGGCAAATTTTCAACTCTACCTACCATTACCAGCTGCCATTTACACATAATTTGAAAAATGTTCATAGAAGCGAAATCGATCAACACGACTTTCTGGAGAAATTTCACGGCAAAGAAAATATGCAGACGATTATAGATTTATCTTGTTATTTGTGCGTAAACAATTAATATTATAGAATCTAGGGTGGGCCAGGCCCACCTACCCCATCCCCCTTGCTACGCCAATGATCATAACGGCAAGCCCCTTTATTAAAATTTGATTTTGGCAATCGATCCTGCTTCATGAAAGACCACATACATAATATAATGTATGTAAAATTGAAAACATTATTATATGCGAAAATATTAAACTTATTTTATTATATTTTCAATTTTCGAAAAATTGTGTTATTTGTAAAAATACCAAATAAATTTATAAAGAAAAAGTGTTCAGAATACAGTTATTAGTGTATGTAAAACATTTTGAGGCAGTTAAAAAATTTGTAAATTTTTACATTTAGTAAGTTGAAAGATATGCAAATTCAAAATCTGGAATGATACACTTGTATAATGTCTCAAAATTTTGTATATATGTTACGGTTAATACAAGAAAGTAGTTTATTCGCGAATTAACCGGCTAATACTCGAATTAACCAACGTCAAGGATTGGTTAATTCGGGTAATTAGCCGATTAATTCGCGAATTAACTACTTTCTTGTATTAACCGTAACATATACATACACTAATAATTGAATTCCGAACATTTTTTCCCTATAACTGCTTCCGATATTTTCACAAATAACCCTTTTTTCGAAAATAGTTTCAAAAAATTTTCATTTCCCGCTAATTTGAAGACAAAAAAAACACATCTTAATTTTTTATAAATGGTTGGCGAGATAAAATTTTTGATAACTTCATAAATATGTATATATTATTCTGTACACTTTCTGGACCTCACTGTATAATAACAATATTTAAAAAAAAAAGTCTTTTGAAGGACTTTAATTGTTACAAAAATAAAGCGACACCAATTAGGAATGTCCCGTCGGTAGCATCAATTTTAACTTTAAATTCTTCGTTCGCTTTAAAACGGTTTCATTTTAGAGTTAAACGCACCTCAAAACGGATCGTATTAATATAATTTCAATACTAAATAAGTTAAATGTTTTCAAAATGTGTTCAAAATCTTCAGTGCTATTGTTAATATTTGCGTGTATCAAAGTGACAGTCGAGTCGCCACAAAATGGGCAAGGGAATCTTGTGTTTGCAGGTGAACGATTTAAATCTTTTGACAATTCAATTTGTTTGGCGTCGTCAAGAGAAAATTTACACGGACAGGTTCTTGGCATTTTCTATTGGAAATTAAAAGAACTCTGTCTTTTGCTCACAAGGTGTAAGTTAAATATCACTATATGAAACTTTAAACACGTTGAAAAAATAAGTACCTAATTGGATATTTATTAGGTTTGAGAATAGCTGAGCTTGTAGCATTGTCGTTGTTTAATGACTTTTTCATGGCTCGTCTATTACAAACCCCCAGCTTCTAGGTTCTTATCTGAGAAACTGGTATAAATATCATTTGGATTTCCAAAATAAATAACAAATTGAAAATAGACAATTTTCTCTAAATAAAGGGTGATATTTAATTTAATCTATACTTATATTATAAAGAGGGAAAATTAGTTGATTTGTATGTGGATTGTAGAGGGTAATCTCTGGAACTACTGAACCGATTCTATAAATATATATACTAAGAAAATGTTTTAGTACAGAAATAGTGTATTTATCTGTATGTATTTATACACTAGCCATTACTCGCGGCTTCGCACGCGATTGAGACGAAACACGGATTCATTCTCATTATTTGGCATAGTTACTCCTTTCTCGCTGCAGATCCCCCCATCCCCTAATAAATTTCATAATTGATGTCATTCATGTGATCAATATCCTGACAAACCTTGAAAATGACACCCATGTAGATTTTTAGACTATTTACCTCTTTTCACCCTCTAAAGGGGTTGTTCTTGAAAAAGCATGAAACAAATATTTATTTATTTGTCGACACAAGTAATCCTGCGCATTTTCGAACTGATTCATCAATATTATATGATTTCTCCATGCCAGTTTTTAACCCCCGTTACACCCTTTTAGGGGTTGAATTTTCAAAAATCTGTTCGTAGCGAATGCCTACGTCATAATAATTATCTGTGTGTTAAATTTCAGCCCAATCCGACCAATGGTTTGAGCTGTGCGTTGATAGATCAGTCAGTCAGTCACGGTTTCCTTTTGTAGGTATATTTAGAAGATATAAAAAACTGTAAAGTGTAAACCTAACATTTGATTCGTCCCCTGTGATTCACTATATCCCCTATAGGTCCTATATTATTATGTATATGGAAAAAATGGAATAAATTATTATTATTAAATAATAATTAATAAACAACTTTAATACGAACCTGAGTTTTTTTATATTAAATGTGATGTTCGGCTTTAAAAAGGTATGTTTGACTTCTAAAATAGGTATGCCCGGCTTTTAGGGCAAAATGTCCGGCCTAATACAGTGCCGAGTCCGGCTTTTGAATTTTAAGGCCTGGCAACTCGAGGTACGCCTCAAAAATAGTTTGTCGATACAGCAGTTGGACCTGATTGTGTGTACAATGAATTTTTTGATGATGCAATTACTTTTCAAGGATCAGTTACAAATGATGAACAGCTAAGAAATCTTTTTGGTGTATCATTTGAGACTTATAATTATTTTCTGAACAAATTGAGTTTCACAAAAAATTCAAATATCTAAAAATTAGACTATTTATTTTTCTTTCCAAGATGAAAACTGCTTTGACATTTCCAGCAATAGGTGCAATATTTTCTGTACACATGACAAGACTGTCTAGAATTTTTTATTCCACTTTAGAAAATCTAGCTGAAGCAACATCAATTACATGATTAGGCACAGCGAAAGCTTTACCCTTTGGCACAGTTTGAGGGTGAAATTTTAAAAAATGATTTATTTTTTCAAAACCCGTTTTTAATATGGCATCCATACTTTTCACTTTATCATTAACTTTAATTTTAATTCACGTTTTACTTGTTGTCCCATAAAAGTGGTAGTGGGTTCGCCGATCAATAACGCTAGATGTCACCACTTTGATGTTGCACATAGCGAATAATAGAGGATTTAACACGTCAATTTTGATAGTGTTTTACATAGAAAAAGTTTTCAAGTGTTATAATTTAAAATAATCATGACAGAAATATCGGTGAATGGCGACGGCTTAAGTACAATGTGTCGATTGTGCTTAAGGAGAGGTGTTACGCTGTTAGACATATTTTATTTCTCATCAATGGAATGTGAAGTAGCGGATGTAATAATGGCATTCGCTCCAGTTCAGGTAAGTTGTTTCTTTTTAAATATAACGCTATTTATTTTATTATTGTTTATGACATACTAATTTATTAACTTGCCAGTACATTAGGAAGCTATTGTAATTGGTCCGAAAATCAAAATAAATTTCTTTAACAAATTTTTAAAAAAAAGATGTCAAGGTGTGTGTGTGAAATCTTGAGAATAAAAAATGATATCGGCTTCGTTAAGGTTTAGGTTACGTGGCAACCGTTCTACCTTGCCGCCACCTCAGTTAATGTTATGTTATGACATAAAGTCGAGAAACCAACGTTAAACGCATTATTATTATTGTTTAATATATTTTCATTTGTCAAATTATTGTTATCTTGATTCTGTTTCAGATAACGAAAGGCGACGAGATGCCGAATTTCATCTGTCAGTTATGCTACACTCAAGTGGAGAAAATTCAACTGTTTCAAAAGCAAGTAGTAGAGTCCGATAAAATTTTGCGACGATATTTGAAACAGTTACACACTAATTCCAATAATCAAATCAACAATGATTGTTCCCTCGAAAAACTTTCTGAAAGTCCTTTGATCGATATCCCTAACAAAGATTTCACCGTAAAGGGTGAACCTCAGGAGCTTCAGGACATATTATTTGACATGGATGCCAACCTGAATGAAAAGTCACTTGTAAATTTTAATTCAACAGACAAAATTAATAATGAAATATGTTCACGATCTGAAATCAATGAAGAAAGGACGGATGATAACTCACTGTTTCCAACTGACTGTGCTGATGACATAGAAACTTTATCCAAATATTATGATGATAGTGAAATCAATTTTGAAGATTCAAAGATGGATATAGGAGAAACTAAAGTAGGTTTCGAGATTGGTCTCAACTTGAAGGAGACAGGACTTGCAACTTTTAATTCAACAAATGCAATTAACGACGGAATGTCTTTAAAATGCGGAATTAAACAAGAGCCGATGATTGAACATTTTTCTACTTTAACTGAATGCGTTAATAACACAGTAAACGCTTCATCTAATGTCGACGTGATTAAAAACAGCTGCCAAGATAAAAAGAGTGCTGGTGACAAACCGTATCAATGCGACATTTGTAATTTGCGTTTTAACGTGCGTGGGAGTTTAAGAAGACACAAACGAATGCATGCTGGTGAGAAACCGTACCAATGCGACGTTTGTAATAAATATTTCAGTTCGTTACAGCATTTAAACAGACACAAACGAATACATACTGGCGAGAAACCGTATCAATGCTACGTTTGTAATAAATATTTTAGTTTGTTACACAATTTAAACGCACACAAACGAATACATACTGGCGAGAAACCGTATCAATGTGATGTTTGTAATAAGTATTTTAACCAGCTTGCGAATTTAAACTCTCACAAACGAATGCATGCTGGTGAGAAACCGTACCAATGCGACGTTTGTAATAAATATTTCAGTTCGTTACAGCATTTAAACAGACACAAACGAATACATACTGGCGAGAAACCGTATCATTGTGATGTTTGTAATAAGCATTTTAACCAGCTTGCGAATTTAAACTCTCACAAACGAATACATACTGGCGAGAAACCGTATCAATGTGATGTTTGTAATAAGCATTTTAACCAGCGTGCGGATTTAAACAAACACAAACGAATCCATACTGGTGAGAAACCGTACCAATGCGATGTTTGTAATAAGAATTTTTCTTTGTCATGCGATTTAAACAGACACAGACGAATACATGCTGGAGAGAAACCGTATCATTGTGATGTTTGTAATAAGCATTTTAACCAGCTTGCGGATTTAAACTCTCACAAACGAATACATACTGGCGAGAAACCGTATCAATGCTACGTTTGTAATAAATATTTTAGTTTGTTACACAATTTAAACGCACACAAACGAATACATACTGGCGAGAAACCGTATCAATGTGATGTTTGTAATAAGCATTTTAACCAGCTTGCGAATTTAAACAGACACAAACGAATACATGCAGGAGAGAAACCGTACCAATGCGACGTTTGTAATAAATATTTCAGTTCGTTACAGCATTTAAACAGACACAAACGAATACATACTGGCGAGAAACCGTATCAATCCGATATTTCTAATAAGCATTTTAACTAGCTTGAAAATTAAAAAAAAATCATAAACGAATGCACAATGCTGAGAAACCGTATCAGTGTGTCATTTGTAACAAGTGTTTCACTCGATCAGACATATTTAACGCTCACAAGCTTAAACACTCGTGAGATATTACGTTTGACAAATTATTTATTTTTAGCATATATTTAAACAATAGTCATACACAATAATTATAAGTTATTTAATAAATAAATTTTGTTTATACTTTTCGTAATAAAAAGACTTTTTTTTGAACTTGTAAACTTGTACATAATTCTGATTTGCATTTTTCACGATATTGGGCAAAATTCCAAAATGTTGTTATTTTAATTATTATATTGGAGTGGATTGGGAATTTCAAACCGGTGTGTCTCGAATCGAAAAATGTTTCCTACAAAAACTGTAGAGTCGAGCTCCCCCGACATTTTGGTATAGTTTGTAAACTGTCTCTCTCTTGTGTTACTTCGTCGAAATTACTTTTTCTTAGCTACGCATCAAAATTGAATACTTTACCTTAGTTACGCAGAAAAAATCAATTGAATTTTGCTGCGCTAAGGAAAAGTAATTTTGACGACATAACATAAGATAGAGACAGTTTATGTAACAATACTTTATTTCGCTCACCAGCACTTGAGTTTGAGAGAATTTTTTTTTTCATTTGCCACATAAAAGTTGATAAAAAAACAAAAAAGATGGCGTCTGTTTTAGGTTGATACGTCAATTAAAACCAAAGTTATGGGAGATTAAAAAAAAATTGTTTTCCCCCCTCTCCTGCCAGTTATAGTTGACCCACCACGTCCAGCTTCCGGTGCAAAGAAGAGGTCTTTAGTAGTGATGTGCCGGATCGTTAAAAATGCATATCCGCGGATACGGATCTGAATACGGATATTTGGTTTCAAGATCCGCGGATACGGATACGGATATTTGGTTTCAAGATCCGCGGATACGGATACAGATATTAACTTTCTTAGAGTACGCGGCGGTAAATATTGCACATCGACCTTTGGAAAGAGACTATCTGTTATGGGAAAAAGTTATTGACTTCTTTAAGAGTTAACTCTCATAACAGATTGTCTCTTTCCAAAGATCGATGTGCAATATCTCATTAAAAAGATAGTTGATTTAGTAACTTTGAGTTATGTACTATTAGTATGGTACTCACTACGATAAATGTTTGCAATATAAAGGTGCCAAATACGATTTAAAAAAAATAAAAAATAATCTGAATGGAATTTAACAGGTTTTCATTATTACCTAATCACCTATATATATAAAATTTCATCTATGAATTAAAAATTAATAAGGTAAAAGATCCGTAAAAAATCCGCCATAAAACTAACGGATACGGATACGGATCTTTCTTCTCCCTCGGATATCCGCGGATACAGATACGGATCTTTTTTCTCCCTCGGATATCCGCGGATACGGATACGGATATCCGGCACATCACTAGTCTTTAGTACCTTTGCTATAAAAAGAAAATTAAGCTCCTAGCTGCAATAGTTTACTGATATGGATTTACATACTGAAGGGTGTATATAATTTGGTACAGATGCTGAATTGCTATGTAGTATTGAAATTAAGTAAAAAAAATGTTGTTCTAAGAGGTGTATTAAGGGGTATTTTTTTTTATTTTGTCCAAAAACAAAGTTAAGTTCATACAATAGACCCACACTGCTTATAAAAGCAAATACACTATATTGTCGGCAGGGTTTCGCACTGCGACCTGAGTTTTTTTAAATGTATTATTATTTTCAGCGACAACTGCAGCACCAACTGTAGCGCCAACTGTAGCACCAACCGCGGCACCCATTTGTGGTTGTTATTTCATAGCTACCTGCACGGGCAATACAAATGGTGCCGGTATCATCGATATTCGAATTGTAACTCCGGTAATTCGAAACTTTAATTTTAAATTACTGCACTATAGTAAAAACTAATTATTTAAGAAACCTGACTGCACAAAAACGAAATTAATAACTAAGAAGTTAGAAGAGGATAAAAAGCCGCAAAATCTCAACACGTATTATTTGTCACTTTCTTTTCTTTTAGAATGGGTCCCCCCATCTATTGCATGTTGAGTTTTTCCGACTTGATCTGTATCTCTCAACCTATACCGCAACATTTATATGAGTTGGTAGTATAATGATAACTTTTCGGAAGCAGTATGCTAAAAAAATACTGATTTCATTTAGCCACAATGTCCAGCCGGAACACAATATTGTTGTCCAAATTTACCAATTGGAAGTCCACAAACAACTGCAGCTCCTGTGACAGCTGCACCCACAACTGCAGCTCCCACGACAGCTGCACCCACAACAGCGGCGCCCACAACAGCGGCACCAGGTCCACCAACGGGCGGCGGAACCGCAGGAGGTACACCCAGCGGTACTACTGCAGCGCCGGCAACAACTGCAGCTCCTTCTGGAACTGTACCAGCTTGTGGACTTAGATCGAGTATTCCAAACTCTCCGGCACCAGGACCAGGCCAATCTACTTTTGGCGATTATCCATGGGACGCTGTCATACTTACTAGCAGCGGAAATTTATATATTGGGGGAGGAGTTCTAGTCAATAACAGATACGTTCTAACTGCTGCGCATAAAGTTGCCAATTATACGTATGTAAATCTTATTATTGTAGTAGTAACGTAAACAACGACCCCACAAGCCTAGCGTTGCGAAACGGTATTAGATACAGACCTCCGGGTGCGCTCATTGAATTCAGCGTGTTGTTTTCTAACAGTACACCGAATTTGAAACGTATCTGATGCGTATTCCAGACTTTCCAGAAAAGCACTTCCAACGGGTTTATGTGTATGTTTCATATACTTGCATAGACAAGTCCTGTAAGAAATATGTACCTTGCACAGTAATGTAACGTATTTCATTTAGGGCATGTCTATGTTAAACAACTAAAGCGCAGAAAAGTCTGAACTAATAGCTTTAAAGAAAATCCGTCTGATGTCGCCAGTATTCACTATTTAGTGTAGACAAACACCTTTGCTTTCTGAAACAAAATACTGTATAATAGTGACATCAGGCGGAATTTCGTGAAAGCTATTAGTTTACACTTTTCTGCGCGTCAGTCGTTTAGCATAGACATGACCTAAATGAAATACGTTGTACTATTATGAAAGGTACATACACAGTATGTGGGTACATATTTCTTACAGAACTAGTCTATGCAATGGAATGCAGCGACTTGAATACATGATAGACCCGTTCAATGAGCGCACCTGGAGGTCTGTATCTAATACAGTTTCGGAGATAGAGGCGTTCGAACGTCTCTTCGGTGTTTAAAAACACTTTAAAAGACCACCAAACCCAAAGTTGAGCTTTTTTTTTGATTCGGAGTGTCATTTCCTGTTAGTATAAGCCGTCTGTACCTGAAAAGCGAGTTATTGGAAAATGTTGAAAATCGACTAAAAACGCGATTATTCCCATAGTATAGCCTTAGTTTTTTTGTGATTTTTTTAAGACAATTTTGGACAATGTCTCCGATCCGATTCAAAGTCGGTAGGCTTATGTAAAATGACACGCTGAAGTCACCGTGCCCCTCCGTTGCTTCGTATCACTTACCGTTTCGAAGATAGACCCGTTCGAAGTGGTTTTCTGGAAAGTCTGGAATACGCATTGGATCGATTTAAAATTTTGTGTTCTGATAGAAAACGACACGTTGAATTCAATGAGCGCACCCGGAGGTCTGTATCTATAACCGTTTTGGAGATAGAGGCGTTCGAACGTCTCTTCGGTGTTTAAAAACACTTTAAAAGACCACCGAATTAAAAGTCGAGCTTATTTTTTCTACGGAAAATATATACGCCTTCATTACAGGCAACCCGACATACTGTGTTCTGATTAGATAATTGTACAAAAACCTATGCAAAGTAACCTGACATCTTACTATATTTTTTAGGTCAAATCTCGGGGCCATTAAAATCCGTTTAGGTGACTGGGACGCACCTAGTACACGAGAACCTTTACCTTTTCGAGAATATTCTATTGCAAGTATAGCACTGCATCCCCAATATAATTCCGCCAGTTTAGCGAACGATATAGCTGTTATAAGATTAGCAATGAATGTACCGCTTGGAACGCAGGCTAACATCGCTACAGCATGTCTACCGGCTCAACAGACCAGTTCTTATGTCGGTCAGCGGTAAGTGGCAAATCGTTGATTTTTATAGGTTTCAGTAGTGTGCTCGTCATTACTGATGTGCCGGATCGTTAAAAATGTATATCCGCGGATACGGATCTGAATACGGATATTTGGTTTCAAGATCCGCGGATACGGATCTTAACTTTCTTAGAGTACGCGGCGGTAAATATTGCACATCGACCTTTGGAAAGAGACTATCTGTTATGGGAAAAAGTTATTGACCTTTTTAAGAGTTAACTCTCATAACAGATTGTCTCTTTCCAAAGATCGATGTGCAATATCTCATTATAAAGATAGTTTTTTAGTACCTTTGAGTTATGTACTATTGGTATGGTACTCACTACGATAAATGTTTGAAATATAAAGGTGCCAAATAAGATTTTAAAAAATAAAAAATAATCTGAAAAGAATTTAACAGTTTTTTATTATTACGTAATCACCTACGATAAATGTTTGCAATATAAAGGTGCCAAATACGATTTTAAAAAATAAAAAATATTCTGAATTGAATTTAACAGTTTTTCATTATTACCTAATCACCTATATATATAAAATTTCATCTATGAGTTGAAAGTTAATAAGGTAAAAGATCCGTAAAAGATCCAGCAAAAACTAACGGATACGGATACGGATCTTTCTTCTCCCTCGGATATCCGCGGATACGGATATCCGGCACATCACTACTCGTCATATGGCACGTACACTGTCGACGTCGGTCGGATAACAGAACCTAGATGTCGGATAAAAATGTCTTGGCGTTTCGTAGCCTCCCGAACTCGCCAAAGATTCTGACCCGGGGAGCTTCGGACGTACGTATGATGCGTCGTATAGACCGAGCTCTAGATTTATATTTTACCGAGTTCGAATCCCGGTGAGGGCAGATGTTATGGTGTATAATAACGAAGTAAACGTCGTTATTTATTTAGTTCATTCGTTTACACGCGTTTCAGATGCTGGGTGTCAGGTTGGGGTCAAGATGTGTTCATGGGACAACTACAAGCTATTCAAAAACAAGTCGATGTGCCAATTGTTGCGTCCGCAACATGCCAACAACAACTCCGGGCGACCAGACTCGGTGCTTATTTTGTTTTGGATCCTAGCTTGCTCTGTGCCGGAGGCGAACAAAACAAGGACGCATGTGTTGTATGTATTAACAGTTTATTTTTACGAGCCAGTGCACACGTACGACTTTCCTATCCAATACGATTGTTCAGCTACTTATTCGTTTGGTCGCGCTCGATCTGACAATTCGTACGTTTCAGATAAGCAAATCAATCGCACGATTGCGATACAAAAAGTAGCACGTTTGCGTTGGCCGCACTTTAATATAAATGTGCAGATATTTTGAGATTACAGCGTCGATTAAAACTGAAAAATTTTATTAGGGCGACGGTGGTTCCCCGGTCGTTTGTCCATCGACATCGAATCAGTGGACAGTCGTAGGTCTTGTCGCGTGGGGAATTGGATGCGGTCAGGCCAACGTTCCGGGAGCATATGTTAACATTGCTCAATTATTACCTTGGATCAGTACGCAAATTGTAGCATAAATTCTTTTATTAATATTTAATACTTCAAAATATAATGATTAAGAATATGCACGACGTAGGTATTATCTACATAATTATTATTTATTTACTTATTTGTTTATATTGAATATGAAAATAATAATATATATATATTTATACCTATATATGTATAACATTTGTTACCGAATAAGACAAATAAAATATGTATATTGTTTTAAAAACATTTGAGCATAAAAAGCAAGAACCATAAAATAACATACGCATTATCCCGCCATCCATTTTTCAATTTCTTCCACACTAAAACAAAATAACAATTTATTACTTACTATTAAATATTGACAAAACACTTTAAAATTGGTTCAATATTATGGCTTTTTTCGGATACGAGTTTAGAATACTAGTGAGACACCCCCCCCCCCCCCCACATTAGATTGTAGTAATAATTTAAAAATATAGTTTAAAAAAAAACTAACAAACACGCTTTATATCGAACTAAAAAGTAAAAAATATTTTTTTTAAAATAAGCTTAAAACAATAATGAATAAAAAATACTAGTATTATTGTGAAAAAAGCGTAGGGCGTTCGATGTACGAAAATGTGGAACAAAGCGCCCCACGCTTTTTTCACAATAATAAGTACTAGTATTTGTTATTCATTATTGTTTTAAGCTTATTTAAAAAAAAATATTTTTACTTTTTAGTTCGATATAAAGCGTGTTTTTTAATTTTTTTTAAACTATATTTATATTCCACTTTTTTGTTCGATTTATTGTCAAAAATTTGCCGAAAAAAAATCAATTTTTTTTTCGGCGTGAACGGGATTAGAACCCACGACCCGTGTTTCTGAGAGTTGACATCAGCGAAGACCCGTGCTTTAGACCGCACGGCTAAACACTGTAGTTACAGTGCTGGCATATTACACTACAGTAATAAACCACTTGCTGTAGTCCAAAGAAGGTTACAAACATACATACATACATACATACATACATACTTACATACATAAATACATACATACATACATAAATACATACATACATACATATATACTTACTTACTTACATACATAAATACATACAAACTTACAAGTGAAGTTAATATAAAGCGTGTAAAAAAGTGAAGAAAAAAACTTACGTCCTAGGAACCATCGTCATATTCTCCATCCCTGTTTCAGTTACAACAACATCGTCTTCAATCCGTACCCCGCCGAAACCTCTAAAACGTTTTATGGCGTCAGCAACAAAGAATTTTGCTTTGGCTGGGTTTGCCAGTGCTTCGTCGAGTAGCTAAAATAATATAACGATTTAATTTCGACCTTCAGCATTAAACTTGACGAATACAAATATGGTGATGAGCAGAAAAAACAGTAACAGTTTTAATAAAAATTACAATTTAAGGTTTTCAAAGACTTTTGACACCAAGTCCTACTTTGATACTCATGTTGCACTACTAGATTATGACCGATATCTCGAACTAAACCGTTATATAAATTATTTATAACAGGTAGGCTGGGCTTTCTAGTTTTCAAAAATGTCACAGTTTACTTCTAAACACAAGTCAGCTCTCTCTGATGAATCCCGAATCGTTCTGTATAGCTGTTCAACTTCCACGAGAAGACCGTACAGTTCCTACGAAGAATTTAAATCGTCTACGATCTTTTGTTAGAGCCTGTAGCTCTGACCAATGAACCATCAACGAGTAACAACGTAAGTCTAGTCGTATTTGTGAAGTGACCAAAAAAATTAGTGTTGGGCGATTATGAATGATATAATCGAAATATTTCGATTATGACCGAATAATCGATCATTCGATTATGGCAACCGAGATATCATTCGCTTGAATCGATTATGAAATATGAAATGAATATTCAATCCCGACGCAGTACTATTATATATCGATATATCATTCGGTATCTGCATCTACATGCACTGGGATGGGAAGGCTTTGCTAGCACTGGAGAGTGGGGGTGTTTCGATTGTACATACTTTGTAGTTTGCTGGATCATTCGATTATGGCAACCGAGATATCATTCGCTTGAATCGATTATGAAATATGAAATGAATACTAATCCCGACACAGTACTATTGCTATGTCGACTGTCGATTATAATATGATATATTGATATATCATTCGGTTTCATTATGTAAATTGACGATGTATCCGTCTAGGAATTAAAAATATATTTCTATTTCTATTCGATCATATCAGTGATTCCATTATTAATATTGTGTTAATTAATATTAACAAATCGAAATTGCAAAGTTAGCACATAATTCATAATCGATGTTTTGAATGATCATTCGCTTACACTGTAAAAGTATATAAAACGAAATTATAAACTGCCAGGTTTGCGCATAATTCATAATTGATAATTCGAATGATCATTCGATTTATCATTCATAATCGATAATTCGAATGATCATTCGATTATAAAAACCGATTATTTCGATTCATTCGATTATTGAAATGTATCGATTATGCCCAACACTAAAAAAAATCAATCTTACCGGGTCAATAAAATAGCATCCCGGCTCCACTGTTACGATCATTCCGGCTTGCAGTTTGCGAGCCATTCTGAGTCGATCTACTCCGGGTGCAGTCGGACGCTGCGGTTGATCTGGTAAATAACCACCGACGTCATGCACGTCGAGGCCCATCAAATGGCCCAATCCGTGGGGTTGAAATACGGCTCCGAGGCCAGCCTATCGACAAATTATAAGTTCTTATAATATGTCATTTGTATCCGACTGCCAAAAGAGAATGTACCTACTATTGATGTTAAAAATGTATATCCGCGGATACGGATCTGAATACGGATTTTTGGTTTCAAGATCCGCGGATACGGATACGGATCTTTACTTTCTTAGAGTATGCGGCGGTTAATATTGCACATCGACCTTTGGAAAGAGACTATCTGTTATGGGAAAAAGTTATTGACCTCTTTAAGAGTTAACTCTCATAACAGATTGTCTCTTTCCAAAGATCGATGAGCAATATCTCATTATAAAGATAGTTTTTTAGTACCTTTGAGTTATGTACTATTGGTATGGTACTCACTACGATAAATGTTTGCAATATAAAGGTGCCAAATACGATTGAAAAAAAATAAAAAATAATCTGAATGGAATTTAACAGTTTTTCATTATTACCTAATCACATATATATAGAAAATTTCATTTATGAAGTGAAAATTAATAAGGTAAAAGATCCCACAAAAACTAACGGATACGGATCTTTCTTCTCCCTCGGATATCCGGCACATCACTAGTACCTACTATGTTAGTTTATGAATATGTTTGTACATATAAGCGTTTGCGATTTGAAATAAATAAACACGCGAATAACATGAGGCGTTTGAAAATTTTGAAAAAAAAATGACAGATCAGAAACCCAATTTTGTCTAAAAATATTTCCCGTCGACAAAAACTACATCTATAGATTCATTCACCTTAATTTATTGCGTCGAGTTATAAAAATATTCAAGTTGTGAAGTCGCTTTCACGGTAGTAAATTATTTTCTTACTTTATACATTTCATCAACGTCTCCCTTAAGCAATCCACCGTTCTTCAATTCTTGTAGAAGAACTTTGTTTGCTAATATGTGCATATCGGGCCAAGGCACGCCAGGTTTTCCAGCTTTCATGACAGCTTGGTTTGCCGCAAGTACTGCATTGTATATTAATTTTTGATCTTCAGAAAATTTTCCGTTTGCCGGGAATGTACATGTGATATCTGCAGCGTATCCACAATAATTGGCTCCCATATCAAAGAGACTGAAAAAAAAAAATTGGTTGTCTGTAAAGTCGGTTTACGGACGATAGTTTTACGTGATAACGTCATAAAGAAACATTGATGAACTCTCTGACGTCACGCGAGAAGAGAGAGAAATGCGTACAAGTCGACGCTAGGGCCGATCGTGCCTCTCTATCGCTTATACCGCGCTCTCGCTTGCACGCTCAGGCTCAGGCGGAACGTGACACTTTTTCGTGTGTGCAGCCGGTGTTTCATCAATTTATAAGACGTTATCACGTCAAAAATTTTTTTTTCATTGCGATTATAAACTTTTTATTTTTTTTTTATTTTAACAAAAAAAAAACAAGTGAATTAAAAAAAAAATAAAATAAAAATTGCAGTCGATAAACTGATCGCGACCTATACAGGGTGTCCCATTAAGAATGGGACATAGAACAACCGCAGATTCTCCAATTCAAAATAAAACGATTAAGCGAAATATGCTTAGATAAAATGTTACTCGCTCTACCAGTGGCGTACGGCAGGAGTAAGTAATGCTTGTACCCCTTCTAAATGTTACGCCGCTGTCTAAATTTTAATTTTGACTATAATTTTAATTTTTTTCATATTTTCTAAGTCAATAATGTACACTTGTTAGTTTGTTGTAAAGTCATTGGTTTTCGAGATATTCGCAGTTAAAGATAGATAGACATGTACTTTTTATTTGTATTATTATTAATAATATTCATTTTTACAATTTTGTTTTAAAAAAACTGCGAATATCTCGAAAACCAATGACTTTACAACAAACTAACAAGTGTACGTTATTGACTTAGAAAATATCAAAAAAATTAAAATTATAGTCAAAATTAAAATTTAGACAGCGGCGTAACATTTAGAAGGGGTACAAGCATTACTTACTCCTGCCGTACGCCACTGGTAGAGCGTACTGAACTAATTTTTTTATTGTTAGGTGCATTTTATGATATTTAACAAGTGTGCCGATTTGAGTAAAATTATACGGTGTATTAAAAAATTTATGGACATTAATAATTTTTCAGTTTTCAACTTCAACACCCCGTATTTCGGAAACGAGTAACATTTTATCTAAGCATATTTCGCTTAATCGTTTTATTTTGAATTGGAGAATCTGCGGTTGTTCTATGTCCCATTCTTAATGGGACACCCTGTATACAACAAAGCGGGAAAAATCTTCGAGACTCGATTCCCGTGGCGGACGAACCGTATTTACATACCGACAAGTTTGTACGGAACCCTCGGTGCGCGAGTCCGACTCGCACTTGGCCGTTTTTTATTTCTTCTAAAAACAGTCAACTGAATCTTTTGACTCGGACAGGTTTCCGAGTTATAGATTTAGAATAAGTGTTTCTTACCAAAAATCTCCGTCCTTGATGACTTTATTGTTAGGCGCTGCGGCATGACCATAGTGGAGTATGGCACTGTTTACGCCCGAACCACAAATGCAGGTGTACGAAACGTGTCTGCATCCTCCCAAGCGATAAGTATGATCGAGAAAAACGGACTCGCATTGATATTCGCTTAGACCGGGCTTAGCATATCTCATTACTTTCTTGTGTGCATCAGATGAAACTTTTACCACATAACGAGCCACTTCTATTTCCAGTGGAGTTTTAAAAACACGTCTGAAAAATGCAATCAATTCGAAATCCGCCTTTATAAGCTATATTGACCAAAATGCAGACTTCGCCTGGGTGCAAATCGCCCTTTTATCAACAGGCGGGGGGTTGTAACGGGTGCAATTGCGTTCGTTTGAGCACGGCAAAAAATGTTCGAAATAATATCCTTTTTTCTAAATCCGTCGAAAAAATAACAAAGGCGTGCATGCAGTCGGGGGAGCGGCAAGGGATGAAGCAACGATTCCACACATGTTATGTTCCCCACCTCCTCATAGTTGCCAATTTTTAACTCAAAAGGCAAAACAAACAAAAGCGCGGTGATCCCGTATATCAGTAATTAGTATAGACATCAATCTCAAGAAATATCATAGATATATACCTATATATTTAATAGATTGCGGATACACTAGCGCCTCCTGTACCTTTTAGAAGCCATTTTGTACGTGGAAAACGCCGTAAAAAGCGCGCAAGATTCAAAAATATGAATTATTTTATAATATGATTTTATTGAGAAAAACAACAGAACTCACAGTAAACAGTGATATTTCGCTCCAAAACCTATTTTTATACTGAAACGTTTCAAATATTACAAAATTGAGCATAAATATAATGTAAAAGCTTAGAACATTTTACATTGTCAATTTGGCATCAAGGTTGACAAGCATTGATGTCAATCTGACAATGTAAAATGTTTTAAGCTTTTATATTATATTTATGATCAGTTTTGTAATTTTTGAAACGTTTCAATATAAAAATAGGTTTTGGAACGAAATATCACTGTTTACTGTGAGTTTTATTGTTTTTCCATTAACATCATATTATAGAATATTTAATCTTTTTGAATCCCGCGCGCTTTTTACGGCGTTTTCCACGTACAAAATAGCTTCCACATGGCTTCTAATTGGAACCATTCCGCACAATGCTCAAGGATAGGCATCCGCTATCTATTAATATATGAGAAATATAAGCTGACTGTTTAATAGCAACTAAATTCGTAAAAAATACAATATTCAAGTAAAATATTATATACTTACAGATTAGCAATTATGGGAAATAGTATCGCATTGTTGACGCAGAAACTGGAAAAAAAATTGAACAATAATATTTTTATGTATTCGACCGTACCATTTTCAGTTTGTATAAAAAAAATCCAAAAAACTATCGGACTATCGTCAGATTGTGAAAAACTGAGATATTTCATAACCTCCCGGCAGTATCATGTGCTGTGGAAGGTTCGTCGATGCAAGGCCGAGTTTTGGATCACTTCCAAACACCGCCTTAAACTGACTACGACCAATTGCTCGGTCTTTTGCCACTGAACATAAATAACAACCTACTGAGTACTGACCAAGCTGCTGATTCAAATTATAAAATATCTCGGTTTTTCATAATCTGGCGGATTTCACTATGTGACTACGACATATATAAAATTAAAAATATGTTGTGCTTAACTAAAATTATTTTATTATAAATACATACTTTTCAATTCCTTCAAACTTAGCTTCTTCGTGCCATAAGTTGCTATCGGTATTTCTTCCTTTCTGAAAAATATCTCGAATTAGTTTCATGACATAATTTTGGTTAATTTTCTATACAAAGTACAAGTGGACTTACCGGTTATAAACTTATAACAGTTTAGAACCGGTGAAACTTTTTTTTTGTTTTAGATTATTTAGGGAACAAAAAACCTAGAAAAATTAATTTAAAAAAGTGTGTACCCCTGCTTAACTGTGAAAATAACCCGCACGAAATAACCGGGCGAAGCCGGTTGCGTTCAAAAAAATTAATCTGTTTCGCGACAAAAAAAATTGTCATTAGTTACGCCCGTATATTGTTGGTTGTGACGAGATAAGCCGGTGCCAAGTTTGAAAATTAAGAACACATTTGAATCGACTCGAAAATGAAAATCTACTTGTTACACACCCCTAGTAAATAACGTATTAATGTTTACATTTGTGATATTCACATATAGGTACTGTTGGATTTTTAAAAGAAGACCGGTCTATGGAATGTAGTCCTATGACCTTATTGCAGAAGAGCGCACATGTATTTTATATTAGTAAAAGGTAATGATCCTGGAACCGCTTCTATGCAATAAGGGAGTCCAGTCGACCAAACGTATCACAATTGTGGTATCGCGATAATTATTGTACTATTGCCATAGCCGTACGAGTACGACTATACAGCGACACTTGCTAACAGTACAAAACAAATCATACACCAGGTAGTACATAGGCGTGCGTCCACGGACTAAGTTGAGGGGTGTTGCCTGAATATCATCAAAATGGAAAGTAAAAAGGGAAAAACAGTTAGAAGTGGCGCTAGGGAGGTCATAGCGAATGTAATTAAAACGTGCTAGTTAGAGACTCAAAATAATGCCTTAAAATTTAAAGCTATACATTGTTTGCATGCCTTGCTATGCGCCGCTTATGAATTCCGATAATTCGGGAACACATCAGCGACTTCTTGCCCTTTCCCCACCGGTCTTCTTTCGGCGATCGCACAGTATACCTATAAACACAACAGGGTGTTTAAATAAGGCCAGGGCTACAAAAAATAAAATATACCATATTCCATAATTGGACAACAATATTATAGATACAATTTACAGTTTCCCACTATTAGTAGACGTTGCACCAAATAATCAAGGTCAGAATTTAAATGTATGTTACTTATATAATTATGTATGTAGGCATGTTTGTCACTCAAAGTTTGTATTTACTGTTTAATTAACCTATTAAAGCCTCGTGTTTGTTTCTTTCCTTTTGAGATGGACTCGACCATTAATGAACCGAATGAAAAAACCAGGTCGACAGTGGGCCTCGAGTTGAGAATCTCTTTATTTAAATTCTACGTAAATGCAAGAAATTTTATTTTTGGAAAAACAGTACATACATTTCTGTTAACAGACGTGCCTGAAATTTCAAAAATGTATAATCAAGCTATCGACTTAAATGAAGATAACTTTTTTTTATCAAAGTTGAACCGTTGACACCTAATAGGCTAATGAAATTAATCTTTCGCGCCTAATCTACACACCTCACGTGTTTTAATTAAAATTTAAAAAAAAATGAAAATAAACACTTGAATTATTTATCTTTTAAAAGCTTAAATTGAGTACCAAGGTAACGATCACATCGCAGATTTTTTTTTATTTCGACCTTATTTCAGTATTACGCAGTAAATGAAATAGTTCATTAAGAAATCATACCGGGTGATCCATTTTAATCTATATAAGAAATTATTGAGACAGGGCAACATTTTTGGAAAAATAGTTTAAGACAAAACTTGTTTAGTTTGAAAAGAGACATCGATGCCCCCCTTCAAACTAAACAACTTTTATCCGAAATTGTTGACTTTTCTCAATAATTTCCCATATACCTAGATTAAAATGGATCATCCTGTATAAAATCAATTTTTGACCCCCTAGCGCGCCTAAAAAAGTTGCACTCAAAAAAATGCTCAAATCAAGATTCTTTTTCTGAGTCCGTCGAAAAAATGCAGATTGCTAATAATTTAAAATTGTTGGGCAAGCTGTGTTCCCGGATGATGATTTAATCTCCCAAAGTTTTTCCTCAATAGGCAAACCAATAAAAGTTCGATCCCGAACGCGAATTTTCATTTTTAACCCCCTGGAATAAATAGTCCTGTATATAATTCACTACTCCAAAAAATTGCCGTCTTGAAAGAATTGATTGTTCTACGATATTTAGAAAAATGACACTAACGTAGACCATGCCCTAGTATACAATGTTTTGCACATCTGATAATAATTCTGGCCAATTAAATGTATTTGGAACAAACATATATAAGTAATAGGTATGTATTATGTAGATATATTGTTGTTTTGTATATGAATTTATTTGTACGGCGCGTGTATAGGTAACGTATGTGTACCATATTTTACATTATGTACTTAAAGTAAACATTAATTGAACTTGACTCACATCACATAAACATTAAACATAATGTTTAAAATTATTAAAGATACATTAATTAATCAATACAAAATAGTTACAGGATCTATATTGTAACAGAACGTAATGAACTAAAACTAAAAATGAGAGCACTCTTTTCTGCGTTTAGAAATATTTCAGTTTTAGTGTAAGATATGAACGGATAACATTCTTTTGGGCTCTGATCTAGTATCTGGCTGCACGATTTGACGGGTGGAAAGGGGTGTAGAGGATAGATTTAAAAAAACAATTCCGGGGTAAACGATAAACGGGTATGCGAGTTGTAATTCCGGGGTGAATAGAGATTTCCGCACCTCCACAATTTAAGGGGATGCTTCTACAACCCTTTTCTATCCTCTACACCCCTTTCCACCCCTCAAATCGTGCAGCCAGATACTAGACCGCAACCAATATTCATTTGTAATACCCGGCATCACCCACGACGTAAAAGAACAAACCATAGTGAAAGATAATACATATATGTTCAGTTTTTTAGCGGGTTTTTGGAAATTTTATCGACATCCAGAGGGTCATACATTATTCGCGTGACGCTCTTTAAGGGAGGGGGGGGCTTACACAAATTGAATACAATGTCGCGAAACATTTAAAATTTATAAATAGATACTCAGGGACGTATTTGTAAAATTTGTGTCCCGGGCCGCTCTTTCAGTTTCATTTTCACAGTTTTTGTTAGTGATAATATAAATATACTAGCAATACAAGGTATAGCTAACGTGACCATACGTCCCGTTTTGAACGGGACCATCCCTTTTTTTGGTTATCTGTCCCGTTGTCCCCAAAGAAAGCTCGGGACGCACAATTGTCCCGTTTTCCGAAACCGCGCGAAAATTATGGAGCTCGCCGGACGCGAGCGGTGCGGGTTTCTATTTTAGCTAAAATTTACGTTAATTAAAAAGATGTAAATATTTAAAAAACTGTATACATACTTATATCATATTTTTGACAATTGTATTTCAACTAATTGATATTTCTATATTTGTTTATCATAGATATACGTGCATATACCTTTATCTTGTCTCATAAGTAAATGATATAAATATGTTCCTCTGATAAATATAAATACATATAACTAGATATTTGACGTTGTATATTTTTAATTTGTAATAATATCTGAGTTTTTCTGAACAAAAAACATTAAAAATGTGTTTTTTTATTGAGAACCTGCTAATTGACGTAAATAAACCGATGTCCCGTTTTGAATAAAAAAATAAATGGTCACGTTAGGTATAGCATAACAGATTACGGATGCGCATCGAGGGCGGAATGAAGACAGTTTTGAGGAGTATGACGTTTGCTACGCCGGCGGCCGACGCCACAGTTAGGTATTCCCTCTCCAGTCTGCCGCCGTCCCGAACAAGTGCCCTTTTCGATACTCGAATGATACCGATACAAATAGACAGACGGACATTCATGGAAACGTGTTCTTCCGTGATTAAGGCCGCTGCACACGAGGCTAGAAACGCTGCTAGGAGTTCTGCTAGCTGGTAGGTTGGGTACGAAGCTGGAAATGACGTCACTACGGGCTGCCTTGCTAGCTCAGAAGATAGGTTTTAAAATTAGAACAGGGGCTATTTTCCCTGCTAGATTTGTTGCTAGGTGTGAGCAAGAACCAATCAGGAAGCAGTATCTTCACGTGGGCACTTGAATACCCACATGACGTCATTCTGCCAGACAACAGACACGTTTTGCTCCGTGTTTATATTCGAACTGTCACTGCGCGCGCACCAGATCTATCCACAAAACACGCTTGAAAAATAATCTCGTGTGAAGCGAGCAGAAAACCAGCGCTAGAAAACTAGTAGGCAAATCTAGCAAGGAATCTAGCAGCGTTTCTAGCCTCGTGTGCAGTGGCCTTTACTTTATGTACATTTATTAGTATTTAATATGGTAGATTGTAGAATGTAAAATATAGATTACTGGAGATTTGTTTGTCACATCCTTTCTTATTAACTGTAATAGTAATTAAGTTCGTCAATTCGAGAGTGAAAAGTGATTCGTAAATAAATACAAACAAAAACAGAGAAGTGTGACGCAGATGTCTGGGAAGCAGTGAATAAAAATAATTACAAATTCTGTACGACTATATTTTATAACATTCTTGTTAGCTCACCAAAGTCAAGAGTACAGATGGACCCAACTTCTGGAGCACTTGTTTTATCTGAAACCAAAATAAAACGGTTATAATAAATATGTCTGCAATAAAATAATTAACATACAGCACATGGATATCGGGTGGTTCGCTAATTATATCTTTTTTTCGTTTTTATATCTGACAAGAATTAAACGTAGAAATATATTTTCTATATTTATAAAATTTGCAAACGAGAAACAGGGAATTGACACTAGTAAAAAAAACCGCCAGGTTTAAAATTTTGAAAAATCAAGCATCTGAAGAAGCCGGTAAAAATTACAGCAAAACTATAGCGTATGATGTACGGAACCCTTGGCGCATGAAGGGCTCAAACTGTGACAAACAGATAACGAAGTCTGGCTATTAAAACGTTCCGATTTTTATCGTTTTGGTACGGAACCAAAGCACTGAAATAAATTCATGCGATAAAAAAATTAATTAACGTATCATTCTGTATGTTTATAAAAAATCGCTACTAGATGGAAATTTGCCAAAAGCCCACGCTTTTTGCTGTAAGTGTAATTATAACATATTGTCCAAAATCACCGACGCTTTGTTACTACCGACTTTATTAAACAGTAAATATTTCAAATTCCACATTACGATCTTGCCTTCTCGTGAATTGGCTACGACTTTTTATATTTTCTATTTTAGTTGTTGAAAAATAAAAAAAAATGATTTACAGAAACTTTCCGCTAAGTATACAGTGTGTCCCCGGATTGCCACTGAACAGAACCAAAACGTCGTCCAAGCTAAAGGAATGAAACTACGAAGTGGCTTTGTAAAAAAATAAATTTTTTTTTTCTCATTTATTTTTCTTTGTATTGTTTTCTGTCTATTCCAAAAAAGGGAGATGTTTTGTAGTTAAAAAATAATTTACAGTATTTTGGAACCCTGCGTATTTTTTAGTTTAAAAATTAATTATTAGTTTTTATGCAATGTTCTCTATTTACTTACGTAAGTAATTAGAGGGCATTGCAAACACTATTTTTTGTCGTCTGTTTTTGGGAATTGACAAAAAAATAGATTTGGAGAATTCATTCAGAATGTTTTCAATAAATAAAATTATCAACCAATTTTTCAGACAGTATATTAACAAAAAATATATAATTAATACATTAACGTTTCAATCCGGATTTGGACCTTCTTCAGAATTGATCTAAAAAATATAAAAAATAATTAATATTTAAAATCTAATTCGCTTTTTCTAGAATCTTTCAAAATTATTACTGATTATTAATAAATTATTGTTTGTTATTATATTTTCATAATCAGTAATAATTTTGAAAGATTCTAGAAAAAGCGAATTAGATTTTAAATATTAATTATATATTTTATGTATTTTATGTATTAATATTATATTTTATTTATTGAAGAGTTCTAATCAGACGTTAATCAAAGATTTGATCATTCAGAATGTAGCAACAGTGAATGTAATATTGCTTTATAATTATTTATTGATTTAAATGTAGAAACAGTGAATGTAATATTGCTTTATAATTATTTATTGTAAAACTGTCTATATCATAAAAATATCCTTCTTTCTAACAAGAGTAACGTTTTCTTCTCATAATCGTCAATCCAAAACAGTTATTGCCCAACTTTCCTCCGCCTTTTTCATTTTAAACGTTTTTTACTCTTAGGATATCTACATAGGACCCGAGGATTAAAAAAATACTTTGACGTATTTGTATCTAAAATTTTTCGCAGAATTCGAATATGAAATAAAAAAGTATGGTTCTCATTTAACATTTCAAAGTTGGGCCCTACGGGACCCTTTTAGGGTCCTAGGGCCCAAAATCAAATTTTGCCATTCGATAGATAGGAAAAAGTTATTAAAAAAAATATTTTAATATTTTTAGTCCGGCTTACCCGATAAGAAATATTAAGCCGTTCCCGGACTTTTGAAACACTCTGTATATATATTACATATTAATATTATATTGGTAATATAAATAAATATTGTATACATATTACGCAAAAATAAAACAGTAAACTACTGTTTCCACTGATAATACCAAATTGCTTTTAAAACATTCCTAAACACAATTCATGGAAAATATCTTTATCACTTTTTCGATGTAAACAATTAAAAAAACAAAAATAGAACTAAATGTAACTTAGTGGTCGGTTATGCAATACTACCTAAAAATTAACACAGATTTTTTATTAAATTAATGTATATTATAACGTGAATATTATGTTCTCTGAAATAAAAACTGACTTTGCAAATCACACGTGTTTGACACAATTACGAAGACTTCAAATTTTCTTCTTTCGAATTTTTCGAACTCACGAAGATTCTCATTTTTCATTCGATTGTTACAAAGATTGATTAAAAACATATTTTTATTTACATATTACAGGTTTAAATATACATATATATTTTAAATCGCGATATAATGAAGAACAAATAAAGGGAATATTTCGAAAAAAATTAGATGGAATAATTATTTGCTGTGAAAGGCACGATTCCACCGACGATTGTTGGCATTACGGCACTATACTCGCGGTATAACATTTAACAAATTTGATTTAGGTACAAACTTACCTCATCGGAATAATAAACTAGATCGACTTCATATTTTTCTCTAAACTCTTCCGGAGTCATGAGTTTTCCCATCCAAACAGCATAATCCGGCGGTTGACGAGGAGCGAAGAGAGTCGCGCGACCAGAATCCACTTCAATAATACCATAAAAGTCCGGTTCGAGTACAGCAAAAGTCCACATAAAATAGGATTCCTGAAAATACAATATGTATACAACTATCACATTTTAGTACATGCAGTAATTGTGCGGACACACTGTATAAAATCTTTTCGATTGTGTATGCTCGTGCATAAATACTTAATATTATTGAAGTATAAGATAACGAGCCTAAAAAATACACTCGAATTTCTAGGAAAATTTTACAAAGAAAAAAGATATGACGCACTTTTACCTGATTGTAATGTTGTTTTATCAAATTAATTATCGTTATATCTATAATTTTCATGCAATAAACATACAAGGTGTTGAATCGTATAAGACGGAACAATTGTCCATAACTCTAAAGATCACCCGATGCTTTTAGTTCGCGTGTTAATCTGTTTGTTCGGAGATTATAGTCAAATTCCTGACTAAATTAAAATGAAATTTAGTACATTCTTAAAACCTGGACTAAACGACTTATATAAATGGTTTTGTGATGAAAAAAATATTTTATCCGTTTCAAAGCTAATCTAATTCCTTTTTTTAAGTCGGTTAATAGTTCCACACCCAGTATAATATTTTAAATACGTATTGATCTTGTTTACTATTAAATTTCATTCATATTATTAATAATATGATAATAGTAGCAACTTAACATCGTACCACATTATGTTTATAGTTTATTTAAATAAATTGTACAGTATTATTTTAATCATTTTTGTAAACAATGAGCAAGAAACAAATTAATTAATTAATTTCGAATACGAGGTGTATGTTGAGTCATTTCTTATACTCTAATAATTAATCTAATATATTACTATATTGACGAACATACTTGAATAAAATTTTAGATTAAAAATTGGAACAAGTGTTCAAAAATATTATTATTAATAGTTAAATGGTATCCTAAAAAGCTGTAACTCTTCAGAAGGTCCCCGTTGACCATAGGAAGCTAAAACTTTGCACATTTAGCTATATTTAGTAGTATAGGGCACAGAATAGAACTTTAACGGGGTCTGCAGATTTTTGATTTTCTTCCAAGGCATCTAAAAGAGAGGGCATATTATGTAAGAATGCAGAATTTACTGTCCGCTGCTAGTTATTAAACTTAAAATACAGCTATATTTTTTTTATCCTAGCAAGTACTGTTGATACTGAAGTCACGTGGGTAAAGTTTAAATAAATAATAGTTCTCACCGCCCAATTAAAATAATTGCAGAACTATTCATTTGTACGTCATTTTACCTCAGATTTAAAGGACCCTATCAAATTTCGCTAAAATCGGTTGAATTTGCGAGAGGCAAACAGAACGAAACGAACAAATTAAAACTGCATCTAATCTGAAGTAAATTATTTTTGAAGTGAAAACTTCTTTAGCGGCGTTCCACACTTTTTTTGTGTCAGGGTCACGTGTCCTGATCGAAAATTCGTAAGACGAAAACTTTTATTTATACAACGTTAGACATCTAGCGTTGAAATATCGTACATAAAAATGCACTCTATGATACAAACCATTTTGATCGAAAATTCGTAAGACGTTAATATTCAAGTTTTCACTTCTGCCGGCACTCCCGGAGTGCAAAGGGTTTTTTTTTAAATATAAGTTGCGCGATTTTCTAACAAATAAAATTGTACATAAGTAACGACTGCTTTTATAAAGATGCAGGTAATCAGTGTGGTGATGATCAGGTAGATAATACCATCAGTCCTGTCCGAAGTTGCTATGAATACAGATTACAGACAAAAAATTGTTATTACACCTTGGCTATTGATATTTTGGGATGAACGTCTAAAGTGTCGTCCAATGTCCTCAATAAACAAGGCTGAGACAGACAAAAGTAGACAGTGCTATTTATTAGATCGTATCGAGTGATTCTTGACGTTATTTCAACGCATTTTTCCGCAAATCAGTTTTCCTTTTTCACTTATATTGATCTATTATTTAATTTATAAAATTCCTACATCATAATAAATAAAAAATATTGAACACTCATTTTTCACATTTCTAGGATATAAAAATTGGTCAAGTACCTATAACTCTATTTATATTATACTAGCGGTCCCGTCCGGTTTCACCCGGGTGTAAAAGAACGAATGGAGAAGGGGGGAACATGAGTATACACATTCATCTTAGTTTACCGAGATGAATGTTGTGTCCAAATTTCATGATGATCGGAGTTACCGTTCAAAAGCTTTTGTCGATAAAAAGCAGTATTTATACTTTTTTAAACTAATAATTTTTTTTCAATTGATTAAATAAAATTAAATGTATCCTTAGAAGAAAGCAATGTAGAAAAAAAAATAAAAATATTTTCGCCCAACGTGGGGCTCGAACCCACGACCCTGATATTCACAGTCGCATGCTCTACCGATTGAGCCATACGACGTTGCGTACTCACAACTCTAATATGAGTATATTTAGTTAGTGCAGTTCACTTGAATAGAAGCTTATTTTTGAGATACATTTTGCAACATTTTTCATTAATGCTCCGCTCCTAATGGTCGTAGCCTGATTTTATATAGCCTATAGCCTTCCTCGATAAATGGGCTATCTAACAAAAAAAAATATTCAATTTGAATCAGTAGTTCCTGAGATTAGCGCGTTCAAACAAACAAACAAACTCTTCAGCTTTATATTATAGATTCAAAGCGTTTCTTGCAGCTATGCCTGTACCTTTAAAATATGACCACTTGTGAAGCTGTAGCCTGTAGGGCTACGTAGGGCTGCCAATGACGTACGTCTCGGTAGACCGGAGTATCTATACTAATATATAAAGCTGAAGAGTTTATTTGTTTGTTTGAACGCGCTAATCTCAGGAACTACTGGTTTTTTTGTTGAATAGCCCATTTACCGAGGAAGGCTATAGGCTATATAATATTACGCTACGACCATTAGGAGCGGAGCTTTAATGAAAAATGTTGCAAAAAGTATCTCATATTAGTGATGAAAGAACACAACCTCAGGTAGATCAATCGGTAGCGCATGCGACTGTCAATATCAGGGTCGTGGGTTCGAGCCCCACGTTGGGTGAATATATTTTTATTTATTTTTTTTTTATTTTTTACATTGCTTTCTTCTACGGCTTACATTCAAATTTATTTTAATTTTATTTAATTCATTTAAAAAGAATTATTAGTTAAAAAAAGTTTAAATACTGCTCTTTATCGACAAAAACTTTTGAACGGTAACTCCGATCATCATGAAATTTGGACACAACATTCATCTCGGTAAACTAAGATGAATGTGTGTACTCATGTCCCTTCCTTCCCCATTCATTCTTTTGGGTGAAACCGGGCGGGACCGCTAGTTTACAATATGCAAACAAATAGTGTTGCACAATAATAAATGCTAAAATCAGAGTTGAGTGTATTTCTTATATTGTGAATATTTCACGAGTTTGAACGATTAGCGGTTTTTTTTTTATTTTTTTTTTTGCGTAGACGACGCCACGCTCCGATTTGACTATGCCTACAGGTATCACACCTCTTCCTAACTGGGTGGTGGTCACAATGCAACGAGTTAGAATTTTGAACGTAATTAAATACATTTAAAATCATATTTGTTCAACGTTGTGCCAAGTAGAACGGACCCGTTCACTCACCTAAATGTGTCTATCTATTTCTGTCTCATCTACATACATAAATATATTATAATATGAACTGAGCTATATGCACTCTGTCTGTAGCCTCTACTGCATTACCGTCTTTCATAATCTATTGCAAAACATTTTTGCCGGCTGTTTATAAATATTGTACTAATATAATATACGGTATGTAAACGCGTAAGGTGCACATAGGGAAATTAGCATTGGGAAAAAATACTTGGATCAGAGTTAGCCATGACTGCATTAATTGTTATTTCTATTGAATTATCGTGGTAATCTTGAGGATTTCTATTTTATTTTTATTTATTTTTATTTTACTTGGCTTTTTTAATAATAAAAAGCTCTTATAAATCATTATTTTATTTTTTTTGTACAAAAATAAAACAAAAAAACAACTCCATCTGACTGGTATGACGTATGCGCGTTGGTAATTCAGTGACCCAATGTCTTTAGGTTCAACACGAATATGCGGAGATATTTGATCTCGCACCATATTTAAGTATTTTTGGGAATTTAATGTCCCATTAATAAAAAAAGTCCGGTTATGTTGTAATCATTTGAATATTTTCTTCGGTAGTATACACATTCATTTTGCAAAAGAATTTTATCTGTCAAATTGAAAAATAAGATAAGGCTCACTCTAATCCAATCATTTTTTCCCAATGTTAATTTCCTTATGTGCACCTTACGTGTTTACATACTGTATACATATGTATGCATAGGGTCGTTTAGATATCAAGTAAGTAGTGATGTGATCGAAGAATGCACTTGTGGAAATATTCTCGGATTGATAATATTCTGAAAAATTCTCGTCGGTCTACATTCTGACAAAATTGAGAATATTCAAATTACAGATTAGGCACCTATGTGAAATTTTGCAAATGCGCGTCTTCATCTCAACAAGCGACAATCTGACCTAACGACAGAGCCCGATATAGGGGGGGGGGGGCAAACCGGGCAATTTCCCGGGGCGGCAAAATTGAGAGCGGCGCGGCGTCGGCGGCGAAAATTTGAAAGATGGTTAAACAAAAAAAAAATACACCAGCTATGAAACAACGCATGGGTATTGGGTAAAAGGCGGCAAATATTATATTGCCCGGAGCGGCGAAATAGCTGGATCGGGCCCTGCCTAACAATTTGTTTTCTGCTTGATAGAAGTTATTAAACATAACAAAAACAAACATTAATTCGAAATTATATACCTACTTATATCAAGTTAAAAAAATCTCTAGACTTGGAAGAGGTCATCAATTCAGCGTGACTTTTTCTATAAGAATTAAGTCATGATTCTTCATATCGATTTTTTTCAATTCTGTGATATCAATTTATTGCAAAATTGCTACATACGCCTAATATAAATACGTATACCTATATACCTACACAATATAATGACAACATAACATTTGTCTGATACTATATCAAATGCTGCAAAAGTATTTGTCACGTTCACTGAAACTCATAATATGTTCGGACCGTAAGGAATTTATATACATCTCTTTCTATAGATAAATAAGTATGACTAGTCTTATATGCCATCCAATATTGGTTTCATCTCAGCGTTAAAAATATATATTTATGAATTTCTTTAATTTTCGTTTGCAATTAAGACGAATTAAGGATATATTACAAGAACTAAAAAGTTAGTTTCGATTATTTGTCCTTATATATGAGGAATGACATGCACTGTTCAAAATTATAAAATTTTGATACGTAGCACGACACCGTTACCTATACATATGCAGTTAAAAGACAATTATTTTGAAACATTTTATACAGCAAACTAAAGGTAACCAAGTATTTCAACAGCTTAGTTTGGTTTTACGCAATGGCGCATGTCGAACACTATAAAAATTTGGTACCTATGTTAAAATAAAACGAGTTTATTGACCTTAAATACACATTGGAATTAAATTGATGATCTAATTAAAATTGAAATGTTAAGCAAAAGTATTTACTTCGTAACCTGTTCTCAATTAAAAAACTGTGAACTGAACAAAAAAAAATAATTGTTTATTAAGAACTGTTGTTTAATGGCAAATTTGGCGCAAAAAAAACAATAGAAACTAAATTGTTGTCAACTGGTTATTTAACAAATCTCCATTATTATGCAAATATGTATATCTTACAAAATATTGTGCAATCTTAACTCGAAATTATCAGTAACCAAATAAGGTGACACAAAACCAGTTTACAATATGTGAAAATTGTTTTTAAAAAATAAGGGCCAGTGGCGAAGTTGGGGGGTGATGGGGTGGGGGGTGAAAAAGGTGCAAGAATTTGTTAAAAGAATTTTATATTGTTTTAATAATGAAAAAAAAGGAGCTTGTAACCTTTACGTGCTGTCTCGTAACGGCCTGACTTACTGTACCGTGGCGCAGCTTCTTTCATTACGTGTCGGTCTAATCAACCCTAAAAGTTCAAAACAAGGCTAAAGAAGTTTCACTTCAAAAACTACGACAGATGCTTAGTGATTTACGTTACGGAAAGATTTCATTTACGCGTCGCGTAAAAAGCTTCGGTCACGACAATATCTATACAGGTGTCCCTAAAAGGTCTTTACAAAAGCCTACCACATATTCTTCAGGCCAAAACAACTCGATACAAGCAAACTTACCTCAGTACAAAGTCGATTAGTTTGGGCGCTACACGGCTCTTAAGTTACAATTTTCAAATCGTTTTTGCTTTATAACTTTGAAACGGCTCATGAGATTTTACTCAAATTTGGTACGTTGGCATAACTTTATTGGGCAATAAAACCCATATCATAATAATAATTAATGAATATCATTCCATGGGCGTAGAACTTGATTTTTTCGATAATTACACATCTAAAACTTCTACGCCAATGGAAAAAAATCAGTTTGAGTATGAAATCTGGATCACGCGACTCATTTACTACAAAAAAGGTCCTCTTGATAAAATTCGATTACTCTCATAGTTTCGACAAAATTTTAATTTAAAATACAATAATTTCAAATTTGAAAACTGAAATTCGTACTTTATATAGTTTACTAGCCGCTACCCGCGGTTCCACACGCGATTGAGATGAGAGATGAAACACGGCACCGACAACAGTAGTGAAAGCCTTCTAAAGTTGAACTATTCGATCTATCCACGTGCATCCAACCATTCGAAGCAGCGCTTTTTCTTCCGACTCGAATTACAAATATTGAGATTTCGAACTAAAAACTAAACACGGGAATAGTGTAGCTTTTTATCACTAAAAGAAATTTTACAACCGTTTCAGTACTTTCAGAGATTACCCCCTACAAACAAACATCGAAACAAAATTTACCTCTTTATGTAATTATAACCATGCAAACTTGTGAATCATTCGGCTATTAATGTAGTAAAATGAGGATTGCCGAGCATATGACGAGTCACTAATTAATAATAGCTAAATAATTTCTTTAGGCGCAAACAGATGAATCACGCCTAAACCAGTGGACTTTAACAACCAATGGCGGCGTGTAAATGTAAACTAATTGTTGAAACCACCACTGGTCATTTACCAATAAAAATTTATCTCTACAAGAGCAGAGTTACCACTAGATGTGACCTATTCGTAAGCAGCGCAGATGACTATTTAAAAAAAAATTGATTCTCATTTCGGGAGCCCGCTAAATATAAATCCAATAAAAAATAATTTGCCTGAGCTTAGGGAGTCAACTTATACAATACAATTATTATGTCAATTTTATTACTGCAATAGCAAATATTTTCTCTGCGACAGACGAACGGGCAGACAAAATAATGAGAAAAACAGAGTTCTAACTTCTTGTGAATAAGTACGGCATCCTAAAAAACAATATTTTTTTGCTGCATCCGTACAGTCTTGCGCGCTGTTTTGAATCAAAAATAAATGTGGTCATAATATGTTTACAAACACTAGCTCTGATCTGATACACTCTTTCGTGGAATGTAAACATTGGAAATCATGCAAATCATACAAAGGACTGTTTTGCTAAACACTAACCACCTGTTTCTCAACACTGAAATTATTCAAACACGATTTCGATTATACTGTGAATGAAGTTTTATTTTATTTTTATATATTAAGTTTTATTTTATTCTTCAGGTTCCGTACCTCAAAATGAAAAAAAAAAAAACGGAATCCTTCGCTTTGATGTCTGGCCGTCAAGATTCTAGTAAAGTTATCAAGTTGAAATTACAATCTACGGTATTGTAGAAAAAATCATGCTCTAAAGCAGGGGTCGGCAACCTTTTGAGCCAAAAGTTACAATTTACAAAATTACCCAGTTTTCAAAGAGCCACTAAACATTTTCGTTTCAGTATTATAGTATTTCCTTATATAGGTATAATATATATATCCGAGGACGACACATCGCGACGGGGGCCGTGCGGGTGAGACGCGAGTGGAATAGATCGATTGGACGATTTTTAAGGGTTTATATAATAAAATAATTATTTTTTGCGTATGGAACTGGAGAGCCGCAACTTCACATCAAAAGAGCCGCATGCGGCTCGCGAGCCGCAGGTTGCCGACCCCTGCTCTAAAGCTAGATATACGACTTTTAAAAAACCTTAAAATCACGAATATGAATACTGATTCACTAAAACCTCTCGTCAAAATTCGCCCTAAATAAGTCTCCTAAAAATGCACAAGAGCTAGGCACGGGTCCTTCAAATAGGTAAAAACTAGGAGCATAATACCTATCTCTTTGACTATTTTGTGAATAAATTATACGCAGGAGAATTATTTAAACGAGGAAGGAAAAAAATTAACTATGTATCTATATAAAATAATTGCGGTTGTGTGCGAGGCAGGATGTGGCTTTTCCTTCCTCGAAAACATTACAAATTCATGAAACAAAACAAGCAAAGATCGTTCACCGAACACGGCATAAACACATAAGTTAACAAGTATACATAATGTAGTTAGTCACTCAATCATATATAGGTAATACCAGTGTTGTTGTTTTCGCTCAAATACTGCTTATTTATACTCGAATGTTATTTTTCACATAGCAAAGATGTCAGCAATGTCGATCCGATGGAACACAGAACAAATCGATAACCTATTTCTTTGCAAAATATTAAGTAATCTCTATCTACGATATTTTTTATATATAAAACAGTCCCGTGACTGACAAACAACGCACAGCCCAAACCGGTAGGTCTAGAAGCATGAAATTTTGCACGGAAGTTCCTCACTCCTCAAATGTTGTATATATAGTGAACAGAAAATTATAGGAACCCGAAAAAAAAACGAAATTAAAGACCAAGATTTTGTTTATACAACTTTATGTGTTGGTAAAATGTATATCTGTATATATGTTACGGTTAATACAAGAAAGTAGTTAATTCGCGAATTAATCGGCTAATACCCGAATTAACCAATCCTTGACGTTGGTTAATTCGGGTATTAGCCGGTTAATTCGCGAATAAACTACTTTCGTGTATTAACCGTAACATATAGATATAAAAGTAAATCGTGACTGACTGATCTATCAACGCACAGCTCAAACCACTGGACGGATTGGGCTGAAATTTTTTGGCACACAGATAATTATTATGACGTAGGCATCTGCTAAGAACAAATTTTTGTTGTGTTTGTGTTCTTCCCCCTTGATTCCCTGTAACTTTTGTCCGAAACTTTTTTTTCGAAAACCCTTCCTCTAAGAAATAAAAGGGTGTTCGGTTTTTAAAAAACCAACCTGTATATAAAAGAGTTCCGTGACTGATTGACTGACAGACAACGCACCGGCCAAACCACTGAACGGATTGGGCTGAAATTTGGCACACACATAGTTATTACGACGTAGGCATCCGCTAAGAACGGATTTTTGAAAATTCAACCCCTAAAAGGGTGTAACGGGGGTTCAAAACTTGCATGGAGAATCAACGCACAGCTCAAACCACTAGACGGATTGGGCTAAAATTTGGCTCACAGATTTTTAAATTTGTTAGAGGAGTTTACGTCGAGAAAGGAGTATCTATGCCAAATAATGGAAATGCATCCATGTTTCGTCTCAATCGCGTGCGAAGCCGCGGGTAACGGCTAGTAATAGGATATATTGCAAATGAAAATAATATAAATGCATCAAACCTGTCTAAAAGTATTGTAGTCAGTATCAGTATCATAGAAACTGACACCAGAGCCTCCTTGTAGGAGTACGATACTATTTTTAGGAAGTTTCGAAACTTCACGAAGTTTTTCACATAAACGATTTCGATTGAGTGCAAATAACTCCATCGGCACTTTATAGGTATCTTGACCCATCCAAAAATGAGCTCTGAAACATATGAACAGATCGTAATATTATTGGTTTCGAATCTATAATAATAATTGTTTTACAGCGTAAACCAGAGCTGAGAAGCATTCTTTATCTATAAGATACTTTTTTGTACTATATTAATATTTTTTGTATCTTAGATACTTCCATAATTTATTGAAATTTGAAGGCATCATAATATATACGAAAATAAAGCTATTAAAGCTACTAAATATGGTATAATCGTTGCTAACTAGAAAAAAAATTTTTTTCAACATGTTTCTGACATGTTTTTCAGCCATTTTCACTTTGAGGTGTTCTTTGGGGTAACTTTTTCTGTCATGGGAGCTTAAACTACATGTACGATCCCTGTTTAGTATACCTACATATTCTAAATTTAACGCTTTTTACATTGTCTATCTCTAAACAAATGTACATCACGTAACGGTCTAATCTATTGAGTATATGTACTGCAGTCAATTATGTTTATAAAAAGAAAAAGGGTGGAATTTGTCACCAAATATTGTTACGTATCGCATTTGATAAAATTTGTAGTTAAGTAAATAAGAGTTTCCAATAATTACAGGGCTTGTCGTAATCTTTTAACATATTCCCCTATAATTACGTCAAATAGATAAGATTCTTTTGGTATAATACTTGCAAAATTATTATTTGAGCTAGATAATATGTATATTTAAAATACATACATTTATATTATATATATATAATAATTACAGATAAGATAGGACGCTTACAAATAATTTCAAGAATTATGTAAACAATTCGATTACCTTGTGGCGTTATCCATGTCAGAAATAAAAAATCGATTTGAAAATTAAAGTAATATTCTTTTTCTGAATTTATTGCACAAATCCAAACACATCAACTTACAACTCTGTCTTCGAAAATTAATATGAATCCCACAAAAGTTAATTATTACCTTTTATACTATTGATCATTGATTTTTATCAATATTTTTCATTTTTAAAATAACAAATAACCCTTTTTATAGTTTATCAGTTTATTGTAACAGATGTACCATTTTGAACAAACGCATTATTTTTTTAAACAATTAACACTGATAACGGAAATCGTGCCCTTATCACACTTCAATTTTATTTATTACATCTCTGATAACTAAAATTAGGTTACAAAAATCGGTCAAGCTTTATAACGTACGTAATTCCTGTAACTTCTATCAGATTCTTTATTTTTTCAAAATTTAAAACCTAAGTTTTTCGCGGATAATGAGAAATATTTTTTTGGTGCGCGGTGTACGAAAAAAAGCGTCTCATTTCCAAAACTCCGAAAGTACTACGTCTAAAAATTTGATAAAAAAAACCACGTCTATATACAGTGTGGTCACTTAAGTGTGCAACATATGGGAAAATTTTTAATTAAATGCACAACCAAAATACAAATATTGCCAAAAGTTGGTGCATGTCCGATAATCATTTTAGGTGCTCTAAGAATTGTTGAAACTCAAACAGCATACAGAGTGGGTCAAAAAATATAAAAATTGTACAAGAGTAAAGTGCCCTTATTTCAAAAAATTCAGCGAAATGTTATAAGAAAAAGTTGTTTAGAATTAAAAGTTATGCCCAAATACCAAAACATGGCCTTCTAAGAAAAAAAAATTTTTTTTTTTTGAAAGACCAAAATTATAATTTTTTTGAATTTTTTTTTATACTTACCTTAAACACACTAATAAATTATTCAAAATCAAATCAATTTAGCATAACTTTGTTCAAATTCAGGCATATTTGTAAAATTAACTTAGATTTTTAATTTTTTATGGAATCACAAACTTTATGTTTGTTGCAACGATATTAAACACCCTGTATGCTGTTTGAGTTTCAACAATTCTAAGAGCACCTAAAATGATTATCGGACATGCACCAACTTTTGGCAATATTTGTATTTTGGTTGTGCATTTAATTAAAAATTTTCCCATATGTTGCACACTTAAGTGACCACACTGTATAAAGCCGTTAAAGATTACGAGAAAACCATAACGAATAATGCACGGAACCTTCAGCGCATAAAAAAAATTATTATGAAATCTGCAAGAGATGCCTTTTCATATGATATCCCACCTTACGAAATGTTACTTTCAGTTTCACAGGCACACAAGTTTTATATATCAATGCCAAATTTCAAGTTGACAGACAAGGCGTCACAGCCTAAACCGGTGAGTCTATAGAAGCATAAAATTTCGCGTGAAATTGAAGTGTATGGTTCTTTCTTGGAGTTTTAGCGTTCAAAGTTTAAAAAAGTTTCAATTGAAGCTACACAACGTCTTTCGGTTTTATGCTGTTCAATTTTTTTAAATGTCCAGACACATTATTTTTTGTTATTAAAATCTCTTAATGTTAAAATGTGAGGGTAATATAAGAAATAAAACGAAATTATAAATTAACCATCATATTTTTTTTTATTATTTTTGATTATAATCAATGAGAATACAAAATTAAAAATTATTTTCATTTTCCAAATAATAGCCAAAATTTATTTAAACAAATCATTTAGAAAAAAATGTATGAAGGTACAAAAATGATGTATCCCTAAAACGGGTTTATTAATATGAAATAATAAATTAAATCTTTAGCCCTAAATATATTAAATGTTGGTAATTATGTTTAAAATTGAGTTTGTATTAAAATCAGAAAATGCTACAATATTTTTAACAGAAATAATAAATAAAAAAACTTGTCTTATGAATTATTATCAAGTAAACTTACAAAAAATAAACAAACAAACTACATACGTTTTAAGCAACTTTAAGTTGTAAATCAAATAAAAAGAGACACAAAATGGAGGATTTTTTGTTAAAACAACGAAATTTCTATTACAGTAATATAGTTCCATACATATTTTGTTTGTTTGCCGTGGCAACAAATAATCAACAATGATTTTTTTTCTTATACGGTCAGCAATGATAACTATTTTATCTATTATTATTTAAACTTTTTGTATCAGATTGTTCAATAATTTCTGCAACAGTTACTGGTTTACAACAATGGTAACAAAACACATTGAACAAAAATGATTAACATAATCATTTATGACATTTATACAAAAAATCTGGATGAAAATTCATTGAGACATTAAAAAATACACATTTGCATTAAACTATAAATGAGTTATTAGGTAATTTCAAACAAACATAAACAATTCAATCCTCCACAAAGCTGCACAAATTTAATATACTTTTAGAGTTTGCTTTCAAGCAAACTGTAAGAAAAAACGGTAAAAATTAAAATATTGTTTCCAAATTAAAATACACGCACATTTCAAACAAATTTGGAACTGTGAAATGTACTATTGAAAAATGTATTGAAATGGAATTCATTCAATATTCTTTCTCATTTGTATGTTTCTAATACACTTAGCAAAATAACCATATTTAAAAACTACGCATGTATTTTACCAAAAAAACAAAAAAAACAAACAAAAGAAACGTCTCTTCTACGACTTATGCAAGAAATTGCACTCAAACATAAAATGTACATGCGCGTTGATAATACAAATATGATTACATTTTCAACTAAACTAATAATAATTAAATCAAATTTTAGCAATTTTGCTGTATTTTTCTCCTTTGTGAAATATAAAACTAGATGAAAACCAACAGCAATATACAAACATTACCAATTTAAGAGTTTATTATTACCTCAATTGTTGAATAATTTCAGATATTTGCTACATTTTAATAACGACGATCGTATACTAACATAAATTTGGAGTTTGGATAAGTTACTGAGTATTAATAAACATAAAATTTTCCACGCAAAATATGACGCAAAATCTTGGGTGAAACAACGGTGCCTACTGACTGAAATTTCACAACAAATCATTCATAAATTTTATTAATCAATCCTTTATACAGCAGTTAAAAAAGTATATCAAGCAAAATCATTATTACTCTGAAATGCTGTAAGAATGCCTTTGTGATACACACGTATGTTTTTATGGGTGTATCATTATGAAATTCCGGAACTATAGCGTTGCAAAGTATGTTACAGAATTGCATCATTAATGTAAACTCATTATATTATATTGAACGACAAAACGTACAGGGTGGATCATAGCAAAAAGTAAATTAATATTTTTATAATTATAGCACGTAAATTTGGTTTTAACCGAACGCTATTATATATATAAATAAAAAAAGGTTTCAATTAAAGCTCAAAAAAAATTTCCTTTCAAATAACAAAATCCAAATACTTCAAATTATATGGCTTGTGAATAACAATGACAAAAATATCCATTTATCTATTCGTTTCTTTTAAGATAAATTTTCAGAGTAATTTGGTATGAGAAAACACTACATAAAATTTCTATCACATTCTAAGAAAAAACTCACAGCGAATACTCGAAAGGATTTTACAAACTGATTAAACAGGCGCATAGTAAGGTATTTTTTTATAACGTACCCCAGGCAATCTAAATTATTGTAAAATCTTTAAATTTCGCTACCCATTATCGAATAATCACAAACTACCTCTGCTCTCATCAAAGACGTGGAAAAATGTTATGGTGGAGCAGTTTAGAGTTCCAAACAAATAAACGAAAAAGCATGCATTGCAGAAATAACTAAAATAAAATCTAAGCGTCTTAGTTTTCAACTTAATTATTAACACTTGACAGCCTCATTTTAAAAAGATATTTACAACATATTAAAAAAAAACTTTTGAGTGCTGTCCCGACAGCTTGACTGCTTTTCCCTCCTCCGTGTACGTCTTGGCCATAAATTATTATGTATATGAAATCAAGTTAAGTTTATTAATACTCTTTGTTGTGAGGTTATATTCACAATCCATAATAATAATAATAACCTATTAGGTACCTATAGTTACGCTAAAATACTATAGGAATATACATACAGCAGAGATAAAGTACTTAGATACTATGCGCTGACCCGACATTGATAATAGATTTATATACAGTTAATCTGCTTTACAAGCCTTCTACAGAAACCTAGTGTATAATAACTGTAACTAAAACAAATCAAATATTATATGCAACTATATTGTTCATTAAAAACATTTCACCGTTTTCACACAAATTATATATTTGCGTAAAAATAACGGTTTCGACCAGCCTTTAATTATATTATATATTACAATTACTAATTAGATGTGCTAGTTGGTCTTTTAATGTTTTTTTCCGTCAACAATTAATACAGAAATAATTTGTGATAGCCAATGGTCAACACATAATTTCTAGAAACTGGGATGTTAAAAGTTGATCAAATGATTCTGATCATAACTAAGTCACTACATTAAATATTTTTAATAATTTATTCAAGTCCATTATTTTAAAGTAGATGAGAATATAAGCGTAATAATGTATTTTGTAAACATGTTCTACACAGAACAAGGATCACTATTTTTTTTTTAATTTTTGTTTCCCTATTTCATTCAACCACGGAAATTATGCAATAGTAAACGAAAGACTAAATTATTTTTTTTTTTGGATTTAAGCGTACACAATACTTATAAATAACTGCAAAACAGGCTACCTAAAATGACACAGCGCTATTGGCGTGAAAATGAATTAAGAATGTCCGTAAATGGTCACTGCGTTATAGGCTCGGTTATTGTGTTCGTCAAATGAATATAAACGTTTTGTTTCCATTGGCACGTCGACAGGAAAAGTTACATGCAGAGCTGTAGGTACGTCGACAGTGTAATAATCTGTATGTACACATAATACGTGTGTAGACTGTAGACTGAGGAAGGAGTCCGGTCGTTTGACCGCGCTTCAATACAAAACAAAACAGGACGGTCCCAAACGACGGACGGCACTGGTGCAGAGTACTGTACTGTAGTGTAGTGTAGACTGTGGTGGTACACAAAAACAAAAATACAACACATCGGTCTCCGCATGGTTTTGCATGTAGATAACATAAACATGACGCAATCCAACAGTGAATAAAGCCAATGGCCGGATGCCACCGCGATGGGCGACGCTAAATACGCTGCCGCTTTCCCGTAGTCCGACGATCGACGCTCGAGTCGTCTCGTATGGAGAGCGCCGCATTTCGCCGAGGGCCGAGGCGACCGACGTAGATATATTTGTTTGGGTTTGCGGCCATTTTGAATAACATTACAGCGACACATTACACGCGCGCACATAATATACACAAAACAAACTTGTCACGTCGCAATATAGTAACTGAAATTAACGAACCGCCAATTTCATGCTTGCCCTTATAGATGTTCTGATTTCAGTAGATTTGATGTAGGTAATATATTGTCACGAAGAAATTTCGAAAATATGCCACACATGGGATGACCAATAAACCTGAAGTGCATTGTGCCGAAAGCATGAAATATTGCCCCGCAGGTGAATTTATATAATATGAACTGTATTGTGTTCACAAAACGAAAAACGACGTAAACATGTCGTTAATTGGGTTATGCAAACAAAACAATCGCTATTAAATCACTTAAAATATAACGGCGATTCACTCGGACAATTGAACAGTTTTTGTCTTGCATATTATTAATAATTACACTGAGAATATTATTTTAAATTAAAAAAAGGAACATTTTAACAAAAACACAGGTAGCATAATTTGATGAACAAACGTCTATTCACAACTGAACGTGACACATTTTTACTACTGGACTTCTCGAGTCTTCCTCTGAGTCATAAAAATACCTCTGCTTGGGGCTCAGTCCAAACTGTAGTCTTCTGACTGCTTCTTTAATCAAACTGCCGTCCCGCAGGAGTTCTTGAAGCATTTCGTATGGATCGTCAGCAGTTGTGTCGTTTCGATCAGCTGAATTCGGTCGTCGGTGTTTCTTAGTGCACGACATACAATTTGAAGTCGTCGAAGTAATCGCGTTCGAAACACTTTTTGACTTGACACAGTTTTCACACGAAGGCTCACTCCAACTTCTGCACGGAATTCTATATGGCGATGGTCTTGCTGATTTGGCGCGATTATTATAAGAAGGTCGTGCCTTCAGAGTCGCGGCAGCTGCCGTCAATCGAAGATTCTCCTTGATTTCCGACACCAACTGTTCAACATCTTGAGCCAGGAAGTCGTTAGTATTGGCGGCCACTTTTCCGTTATTAGCGAGCACACACAGTTCTTCTTTAGACGGCATGTTGACTTTATGAGTATTTGTTAATATTATTATTAAATCAATCGATATTTATAGAATGTAACAACACTGGCACTTACTAACAGCACACCACAATGTCCGGTTGTTTAGTGAAGTAAACACAACTGAACGTGACTAGCAGGAAATAATTCGACACAAGTCGATTTGCACACAGCCTCTCACTTACGCTTCGCTACTTCAACTGGTCAAACCAGCACCACATAGTACAATGACGGTGTAAGGCAGTGCAAGGTACGCTACGAACCGAGACGCCGCTTTGTTATTGTTTTGATCTGTAGACGTGGAGTGGGACTGTATTGCCCGCGCAAAATAGTTCCATATAAACAAATGGCAATTAAGGGATAGACACAACCGTTCATGTCCGACAATCGACCTAAAACTCTTAAATCTTAAGCGAGGCTCGTCTGATAGAGATTACACAGTCAAACACTTACTTATCTGGAACATGAAATTAACAGGGACAGTGAAACGTGTAAAAGTCGTGGCTGGCGGAGGAATATTTCATGTGGCAACTATTCCATTTATTTATACGTTCAAGGTTACGAGAAGTCACCGTACACTGTACAGTGGCGTCACTGATAATTGTGGACTAGTAAAACAAAAGTTCGAAACCGTCACAACAAAAGGCATTCCACTTGCCCCATTGGAGTATTTCATTTCTAGTTCCCTCGGAAGCGAAATTAAACTAGGAATATTTGAAAAAGCCGACAGAATATTATATTCTTTAGTTTTTTTTTCAATTTCGTGTCGACTTCATCTAATATATCTCTGTGAGGAAATATTCCAAGAAAAATCTTTCGTTTTATTTAAAGAAATTTCTAAAAAAAATCTTATAAAAATTGTTACGCAAATTCCCAACACAACAAAAATAAGAGATATATTTTTATTGTTCCCAAAATTATTTTTCAGTATAATTAATTATTATTAGACATCACCACTTTACATTTGTTAAAATTAATGATTTTATTTCACCAGTGTATTTCAAAATCAAAATGCAGAACGTTATTAATATGGCGCCAGTACATGGTAAAATTGACTCTTAAATAACAAAATTTATTTTGTTATTATAGCGCCCGAGAGATTTATTTAGATAATAATGACGTCAGTTAATATTTTAATTGTGCTATTTGCTTTCCTACTTCAATAACAATGTGGTCTAATAAACAACAATACATGAATATTGCTTAAAACACGTCATGGATTTATTCTGAATAGTAAATAGGTAGATGTTGATTTTGCATGATAACTCTCAAAAGACGTAATTGAATTAATTGAAATTTGGTACACACATTTTGAAATCCATCACCGCGCGAAGCCTATTTAAAATGGGCTGAATCGGATCATTTTAAGGGTGGTTTTTGGGCCCAAAAAGACCGAGAAATTGCTTGGATAATATACAATAATTAGATCACAGTTGTCAGATAAACATTTTGCAAAATCGTTAAAGTTTTTTTGTTCGGAAACTACAAGAACCATACTTGTTTGTTTGTTTTTTTTTATAAGATTAAACACAAGTTATCATTCCTTCTTTTTTTGATGAAAAAATCTTTGACATGAGCTAAAAAAAATTATGTACACCTTAGTGAGCAAGATAAGAATGAAATAAAAACCGTTATCTGAAAAATCAGTACCCAATAACATATTTGTAATTAACTAGAACAAAGTAATTTCAAATGACATTCTTGTTTATATTATAACATTATTAAGACTAACGTAGAAATCATATGATGATATGCTATTAATATATATTAAAAAAAAACAACAAAAAAATCAATAAAATGTATGTAATCAATATTTACATTCGTTTATCAAAACAGGACAAATACCTACTGCCAACAAGTTTGTTTTGAAAGATTATGTTTTACCACAATCCAATTAAGAAATACGTAATGTGTTTTTACTTTTAAATAAACTGTTTGGTAAACAAATTTCGATAGTTATTTTTATTGTTAAATATGATGTCATTAGATTCACATTCAATAAAAGTTGGCGAAAACGATGTAACCGTTGATTTTTTAAAATGGTTCAATAAAAATGTTGAGCCAAAAAGTTCGTTTCATTTACACATAGTGACATAATACAATAATATTATTACAGAGTAACTTTATAATTGTTGCGTAAGTATCACATTTCAATGATCAATCAGTATAACAAGCTATTTTCAATGCCGATGGTGCCATCTTTTAAACGTTTCGAGAATCGAGGTGGTCGTCGGTCGAAAAGGAAACTACTAAACTAACCTGTATACATTATTATTAACTGTCAGATCAACGCTGTCAGTCTTTTTATTATAAAAATAATTAGTAACTTTTTATCATTGATAATATGAATACATTGGCAAAAGTAACGAAATTACCAAAAATATTCGATTTAAATTTAGGAAAAAACGTAAGTAAAAATTCATTTAATCTTTATAGATAAGGTCAGAAATATTATTTTCATATATCATCCAAAGTACTTTATGTTTTATTAATATTTCAGCTTTTTAGTATCCGAACTAGTTCAGAAAATAGCAATGCCAAAAATTCTGAGGCAACATTAAAACACATTCTTAGAGAACGTTTTCCAAATGCCACTAACATAAATGTAACTGATTTATCTGGTGGTTGTGGAGCAATGTATGAAGTTTATATAGAATCTCAAGACTTTAAAGGTATTTCGTTATTGAAACAACACAGTATAGTAAACGAAACACTCAAGGAACAAATAAAGAATATGCATGGAATACGTATTCTTACAAAAGTTCCTAATCAAAATATTTAGGGACTGTAATTTAGTAGTTCTATAGTCATATATCGAAATAAAATGTGCCTGACTTCAATTATGTAATGTAAAATGATTTATAGATAAATAAAAAATACGATTTCATTAACTTAAATAATAAACAGAGAAATAACCTAATATGTAACATCTACAAAAAAAATCATAATCCACAAGTTCAATAATCCGAATCCCGCAATACCAACGTAATGCGAAACAAGATCGACTTTTATAAAAGCAATGCACCTAAAATCCCTAATGATATTGATAACCTTTGCATTGTTTGGATGGATGTGTCATAAACTTCATAAATGTGTGCAAAACAAAATTTAAACAAAGACAATTCTAAAAAGAAATGTTTAAAAATAGTAAAAACATGTTTTAAATAGTAATATATTACTTAAATAGCAAAATGGATCGTTTAGTGACATTAAATAACCCAATTATAAATGAGGAAAATGCATTTACTTTGAGTGGTGCTGGGAGTACTTTATCTGTACAAACAGAACAACGAATTACAGGTTTGTAATTATATTATTAATCATTTTAGTAATAAGCTCACCGTTTATTTGAATTTTCCATTTTGCTGTTCACGACAACTAAGTGTTAATAAACTGATCAAATAAAAAAATTGTTCACTTGTCAACTGGGTGTACGATAAAAACACATGATAGTGTCATGCATCGCCATCGTCTCGTACACACTTCACATTCGTTTATCTAAAAGCGCGGGATCTATGAAATATGTAAGATTAAGAGATCCTCTATAATCTTTTTTTTTTTCATTGATAAGGTTCTGGACGGTTATCTGTCGTATTTTTAATTATTAATGCCGCCCTTGGTGCTGGATTATTGAATTTTCCGCAAGCATTTCATCAAGCTGGAGGTATCATCTCAGCAGTTACATGCCAATTAGTAAGTTAATATTATTGTTTTTGTATAAAACATTTTTGCACCAATGGTAAATTTATTTTTAAGAATTTAAACGAAACCGACATACAAAAAGTATATAAATATCTATGTTATATTAAACTCAATTAACACCTTGTCAGAGACTCAGAGTGGTTTTGAAAATTTCAGTCTATATTCTTATAATGGTTTTTTGACGTGATTAACGTCTTATATTGACGTGATAACGTCTTATAAATTGATGAAACACCGGCTGCACGCACGAAAAAGTGTCACGTTCCGCCTGAGCCTGAGCGTGCAAGCGAGAGCGCGGTATAAGCGATAGAGAGGCACGATCGGCCCAAGCGTCGGCTTGTACGCATTTCAATGTTTCTTTATGACGTTATCACGTAAAACTATCGTCCGTAAACCGACTTTACAGACAACCAATTTTTTCAGGTTCTTTTAATATGGATTGTTGCAGCATTGATAATTTTAGTTCACTGCAGTAATATCAGTAATGCTAGAACATTACAAGATGTTATGGAAGGTGTTTTAGGAAGGACTGGTGTGGTGATTTGTTGCTTTGTTGTTGCTCTCTATTGCTTTGGAACATGTATAACATTTTGCGTTATAATTGGTGACCAATTTGATCGTGGTTAGTAAATATACCATATTTTGCAAACCAAGACTGACATAGCTAATTATTTTCATTAGTTTTAGCAACTCTCTACGGAAATGAATTTTGTAACAGTTGGTATATGAATAGATCTTTTACGATATCGATAAGCTGTACCGTTATAATCTTACCGTTGTGTTTTTCGAAGCGTATCGATTCGTTACGATATATGAGTTCGATCGGAGTCGTTGCCGTTATTTATGTCGTATTATTAATCGTATATATGAAGTTTAATTCGAACATTCAGCCCGGCTCCATCAAAACTCATCCAGACAGTTGGACCGATATATTTAATGTAGTTCCGGTTATATGTTTTGGATATCAGGTAAATACATAGATTGCCAAATTTTAGTTGCTCAACACGGATATTTTGTTTATTTATTTGCCAAAAAGTATCGATTTACGTTTGTTTTTGAAATTTTCAAAAAAACTAAGAATGCAGAATTTCAGTCAACATGAATGTAATCTACTAGCTGTTTTATCTTTCAAAATAACTGGGAAACCGTATTGAGCCTCAAAAATAATTTTTCTTCATAATACTTTTCCGACATTTATGTTTCTAAATTTTTATTTCAGTGTCATGTTAGTGTTATACCAATTTATTCGTGCGCCAAAAAAAGAACGTTACCAAATTTTATATTGTGTGCTATTAGTGCGATAACTTTATGTTTCATTTTATATACAATAACCGGCATTTTTGGATATTTAACTCTGGGATCAAATGTTACTAGTGATATACTGGAATCATATGCCGGCGAAAATCCTATGGTGTTGATTGGCATTGCTGCAATAGCTATAAAAACATTCACGACATATCCGATTTTATTATTTTGTGGACGGTAATAATAAATTATCTTCTTATTAATTTTCAATGTACGAAGATACTTCAAGGTACGGAAATACTAGCTTTATTTAAAAAAAATTGTATTATTTATTTTACAGGGAAGCTTTGAGCAAGCTTTATACGTTAGCGATAACGAGACCCGGAGATTTAGAAGGAAGGGAGTCGACCGTAAGGCGCGTTATAATAGCTTTTGTGTGGTTTGTTTTAACTCTTATTTTAGCAATATTGGCTCCAGACATTGGCATAGTTATTGATTTATTAGGCTCGCTTGCAGCGGTTTTCATTTTTGTATTTCCAGGTTAGTGTTTAAAACATTTATTTGTAATATGACTTACAATAAAAAATTTACTATGAATTGAAATCATTTTCAGGAATTTGTTTACTAGAAATGACGCTTCACAAGGACCCCTATGTAATTCTAAACAAAGGTAAACTTTATGTCACCGCAGCGGCCCTTTGTTTAATTTTAGGGATGTTTGTATTTGGAGTGACGACCACTCAGAGTATTATTAAAATTGTTAATCAGACTGAAAAACCAAATAAACTTTGTATAAATTATTAAATTGAATTTATAAGTGATATTTTCTACATAAAAACAAAAAAACTTCTAACATATCATGTTCAAATATATATATAAATAAACTCAATAAATATATTAATTACCAAACATTTTGCATTTCGTTTAATTACACTAACTGGTGAAGAGGAAATATACAGGGTGTCCCTAAAAGGTCTTTACAAAAGCCTACCACATATTCTTCAGGCCAAAACAACTCGATACAAGCAAACTTACCTCAGTACAAAGTTGCTTAGTTTGGGCAGACAAGACTGATTGCCCGATGGCTGTGGAGAGCATTTAATTCGATCAATATGTGGTAAAATTCTACTGAACGGACACCTGCAATTATTAGTGAAATTTTAGACGTACCGACTGCCCATTGCTGTAGAACAGTTAAAGAATACATTTCTAGTTGAAAAACGATAACGGGGTGCTGTTGATGCGACAAGAATATAATTTTGTTTATAATGAAAAATTGTTATTTAAATTGTTCCTGTAGAAAGTTTCGTGCGTTTAAAAATTCGCCAAAATCGTAGGTGTCCATTCTATAAAATGTTATCTAATATGTTAACGTTCAATAAGTAGGGTACATGATAATATTAAAAAATTGAATTGTTCACTTAAGAAACTTAAATGATAGGTTTTAGGAAGAAATCACTTTTTTCGTTGAATTTGGCACCGAAATCTAGCAATGCATTTAAAAGGCCCGGAGCGAAAGGGTTAAACTCGTGTCGAGTCTATTTTCGAATTGCCTCCCTGAACAAGCAAATTGCCCCCCTGTGGGGCGTGGGCCCTACGTTGGGAAACGCCGCTTTAGAGTAACATATCTGAAGTCTACACATTATATTTCAGATATTGAAAATTGAAATATAATTGAGCGAGATCATCGCCTGAAAGAATATAAAGTGTGTATGAACTGTACCTGTAAATTTAAAGCAGCCGATAGTCCAGTCCAGTCTTGTTGGGAAACTGTCACACCGTTCAAATGGCGTTAGTGTAGAGAATACGGTATTTAGTCAAAGTTCACTGATCACAAACCTTTTGGAAAAAACACGCTTTATATCGAACTAAAAAGTAAAAAATATTTTTTTTTTTAAATAAGCTTAAAACAATGTCAATAATGAATAAAAAATACAAGTATTATTGTGAAAAAAGCGTGGGGCGCTCGATGTACGAAAATGTGGAACAAAGCGCTCTACGCTTTTTTCACAATAATACTTGTATTTTTTATTCATTATTGTTTTAAGCTTATTTAAAAAAAAAAATATTTTTTACTTTTTAGTTCGATATAAAGCGTGTTTTTTAGTTTTTTTTAAACTATATTTATTTTGTATTCAAAACAACAAATTAAATACTTATAGCAAACATATTTCTGTAGAGCGTGCACGAGTCCATTAAAAATTCTCAAAACACGGCGTATCTTGTTGCATAATTATGACCTCTGTTAATGACATTACATAATTTTTGGTCACTACAAGAAAATGAATACATTTCCACTACTAGAGGTCATCTCTGTTTCTATTGACCTTGGTGACAGATTTTTATGATCACAAACGAACGTCCGTAATCTGGGATAATGTGGTCAAAAACTTGATTCAGAAATGAGCTTTATTTCTGGAATATGATTAAACAGTTAACCTAAAAATGATTCTTTCCAATAAATAAAAAAATAATGAAAATGAAATTACATACGTCAAGCTAAATTGGCCATTTTTAAATTTTTTTATGCCGATCCTTGAAGCTTCAAAACTCCAAAATTCCGTCATTAGTGCTCGAAAAACGCAAAAGCTACGAACAATGGGCATTTTTAGTACGGACAATTTTACATGCTGTCAAGTTAGATAATACCCATAACTTCAATATTTTGGAGCACTACCTAATGAAAAAAATTATTACTTTCATGTTTTTCAAGCGCTAACGACACATGCTCCCGGAACGGCAGAAACACCGCGTCAGTTATAAGTATCAGAAGCAATATGTAGAGAAGGCAGAAAAAATGAAATCGTTTTTGCCCAGAACGCAAATTTTACAAATACGCTCCTGAGATCAGAGCTGCGCTATCTTTAATTCGGAAGATATCAGAACTTAAATATTGACAACTGGATGAAGCTCTTAACATGATGCAACACATGGGTTCAACTATTCTAGCCACAATAAAAAATTATAACTTACGGTCGCAAGAGCTGTTGCAACAAAGACGAAAAAAAAAACATTAATTTTACCTATCCTACATCTTGCAAAGTAAAAATCAAATAATTCTAGTAAACAAAAAAGATATAAATATAGATTATAGTCGATCAGGCCTGGCCTGCCGGGAAAACATTCGAAATCCCCATGAGCTCACCCGCCCCTGGTGTTTTTGTTTACTAGGATTGATTTTAGTAAACAAAAAAAAAAAAAAAAACAAACATAGGAGATCGATCTCGGCGGGCCCCAGACCACTGGGAAAATTCCCAAAATCTCTGTGGGCCCGTCCATTCCTGGTAACCGTTCGATATTGGACGCATCAATTATTGCTGAAATAAAGCTACACCTATCGAAAATACACAAGTGATGTATATAGTAAGAGAATAGCTGAGCTTATTTAAAAAACTGACGCAACAAATTTATATTTATCATAATACTGTGTTTACAACTGAAAATTATTATTTACTTTCATATTTTTACGCCGTTTAAACGCCTTTATTTACTATGTAGATTGTAGAGGAACAATTATTTAGGTTCGAAATAGCTGATAATGTATGTTATTTGATTGTTTATTTAATATTTTGACATAAATACAACAATACATTGAATATGTGTGTAATCAGATGGATTTTTATTAAATATGGTATTATTTTTGCAATATAACTAGAAAATTTGTTAAAAAATAAACGATTGTATTATTTAAACTAAGACTAAATGTACAGACTTAATTCAATTTGGCAAATAATTTACAAAAAAAAAAAAAAAAAACACTGGAGTTGGACGACATGTTATTTGAATATCATAACAGCCAGTAAATATTGTTATAAATAATAAAAAAAAAAGAAGGAAACAATTTACAAAAACATAATGGGCTGGAATTATTCGGGCCAGAGAACAAGTCGCGTTTTCCAAATTCGCGTCAATGGAAAAGGCATTCCGGTTTGGCAAAACACTGTGGTAACAACTCGTCGTCTATCAGTAATTGTTTTATTATGCGTATTAACAGCAATGGCGAACATTTTTGGGACCATGTACAATTGAACCACTCTCTCAAAATTTATCTCTATTCACTATCATTCAAGAGTATAGCTTCTAATAAATTAATAAGCCCTGTTGTTCTGGAGATTTTACACGATATTCAACTATTATTAATATTTTACATCAAACTTGCATATAACATTAATGTTCTCAAACATTATTGAATTCAGTAAGCTGATTTTCTTTTTTTCTTTTTTACTGGAATAAATCGTAGTAATTAATAATAATTATTTGAGTTGCACTAACCGTCTGTTAATACAGTAAATATACAACATTATCAAAATTCACTATTAGTAAACCATTCGTACTTAAAAAAATTTATGTATCATAATTTTCAATTATTGTAGTTAATAAAATTTGCAAAAAGCTTCGTTTCGACGCACGATGAAAACGGTACCGATGAAAAATTCGCACAATAATCTGTTTTAACAAATAATGAAAATAAACTTGAAATTTCTATGTACAATTAAACTTTTGTGTTTTCATCTGTGGATATAGTGTTTTGTTTATAGAATATACCTATTTATTAGCTTAGTAGCAAGTGTGACTGACTTTTAAAAAGTTCATTATTAAATTTATATTTCATTTTACCAAACAATACTCTAAAACATTTTCAATAACAAAATTAAGATTTCAACTTCTATCAAAACAAAAAAGAAAACTTGTCAGAAACATGTGCCACTTCGGGCCCTAAATGATTCGCCATAACTAGCGTATACATATAATACCAAGACGCTGAAGACAAAATGGCCCATGCTCCACAAATCCGGGAGCAAAAGGAGTACACAAATTTCGGTTTAGACAGCTCTGAAAAATATTTCCAACATATTTACGACAAAATTTAGTTATGTTTGAATATCGAAATTTACAATAAATTCCGACACCGTTGCAATAAAAAAGCTATATTGAATTGAAAATTTTGTTGAAGATTTTAAAAACATTTATTAATTGTCGCCTGTTTCTTGGGGTTCATCAGTTTCACCCTAGAATAAAAATATATCGGTGAGTTCGAAATACCATAAACACAATTCGGTTAACATGCGGACATCAAAGCCGTACCTGCGTGTCACTGGTCCAAAGTGTGAGGTTATCTCTTAAGAGCTGCATAATAAGTGTGCTGTCTTTGTACGAGTCTTCATTCAAGGTATCGAGTTCGGCTATCGCATCGTCGAATGCCTGTTCACAAATCAATATTCGTTCGTTGACGTCGTAATGTTAAAAATATTTGAAAAATTCCGTTAACAAAAAATTCAAACAAAACCGACCTGCTTTGCTAGCTGGCATGCTCTGTCAGGTGAATTGAGAATCTCATAATAGAAGACTGAAAAGTTGAGGGCCAACCCCAATCTGATAGGGTGAGTAGGTGTCATCTTTGATTTGGAGATCTCAAATGCATCCTGATAAGCTTTCTGAGAATCTTCGACGACGGCTGTAAAAAATTTATGACCAGTTTAGAACACCGCATAGCAAATTCTGTTTTATTTTAAAAATAACTTTTCGATCAGTTAAAAAATATATTTTCAAACATAAATAATTTCTGAAGAACGAAAGTTTGTTTGTGCATCATTTGAATTATAGAAATATTATTATCAGTATCGCGAGAAAGAAGACGGATTTCGACTTACTGTTGCGTGTGTCTCCCGTGGCCACTTCGGCAAGATACCTGTAATAATCGCCTTTCATCTTGAGGTAAAAGACCTTAGATTCAGCATTACTGGCTTTAGGGATAAGGTATTTGTCCAAAAGGTCCTGAAATAATCCAAAAAGTTTTAACTTTCTAGCTTAAGAAATATTTCATAGTAAACATAAAATTTGGAAATAATTACACAAACATTCTAATTTAACAATGTCTGTTTCCTTTACTTATTAAATCTTTTTCATATACTTCTAAATCCAAACCGGAATTCCGACAACAAATTCAAAATAAAACTTATACACATGTTATTCAAGAAATCATTTATACAACATGCATAAAAAATTAGCGAATTGTGACCGGATTCGTATTTCATTTGAGTTACATAGCTACCGACAAGTATTTTTACCAATCAGATAACTGAACAAGCTTTATTTCAAATGCAAATTTCACAAGCCAAATATTACAAAAAAAAAAAAACAAAACAAAACATTTTATAATAAAACACACCAATATCGATTACATACCAAAACATCGTAACATATTTCTCTGAGCTCTTTTTCAACTTTCTCACGATATTCTTTGGCCATAAGTTGTTTACGTTCTGATCCTAAAAAAATTTAGAAGTCAAACATTCCCCTAATTCATCGTACACTCGATACAAAACAAAAGAACATACCTTCGGTCTTTTGTTCGATGGAGGATATTACCCTCCATGAAGATCGCCTTGCACCGACAACATTCTTGTACGCAACACTAAGTAAATTGCGTTCTTCATTTGACAGTTCTACTCCTGTTTCTGTTACCGCCTATATTTTAGATACAAAACATAGTCGCTTTAGAACAATACATTATTTGTGATTACTAGCGATGTACTTTTTGACTAGTCGATAGTCGACGATCAGACGACTAAAGTGGCCTATTAATTGATTTAAGGTAGTACAAGCACCAAGGCAACTTTAAACAAAAGACTTGATTTTTTTTTATATTTCGGTAGATGGATGATATGTTTTCATTGATTTCTCCAAAACTAGTAGATGGAAATTAAAAAAAAACTATTTAAATTAAAGTTAAAACCTTAATAAATGATTGAAAACAAAAAAAACCCGTTTTGTCCGACTAATTAAAATCTTTTTAATTAGTCGGGCACAACTGGTTTTTTTTTTGTTTTCAATAATTTATTAAGGTTTTAACTTTAATTTAAATAGTTTTTTTTTTTAATTTCCACCTACTAGTTTTGGAGAAATCAATGAAAACATATCATCCATCTACCGTTTTACCATAAAGCCAATGTTAAATATGCCTACTTTAGAAGTCATTTATTTATTTAAATAATCGGGCAAACCCCCTAAATTTTCAGAATAGGTTTAGACTTAGTCCAACAAAAAAAATCAAGCCTTTTATTTAAAATTGCCTTGGTGCTCGTACTACCTTAACAGTTAAACCGGAAAAAAAATTCAATAAAGCCTCGGGCGCATCTGTATTTTCCACACAATTGCACCTTTTCTTCTTTTCATAGTACGAGACGATGCGTCGCTCGAAACGACACAAAATATAATTACGACAAACACTTCGATAATTTCCACGTGTCTCGAAATATTAGTTCATCGTCGGTAACGTAAAATTTCAGAATTTTGTATATAATAAGTTTGTTGAGCTTCTAATTGTGAAATAGTATTTTCAAACACGATCACGAAGTATTGTAAGGTTTATCTGAGCGTGTTTCAATTACATACATATAGATAAAATGTATAAAACAAACCTTCATGGCAGCCGCCATATCATCATAGCGTTCTGCTTGTTCAGCCAGCTTGGCGCGTTGGACCAATTCTTCTTTGTCGACTGACATTTTTTCTGTTTAGTTATTTATGTGACTACAAAAATGATATGAATTTTTAATTTAATAGTTCGAGAAAATAAAAATTACATTATAAAAAAGAAAAAAAAACAATTCACTAGACAATATTCAGCCGAAAAAACTAAATTATGTATCTGTTTGGCGCACGTGTAAATTAAAAAAAAATATATATTTTGATGGATTTTGAAACAGTAACATAAAAAGTCAATAAACAATGCTAATTAATCAGAAGAGCTCAAGAAGTAGGTACAGTGATGCATAGTGTATCCACCCTTTTAATAATCATATGTAGAAAAAAAAACGTTTTAAAAATTTAAAAATAGGTGCAAAATTTACCATATAGCCTATTTCAAACAAATCGCCTATCGTGAATGGTTTACGATCGACCGGCACTGAATTTCAACTTACAAGAAATGATGAACCAGACGTGAGAAGACTGGGATAGTTCCAGAACAGGTAATGGACGAAAAAGAAACCAGTAAATGTGAAAAACACTAACAGACTATGGAGTCGTTATGTTATTCGATTTTTGAATTACAGAAAAGCCAAAATAAACGTCATTTATACTACTCAATGGTTTTCAATTTTGTTACTAGACTCCTAAATTCCAAGAATGAGTCACGACTTTGGGATATGACATCAGATGATCAGACGCCGTCGTTCCGATTTGGTAGATTTGATTCACTATTTTTAATAGAAATAACACATTTAAAACTTACATCCAATATTAGTACACGGATCCCATTAAACTTTATCTACAAATGAAATATTTAGATGCTATTTAATACGCGAATAGCAGACAGACTGTGCGATTCACGCTATACAAAAAAATCAATTCCACTGATCGGAAAATAACCACCTATAATCATGTCACATTATCAGACTGTCCCATAATGGAACCATCCGTGTCGGGCTCACGCACTTTTGAACTTTAATAACTCCAGACAGGTCTAAGCAGACAAATAAAACGAAAATTTTATGATTCTGTTTAGAATATATAAAACGTACCTTCGACAACCGTGAAACTTTCTACGTCTCAGAAAAACCGGCAAATTACAAAATGGCGGCCTGACCCAACCCAAAAATAATTTAACCTTGGAAATATTTCAAATATTATATGAAAAAATAAAAGATTTATACCGTGAATTCACACAATGCACCACTGTTAGAGCAATTAATCGATAATTAGAACCGAAGAGCAAAATTATTTGGTATGAGATAAATCCACGTTGCAGCCGATAGCTTTTTACATCAATTTATATAAAAACTAGGTATAACTTATAATAAAAACCTTCACAATTATTGAAGCACTTACTAAATATATAAAAATACTGTACTGTCCTGGTACTGTCTCACCTTTAAAGCGAAAAAACTACTTTTTTTCTCGCACTGCCCTACTACCTAGCGACGCACTGCCGTAATGATTTTAGTCACAAAATGTGTAACACACGACCCTTGCAAAATTACGTAAAGGAAATTCAATTGTAAGCAAAATTTATTCACGGAGTATAAAATTAAACTTCAAAATATTACTAAATACTTCATTTCTTATAATACTATTTAATTTTTTCTTTTAATTTATCTTTATTTTCGTAGTTAATATTGAAAAAAGGCAACATTATTGCGAGACTATAAATTCAAAAAGCGGCGCGCACAATTAAGGTCACGGTTATGAAATTATTTATCAAAAAATAATCTGATTTCGTTATTGCTTAAAAATTATACACGACAAAGTTGATATATTTAATATTATATAAATAATATTTTTGTCAAGAAATTTGAAATGAAGTTTTTTTTTTTATTTTGAAGAATTGAAAAACAAATAGATATAATTTTCATTTTAAATTAAAAATATTTTTTTAAAGTTTTTTTATTAAAGAGTTATGATAAATTGACCACTTATTCAAACAAAATAAAAAAAAATCGAAAAGTGTTTTTCAAAATCGGTGATAGAGAAACCAAGTCAAAATAAAGTAATTTATATTTAGAGCCTTATATTGTTTGTTTGTTTTTTTTTCACTTAAAGTATGTAGATTATAGGTATACTGTACATTTATAAATAAAAAAATATAATATAATAATTTTTAAACAAAAATAACTTTTATACACTGAAATATGCACATTTGGTACAGCTGGAATTTCACCTATCAATTTTATATACTATACCAACGACCTAGACAGACTGCTAGTCTGGTCTGCTCATATACCATTTAAGTTCAATCAAAATTAATATTTCAGACTATTTTGTTGTTGAGGAATTATTTCAAAATAATTTGACTATGTCAATTTTTTCGGATTTTAGTTTTCAAGGTGAAAGAGAAAGCAAAAGATGTGCATACACCATAGATATATATAAATAGCGGATGCCTATCCTTGAGCATTGTGCGGAATGGTTCCAATTAAAAGCCATATGGAAGCCATTTTGTACGTGGAAAACGCCGTAAAAAGCGCGCGGGATTCAAAAAGATTAAACATTCTATAATATGATGTTTATGGAAAAACAATAAAACTCGCAGTAAACAGTGATATTTCGCTCCAAAACCTATTTTTATATATAAACGTTTCAAAAATTACAAAACTGAGCATAAATATAATATAAAAGCTTAGAACATTTTACATTATCAGATTGGCATCAATGCTTGTCAACCTTGATGCCAAATTGACAATGTAAAATGTTCTTAGCTTTACATTATATTTATGCTCAATTTTGTAATTTTTGAAACGTTTCAGTATAAAAATAGGTTTTGGAGCGAAATATCACTGTTTACTGTGAGTTTTGTCGTTTTTCTCAATAAAATCATATTATAAAATAATTAATATTTTTGAATCTCGCGCGCTTTTTACGGCGTTTTCTACGTACAAAATCGCTTCTAAAAGGTACAGGAGGCGCTAGTGTATCCGCAATCTATTAAATATATATCTATGGCATACACAAACTCCCCAATCTCCATATGCACATCTCGTTGTACTATACTATACAGTATGTACAGTGTCTAGCTCTCGTAGAATTATTTTAATCAAGTTATTTTCGTTTTTATTATAGATATGGAGAAATGGACACCATGTAAATTTGATCCATTTTTCGTTTAAAACTACTACGTGACAACGCAGCTTAATTTGGTGACACTTTGCAGAGTTTTAAATTTTACATTGGTGCCAATATAAAATTTGACATCAGTTTAACCATAGAGACCCTAGTAGTGGGTTTAACTATGGGTTTGTTGACAAAAATTTTAATATTTTAGCAAAATTACTCGAAGAATAACACAGCTCATTGAAGATAGATAGATTATATGCGCTCAACAAGTTCTTAAAATAACAAACAGTTTTACAATAGAATTTTAAGTTTCATTAAAATAAAAATAGTTCAAAAAACTGATCATAATGATTACTTTAACTCAGAAACTAAAGAAAAATGAACAACATAAAAAAATAGATCAAAATCGAACAAGAATATCAGTGAGAGATAAATTATTAACGAAAGAGGTATGTACTTTTGGTTACGGTTAAATAAATTATTTCAGTGTTTACGTCACTTAACCTCCAATAAACAAATAAGGCAAGCGAGATACATGCAGCTTAGTGCCTTGCTGAAAAATGAGGACCTTCAAAAATAAGTTCTTAAACTCCTAAATGAAACCTTCCAACTATGGACGTGCGTTTGGAGGTTACCCGAGTTAATTAAAACGACACCTTGCCTTAAATTTGTTATCAAATATGCTTAAGTTATACATAATTCTGATCTTACTGAAGCATGGACATTAGAATTTTAAGAATATCGAACAATAAATATTCAATTGTAAACTATCTAAAATCTAAATGTTATAAAATCAACAATTTCGTCACGTTTCGATTATCATTAGCAAATGCTAAAGTAATATATTCTGCCGTAAAAAGGCAAAAGGCAGTAAGTGACCAACTTATGAATTTGAGTAAATCAAGATTTACTAAAAATGAATTTTAGATTATGAAAACCAAAACATGGGGGAAACATGTTTTGATTTCCATGATCTAAAATTCTGGACGGTCAAGACATTTTTAGTAAATCTTGATTTACTCAAATTCATAAGTTGGCCTTTTTAGGGCAGTATTATAGTTCCAACCACACCGTTCTCAATGTCAGAGCATTTTTATCAAAATTTCAGACCTCTCCTCCTTTATAGTAGGTAAATAAAATATTTAACAATTAGTAAAGGTAAAACGACAAATTTACCCGTAGGTCGTAACGATGTTTAAAATAAAAATAGTCAAACGCGCGGCCTATGTTAATGAATACACGCTAATGATTACTTTTTTCTATTCTTTATTCTCATACAAACCGTGGTTTGAAGTGATCTAGCGGCTAGGCGATATATTTAAGCTAATTATTACTCTTTATGTTCAGATTCAAGAAATGCAAGCCGTCCTACCAAATAATGCATCACTAAAATTTAATTCACCCGATAGTCTTCATGATTTTATAGTAACAATACGACCATCAGAAGGTATTATTAATTTACAATATCATCTCGTTATGTAATTTGAGAAACGCTGAGTTTTTTCTATTAAATTTAGCATTTTTTTTAATTTTCAGGTTTCTACAAAGGAGGTATATTTCAGTTTAGTATATATGTAACAGAAGAATATAATATGGTTGTAAGTATATTTGGCAATCGATTATGAATATTGAACTTTGTTGATAAAACCAAAATCTTATTTTAGCCTCCTGTAGTGAAATGTTTAACAAAATTATGGCATCCAAATATAACAGAATGCGGCAATATTTGTTTATCACTTTTACGGCCACACAGTATAGATGGTTCGGGTAAGAAATCGCTAATCAAAGAACATTTGATATTTTTTTAAAACCACAATTATTATCGACATTGAATAATCTTTTATAAATATTGTTGTAACAGGTTGGTGTCCTACTCGAAGACTAAAAGACGTCATTTGGGGACTAGATTCACTCTTTACGGTAAAATTTAGAGTTCACGCTCGGTTTATTTAGATTTTTAAAGTGAAACTTTTATTCTATCGCCTCGAATTTTTCTGGCCGTCTGTTGCATGTCGCATTACCCTCGGAGTAGGGGTAAAGTGAAAGGCGCTCGGAGTAGGCGCTCGGTAGAGCAGCCAAGGCCAATATGGCGGCGCCCATGGTTAGCATCAGCTGACCGTGTAGTATGTATAACACATAGTCTGTCATGCGGGCAAGTGCTGTACAGTGTTTACATGTTTTTATTCGTGTATTCATGTAAATATTGTTGTTTATAATTAATCGTGATGGATAAGTGTCTACAATCCAATAAAAGTTTCACTTGCGTCGTGGTTTCTTAAAACCACACAACTGTTTTTTTTTAAATATTACAGTATTCTTATAAATCCTAAATTTTGATTATTTTGAATCTATTATTCTGTGTTAACATTGAATTTTTTTTAGGACTTACTGAATTTTGAAGATCCTCTTAATTTAGAAGCTGCGAAAATGTTCCAAAAAGATAAACATTCGTTTCAAAATAAAGTTAAAGACTATATTGAATTGTATGCAACATTTGATCCAAAATGAAGTGAGTGTGTGTGTGTGTGTTTAAAATTTTAAATTAGCTCAAGTCTTAAAATTGTGCGTGATGAAGAGTTTATGAAATTATAAATTCATTTTAATTTCGTGTGTTTTCTTTAAGACACTGTGAAGCTGATAATAATAACAATAAATCCGCTCTATTTGTAGTTATTTTTAATTAGTAATTTATTAAACGTACTCGAATAGCCTAAACAGCACCTGAAATGTGGAATTCCTTTATACTATGTTTTCAGTACTGACTTTTGATGTGCCGGATATCCGAGGGAGAAGAAAGATCCGTATCCGTTAGTTTTTGTGCGGATCTTTTACCTTATTAATTTTCAATTCATAAATGAAATTTTATATATATAGGTGATTAGGTAATAATGAAAAACTGTTAAATTCCATTCAGATTATTTTTTAAAATCGTATTTGGCACCTTTATATTGCAAACATTTATCGTAGTGAGTACCATACCAATAGTGCGTAACTCAAAGGTGCTAAAAAACTATCTTTATAATGAGATATTGCACATCGATCTTTGGAAAGAGACAATCTGTTATGAGAGTTAACTCTTAAAGAGGTCAATAACTTTTTCCCATAACAGATAGTCTCTTTCCAAAGGTCGATATGCAATATTTACCGCCGCGTACTCTAAGAATCCGTATCCGTATCCGCGGATCTTGAAACCAAATATCCGTATCCGTATCCGCGGATCTTGAAACAAAAAATCCGTTTTCAGATCCGTATCCGCAGATATACATTTTTAACGATCCGGCACATCACTGGTACTGACTACTGCCCTTTCAAAAATTCTCCTTTCGCACCATAATGAATAATATTAGTAATGTTATCGTCACAGTTACGCGCAGTAGCTAATTGTTTCGTATCAGTTTTGCGCGCATGCGTCGACTTTACGGCTTAAACTCTCAAAGGACGGTTCCAGAACCGTTCTAATTTCGGTCCGAATACGTTTTGGCTACTACGCATGACCGTGACGATTATATTACTGTTCGAAGAGACATTGGACAGAGCTATTATTTATTTTGATAGTTGAAATGAAAATCTCGTACGCGATTCTCTGAAACTATGCGACACGACCTAGAAACTTTAAATTAGGTACAAGTAATACATCATTAGGTGTACTTGTATCTCTCGTCCAGTCTGTTGGTAATGTTTGTATGCCGGATCTATTTCGAAAAAGAAAAGGAGGTTTGAAGAAGTACGAAATCCACTGCACGGGAGTCGAACTCCCGCTCGACCTTTTTTTTTTAAGTTTTCGGTCGATCGTCTTATCTGTTGCGCTATCCGAGAGAAATTGAGCAAGTATGTCGATTATGGATAGGAAAAATTTTAATCTATCTGTTCGACAATAAAGTTTTCTAGAAAATATTTTTGTAAAAAATATCTATTTAAAATATACTACAAATTTTTACAGTCATTTAAACATAATATGAAAAAATCTTTAATTTAAAATTAATGAGCAGTTTTTTTTAATAAAAAAAATTATATAGATGCGATTAGTTTATTAATACTCTGTTTTCATAAAAAAATTTAGGCCAAGAATAAAAATTACTCACAAATCAGTAATAATAAAATAATGCTTATTTTACATGCCAAACTTGAAAAAATCATTAATATTGCTTTAATAAATTTACCTGGAGCCGGCAATGATAAAAACATCTGACATTTTTCTAATTTCAATTCTGTACAAACTCATCTAGAAGATACCACGTATATAAAAATTTATAAAATAAAAGACCGATTCTAAAATTTTTATTTTATTCCAGTGAAATTATATACACAATAATATTTTTCCAAGATGCCTTCATGCTCTGAGGTTGAAATAGCGGGTTTATCAAAGAAAAAAATTATTATTTTTTCGTAGTATTTTTCAGTTCAATACTGCTAAAGACTAAAATGCAAATTTTGTACATTTAACTAACATCTTCCGATGAAAATAAACTTGAATAAAATTTATAGTTGAGAATAAAAATAATAAATAACGCGCTCTCAAATAAAACTGGTTACTTTAAAACTGAACAAAAAAAAAAAATGTTATAAATACCTTTCTTTTCAAACTCTATCCAGTACGATAAATAATAAATTATAAAATAGTATTATTAAAAAGGCCGCTGGCTTCTCATATGAGTAAATATTTTTTTAATTGAGTGTATATTTTTGTATTGACACGTTAAATAAAAACTATACAATCGACAACAATAAATACCTTGTTAATATTATTTATATTTGTGTTTCTTACCATAAAATTGTCATTTTAGATGTAATTTGGTATTGTTAAATAGCTTATAAATTTCTACAGTACGATATAAAAACGATCGTCAGTGAGTCCTACGCTTAACGGAGCGGCAAAACAACGGAACGACACAAAGCACGTCTGCTCATACTGTGGAGTTCACTGACAATTATTTTCGAACTGTACTATACACAATAAATTAATTATAATATTGGTAACACTAAGAAAATACTAAAGGAGTATTTTATATAAAAATTTAATACTATTATGAATTTCCTGATTGAAAAGTAAAAACAGATATTTAATAAATAATTGTATAACATATACATATACAAATCTCATTAAAAAACCTCATAAGTAAAGTTGACTACAAAATTACTGGAAAAAACTGCCTCATGAAATGACTCCGGCAATACATGTAAAATGAGAAAAACATCTGTTTTGCTTTATTAATCCTTTGGCAGTATTTAATTTGATAGACTAATCACTTATAAAATGCAAAATTAAAAAAATAGTTTGTTTTTTGTACACAACATGAATTATATTGTTCAATTAGTATGAGATTTTGATATCAAATAATTTGTTACGTTCAATAATAAATCTAAATTAATAAATAAAAAAAAATCACTTCACACACTTTTATATTATTTTTCAATCTATGAACGAAGTCACAATGCATAACTTAGTTATCTAATCAAATTGCTTTCTTTCAAATGTGATGCGACAATTAATGGATAAAAAAAAAAAATTTAAGTACGTGCTTTGCTTCGTTTTGTCTGTCACTTCTTTTGATGATTTGATTTAATTTATAATGAACAATGCCTCAGTATTTTTTTGTAATTTTTTCTTTTAATCTCAATTGTTTGAAAATAATTTCTTAAATTAGTAGAGGTCGAATAATAATAAATACTGTTCTAGTAACATACAAACACATAAAATTCATAACAAAAATAAATATTCTGACACATTCTTTCAAACCGATTTGCTGCAGATGAATTTAGTTAAATAAAAAAAGATATTTTTAACACAGCGAGATGTTCTGATCACGGTCGATACATTCTAATAAGAATCGAAATACACCCATCCCCCGATTTACACGGTACTTGTTTTACACGGTTTTTCAAATAAGTTTTTTTTTGTTTTTATCGCACTCTACTAAATGCTACTGTGATTGAACACGTGCGCTGTGTACACATCTCACGGGGAATCCCGAGCTTATGTGCTGACTTGCTGCACACGCACACTATGTCTGTATTTCTTCGCATAAAATTAAAGTTTTATCTACGGAAAATTGTATTTGAGTGAAAGTTTCACAGTTTCAGAACCTGTCAATGCATTTTATTTTTATTTCTGTGTACACCTACAAATATTGAAAAAAATCACAACTGTTAAATAGCAAAATTATGCATTTTCTGCAAGCTTGTCGATTTACACGGTTTTGACTTGAAAATTTTTAATTTTCGATTTTACGTTTTTCTCAGGAATGTATCTACCGTGTAAATCGGGGGATAGGTGTATGTGCAAAAATGCGGGGTATGCACGAGTGACTCGCTATTATCGACGACAGGTGGTGTAACAAAATCCCCGCGAATACGGGAGAGTACCGTATTATTAAAAACCAAATCTCACATTCGACGGAAATATAAAGTTTATAAAAATGTGTTAAAACATTTATCAGTTCAAAAAATAAATAAATACAAGTAGGACTAATAGTAATAATAACAGTTTGTGCTGATTTGCATCTAATAAATAAAAGCATGACCTCTATGAAATGTGAACTCGGTGCTGAATCTGATATTTCAAACTAATTACAAAGTTAGCACCTCGTACTTTCTATGAGTACACTCACTTGAAATAATGAATGGGCTTTTTCAGACTTTTGTCTAATACTTACAGTATTTTATATATGTATATAAAAACATTTTAAATACACAATACAGATTGGTTTTCACATAGCTAATAAAAGTTTGCACTGAAATTTCTACTAACGGTTATTAAAACCATTTTTACAACGGATTTCATTAGGGCCGGAACGGGCGACCGATGATCGGTGACCGATAGAAAAATCAGTAAGTACGAACGACATCGTCGGTGATTCTGCAAAACTGCCGAAAGTTACTGCAGATGTAACAGGATAACAGTGCTCTTGGCCGATTGTAATTTTTACTTCGAAATCGTCAATATACATTAAATAATATTAATTCGTTCACTCGCGACATTTATACATAAATTGTCGTTACGTTACATCAGTGTTAGTACTCGCAATTTTTTTCGCTTTTTTGTTATTATATTTTTTGTATTTATACAATTAGTATATTAGATCTTTTAAAAATAACTTTATAAGTTACCTATGTGAAAACGCTTCAAGTAATAACGAAATTGCAGATTGCATACCAAGTATCGAGACTGCACATATAATAATTTAGTGGCAGTGTGCGCAGTCCAATGTGCAATTTACCATGTTAGGTACATCGCAACAATTCATATAGACGCTAATGACTTCAGTTGTCGAGCGTCTATAATCTACAATCTCTCACTCGCGACACTTAATAAATAAATTGATTACAATAAACATTTACAACTTTCTAACTATTCGTTTAAATAAAAGTAATAATACTTTAAAAACTGTCATTTTTCAGATTAAAATGAACTTAAAGAAATCCGGATTGAGCTTTTTTTTTTTCTGTTTTAGCAGCCAAACAATTACTTAATACAAATATAGAATATAAAATATTTACATAAAGAAATCTACTCGTAAAGCGTATACATTTAAATCATTTGTGTATTTATCGGACTAAAATCTTTGTGCTATCAAGAATTATCTCGATCTCTGTCTCTATCCTTATCCCTGTCTCTCTCTTCTCGTCTACTGTTCGGTCTCGAATGAACTTCGACTTTAATATTAGCCGTGGCCGTTACTTTGGTCGTGACGTGTTGACTGCTATTATTACTGTTCGACGAATCGCCCTACGGAAACAATTCGCAACGTTAACGCCGGTAAATAGCCGGAAATAACAATTGAACTTAAAACAAATGCGACCTACCTGATTATTGTAAGTAGTTTGTACGACGACCTCCGGTTGAACAGTAATACTGCAACCGCTTTCTTCCGTTATGGTCGTGAGACTCGGTTCTCGTGTCGTTTGTTGTTTTGTCACGCCGGGAACGCTGCTATCACTCGCTCCGGAACTACTCGAATGATGTCTCCGGGTTCTTGACAAAAATTCGCAATTAGTAAAACGAAAACGCATATACAAAAAGTTCGAAAAAATAAAACGAAGTTGGCCTCGGCTCAAAAAATTAGTTCCAGCCAGACACTATATACAGGGTATCCCATTAAGAATGGGACATAGAACAACCGCAGATTCTCCAATTCAAAATAAAACGATTAAGCGAAATATGCTTAGATAAAATGTTACTCGTTTCCGAAATACAGGGTGTTGAAGTTGACAACTGAAAAACTATTAATGTCCATAATTTTTTTAATACACCGTATAATTTTACTCAAATCGGCACACTTGTTAAATATCATAAAATGCACCTAACAATAAAAAAAATTAGTTCAGTACGCTCTACCAGTGGCGTACGGCAGGAGTAAGTAATGCTTGTACCCCTTCTAAATGTTACGCCGCTGTCTAAATTTTAATTTTGACTATAATTTTAATTTTTTTGATATTTTCTAAGTCAATAATGTACACTTGTTAGTTTGTTGTAAAGTCATTGGTTTTCGAGATATTCGCAGTTTTTTTAAGACAAAATTGTAAAAATGAATATTATTGATAATAATACAAATAAAAAGTACATGTCTATCTATCTTTAACTGCGAATATCTCGAAAACCAATGACTTTACAACAAACTAACAAGTGTACATTATTGACTTAGAAAATATCAAAAAAATTAAAATTATAGTCAAAATTAAAATGTAGACAGCGGCGTAACATTTAGAAGCGGTACAAGCATTACTTACTCCTGCCGTACGCCACTGGTAGAGCGAGTAACATTTTATCTAAGCATATTTCGCTTAATCGTTTTATTTTGAATTGGAGAATCTGCGGTTGTTCTATGTCCCATTCTTAATGGGACACCCTGTATTTTTAATTGAAAAATCTAAACGCTTATTGAATAAATTACTTGTTTGCATTGTCGTTTGGAATTTAAATATCAGCTAGTTTATGAAAGGAAACAAAAAAAATACTTTTCGACACGCAATCAACAATAGATAAAACAGCTCATACCTGTTGCTATGGTGATGATGGTGGTTGTTATGTTTTCGAACCACCACCGGCGACGGTTGAGGTGACGGAGTTGTAATGCGATCGGCATGTTCTAACGGTATTAACTGTAAAAAAAACAGCATAATCGTCAATAAAAATCCCGGTAAGATTGTTTAACTGTTTGACCGATTGCGTTTTACTCACCATTGGTTTCGGTCCGAAACAACTCAAAAATATTGGAAAGAAAACAAATGAACTTATGAAGTCCACAACAATCGTCGACATAATAGTATAAAAATAATATTTTTTTATGAAATCGAAGTCTGATGTATAAAATACTGCAATTGAAATAATAAAGGCAAGATTTGCTTGGAACATCGGCCAAAAATTTTGTTCAATTGTCAACTTTGTTCTTCTGTCTCTGTTTCCAATTGACGTAACGAAACCCTAAAAGATTTACAGTTTTTACATTTATTTTTCATGTTTCACAAATACAAAAGGAGAAAAAAATATTTACCTCAATCAGAGCGATGTGATTTCGCCCAAATATCGCCATTGCAAGACTAGCCGATAGAATAAACAAAATATTCATTTCTATTCCTAATAAACTGTAAAATATTCCCAGAAATATAATCAACACCATTTGAAACGCTACCAAAAACAAACTCGTGTTGAAATTCAATAGAAAGAATGCAAAAATGAAACACGCTGCGAAATTTATTCCAAATATCGTAGCAAAATTCGTAAAGAAATCGATAAATTGATCGTAAAACGCAAATATTAAGCCCTTCGGATAATTCTTCATTCCTTTTTCATTAAAGCTATCCGACGTTTTACGAATTTCTTGCAATAATTCAATGATTTCTTCCGTATCGTGTAATTTTTCCGCATAAAATTGCGTTTCGACATACTTTAGCGGTTTAGTTTTCGGTATTTTCAAGTCAAATTCATTTTTCGAGCCAAAAAAATGTTTTGGAAACGGTCTAAACGTATTTTTTATGAACGACATAATCGGATCATTTGAAAACCAAACAGAAAAATAATTATAAAACGGCTCCATTTCTATCAATCCTTTATCGACCAGCCTTTTTGTTGTTATTTCGGATTTTTCTATGGGAAAATTCACATTTCCCGTATTTGCAAGCAATTTATAAGCGAGCACTGCATTTTCTGATGCATTCGAATGCCATCCTTCACTGTTTAAACAATTCCTTTTCAAATTTACATCGAATTCAGTTTGAAGTACCATTAAATAATGTTGAAACGTTTCTAGCCAGGGATTCGATTCACTTCCCAAAACGTTTTTCATATTTGCTATGGTGTTGTGATACTCCTTTATTAAATTTTGATTACTCGGATAATCAATATCCATAGTTACCGTACTAAAACCGTAAAATCCAAAATGTTTCTCGTGTGCCGTAAGATACTTAGTATCCGTACAATTACGTGGCAAAAATTCCGGCATTTTTAAACCGAATCTCAGATGATACGCATGGTATATGCCAAAAAAGACACCAAAAACAAGACATACAAGGCAGCACAATCTCACGAGTCGATTTAACAATATTTCAGATATGTTTATTCTATTTTTTGACTCCTAAAACACAATACACGCGTACGTTAAAATTTCATTTTTACAAATACTCGACTGCAAATGAAAGATGCGGCAAAAGAAGTTACACTTTAAGGAGGCTGAGCCGTTTTACGAAGGTAATGAAAAAACTCTGAAATAAAGTTTTTTTAATAGATCTTTTTAAAACAAAATTTTCTGTAAAAAATCCAAAATCATTAGGAGATTTATAAAGTCAAAATTTAAAAAAAACTTTTACATGTAGTCTTATGGAAAATATGTCAATCTAGCATGCAAATTGTTCATTTAAATTTTTTGCAAATAACCAAATAATGTCAGCAGTTCCGAAAACTAACTATGTAAAGCATCGATGTCTTACGCATATTTTAATATTTTTTCCAATTTAATTAGGAGACTTTTAATCAATAAAAAAAATTATTAAACCTTAGCACTTTTCAATTATCGACTTTTATTCTTGACAATTTTAACTGAATTTTCAACTTTTTAATGATTTAATTTTAATTTTTATTATTTCTAATTTCTTTTTTAAATTATTTACTGCAAATAATATGTAAAATACAAATATTTACATAAATTTATTTTTCTAACCTAACTTTGTACAAATTAAGTAAAATACTGAAATAATTAATAATATTAAAAAAAATTATTTATTATGACAATAATTTATTGATATCATTGACTTACACCCTTTTGTAAAAATTTATTATGGAAAAGTTCCCATTTAGAATTCGACTTACTTTTGATTGGGACTGTAACGGATCAACCTCCTTAATCTCAGCTATATTGTTTACTCACCGTATTGTTATCTTCCACGTCGCAACAACATTCTGATATTTTTGCACTTGGAAAATGCCTTCTTCCAGTCGGTTTATTTAGTGTCGCTTGCCTCGACATGTAATTCCTCACTATAAAAACAACAGAACGTCAATTATACGAGTTATTGTGAACTGATTTAACACTTATTAAAATATTTGTCAAAATCAAACGCATTGCTCGAATAGCCCTGAAGCTCGTACGCGCGAAGTTCTAAAAATAAATCTGCAGGTGCGGCACAAACAAAAATTCAACTCACCGATATTATTATAAGCTTGCTTTCTCCTTTGATCGATCGACAGTATTGTCGGGAATACGATAAGTACGGCTAGTGTATTGAAAACTATCAGTACGGTACACTGTAGAGCAGCTGCTAGGATTGCAGGTGCTGGCAGTAAACAGCACGCTAGAAATGCACTACACAAGTACAAATTATGTGTGGTAATATTTGGAGTGCATTGGCGAATTGTTTGTTTGGTGTCTTTGGTCAATTTGTAATGATGCAACAACGTCCAAATATCTCGTAGCGATAGACCGACACACAAATATGGAACCACCTAGAATGAAAAAAAAAAAAAAAAACTTACTTTTCTATTTTTACCAATGAACGCAATGAATAATTTTCTGGCCACACGTGCGTTTAAAAATACGTTTTTCCGATTATTTTCAGTCGATAAAACAAGAATTGATTACCAAAATTGTGCGGTTAAGTACAGCACAGTTTTTTTGATATCTAATAGTTATTGGCGTAACTAGTAGTCTAAGTCATTCATCGCGCTGACAGGTCATGACTTAGCCTACAAGTTACGCCCATAATTTTATTCAACAATTGCGCGTTATTCATGTTTTATTTATTGTTATTAATGAGATGATCTAAATATCTATTTGTTTCTTTATAAAAAAAAACTGTCAATACTAACAGCACCAAACAACACGATTCAATGTTTTGGTTTGAGGTTAGCCGGTTATGAATAAACTCCATGTCGAAAACATTCGGCCTCTCAATTTTAGCCTCAATGGGTAACAACGGAGTTGTTGTTACCTACTATTTCGTTACGGCTCAGAAAATAGTTACGTTTATTTTCATTACTCCACAATGACCGAGCTAGTAGGAATCTTCATTGAGTTATGACAAGTAATTGTCACCAGTCGGTAAATGGCTATTTAGGGTTCGGTTTTTAGGCATGATAAAACATGAATAGCGCGCATGAGTTGAATAAACAAACTTTCGATAGTTACATTCCATTTCTAAATCCACATTCGTTTACTAAAACTGAGTATATTTTGAAAAAGGTTCATTATATTCCAAAACTCTACCATTTATTAGGGCACTAATTATTTATATCGTTATATTTTGAAATGTAGTAGGTACTAGTGTAAAATAAGTATTTTTTTCTAACACTTCTGTGTATAGAAGTATGTTAAAAATTTGATTAGATATAATTAATAAAAATAGTTGTGTGGTTTTAAGAAACCACGACGCAAGTGAAACTTTTATTGGATTGTAGACACTTATCCATCACGATTAATTATAAACAACAATATTCACATGAATACACGAATAAAAACATGTAAACACTGTACAGCACTTGCCCGCATGACAGACTGACTATGTGTTATACATACTACACGGTCAGCTGATGCTAACCATGGGCGCCGCCATATTGGCCTCGGCTGCTCTACCGAGCGCCTACTCCGAACGCCTTTCACTTTACCCCTACTCCGCGGCCGCCTGTAACGCGACATGCAACAGACGGCCAGAAAAATTCGGGGCGATAGAATAAAAGTTTCACTTTAAAAACTACACTTTTGACACCAGTTGCACAATATACTATTAATTTACCTGTATGGTTAAGACATTTAATGGTATGCCTAGAAGTGAACAAAAGCCTAAGCCTGCAATTGTATTCAAAATCAGCATTATAACTCCAAAAACAGCTATATACTGTCCCATAAACATACAATACACCAACTAAAAAAATATAAATAAAAAAAGTGAATACACAACAAAACAAAAAAAATACGTAAAGCAAATAAAAATTATCGATACAATTCGTCAGTGATACCGTAAAACCGCTGTACGTCACTCTTTGATACCGCGCAAAGTCAGTCTGCTATTTAGCGAAATACCCGACTGACGATAGCAAAATTTCGACGTAGCAAAATTGTGGTTTCAGACGAACGTGATTTGAACGGCGCGTAAAGAATCGATGTCTGTCATATACAGTGTAAACTCTTTATAACGTCCTTCGTTATAACGAAAAACTCCCTATAACGTCGAAATTTTTACGATTTGGTTGGTTTACCTTAAAACTTATACATTAATACCCTCTTTATAACGCAACAGCCATTCTCTATTACGAAGAAATATGTTCATATTTAGGCGTCAGCAAATGTTTACAGACATAAAGAGGACCATTCTGAACCATCACCATCTATTCAACAAGCACTTGACGCCAAACTATAGGTACATGTGTTTGTATATGTGTTTGGAATAAATTAATTTTGTGAAAATTGGTTATTTTTCTTTCTTCCCTCCATATAACGAAAATTCTTTATAACGAAAAAAATGTTCGGTCCCTTAAAATTCGTTATAAAGAGATTATACAGTACATTGAAGATTGTTGTTAATTTGGTTGTTTTTCTTTCTTCACTCCATATAACGGTAACTCTCTATAACGATAAAAAATGCTCGGTCCCTTGAGTTTCGTTATAAAGAGTTTACACTGTATTAACTAGACTATTGTGTTTCCGAACTGATTGCCGTATCGCTGACGAATTTGATTACAAGAAAACAGTGCCGCTCAACAAAGTACCAATTTGTGTCGAAAACAAAACACTGTGTTGTTCTTACGTATTGAAAATGAATAAAAAAATAAAATCAAAAACGTTTTTAAAAATTTAAATCTTCTAAATACACTTACCAATAAGCTGATAACGATTGCCAATTTGACAACATTTATGTTGGTGTATTGTTTAAGAGATTCGTTTAACGTTGCCATTGAAAACGGATAACTTTTGTACTGAGTATAGCTCGCTTCTAATTTTTTCACTTCTTGAGCAAATCTTTTCTGCCACGTATCGATAACAAGTCTAGCTTTGTCCTGACTCCATCCGATATGGTGGACTTTATACGTATCTTGCCAAAAATCATACATATCGCGGTCGCCCATTAGCTGTACGGAAAAACGTTTTATCAATTCAATTTGCTAATCGGCTTGTTGAAATATCATCGGCAAGCGCGTAATTTACCTGTATGACGGTTTGCAATGCCTGAGCTCTCTTAACATGCTGCGTTTTATTTCTAACAACCCCGCCGACTATCAGCTGTTCCGGCCAATGCATATAATTGTTTGCGTATCCGTAACACCCGCCGCTCATCAATGCGCCGATATCCGGAACCTAAAAATAATATTCAAATCTTTGATTAACGTCTGATTAGAACTCTTCAATAAATACAATTATCGACCAATTTTTCAGACAATATATTAACAAACAATATAAAATTAATATATTGACGTTTCAATCCGGATTTGGACCTTCTTCAGGATTGATACAAAAATATAAAAATAATTAATATTTAAATATAATTCGCTTTTTATAGAATTTTTCAAAATTAATTATGATTGTCAAAATAATGAAAAAATAATAACAAACAATTTTTTATTAAGTAGTCATGGAAATAATAATTTGTGAGTACTTAATAAAAAATTGTTTGTTATTATTTTTTCATTATTTTGACAATCATAATTAATTTTGAAAAATTCTATAAAAAGCGAATTATATTTAAATATTAATTATTTTTATATTTTTAGATCAATTCTGAAGAAGGTCCAAATCCGGATTGAAACGTTAATGTATTAATTTTATATTGTTTGTTAATATATTGTTTGAAAACATTCGATAAAATATACAGCGCATTATGCTTCTTGAACGTCGAAGACACCGGCGCGATTCTATGACGTTTAATTACCTCTTTTGAATGTTTGTTGGGTGCAGTTTCGGGGCATTCGGGGTCGGTTGGATCTAAGCAAGGTTTTTCTTGGTACGCAGTGCTGATTCCCGCTTTATTCAGGTACTCTTCCAATATGCGAAACTCAAAGTCAAATTGGTAACTTTTCATTTTATCTAATAAATCTTTAGGATTTAGATTCGTCCATTTTACACGATTTCCTAAATTGCTGAAATTGAAAAGTGCACGTCAAAATTTAAATGTTCGCAATTCCAAATTAAAAATGCTTACCGGCTGCCGACAAAATTAAATCTCAATACTTACGGAATGCTAACCGGATAGTCCGGACCGAGAAGTTTTGAACCTTCCCAGAAACAATCTAACGGCGTTATAATATTACAAGGAGATATGTTTTCAAATATTTGGTCTATATAATGCAAATCGGTGGTGGGCATACTTGCCGAATGGCAAAGATCTTTCAATCTCCAAACTCTGAAATATAATATTTATTATTTATTTGCTTGCATAAAATTACACAATAAAAATAGCATTGATTTTCAAATGAAATTCGGTAAAAAAAAATATAAGACGCACACGTCAAACAGTTGAACGGTGACGCGGGAGGCCTTGTGTACAATTTGCAGGTGGGCCAGTAGGGCGTCCCGGTGTAGGACGTTCGCGCCTTCTTCTGCCGCCACTTGGATAATCATTTGGTTGTTCCAAGAATCTGTTTCTCCTAAATATGACATGGTGTAACTCAACTCCTGTTCTATGCGGCCCGTATCTAAATAATTGTATTAATTAATCAATACGGGCGTCAATTTCAATTAATTTCACAACAAATGCAGAGTCCGACCGTCAGAAACAGACCGAACGATATAATGCCTATTGCCTGCACGTAACTCAGAGAATTCTAATTGACTTCGAGTGGACGGTGAGAGGCAATAAGGAATAACTCCGAGTTCGCGTATGTCGGGTTATTACTGTACTTAGCTAATAAAATTGTTTTTATCTGATGTGATTTTCCTTTTTTAAGCTATTGCATAGCTTTTATCGCGGGCTTTGAGCGCGGCGACCGAATCAAGAAATTTCGTAACGAAAAAACCTAACACCCCCCACTCCGACCGGCACAGCGGTGCGACGTTGAAAGCCGTGCATCGTCTAACGTCTTTTCAGTTCGGCAGACTTCGGCACGGTGTTTGTGTGCGTGCGACTAGACGTATGCGTGTAGACTAGCTGCTAACTGCTCATAACTGATTCTATCTTTATTTGTGTATAAAGTGTTTTAAATATGAATAAACAAAGTGCATTTATTAATGAAGAAAGTGATAAAAAAAATAGTGAAAGAAAATGAGTGAGTACTCTATATACATACATTTTATTATTATCACAAATGAAGTATTTTTTTTTTGAATTTATATATAATACTGCTATAAAAATAACCTAAATTATTTAGGTTATGTGCAGAGAAAGTATATATGATATTATATCTATATAAATGTACATCGCGCGAAATTCTACGATCAAACTCTTAATATCGTTCTTTTTGTTCAAATTTTTTGAATGAATGATTGTTTTGGTGTGTAATTACACTATTTATACCTTATGATTTATACCTAGCTATTTTCGTTTTATAGAGAAGAAAAACTTAAAGACCTAAAAAGAATTTGCAATAGCTTTACCGCGGCAGTCCCCGAGTGCCACACGTATTTTTTTTTAGTCCCTTTGCCTTCGGCCGAAGGTGAAAAAAAAGAAGCTCGGTTTCGGCTTCGACTACAAAAAAAGCTTTTAAAAATTCCTTCGATCGGACACTGAATAAACGTAAAAAAAATATAAAAATGCTTGCCTGGTAGCCACAAAGATTCCAAGCGCGCTGTTAGCTGACTGGATTTGAGACCGACACTGAACGAAGCAACCATTAGCAACCACACGAAAAGGACTTTGCCCGCATGTGAAAGCAGAAAATGGCCTAAAATATCGAGCCGTCGGTGACACGCTTCTCGTAGACATAGTCCTCCTCCTACAGCACGACCCTGCAAGACAAAACAAAATATCACATTCAGAGGCCAAACTGATAGCACGCAAATATTTCCAACGCTTTTTTCAATAATTGAAACCACTCGAATCAGACAAATTCTGACACAAACTGTGTATTATATTGTTGTATGGCTGCAGTTTTCGCAAGAAACTACTGAACCGATTTGAAAATTTCGCTGTTTAATATTATTATGCTACTACAAAGGACGAGCAGTAAACGAAAAGTCATTACAGTAGAACCTCGATAACGCAAAACCCCTATAAGTGAATACAATTTTGTGTTCCATTTCTCTCAGAGTCTAAAACTTGCCTTACTTAAATTACGAAACCTCTATATATAACTTAAACAAATAATTTGAGCATTGGCCCTCGATAACTCAAAGTAGTATTATTATCCATATCGGTGACTCATTCTAAAATCTAAGCGAATGTGTTTTAGAATGTTTTGTTTTGTTGTCAGTTTGAAATTTGAATTGTAACTTATAAGTTATAGCGGTCCCGCCCGGTTTCACCCGGGTGCAAAAGAATGAATGGGGAAGGAAGGGACATGAGTACACACATTTATCTTAGTTTACCGAGATGAATGTGTCCAAATTTCATGATGATCGGAGTTACCGTTCAAAAGTTTTTGTCGATAAAGAGCAGTATTTAAACTTTTTTTAACTAATAATTTTTTTAATTGAATTAAATAAAATTAAAATAAATTTAAATGTAAGCCTTAGAAGAAAGCAATGTAAAAAATAAAAATATATTCACCCAACGTGGGGCTCGAACCCATGACCCTGATATTGACAGTCGCATGCGCTACCGATTGATCTACCTGAGGTTGTGTTCTCTCATCACTAATATGAGTATATCTAGTTAGTGCATTTCACATGAATAGAAGCTTATTTTTGAGATACTTTTTGCAACATTTTTCATTAAAGCTCCGCTCCTAATGGTCGTAGCGTAATATTATATAGCCTATAGCCTTCCTCGGTAAATGGGCTATCTAACAAAAAAAAAATATTCAATTTGAACCAGTAGTTCCTGAGATTAGCGCGTTCAAACAAACAAACAAACAAACAAACTCTTCATCTTTATATATTAGTATAGATAACATACAATCTGAGACCATTGTTCTTAGATATTTGTGATTAGTTGGATTTCCTATATAGTTTTTCTCCAGCATCCATGCACGAAATAAAATAAGTAAAGTATAATAAAATAAAAATTAAATGAAATGAAACGAAAATTGAAAGGCATAAAATCAAGATTGTATGAGATCTCAACATTTGAATTATTTAACCTAGCACTATGTCTCAAAACTATTTAACGTTTCCCCTGCAGAACTTTTAACGATATATTGTTTATATAATATGCTAATCTGAGATTATCTCATGAACTATTGGGTCGATTTGAATGAAATTTTTAATATGCCGTTTTGGATTGTTTAAGGAGTCAAGACGAATCCTTTAGGAAACAAAATATGCAGACACAGCACGCGAGGTAAAGGCTGCTAGAAGACACACCGACGACGTGACAACATGAAAGCAATTTATCGGCGATATAGGTACTCGGACGACCTACAAGGAAGCGCGATCGCTAAGCAACGTGTTACTATGTCGTCCGCAAATATGGAAGCATTCAATGTGAAATTCATGGGTTCTGTGTTTTATACGATTTCACCTCTTGCAGAGCATTCCCGAAAAGACGTAACAAATAAATAAATTAAATGATATATTATTGGAGTAATTTTAGGGAGTCTTTAAAAATGGAAAATGATGGTTACTTAAAGCTAATGAATTTATATTTTTAGTGTGATTGCAAAGCTATACTACATAAATTCAGTCGGCTCGTTTTTTTAAAAACTATGTTTAATATACGCATATTATTGTGCAGATTATCGAAGTTCTACTGTATGTATTATTAAAATAAAATACACCAAACACAATTTTAATTTAATATGTGTACAGTGTACACTCAAAATCTCGATTCCGCAGTCATGATCAGCTATGACCGCATCTAAGTATTAATGCAATAAAATATAACTTATGTTCACTTGAATGCTTGGGTGGCGAGTATTTTTAATTTCATCATTTAAAAATAATTCGAATAGATTACGTAAAAATATTTATTATAAAAAATTAATCCTGGCATAAAAAAGAACTTACAATCATGATTAGATAAAGCTCCAAACTTCAATAGAGATTGATTTTTAAAATTTGGTTTCATATCTTTATTACTTCACTGCCGAATCTTCGAAGTCAAAATTTCAAAGATTGGCATTCATACAACATATAAAACACAAAACCATTAAAAAAAAAACAGGAAACCAAAAAAAATTGCTTCACCAAACGTACTGCAGTTTCCGAATTGTATTCTTTGAATTAAGTTATTTTATCGTTCGAAAAGGTTTGGTCGGTCCCCTAAATTCTAAATAATTTTAGTCTTCTATACCACGAACACTACTACCTATAGTAATAAAACGTTAAGCCATGGTGAGAATATGTTCTATTTCACTCAAACGCACTCAACAGTTCACTAAATCTGTCTCCTTGTGCCGAAAAGCGGCGGGGCGGCTTTCTTAAAAACTGACTTAACTATATACAGTATACACTCTCTACAATAATAAAGACATATCTCAAGTTCTGACGTTTGCTTCGGTTCACATGTACCTAGAAGAAAACCTGCCGTATTTGACAGTTCAGAATTGAGAATCGTTGGCTCGATGACCGCCCCGGTGCGTATTCGCGTTCACACTATATTAAACCGCGCACCGCATAGCCAGGCATAGCGTACTGCACTACAACTGACAACTATAAGAAAAATGGACATTGAACAAGTTGTATTTCTACGTACGGAACGACGCCAGTGCCTGCCACTAACTACTTATACCCAATCGCATCCTAAATACACGCAACGGATAGGTACCTATGGGCCATGCGGTCGGTCATCGCATAGCATAGCGAGTTTGCCTTGGTACGCACGCACCTATGCCCTATAGTAAAACCGATTCGACTGATAATAATTAATTAAGTATTATGATGACCATAGACCAGGCCTGGGCAAATGGCGGCCCGTGGGCCGGATCCGGCCCGCAGCGCAGTCCGGCCCACGAAGCATTTTAAAAATTTTAGAAAAATAGTAAAGAAGTAGCAAGGGCCAGAACAGACGAAAAAAAAGGACGTAAGGAGCTTTTTTTTTGCTCTCCAAATGCGGAAATAGATTGTGAGGACCTTTTTTTTTGCTCTGCAAATTTTTGGCCCGCGGTCAAATTTTCCTCAGCTATGTGGCCCGGCGCGATCAAAAGATTTGCCCGCCCCTGCCATAGACAATAAATGCATTGAGATTTTCAAGTTAAGAGTATTCGTCCCTGCAAATACCCCCTGCGCCCTTCATCTCAAATCTTTTCCCCTTGCCTAAAAACGGTTCGCGCTCTCCCGATGCTATTTTTAAAGCTAGAGGGTTCTGGTAAAAAAAATTCTGAAAAAACTTATAACCTTTTGAAAAAAATAATAAGTTACGTAATATTTCACAAGTAGACGAAACTTTTTTTCAAAAAATTCGCCTGAAGGATCTGTAGTCTAATTCTTTGTCTTTCATTTGGCGTTTACCAGAACCCTTTAGCTTTAAAAATAGCGTCGGGAGAGCGCAAACCGTTTTTAGGCGAGGGGAAAAGATTTGAGATGAAGGGTGCAGGGGGTGTTTGCTGGGACGAATACTCTTAAAGCGATTTTTAACCCCTCAATAAATGCGTCCATTTTTCGCTGCAAGCTCTGAAAATAATAGATTATAGACGTCGGAAGAATCATACACACAGCGTTTTTGTTACCCGACTGCCTCAGAAGAAGGGTAATGTTTTTCGAGTCGATGTATGTACATATGTATGTATTTTGTGATTTGTTTTTAGTATATTTGCTATATATGGCACATTATACCTTTGGCGGGATCGACGGGGCGAACCAACTTTAATTAGCGATGTTTTATAGCTTCCTGAACGATTTGGTACCATTTTTGGAATTTTTTATGCATATATTATCTGTAATCTGCATATATCTGTATGCGGAAATTAGCTTTTGAAAGAGTTAGTTAATTTTAACGAAATTTGGTCCAAATATTGGAATCCATGTCATCATGCTCCAATAAGGCCGTTTTAAAGATGCTTTTTGGGGGCTGAAAAAAGTGTCTTGACCCAAATAGCGAAAAAAATTGTTTAAAAATTGAAATTTAACCCTTTATTAAAAATTTTACATATTTTAGTACGACTAACAAAAAAATAATCTTAAGAGAGATATTGTAGTTTATAGACGCTCGAAAACCGATGATTATTCCCTTAGTGTACTCATGTTGTAGCCAGAAATAAATAAAATTATTCGAAAATTCATTCACACAGCTGTCTTACGCCCTATAAATAATTTTATATGCATATCGTACAATGTACATCCCTGTTTTATAAATGCATTATTTATTACGTACCCAAGAGCCCAGCTTTGTTGAGGACGAAGTGAAAGCATTTTGCCGCCTATGAGGTGGGTTCGGGCCGCCCGAACAAGGTTGTCAAATGTTTATTTAATTATACACACGCTCATCTATATATATAAAATTCCCGTGTCACAATTTTGGTCGCGGTAATCTCCGAAACCACTGAACAGATTTTAATGAAATTTTGTAAATGTGTCTGGCTTGGTGCAACTTGGGCTATAGGATAGTTTTTATTAAATTTTTTGTACAAAATTACGGTATTTTCTCAAAAAACCTTCTCGTTTGCTTTTGAGCCACATAGCGCCATCTATCTGTTAGAAGTCGCAATTTGCTCAATGGTATTATTAATTCTACGTCACATGTGTTTCATAGACAAACAATAAACACAGAAGCAAACACACAACTGTTTAAAATCTCAATCGTTCTGTCATCTAACAGAAAAACCGCAGGTAGTAATAGTAGCGCCATCTCGCATGCGCCAGAAAACACAGCAGGCATAGCAGGCTAGGTTTCCTGATTTGGTATCAAATAGCGATATCTGTTAGAAATTTGCTCAAATCTATTAGTTCAAAAGCAAATCACCAATTTAGCAACGTAAATCAACGAACATGGTAACAATTCACATATTCGGGCAAAGCCGAACCGGGCCGCTAGTTTATTATAATTGATACACATGGCACAAGTCAATTATTTTTATACATGATTAAAAAATCTGACAATGCCTTTGTTTTTGATTCGTTATGATGTTACTATGTGTTTCTTCTTTACTCTTTCAGTTATTCTGTCAATTTTAAATTTACGTACAGAAACCTGTCGATATACTTTTCATGGAATTTTTTTTGAAGTGAAAACTTCTTTAGCGGCGTTGTACACTTTTTTTTGTAATGGGTAAAAAATGTTAAACAAGCGTCAGGGTCACGTGTCCTGATCGAAAATGCGTAAGACGAAAACTTTTATTTATACAACGTTATCTAGCGTTGAAATATCGTACATAAAAATGCAATCTATGATACAAACCATTTTGATCGAAAATTCGTAAGACGTTAATATTCAAGTTTTCACTTCCGCCGGCACTCCCTGAGTGCAAAGGGGTTTTTTATTATTCAGAACGAACATATAAGCCAATTTGAACCAAATTATAAAATCTGACAAACATTAAATGATCTGTTCAATAAATAAAATTATCGACCAATTTTTCAGACAATATATTAACAAAAAAAATATATAATTAATACATTAATGTTTCAATTTATTGAAGAGTTCTAATCAGACGTTAATCAAAGATTTGATTAAATGATCTGTTTAAGCGTAAAATTAATTATTAGCTGTTATTTAAACAGCATGCGTGACATCGCTTAGCTGCGCTGACGCCAAAGATGATAAAGAAAAAAAAATGCACTACCTATACACAATTCTAACAGTTCGTGCGAAATATAATAGCTTTATGCAAAGAATGATTAATTATTTAAATAGAAGTCTAGCCGTCAAATCTAAAGTCGAACGGTTTTTTGACGTGATAACGTCTTATAAATTGATGAAAACACCAGCTGCACGTACGAAAAAGTGTAACGCCGTAACGTTCCGCCTGACCCTGTGCGTGCAAGCGAAAGCGCATTATAAGCGATAGAGAAGCACGATCGGCGTCGGCTTGTACGCATTTCACTCTTCTCGCGTGACGTCAGAGAGTAGTGTGCGTTCAACATTTTTTTCGGCTGTTCCAGCGAAAGCTACTTCTGACAGATGGCCTTTGTTTTATAAACCTTGGAAATTAAGACTTAAAATCAAGATATCTAATAAAACTCATAAATTATCGAATTTTTAAAGCAATTTTTCAGATAATACATCGTTATTTGTTCGTTTTTGCACGGATATTTTTTGTGTCATATAATTATTACCGATTCATCCAAGCCAAAGTATAACGATAATGGATCTGCATTTCATAACAGCAGATAAATTATACGGTTTGTTAACAAATATATAATATATATACATTCTTTTAAATGTCTTTTATAATTGCTTAAAAATATGTATTTTGCTTTGGTTGATCAAATTATTAGTCGGTAAAAATATAGTTTGACAGCTACTAAAATTTAGGTTATACATTATTAAATATGATTTTCGAGCGGAATACGTTATCACGTAAAACTATCGTCCGTAAACCGACTTTACAGACAACCAATTTACAAATCCAGCATTAAATTTGCGTGTAACTGTCGACATTGAATAGAAAAGGTTACAACTGCAGGATTAGAACTTAGAAGATTTATCGAAAGTAAGTATTATTTTGTTATTATTGCTGAGGTATTTATAAAATGTGGAGCGTTGATGCCGATAGCAAAGGAGTGTTAGGTGAAATGTTCCGTACTGACCACCGACGAAGTCAGTTTCTGACAAAGATGTCCGACTGCGGTCAGAGTCAGACTAGACTTAGAGCAGGGTTCGCCAATCTGTATCCGGACCGCGGCGGTTGATCTAATCACAAAATAATAAAGTCAACGTCAAACAAGCGATTTCATATCATAGATTATAGACGCTCGACAAATAAAGTCATTATTTTAGGCTGGACAAAATAAAAATCTGCATTAATCAACCGAAACACGACATATAATTAAGTAATATGTACTTACTTATGTAGGTATTACTATTGTTATAAGAAAAACGAAAATATGAACTATTGAGCTAAACAGATGAAATTGGTACAAAAGCAGAGGTAGCTTAATTTAACAGTCACTTTTTTGCGACCTATATTTAGTATTTCCCTTAGCCGCCTTTATCATTTTAGAACCTTTCTCTGTATTTAGAAAAGATTTAAAAATTAGTAGTTTTCTTCAAAGTTTAATCGAATTATTAGCTCTGGCGGTGCATGTTTTTTATTTTTAGCTGGACATTTAGTATAAAACGGGGACACTGGACAAAGTGTAAAATTGCTGGACAATCCAGCCAAGTCCCGCCAATCTGGTAACCCTAACATTAACCGTTACACCAGACTGTCCTATTAATATACCTACGCCTAGCAAGAGATGTTATTATGGAAAAAACGCATTCATATTAATAATGTGTAGGCGTGTGTGTAGAGATATTTCAGTAAATTTACACTGAATCTATGGTTACACTTTTGTATAACAAACACAATAGTGTCGAAAGTGTCGACACTTTTTTTTAAACTGAAGCGCGAGATCAAGCACACCTTTTTTATTATCATGGATGTCGCGGATGATTAAAACAAGCCGGCTGTTTTACACGCCAACAAATGAACATTTGTTTCGACAAATACAAAAAATAAATAATGAACTTACAACTTAGCAAGTCTGGTAGATAAACAAAAAGTAAAAAAAAAAAACAAAAAAAAAATACAGAATTCAACATTCCTCCCCATTCACGCCTGCGCGACAGTTGTTGACGAACAGATTTTGACCGATCAAAATGCGCGATTTAAATACACTATGAGTGAACGATAACGACCCCAATTGTCATTTGTCGAGCGTCTATAATTTACAGTCTCAATATGAGCTCAGTATGCAATATTGGGTCACAAATAAAATTAATGTCTATATCAAGCAGCGTTGTCAGTTTTTTTTTTGACAAGTCGGAATTTTGGAACTCTGTGAGTGAAAACAGCGGGATTCTTTCGTCGAAAGCGGGACATAGTAAAAAAACGTATATAATCAGAAGTTTTCAAATACCTATTTATCTTTTTATTTAAATTAAAATTACTTTTACGTGACAATAGCAAAAATAGCCATAGAAAATGTATTTTAATAAAAATATAATATTTTAAATCAGATTTACCCTATCGTTAATTAGTTGAGTCTTATTCGTCTTTAGAATAAAAAAAAAAAAAAAAAAACAGAAATCAAAATCAAAAAAGTTTTATTCATTAGAAAAATATGGCGTTTCAAACAATAATCTGTGGAGTGAGTGTTACGAATTGCAACTTACAATAAGAGAATAATTATTTATAAGAATTACTTATTCATGATATTTCTGTGAAGATTTAACTTCTTTTAAAGTTATCCCCGAAAAGCGGGACTGAGCCTGTCCCGCGCAGGACATTTAATTTTGATTTAAAAATCGGGACATCCCGCCAAAATCGGGACGTCTGGCAACGCTGATATCAAGGCACTTTGGAATAACAAAGAACTCAAGCAGCGCCTATCTGGGAGTTTTGGATTTGAGTATCGACAGTGACATCAATAAATTAATAATTATTAATATTTATTCAAGGTGAGATTGTTGTGGAAGTCACAATTTATTGCATGCTTGTAAATACAATATTTGTTTATAGCATATATATATATAAAGTAGGTACTTCACGTAAAAGATAGAAAAAAAACTAGTCATACAGCTTTTATACAAGGAAGTTATTTTAGCGCCAGTGTATCACATGTACAGTGGAACGTCACATATCCGTAATGAAATTAGTCAACAGTACACGCATTGTCGCAGTCAATTTGCAAATTTTGAGGGGCGACAAAGTACACGCAGTAGAACCTGTCAATATGTCGGAACTAATTGACTGATCCTGCGTATAATAATATTATGTTCAACTCCTTCTTCATCTCATTTCGAGGCAGTCCTAAAACTGTTCACTGAAATAAGAAATATATTAAGCAATTATAGTAATCTCTCGACTCTCGTCTACCGTGTCGCTTAGGTCCTTTTAGAAAACGTGAAGAAACCGTGGATTGGAGAGAGATCCGCATATTATGTGTTTATAAAAGGTGATAAACCAATGTGAAAACATTGAACTGTGTAACTACGTATTTTTAAATACTGAGCTTTGATTACCTTTCGTTAATTAATATATTTTTTTTTACTGTAAGTACTGATAACTTTTTCTCCTTAAACTGAAGCCGCGATAGGCGAGGAACTACTGTATATATAAATGTAACAATTTCAGATATATCTCAAAGATTTCCTAATTAATAAAATATGTTTTATAGCATTAACGATTTTAAATATTTTAGATTTTTTTTATTTCATAGATCAACGAGTAATTCAAACTTTCTTTAAATGTCTGTATTGGTAAAATTATAGACAATTAATCGTTCGTATTACACTGTATTTTCTTTCACATTTTTTATAGGTAAACAATTAACGTAATTAAGTATATATAAATGCAGATAAATTTCATATCAATAATATACGAAACCGAAATCCGATGATTTAACAAGAAACGCCAGTATAGATTAATTAATCAATTAATTATAATTTCATATCCACACATTATGATAATCAAGATAGGAGTATTATACTAATAACTGTATCATATTATGCATACCAAGGTATCCGTCACGTACAAAAAAAAAAGATTATTCCGGTCATTAACCCTTTGTGAGTTATCCAATCGACAATTTTTAAATAACATCCCATTATTTGAGTGTTATATATAAAATATATTAAATTCTTTATATGGGTGTGTTTGAACGAATTTAACTAAAAAAAAAAAGACGGGTTGCACTCCGGGAGTGCCGGCAGAAGTGAAAACTTGAATATTAACGTCTTACGAATTTTCCGATCAGGTCACGTGTCCTGACGCAAGTTTAACATTTTTTACCCATTACAAAAAAAGTGTACAAAAGTTTTCGTCTTACGAATTTTCAATCTGACGCGAGTTTAACATTTTTCACCCATTACAAAAAAAGTGTACAAAAGTTTCCGTCTTACGAATTTTGTCTTACGAATTTTCGATCAGGTCTTACGAATTTTCAATCTGACGCGAGTTTAACATTTTTTACCCATTACAAAAAAAAGTGTACAACGCCGCTAAAGAAGTTTTCACTTCAAAAAAACTATTTCACGAATTTTGATGAAACGTTTCTTATGATTCCAGAAGTGCTTGATTTCACTATTTTTTCGCAAAATTATTTAATTTAATTTAATTAATTTTTAGACATAATATAGGTATTATAATATATATTATATAATATACCTATTTCTACAGTATGTAAACGCGTAAGGTGCACATAGGGAAATTAGCATTGGGAAAAAATACTTGGATCAGAGTTAGCCATGACTGCATTAATTGTTATTTCTATTGAATTATCGTGGTAATCTTTAGGATTACTATTTTATTTTGATTTATTTTTATTTTACTTGGCTTTTTTAATAATAAAAAGCTCTTATAAATCATTATTTTAATTTTTTTGTACAAAAATAAAACAAAAAAAACAACTCCATTTGTCTGACTGGTATATGACGTATGCGCGTTGGTAATTCAGTGACCCAATATCTTTAGGTTCAACACGAATAGGCGGAGATATTTGATCTCGCACCATATTTAAGTATTTTTGGGAATTTAATGTCCCATTAATAAAAAAAGTCGAATTATATTGTAATCATTTGAATATTTTCTTCGGTAGTATACCTACACATTCATTTTGCACAAGAATATCTGTCAAATTGAAAAACAAGATTTCAAGGCTCACTCTGATCCAGTCATTTTTTCCCAATGTTAATTTCCCTATGTGCACCTTACGTGTTTACATACTGTATATATTCGTAACGTGTTGTCAAGGTATATTTATAAGCCGCAACAAGTCATTCAACTTCAGATTTCACACGACGTGCAGTGCGCAAGTGCTCCTAGCCGGAAACTTTTTTTTTGACTTCCACATACAGTGTAACCTCTTTATAACGTCATTCGTTATAACGAAAAACTCCCTATAACGTAGAAATTTTTACAATTTGGTTGGTTTACCTTAAAGCCCATATATTAATACCCTCTTTATAGCGCAACTGCCATTCTCTATTACGAAGAAATATGTTCATATTTAGGCGTCAGCAAATATTTACAGACGTAAAGAGGACGATTCTGAACAATCAGCAACATTCAACAAACACTTGATGCCGACAAACTTATCGAAAAATTCCTATTGTTTAATGAAGATGATTCCACCACATCCCAAGTCATGCATAAGATACTTAATAAAATACAAAACAAATATTGGCATAGCAAAAAACGTCAGCAAAGTGCTTGGAATAAACGAATTAGGTGAAATTTGGTTATTTTTCTTTCTTCCCTCCATATAACGAAAACTCTTTATAACAAAAAAAATGCTCGGTCCCTTGAGATTCGTTATAAAGAGGTTACACTGTATTTGACTTCTCATTATGCTCTCATAACAGGGTGTCGTTACTCCTGGGCAACGCCGGAAAAATACGACTATATTCCATTGAAAAAGTCCGCGAAAATTCGGTCGAAGTCGGGCCCGGTTGCTATATAGTATTAATAAATTTATTAATTAAAAAAAACTATGCTGAATACACGTAATTAATTATTTTTCGAGCAGGATCGATTTAAAATTCTACTATGCTTTTCTAAATGGAGAAATAGGTATGTGCAGTCACAATTTAAGGTAATTGCAGCCAAATCAGATTTTCTGACAATGGTTTCTGCAGCCCGGCATGGCATGAGAGATTTTTTATTTTGTCAAAAATCGTCATCTTTAATAGAGGGGCATTTTGTCTACGAATCAAACAAACTTATTGAAAACGCGTGTTTGGATGGTTTGAACTCTATGAGACACACTGTAGAACGTACAATATAGCGTATGTGTATCTTAATAACAACGGCCGAGGCATGGCAATACGTCAGTCAAATAAAGACATCAACTAGGGGGCTTCCACTAACAGCAGTTTCAGTACTAATAAAGATATTATAGAAGCAACAGAATATGAACAAGCCTGCAGAGTACGGACCACCCATTAAGCTTCTTTCCTGGAATACTTTTATACTATATTATGTGTCCGCGTGTACGTATATATAGGTATACCTGGGTGTTTTGTATGTGTGTGCTGTACAGCTGTAGTTTCTACACCGTGTATAAGTCCCTGTTCGCACTAGATTGATATAAGTCAATCCAAAACTACAGTTCGGTGGCTTAAAAGCTAGGATGGAATACGCGTCACGGACGTCAAATTTCAAAGAGCGCCGTTTTATTATTCATCGTATCTGCTAACCGGCACTACAAAGTTGATTTTATTCTTTTCATGATATTTGTAAAACTAGATCAAAATTCAGGGCCATAAAAATATTAACTCGCGATAATTTCAATTCAAAAGCTGTAATCAACATGTTTTATACGACAAAATAGTTTATAGCCAAACTTTTGATGTCCATTTAGGAGGCGAAGACTCGACTGTTAAGTTATAATTGGTTATATATCATAAAAACAATTGAAATGATTGACGATGCGAAAACAATAAAAAAAAAGATATTCTACTGATAGATCAAGATTACCTTGAGATTTCAATAATTTTATATGAAGGAAAGCAGCATCTACCTTTCTGACAATGCATTTTAATACTTTCTACTAAGGCCCTTCTTACACGAAGCTACTCAAATGAAACTAAACTGATTACTAACTAAAATCACTAACTAGTTAGTAACCAAAGTTTGCACACGATGCTACTCAAATCATTGTTTCATTATCAAAAGTTGCCGTCAACTGGCTGTTCCATGACGAGAAATCAAAAATTATATACGACATCCTCAACTAATCTGACTGGACTAACTGAATGGCTATTAACACATTATCTTAATATATAAAAATTACGTGTCACATGTTTGTCCGCGATGAACTCCTAAACTACTGAACCGATTTTAAATTTGATTTGCAAACCGTGTGCAATTCGACCCAACTTGAAAGATAGGATAGCTTACATTTCAATTTATAGTCGCAATATTATTTTATTGCAAATTATTTGTCTATTCCTTGACAGTCATAATACAACCATATAAGATGGCGAACCTGTTGACTGGATTGAGTGAATATTCAATAGATGGCGTAACGAACTTAACAACCATATAAGATGGCAATACCTGTTGACTGAATTGAGTGAATATTCAATAGATGGCGCAACGAACTTAACAACCATATAAGATGGCAATACCTGTTGACTGGATTGAGTGAATATTCAATAGATGGCGCAACGAACTTAACAACCATATATCTAGATCGAGGATGTAAAAAAACTGAATATCGTTTAAAACTGCTCGGCACGACGGCGCAGCCGGAGTGCTCGAAATTGAGCAAGTGTTTTAAAGACCAGTTATCCACGAATACTTTACGCTATTTTTTTTCGAGCACGACGGCGCAGCCGGAGTGCTCGACATACACACATATACGCCCATGTATATTTTAAAATAGCTAGCAATTAATAAAATAGATAGTTAGATAGATGTTCCAATTAAATTGTTTTATTATTTCACTTTATACGTAGCGAAGCACGTACAGGGCCGCTAGTAACATATAAAATGTTTAATTTATTATTATAACTATTATTTTCCTTTATTTTCATTTTCATTTATTTAATAAGTACGTCTGCAGTAATAATTTTGGACTCCTGCCCTAGCACTGGTCACCCAAGTTATATTTAGTATATTTTTATTGAGGAAATAAATAAATAAAAAAAAAATAAATAAATTGACATTCGTATGTCGGCTCTGCGCGCCACCTGTATAACATCCGTTAAGACGTACTAATTTTTGTCTAGTGTGGACAGACACACAGAAACATAATAGTGCGGCAAAACCGACCCAAACCAATAGAAAAAAAGTAAAGCAAACTGAGGGCAGTGGGCAGCATCCAAAATAAAGACATCAACAATCGGCAACATCAAGGTGAAAAATAACACATTTCCAGTTAAAGAGATATCTATGGCCGTTTCACACCGATCAACTGTGTCGAATTTATCCGACTTAAAAATTACGCATTGTTAGCAATTGCTGCAGTCGTATATATAATATAGCCATACATCGTATAGAGATTTCTATTGATTTGTCAATTTTCGAATCGACTAAATGTACGTAAAACATTTCCACCTTCAACAGACAGACATATATATTTCTGCATAATATATTATATATATAAAATGTAATGTTAAACTCGGAAACAATTCAACCGATTTTAATGAGGTTTTCACGTGAACAGAACATTTTTGCGTGACTGCAGGGATATATATACGCTAATGTTCGCTCCCAGGTAGCTTCCATAAATTATACGTGGGCTCATAATAGGGTGGAGGGGTTTGGCAAAATCTCACCAAATCAAAGGGGGTCAATGAAAATCCCACGTCAACTTTTTAATTCAGAGAATATGTATTATAATAACTGCAGAAACATTTAAAAATTATAGGATAAATCTCACGTGAGAATAAAAATGAAATTTTATTATTTCCAAGTTTTGTAAGGAAATGGAAGTATGTATAGATCTGATTCCGATTGTATACCCTAAAAACAATTTAAATTTATCCAATTCTGGTCTCTCGGCATTCTTTTATGTTAATTAATACATATGTCCATTGTCCACTCTTTCCGAGCAATAGCACATCTTTGACAAACTGTTAATCTAACCAACGGACACTTACTGAAAGCATGGCGGGTATTTAATATCATGGTTATTACATAACCAAATTTGGTATCAAAGCGCCATTTCACTAGCCATTAAGCCCACCAACGTTGAAGATCGGTGGTCACTAAGGCTTCGGTAACACTTGATGCGTTTGCAAGCGGTGTCCGTATGGAAATTGAATCATTATAATGTTGTAGTATTTCACTCTCTTTGTTTAAATAACAATGAGTTGAATGTAAGTATTGTCTATATTATACAGTTCTATAAATAATTATCACGTAACGAAAGGGCTAACAAATTATGCATAGTAAACGGCATAATATAAATTATTTAATATGTATTCATAAAAACATTCATATTTACTATTACTTACTATTTTTAATCTGTTTTACTTTAAGAGTATTCGTCCCAGCAAATACCCCCTGCACCCTTCATCTCAAATCTTTTCCCCTCGCCTAAAAATGGTTCGCGCTCTCCCGACGCTATTTTTAAAGCTAGAGGGTTCTGGTAAACGCCAAATGAAAGACAAAGAATCAGACTACAGATCCTTCAGGCGAATTTTTTGAAAAACAGTTTCGCCTACGTGTGAAATATTACGTAACTTATTATTTTTTTCAAAATGTTGTAAGTTTTTTCAGGAATTTGTTTTCAAAAAATTCGCCTGAAGGATCTGTAGTCTGATTCTTTGTCTTTCATTTGGCGTTTACCAGAACCCTCTAGCTTTAAAAACAGCGTCGGGAGAGCGCGAACCGTTTTTAGGCGAGGGGAAAAGATTTGAGACGAAGGGTGCAGGGGGTATTTGCAGGGACAAATACTCTTAATAATGATTTAAACTTCAAAGCACAATAAACCTTTTTTGTTTTCACGGTCGTTAACAAAATGGAAGTAGGTATGGTAACATTGTGTCGAAAAATCACGTCCAAGAAGTCGCCACCTCACAGTACTATTACCCTCAAAGCGCAGAGAAACGTAGGTATAAGTTGCGAAAATTTTGTGGTAAATCATACCCAGCACAGACACCTGAATAAAATTCTTTTTGTCGGGGAGTTCAAATTATTTTTCAACATGCTAGAGAGTCCACCATAAAAATGTGTCAAGAGCCTCAATATTGTAGGGCACGCCACTGCGACTGCACTTATGATATAATATGGAAAAAAATGTTCGATGAACATCCCGTATTTCCAAGCAGTCCGTAAGTTTTATTATTTATTGTTATATTATAGCAAGTTCAATAAACGTGTTTTTGTTTATATTAATTAATGGATGTTCCACTATCAGTCTGCACGTGATTGTTGCATTCCGCACTTGTCAAATGAATTATTAAAACATATCAGTCAGTAACTGTACCCAATCTTACGAAACTAATTTAGGTATATAGTATTTTCAAACTGAACGTAAAAAATATCAATTTATTGCACATTTTCCTCAATCGTATTTGAACTTGCGAAATCATTATCTTTTCTTATAAACAGCTTAATAATATTATTATAAACAAAATAATATAGATTTGAATGTGGCTTGTCTGGGTGTTATTGCTTAGAGAACATTACCAATAGTCGTCTGTTACTAATTCTAAGTTTCTAATCAACTACCAGTTACTATCTAAGCAGACACCTGATAGTTAGTGAGTCTGATAAAACTTAAAAAAAAATAACGTCGGTATATAATAATGCATACTTGATTGATTGACTTACTTTTTCTATCTCGGAAAGCGCCGTGCAAGCGTCCGCAAAACAAGTTCGAATGTACAAATCACTATTGTGTCTATCATGATCACACATTGCTTTAGGATCACCATTTAAACTATTCTTGAAATACTTTATCCGTCGTCGTATATTTCATATCAGAAATAATAATAATATCTTCAATTTCAGGCTTCAGCCTCCTCTGACACTGAGAGCTTCCTCGAAGAGTTATGCCATGCTCGTTATCACACTATTAATTACACCCACCGATGCCACAGAAATATCAAACATTGGTACTTGTAATCTATGGTAGTAACCCTTTGAAAAATACCGGAGTAAAAACTTTCTTATTCACTTTTTTAATTCCTATTTTCATGGCAAAAGACACCATATAAGGCACTCAATCACTTTTAATAAAACTTCATTCATCTGTAATAAACACCATAACTTTTAACAAAAAAAATCACAACACTGCAACTGATTCCGTCTCGAAAATAAACAAATTCTTTTGAAATAAATGTGAATCCATTATATCCTGGTCGAAAGCGCCTATCACAAAAAGATACACTGTTGTTAAATAATTGCTACAATTTTTATAATAAAATTTGTATGAAAGAAATGTCTCAGAAAACTACAAATACAATAAAGTTAATTAATGAAAAATTATATTATAAACCTTTAAAGGTTTCATTTATTACTTTATATTAAACAATTGTCCACTTTGTGAACTGTTTCATAATCGTAACAAATCAAAACAATCGTGAATGATACACGTGATAAATACTCTGAAACAATGATAATACTATCATATCAACCTGCGTTCTCAGACTAAAAACAGAAATCATGAAATACATTCGTTGTAAGTAGAATTACAGAAGCAACGAATACGAACGAAAAACACCGAGCGCAACGGACCACCCAGATTGAATTTGTTTACTTTTTTAGGCAAGAATAGAATCGGTTTGAGGGTTGAAATGATTTTAAAAGCAGTTATGTATTTGAAACAGACTTCGCTTTATTTTGAAATGGGAATCTGTAGAATATTTTTGGTATACCTACACTACTTTATTTCCATAGATCTGAATCAAACTGTCACGTAGAATTTGGCTTGCAACAATACTATTAGGTAACTGAACTCAGTAATTACTAAGTACAATATAATTAAATCAAAATAGGTGTCCCCAAAGTAGAATGAAGAGATGCGTTATTCATATAATCACTCATGAAAACAAAATATGACATAGGTATATGAAATTATTCTAGCAAAATATAGGTTATGGTAGCACAACTTTGTATCGACTTTTTACAAACACTTCGAAAACACTGTCTTTGAACGAGGCACTATTAGTACCGTAACTGCGCGTTTTTCGAAAACGAAAAAATCAAATAAAACACATTTAATCGACATTGTGTTATAAATATTGTCATCTCCAAACGCTCCAAACATCTTCAAATACATATTGACATTTCACTTCACTTCATTGCCAAAATAAGAAAAACAAAACTCCCTAAGCGAGTCAGCTATGACCACCCACGATACTTCTTGTGTGGTCTTGAATGAATGGGCCACCCATCTTGCTGATATCGTCAATATCTCGTAAACGGCATGTTTCTCCGCTAAATTAAAATCCTCCACTCGTCTCTTAAGAACTTTCAGGTCTACTTCACTAATCCATTTCATTCACGTTTGTCATCATCACCGACCTAAGTACATTACAAATCGTTTATGTGGAGCGCACTTTTCCATTTATGATTTTATTGTTGTAAAATTTACAAAACTACAATCAACCACTGTACATAATGCGGCATTATGGTTAATTTGTCAAAGCGCAAACCAGTTTTTCTATATTACCGAGTAATTACTTGTGGGTAAAGCGTGTAATGTAGGCATTAATAAAATATTATTGTTATAGGCATATTTTTTATTAGATCCCCCCCCCCCCCCAATTAAACGCTGAGATTATTGTTATTCATCATAACATTTAATGCATGTATGCGGGCACGCCGCACGGGGTGATTATTACTTATTGCAAACTTAATGCAACAAATGCAGCAACACACTTTTACAGTGCTGTGCGTACAATGATTACAGCGCACATATTTTATATGTAGGCGTTACACATAAAATACTAGTTCGTTTAATTAAGAAAAAAAATAGTTATTTGCCAACAAATAAAAATGTTTAAATTTAAACTATAAAACCGCGACGAACTTTAAAGATTTAAATGATGTTATCAAATAATATTATGTATGAAATGTAGGTGTACTTATATAAAAATTTATTTCAATTATCATTATAATGTACCCAATATTATTTAAAAAAGCTCCACTTCAGAAATTTAACTGTCATCGAAAAACTTTTGAAAGGTGGTATAACTCAGATACTTAATTGTTGAGTAAAGTAAAACATTTTTTTGTAATAAATTTTGGTATTGTAGCTATAATTTTTTTTTTATTTCGTCGGTGTTTAGGGCTTGCGAATTGCTACAAAATGAAATAAAAACAAACATGATAAGTCAGTCAGGTACTATTCTACATGGGTGGTCCCTCTTCAATAAAATGCCCCACACATATAGATATAAGCGGTGACCACCCAAGACGATACATTTTTTTAAAATGTCTAAGAAAGAGACATAAAAAACCAACAAACATGAATTGAAAAAAGATATGTGTAACTTGTTTTTTTTTTCCTGTTGTCTGTTGATATAATAAAAGATACTGGAGTATACAAATTGTGGCAATTATATTGCTATATGCAGGGAAAAAAACGACTACTTTGTTTTATTAGAAAGTTGTCGGTCGGTAACTAATTACCGAACGATTCTAATGACTAATTAGGAAGATAACTGAAATTACATATACATTTTTAGATACAGTTCGATGCCAATATTATTTTAATTATTCTTGTGCAAATTTGAGAATTGACAAACCTTCCGACACAATGCACGTTGCATAATGAACGGTTGTATTGTAAGTTGCCTATATTGAAGGGGTTTACTATTTTCACTGCACCTAATCGATTTTTTCAATTGACTGTTTAATCAAAAATAGCTGAAACGCTCGACCAAGTGCTATTACTTTTTAAATAAACAATATACGGCGTTTATTTTTATTTTGAAATACACAATAAAAATAAATACCAAATGTATTAATATTTCAAATAAAAAATAACATTTTGACGTGATAACGTCTTATAAATTGATGAAACACCGGCTGCACGCACGAAAAAGTGTCACGTTCCGCCTGAGCCTGAGCGTGCAAGCGAGAGCGCGGTATAAGCGATAGAGAGGCACGATCGGCCCAAGCGTCGGCTTGTACGCATTTCTCCCTCTTCTCGCGTGACGTCAGAGAGTTCATCAATGTTTCTCTATGACGTTATCACGTAAAACTATCGTCCGTAAACCGACTTTACAGACAACCAATTTTTTTTTTGTCCAAATAGGTATGTAATTTTCCGATTTGAAAACAATATCCAACTATGCCTATAAGTAAAACAGTAATCTTTATAATTTAATTAGATTGCCGACTGTGTATCAATAATTAGATTTATTTATTTATAGTTTTGTACAGATCAGGAATTAATAAAATTGCTTCGTGTTACTTTTGACGTGATAACGTCTTATAAATTGATGAAACACCAGCTGCACGCACGAAAAAGTGTAACGCTTTGTTCCGCCTGACCCTGTGCGTGCAAGCGAGAGCGCAGTAATGTATTATTAAATATGATATTCGAGCGGAATACGTTATCACGTAAAACTATCGTCCGTAAACCGACTTTACAGACAACCAATTTTTTTATTCATCAAAAAAGTAACAGGCAGCAGTTTATTAATTCCCGGTCTGTATAATCCTACCTTACTACCTAATTAATAATAATTGAAAGTAATTCCTGACTCTGTTTCATTAACAAGGTGGGAAATAAGGTTCTAAAGAAAAAGTAACTGAGTTAGAAAATAAGAACATTAATGAAGCATATATTTCTCTGATTACAATATTATGTTATTATATACAATGTTACGTAACGATTTTATAGTAAAATATTACATCATCAACCTTTTGTAAATACTGTAAAGTTGTTAAATGAATTGAGCACCAACCTTTTGTAAAAAAAAAAAAATATTAAATAGAATTTTTGAATTTAAGCTCAAACGCTTAAAAATAACTACAAATCAGTGTTTAGGCGCGACAGCAATATCCGAAACATCTATATGTTACGGTTAATACAAGAAAGTAGTTTATTCGCGAATTAACCGGCTAATACCCGAATTTACCAACGTCAAGGATTGGTTAATTCGGGTTATTAGCCGATTAATTCGCGAATTAACTACTTTCTTGTATTAACCGTAACATATACACACTTGCATTATCTGTGTATCGTGCACAAAGTCATACGGTCGAGTCGATTCTGAAAAACTTTTTAATTCGATTCCTACCGAGGTCTAGTCGTGAATTGCGAAGCTTCATTTTATAAAAATATAAAATAGTTTTTGATAAAGCAACAAGTAAATCGCATACGTACATAATACTTTGAAATTCTTATCTAACACCTTGTGAAAAATGAAAAAAGAAAAAAAGTTTTATTTCGATGTGCGTATAAATTCGGGAGAAGGCAATTTCATCAAAATATAGTTGCAATAAACACACGCAGGTTGGGCAACGGTCAAAATATAGCGTAATAAATAGAAATCTATCGCTCTCAATAATTTTTTTTTTTTTTAAATTAACTAGAATTGATATTTGACGATTATTTATTGCTTCAAAATAATTCAATTAATTGTAAAAAAGAACTTACTTTATTTTGTACTTTAAATACGGTAAATGAAACAACATAAAATGCACATTGTTTTTATACAACACAGGGCAAGTATTGATTGTGTGGTCAAGATCTCTTAGATTATGAGTTTATTTTGAAAAAATAAACATAAGTAACTGAATTTATTGACAATTTATGAAGTTCTTCCATTTTTAACAGTGCGCACTGGACATAAACACTTATTGTCCATTCTAGACAAAATTGCTTTTTGAAAAAAAAAAATTGCTTACAAGCTAAATTTAGCAAGGTTTTCAAATGTCTGGAAACTTATTTGTTGTTTTTTTTTTAATATTAATAATACGTAACTTTTTAAACCAATATTTTTTTACTTGCGCCGTAACTCAAGCACTTGCAGTTTAATAAATTTACTGATAGCATTGTCGACACGCTTGGTTGGTTGTCAAACGTCTAGAATTTATAATTGTTAATGCAGGGTGAGTTTTAAGTTGATGCTTTTTTTTACAGCGAGTAAAAATCAAATAGACGAGCAAATATTTCAAATAGTTTTTTTATCAAAACTCAAAAATAAGAGAGAAACAGCCTTTCGAAGTTTAAATAAATTTTATTAAATTTTCTTTAATTTTGAGGTCGGTCCTGGGGTTATATTATGTCACTATGGAAATATGTTATTATTTTCAAAAATAATTGAGGCACACACAATTCTCTCAAAAACAGAACAATACACATACTTGATAATAACAACTTATTTCCATTGTGACATAATATTATAACCCCAGGACCGACCTCAAAATTAAAGAAAATTTAATAAAACTTATTTAAACTTCGAAAGGCTGTTTCTCTCTTATTTTTGAGTTTTGATAAAAAAACTATTTGAAATATTTGCTCGTCTATTTGATTTTTACACGCTGTAAAAAAAAGCATCAACTTAAAACTCACCTATATATTGTCTATAAAAGAAACTGCCAGTAATTTACTAGTTAGAAATATTCAAAATATAAAACTTTATTTTAATGGCATTTAAATTATTAGTACATTTTTACATAATATTAAAAAAATCAGTCTTAAAAAATCTTGACCGCACAAAAGAGGAACAATACAGCTCTCTGCACACGGGCCAGCTGTTTCACAATCCGAGTTTCAAATCGGTTCTTTGAATCCACTAGAGCTGTAAAAGTAACGAGAAATTGTGTACCCGTATGTATTCGTTACTTAAAGAACCAGTACCCGTTACTTTCGTATCGTTACGTTACTCGGTACTTTTGATACGACATACAATAGTGTACTTAACAGCATCAAGCAATAAGCGCATGTAGCTTCGCATCAAAGCGCGTCGCATACGTGATACGACGTGAGTCATGACTTCGTACTTTATGAATACTTATAAGTATAACACATTGTGTTCGTATAACCGTATCAAACCAATCGAACTGACATGGATACGAAACATGCGAGTAACGAAATGAATTTGTAAGTAACGATTCGTTACTTCGAGTCAGACGATGTACCCGTTACTCAGTAACGAATACATACGGTTTGTCACAATCCACACGAGCGCGACTGAATCTGAATTGGCAAAGACGATTGCTCCTGCCTTACAGAAGAAAAATTTCGCAACGACACGCAACCGAAATTATCTCTCTTTATGCAAACACCGTCGCAGGCGACCGATTTGAAATCAATTTTAAATCGGTCACGTTCGTCCACCTATGCGACGACAGGCATCTCGAACCGGTTCGAAACTCAAACTGCAAAACTGTCGAGCCCTGTGCGCGGGGCCTAAGGCTCGGTACTTTCAATAAACAACAGTACAGAATTTACAAAATAAATTATTGTATAAATAATCGGACTTATATTAAAATTTGAACAGCTATCTACCAATTACATACCCGCTACTGAAATGTTAAAGCCTATTTCTTATTATTATTGGTTTAGAACCCAAAGTGACTTGACTGTTAAAATTTTAATAAAACGTCCCACCACTTCACCGATCAGTTATAAAAATAATAATAGAGCCGATTTTAAAACAAATGACAAGCTGTACAACTGAATTTATAGCAATTAAATTAACATATTTCGCATTTCTGTAAATGTACAGCTTTTTCATTGTAAACAAAATAAAAAAACACAAAGTTTAAAATTATTATTAGATACTTTACCTAACGGGTAAATTTTGTTTCAATAAATTACGAACTGAAAAAAAAATTAAAAAAAGTAATGAAACTACGAAAAAATAACCGTCAATAACTCAACATATTGATTTAATTGAAAAGTTGGCACTGATGCCAACTACCCTTTTAGCTTGAGAAAAAAAAAAACACAATCTTCGAAAGGACAACAATAAACAAAGCCTTTTTTTAATTAGGTAAAGTATCGTATAAAATATCTCTAACACTTGGTGATAATTTTTCTGGAAATTTGATATCAAAAGTGACGATAAGATCTCCTTTTCTGGATGGTTCTTTAGGAAGTGGCAATCCATATCCCTGAAGACGTTTGACTGTCGAAGGTTTAATGATATCATTTGTAAAATTTAATGTCACTTTTTCTCCAGACATAGTTGGAACTTGAACTACACATCCACAAAGCGCCTGCAAAAAAAAAAAAAACGTGCACGTTTAGTGTCCGGTTATTTTAACAATTTACAAACTGTCAGCCGACAATCAGAAAAGTTCCCGGATTACAGATGATTGGCGAATTTTTAATTAATGCGTTGTGATTCAATAAAATTATAGAGGGTCCGAGGAAAGTTTTTTTAATTTAGCGTTTTCTTTTTTAACACTGTGTCGGCTTTTTCAACAGACAAGTTGAGACTAGTTTCCAATCATAATAATAATTGAAACACACTCGATATTATTTATCAAAGATGTCGGAGCATACCTGTTTTAATGATATACTGGCAGCGTAACGTAGATCGCTACCGTCACGTTTGAAAAGTGTGTGCGGCTTATCTCTAATAGTAAATACAATATCTGCAGGAATCTTGTGTCTCGACTGATCCCCTTCTCGCTGGAACGTAATCCTGGTACCTGCTTTCCAGCCCGGCTTAACATTTATTGTCAAGACTTTGTCCTCTTTTTTGGTGGTTCCATCTTGTTGTAATACCCTTCTTGATATTTTCATTTTTTTAACACAACCTTTAGCGATATCTTCCAAACTAACATACAGATCGTGCTCAATTGCCGGATCTTGTTGTTTGTCTTTACCTTTCGGCGAATTGCTGTGAATATTAAACGAATGACTCCGGAAAGCATTGCCCGGTCTCGGTCCCATTCCTGCAACAAAGCGGCATAGCTTTAGAAAACGGGAAAAATTCACGTTTAAATTTCGTTACCTCAATATTCGATAGTACAAAACGCATACACAAATATCATAACAATACACATACCTATCTGAGAAAACGGATCCATGTCTGTGTCCATGGGATCAAAATCAAACATTCTATTACCGCCTGCATTTCCGCCGAAGTCAAAGAATGCTTGAAACGGACTCGATGAACCGAAAAATTGTGCGAATGTTGCTTTTGGATCCCCGTGGAACGTATATGAAAAATTTTGACCTCCTAAAAGAAATAAGTTTTATGAGTCTCGCGTGTTCGATAAATCTTTTGAAAACCAGTCAATTGAATCATTCGTGACACATACCTACTGACGGACCACCGGGAGCACCTCCTTTCAAACCTTCTTCGCCATACGAATCGTAGATGTCACGTTTCTTTTTATCACTCAACACTTCGTATGCTTCGGCAACCTCTTTAAAACGCTCTTCGGCGCCCGGTGCTTTATTTTTGTCCGGATGATATTTTAATGCTAACTTTCTATAGGCTTTTTTGATGTCATCATCCGAAGAGCCTTTCGATATACCGAGAATTTTATAATAATCTTTGCCCATTGTAGCCTGAAAATACAGAATAAATATTTTATCGATGTCGACTGTAATCTTTCTTTAAAATTATTTTCAAATAAAATTTTTTATTTGTTTTTATTGTCATTTTCAACACTATAATGCAAAAACCAAACCCCAATATGAAAATGTTTTCAACTGATTTTACCATATGCACTACAAAACCTTCAGCAAATTGACGTTTGTCATTCCAATTACGTTTTCCATATTTAGATGCAAGTTAAACAAATCGGACAAAATTTAATGAGGTCAAGTTTATGCTTTAAATATCAAAATTGGTGGGACTGGAATAACACAGATTATAAACTAAAAAAAGAACATACGCCAAGTATTTACTATATACGAATTCGTACGTATATATGTACATATATAATACCTATATATATTTAAAAATAAGTTGTCTGTGTACTAAATTTTTCACATATTATAATTATAATTTCTTTAATAATCAAAATGATAAAATCGGTACACTGCAATGTTCTAGATAATTCCAATTCATCTATTAAAATTTCTACATGATAGGAAAGTCCTTGGCTATTAATTTACGTTCATATAAAAATTATGAAAAAAAAGAAGGAAAATGTTGACTTACAATTTATGACAATATTGGCAGCCAAATGAAGTATTAACTAAATAGTAATCACAAACTTCCACTGTATTTTTTTATATTTAAGAAAAACTCACACTTTAATCGCAAATTACTTTACAAGCTTCTGCTTAGGTTTGTTTCAACTTTCAACTAGAGAAAACAAGAGAGGTCAGCACTATATATATAAGAACGTTTGACTTCTAGAAGCTTCTATAAAATTTGAGAACATTTTAGATTCATCAGGTTGGCAATCTAGAATTTTTTTTTAAGTTTGACTCGCTTGCTATCCTTGCTATTTCAGCTGTATGTTCTCTGATTTCAGCTCGTTCGTACACAGTACTTTCTTATGTCAAATTTCTAACCTCAAAGTGGGCACCAGCTTTCGTAAAGGCATGAAAGTGTTTTGAATTTCATCAATTAAAGATGTTTAGTAAAGAGCTTAAAATTAAATCTAATAACCGGCTTAGGGGTTCAGAAAGGTATTTATTTCAAATTTTAGTGTGACTATTTAAAATTTTAAACATTTAAGATACTTGCAGAAAAGGACTTCTTGCCACAATAAAAAGTTATTATCCGTCATTCGAAGCTGGTTTGAACGAATTTCTCCCACAGAAAGACGCATTATCGTGTATTAAACTGACAACACATACAAATCAACTAGTTTTGGTTTACTGCGTTGAAACAAAGCCAATATTCTTTGCAATCGACAATGTCTTTTATCCAACGGTATATAGCCTTTGGAAGTTTCCAAATCATATTAAAACATTTACAATGCATAATGCAGTCTTGACAAAAATAATATCCGGTGCAGATTTAATGTGTCCGGGTGTAATATTGCCAAACACGGCACCCCAAGGAGTTCATCGGTGGGGTACTTTCCACAAAGGTCATGTCGTAGCAATCAATACGGATATAAATAAAGCGGCAGTAGCTGTCGGAACCACTGCATATTCAAGTCAAGATATGTACATGGCAGGTGGAAAAGGTCGGTGCGTGAGTGTTGTCCATTTTATCGGTGACAAACTGAGCGAAATGTGTAACCAACCGATGCCAGACTTGGGAATACCAGATTTTCTTGTATCACCGAACGAGGAAATCGAATCAAGAATGGAAAATATAATCGCTGATATTAACCTTGAATCCGAACCGCAAAGTAATTTGGCCGAAACTGAGCCTGAAGTATCACTCAAAGAATTAACTCTAGATGATAGTTTTAGCGCTGAAGACATGAATGAACTCGTTAGATATTGTTGTTTAAAAGCGCTTTATAAAAATAGCAAGAAATTGCAGTTGCCCATATTGAGTTCTACATTTTTCCGTTGTTATATTGTCGAAGCCTGTCCGTCTAGCACAAATTTAAACATAAAAAGAACAACTTACAAAAAAGTATCAACCTTCCTTGAAAGTATGCAAGCAGAAGATATTTTAAAAGTTGAAACTTCTAAAGGCGTACAAACGGTAGTGTCTATTAACTCGAAACATCCGAGCATTGCCGGTTTCTGTTTAAAATCCGGAGACACGTTCGAAGTAAAAACCGTTACCGATGACAGATCGGAAGCTAGCGGTTCGTCAGTATCGGTGATCGAAACGTTTACTATTACCGCCGCCGTATTTCCCCTGTTCGCCGGGGCTGGATTCAGTCGCGGTGACAATTTAGCCATAGATAAAATTCGAAAATATCTGACCGATTATGTAAAAGAACGAAATCTACAGGAAAATCTAGGCAAAAAGTAAGTCTTTATTAAGATCTCTGTTCACGGATCGATCTGGGCCGAATAATTTCAGTCGGTCAACATTGAACCGAAATCACATCGGAAGTGAAAAGATTTATGCTATTCAATATCTACAAGACGACTAGTTTTTATCAAAATTGCGCTGCATGAGTGCATAAATTAAAAAACAGTTGTGTGGTTTTAAGAAACCACGACGCAAGTGAAACTTTTATTGGATTGTAGGCGTTGGATTGTAGACACTTATCCATCACGATTAATTATAAACAACAATATTCACATGAATACACGAATAAAAACATGTAAACACTGTACAGCACTTGCCCGCATGACAGATTGACTATGTGTTATACATACTACACGGTCAGCTGATGCTAACCATGGGCGCCGCCATATTGGCCTTGGCTGCTCTACCGAGCGCCTACTCCGAACGCCTTTCACTTTACCCCTACTCCGCGGCCGCCTGTAATGCGACATGCAACAGACGGCCAGAAAAATTCGGGGCGATAGAATAAAAGTTTCACTTTAATAAATAGTTTGCTAACAGAATAGAGCTATCTGCTTATTGTGCCCAACTCGTTTAATATACGAAAAACGTAGTCTTCTAACTTTTGTGTAAATCGAAAAGTGCTTTCAATATTTTTAACCCAAATCAACCCGTGAACAAGAACCTTTGCCGGTAACTGCAGTGTCGTAGATATAAATTATTTATAACTATAGTTCTATTTTATAGGTTTATAAAACCCAATAATGTTTTGATAGATATATGCCATACTGCTGAACCAATTACGTGGGAAACTATGTTTAATTGCGTCACTCGCGCCATGACTCCTTGTTATCAAATGGGGGAAAAAGATAAAGTGCACAAAGGCAAACTTGAACCTGTATGCATGGTGGTGCAAACGAGAAGTGGTAACAAAAAGGTAATCTAGCCAATCTATTTACAAAACTTGTCCTCATCGACTGAAACCGTTAAACGTAGGAACTTGAAAATTTACGATTTTCTAACTTCCCGCTATAAAAATAAATTTTTTTTTTTTTTTTCAAAAATCGGGAAGTTATTGGTTTCACCCCGATTTTTGAAAATCAAGTTTTCGCCAGATCTCGACGTTTTGAGGTCCTAGGAAGCTATTGAAACTATTTTGGCGATGATGTCCGTAGGGCTGTATGTGTGTGTGTGTGTGTATATATATGTATGTATGTATGTAAACCTTTTATATCTTTTGAACGGAGTGTCCCGACTGAAACGCGGTTTGCGGCATCTGACGTGATCTTGGTGAACTTAGACTTCCTGAAAATTTGAAATGATTCGGCCCAAAAAATTTTAAGAAATCTTAAAAAAACAAGTTTCAAAAATTTGTTTTTGTAAAATATTTTCTAAACTACTAAACCGATTAATTCCACAAATCTAATCAGCTCTTCTCCTTAACAAACTGCGTCGATTTCAGCAAACCGCATCAAAATCGGTTCGTTTGTTCACGAGTTACCGTGAACGAAAAAATCGTAAAAAAGTGTTTTTTTAAAATGACTCTTAAAATTGTTATCAGATCGATTTTTTTGTAATAAATTACTTTCTTAGGCTAAACTGCGTCGATCACCGCAAACCAGATCAAAATTGGTTCATTTGTTCATGAGATAACGTGAACGAAAAATTAGGAAAAAAGTAATTTTTTGTAATTACTCGTAAAATTCTTATCAAATCGATTTTTTTGTAATAATTTACTTTCGTAGGTTAAAAAAACTGTGTCCATCGCCGCAAACCGCATCAAAATCGGCTCATTTGTTCACGAGATATCGTGAACGAAAATTTCGTAACAAAGTGTTTTTTTTTGAGCTCGAAGAGCTAAAAAATAAACTTCTTGCTACATTTGATATATTTTTGAGCGTTTTGAACTCGAAAATAGCGGGAAGTTACAGGGATGGCCTGCAGGGTCAAACTTCTTTTCAAATTTTTTCTATTACGACGTAGGCGCGCACTGAGAACGGATTTCGAAAATTTAACCCATGAAAGGGGTGAAGAAGGAAATTGGAAAAAAATAGGCTTTTGCCAAAATCGAATCAGAAACACGAAAAACGTGTTCTTTTTTTGTCATCAATTAAAAAGGTTCAGCTGTTTCGCCTTTGTTTTGACATTAACATAAACTATTAAATTTCAGGTAACTCTTGTAGACAATTTGGAACATTATAAAATAAACATATCTGATTTTGCCAAAAAATGTCAACACGGTGTAGGAGCAAGTACGAGTGTTAGTAGACCTCCTGGAAAAAAATCGGATCAGTTATTAGTACAAGGCAATCAGATACTCTTCATTTATAATCTTCTTATTGGTAAGTTTAGATTTGATTTTGTAAATAAAAAATGTATGTATTATACTGATTGTGAAATATTTTCAGAGCAATACAAAATTCCTAAACGTCAAATAAAGGGATTAGAATTCGCTCCGAAGAAAAAATAATTCAAGAAGAATTGTATATCTTACGGATTTTGGTTGTCCAGTTTTCCTCCTTTTTTTGTGTAACTGAATTATAATTTATTATTATTGAATTTAATAATTTTTTATAATATAAAACTGCTGAAAAAACTAGTGTTACTTTACTTTTTACATACTTCTGGCGACGTGGGGAACCGGCAAGGAGGGCAATTTGGAGACTATTTGACCTACAAATATAAAATTTGGTAATCTATAGTCATTCCAATGACACCTTTGAGACACTGCCCCGTTTTGCCCTACGATAATGAATATTATATCTGACTTCACCGAACTAATATAAGCAAATATTTTAGTGGCGCAAAACGGCACAAAGCGAGGACAGCGATGTGTGATAAAAATATTGATCGAATAAAATTAAAAACAACTAAATATCTATCTCTATCTATCGAATGAAACAAAATAAAAAAAAAATTACGGACGATAGTTTTACGTGATAACGTATTCCGCTCGAATATCATATTCAATAATACATAACCTAAATTTTAGTAGCTGTCAAACTATATTTTTACCGACTCTCTATCGCTTATACTGCGCTCTCGCTTGCACGCACAGGGTCAGGCGGAACGTTACACTTTTTCGTGCGTGCAGCTGGTGTTTCATCAATTTATAAGACGTTATCACGTCAAAAATTTAAAGCTCGTAAGTGACGCAGTAAAAAGAAAACACGGTTAGCGTAGGACTTTTTTTAATCAAACATTTTTTATTTATACAAAATATTGTAACTAGAACTGTAATTGTCAAATAGATCCATATAATTATTTTTGTACCATAAAACATCTGCAAATATAGTCATTGAAGTGAAACTTCTATAGCGAGGGTACGTTTGTGAGGCGATAAAAAAAAGTGACATGTCACACGATAGAAATAGATTGAGAAAACAATCAACAAACGACGCACTATTTATGAACTACACGTAGTTTGTTGATTGGGACTGCCACACGACGGTTGAGTAGGCAAAATGGTCAAGAAGTTTCACTTCTACCGACACGACTTAAGCACATATTACTTAGGTTGTTTTTTAAATTATACAGGGATGTCCCAGGCATGACTCCACACGTCTGTATCTCGATTGTTTTTCCAAACAACCTTATCAAAGCGTATATACTAACAAGATATATTATCGATAATATTAATATCTGCGTAGGCTTGGGATCTAGAGAGGCAACTTTCAACTGTTTTTCTTAAATAATACCATAGATAATTTTTTAGCTTTTTACGTTATAAAATTTTTTACTCGCTACATTGTACGGAAGTAAATTCTAATGGCGTTTATGTTGAAAAGTGTAAAAAAGATCTGCCAGAACGGCTAAAAAAATAGCTACGGTGCTATTTAAAAAGAAAAAGTTGAATGTCACTTGCCTCTGACCTATACAGAGATATCATCGTTGATTTATTGCCGTCTCGTTGAGAGTTTCGTCTTATTTACGAATGTATTATAGGCTTCGATGGGATTATTTTAAAGAATAATCGAGACACAGGCTCGGATAGTCACGTACGGTACATTCTGTATACGGTGAGCAAAACAAAATATCGCAATACGTTCACGTTTCCAAATTAAACTAAACATCCACTGGTAAATTGAATACGTTAGGTATTTACAAAAAAATAAAATAAATAAATAAAACAAATCTTATATTTGAACCGATCTGAACTATACTACAGTAAGTTATACATTAATTAAATAGCCTGACAATTAAAATCTAGTAGGCTCATTATAAAAGTAAAGAAATACGATAGAGTATTTCTCACTGTCTTCAATTCAGTCCACCAGTGTGAAATTCAGTCTTAGAACCACGTCATAACAATAAAAAAAATCAACTGTAATTGAAAATAGGAAGTATACAGCAAAAAATCAAAATCCATTTAAGTGAACTAAAACAAATGCTTGGCAAGACTAACAAAAGATACATTTCGCAATATTAGATGTGTTTGTCGGTAATTTTTGAACCTATTCCTGAGCTCCCAAAGCGTCTGTTGGCAACACAGAAAGTCACATCTCGGATATTTTAGACTGTTCGAAATCGGTTCGAGCAATAGGGTTATTGACAAAATTTCAAAAAGTATTTAAAATTAAAGAATAAAGGTATATGTACCCGTAAAAAATATTTTTTCCCATAAATATAACAGATTTGACTCATTATTAGTTGTTTTTTATTTTGACTTTAAATTCTGCGCCAAAACGTCAATTGACCTTGACAGCCATGTTTACTGATTGCCTACGTCACAGTAGGCAATCAGTAAACACTAAGCAAGCGGGTACAATGTGACATATAGCATTATAACCAACAAAGTGTTGCATTTAATATGATTGACAGAGTACAATGAATACACCAGAGAACATACACTGAACAGAGATAACGAATACACATGGCAGTCAGTGGCACTCAGCTACCGGCCATGTTGACTGATTAATAACGTCACGCGCTGTGATTGGTGTTTGAAATCACGTGACACATAGGTTAAAAATCGTGATTTTATTTATTTATTTTAATATATTTAACGCACTTATTTAATAAAAATAATAATTCTAAACGATATTTTAGACCATAAACTTTCATTATAACACAGTTTTATATTTAATTTTAATCACAGTCAATAACCCTATTATAGGCTCCTAGGAGTGCCGTGACCGGATTCAAACAGTTCGAAGAACACGAAAATTCGACAAACAAACAAACAACTGCGTAACACTAGTTCTGTATTGTCGACATATGCTCTGTTAGTTCAGAACTGACCAACAAACACGCTTAGAAACGCCAGTCTTTTGAAAGGACAAGTACATAACTTCTTGATGTAACTGTCCTTTTAGAAGATGATCACAAGTCGAATAAAATTTCACATAAAACCGTAATGCAAAAAGTTTTAAACATATTTAAAATAGAAAAAGCATTTCAAGAAAATTCAAAATACTATGAATTTTTATAATGAATAATGATTTACCTACATCGTAGCGACTTTGCACAAGGCGATTTTTCTTTATAAGTTAATTAATAATGCAACTCGTTTCCATAAATGACAATATACAGGAGGAAATATTGAAAATGAGGTTCGGGCCACGAAGTGTAAATATTAGGCGTTCAAACGGCATAGGTAGGCATTTTCACGACAATGATAGTCCGATAATTCATTTTTCAGACACTAACGGCGCTCTGACGTTCGGGGCGTCCAATCAGAAAATACAAAAGTATTCTTAACTAAGGGAAAAATAATAGCGAGTTCAAAAAATAAACATCGATGATTGAGAATCATTTTTATAATCAAAAATGTATAAATTCGCACGAATTATACAAAATTGTGTCGGTACAATGAATGGCGGCACTCGGTAAATCAAGTGACTTTAGGACGTACTAAAGTTTAAAACATAAGCATCGATGACGTACCGTTTTACGTATCCATCAAATTAAAGTCACTTTTTTAAGACTTCTTTTGAATTCCTAATATCTTACTTCGTGGTTCTACCACAGCATAAAAAAACATCAGCAGCGTCACTCAACTCTCGGCACTTTGATGTTCGTCGGAGAATTTCTGAGAGCTTGAATTTAGCTGTCGGCACAGATGCACCGTGCGGACTTCTTCGTACTGCACGACAGCGAGTGTTTCTGCTGATTATTTCACATGCCAAAACGGGCGTTTATAACAGAACGCGGAATTATTTGAATGGCTGACCTCATTTACAAAAAAACTCGTTCTATATTTTAGTTATAAGCGAAAAACTGCCATGCACACACTCACTGGTGTATTTTCAAGAAAATTACAGTACAATTTATTTAATTTTGACATGGAATTTTCTTATTATTTTCACTACAGAAACTAAAATTAAAAGAAAATACAACTAAAATTATTAATCATCTGGACTGTCATGCTGACAAGTTTTATTGAATAATAGTTAAAATAATCCCCAGTTGCATATTTCATAACATATATATATAAAAAAAAAATACGCTATGTTTGTACTGTTCAGTAATTCTTATTGAAAGAAGTTGTAAGAAATATCGGTTTAAATAAAACTTAAATAAAAAGAAAATCTTATATAATAAATAGCACGTATATTAAGGACCCGCATAAATGTCAGTAAGTTGTACGCACATAAACAATAGACAAACGTTTTGAGTATAACTTTATTGTAAATGCGTGTTTTGTTTGAATGATAATTTTCTTAAAATATAATTCACATCAGATTCACATTATTTAAATGGTTATGAAATGATTGTCTACAGACATAAAAATAATAGTAAAACTATTTCAATAAAAAATATGTAGGATAGCGAATAATTTATAAAATAAATACTATATATACGAGAGTTTCGAGTACAAACAAATATTTAGTACCTACTACATGGTGTTGATGCAACTGAGTTTGTTATACTGTACATATTTTAGTCTTGTGTTTAGGAAATATTTTCTGTTTCTTTATCTATGACACAATTGAATACTGCTGTTAATGATTGCATGGAACATTTTATTATTTTATAGTATTTGATTAGCTGGTTTATGCTGCACAAACTGAACCGTTTATTTGATCAGTACATTCACTATATTAAGACAAAAGTAAATCAATGTTTATTCGTTAGGTTTGCCACCGCAATGCAAGATTATTACTACCACCGCTTAAGCAAAATAGGGGTTGCGATTTTGTTTTATTATTTATCAGTTCATAAAACGCAGTCTAACCAAACGTAAACGTCTGTATTTTTATTAAAACACGTCGAGTTATGATATCTGTACAAATTATCCGTATTACTATCGACACGAGGACACATCGAGCGACGGCAATGACTGTAATATAAAAAAAATACGACAAACTTCACACTGCGACGTTCCATTTCGGTTACAATTAACACTTTGTCGTTCTAACATTGACGTCGGTAATATCGTTTTCTTGCTGACTTTGCACATATCCGTTGGCCGTCGGTAAACTCGGACCGGGAGGCACGTCGTGATAGGTTGCCGTACGGTACTGAGGGAACGTAATTACGCGGCCCCGTACTTCCGTTCCCGTCTCGAGATCTGAGCAGCCGTCTAAAGAGAAATCGTCTTCTTGCGCCGCGCGCAAAGGAGTCGTGGCTTCGGCTTCCTCCGACGGCACGCCGCCCGTCATCGTCGCCGCCAGAGCTTCTTGACCGTCTCGGCTGTGATAAAAAGACACTCGAGAAAAGTCCGGCAACGCGTCCGCTAACAGAGTCTGTTCGAGCTCTAAAAACGAAGGTCTCGTCGACGGTTTATGCTGCCACGTCAGTCTCATCAGATCATACAATTTATCGGGACAGTTTTCCGGCCTTTCCATCACTCCTCCGTCGATGACGTAACGCAACACTTGGTCGTTGGACAGACCCTGGTACGGCTGCGAAGCCAAAGTAGCCATTTCCCACAACACTACTCCGTAACTCCAAACGTCGCTGGCACTCGTGAAAACGCCGTCCTTTAAGCTTTCCGGCGCCATCCATCGTACCGGCAACAGTCCTTTCGTTCCTTTCCGATAATAGTCGGTCTCGTAAATATCTCGCGTCATTCCGAAGTCTCCTATTTTTACGGTGAGATCTTCCGCTACCATGCAATTGCGAGCTGCCAAATCGCGATGAACAAATTTCTTAGCTGTCAAATATGCCATTCCGTCGGCTATTTCAATAGCCATTTGCAAAATACGTTTCAGAGACGGCGGCGTCATAGCGGGATTAAAATTGTTTTCTTCCGGACGATGTGACCGAAGATAAGATTTTAAATCGCCGAAAGACATGAGTTCCATTACGACTAACGTCGGATGATCTTGCGATACGACACCCAGCAATCTCACCACGTGCGTCGTATCGAACGCCTTCATTACCGACGCTTCGTTCAAAAACTCTATCCGTTCCCTAAGTGCAGAGACAAAATCATTTTATTTCAATCTTACGAATGCGTCGAGGACTCGCGCTATGATCGTTATTCGATCTACTCGGTTATTTCTCCGAGTACAGTAATAATAATAATAATAATTTTATTCCACGTAAAGAAAAAATACATCACGTACAAAAAAATCAATTATGAATTTTCGAACCCTACTCGGCTATTGCCAGTGCTAAGGTTGGATTATTATGGACGTACGCGACAGTGAGTATATACTTAAAATTACAGAAAAAGGAAAAAATAAAAAAAAAATCATATATATTATTACGCTAAGGTTTAAGATGTTTGCTTCCCTTTTTAGAAAAAACCACACAATTTCTCCACATAAATTATATATCATTTTACAGATAATTGCTTGCTCTACTGACATCGACAACTAAAAAATGTATTATTGCTATTGTTTTTGTAAATTAATTAAACTCTGAACAACGTCTGCCATCTGACAACGTAACGTTAACACTTCGATCTGTCATCTGACCTTCATATTGTAAATACTGTATACTGCCATCTGACGGGCAACGCTAAACAACGCTTTTGCTACTTGCGCCTCTATATGACAATTTTAGTAAAATATTTCTTCGATCTGTCATCTGAGCTTCATATTGTAATACAACAAAAAGAAGAACGTTATAAGCAGTGTGCAAAACTAGAAACGAATTGAATACCTGCAATCATATTTAAAAAATAATTTTGTAAAGTGATAATTATTATACTTATTTAGTGCGAATAATTCGCACAGGTCACGCTAGTATAATAATAATAATAGCAAGCAAATGATACATTTTGTTTTTTATTTAAGAAGTTATTGCGGATAGTTGAGGATTAGTTTAAGATATTATAAATGATTTCAGACTGTTTTCTGTCGCATAACCACCTGAATATTTTTTTATTAAAAGTTCTAATGTTTCAAATTTGTTTGGTGTAGCCTTTAAGTCGTCTACTTCGGTATGTTTCATTCAGCCAGCATTCCGACAAAACAATGACATCAAATTCAATATCCAATGCTCGTATAGCAATATCAATAACTAGCGTGACCTGTGCGGATTATTCGCACTAAATAGGTATAATAATTATCACTTTACAAAATTATTTTTTAAATATGATTGCAGGTATTCAATTCGTTTCTAATTTAGCACACTGCTTATAACGATCTTCTTTTTGTTGTAAAAGAAATATTTTGCTAAAATTGTCATATAAAGGCGCAAGTAGCAAAAGCGTTGTTCAGCGTTGCCCGTCAGGTGGCAGTATGCAGTATTTACAATATGAAGGTCAGATGACAGATCGAAGTGTTAACATTACGGCGTCAGATGGCAGACGTTATTCAGAGTTTAATTAATTTACAAAAACAATAGCAATAATAAATTTTTTAGTTGTCGATGTCAGTAGAGCAAGCAATTATCTGTAAAATGATATATAATTTATGTGGAGAAATTGTGTGGTTTTTTCTAAAAAGGGAGGCAAACATCTTAAACCTTAGCGTATTAATATATATGATAGTTCATCAAAATTCTTACTGATGCTTCTAATATTCAAGCCGATTACCTTCAGTGATGTATTTATTGATAAAAGAGATCTGATGTCATTTGGTTGCAATGTTGAAATATGATGAGTGAATAAAAAGAAAAGAAGAGTTATAAGAGAAAAAGAAAAGAAAAATGTCCCGAAACAACGACGATTACCGCGCAAGTTGATGCGCGTACTTCGAGTAATCTTTGCAACTGATCAGAAACAGTGCAACTTCAGAGTTCGCGCAAGTCGGGGTATTACTGTACTCAATTTGATCGAGCATTATAGAAAGATTAGTCCACGGTCTCTCTCGGATATACTCGCGGACCTCGGTTTAGGAAATACTGCCGTAAACGATTGTTTGAAGTAATTTTAGCATCTTTGATGTGTCGACATTGCATTTTTATATTTAACAAATAAAATTATTAATATTGTAATTACAATTTTACAAATGAAAAATAATGTGCTACGCGATTGCAGGAAAAATTTGTATTAAAAAAAAAGAATACCTGTCCGTAGCATGTTCATTAACAGTTTTGACAGCGCATCGTACTTCCGGTTTTCCTTTGACAACATCTCGAGCGATACCTTCGTAAACCATACCGAAACTGCCTTGACCCAATTCGTGTAATAGTTCTATTTTCTTCCGCGGTACTTCCCAATCATCGGGCACGTAGGCACACGTACTAACATATTCCGGATTGACGGAAGCTATTAGTTTCATGTTTGGTACGCTGGGAATATATTTTTTCCTGAGATATATAAACGCAGCGATACCAAAAACTACCACCTGAAATAGAAATTATTATGAAAAAATCGCTATGACTTTCCGCGTTCCAAAATTATTACAATATGGGATTTGTCAAAAAGACCTATACGATACTTAAACGTGATTATTATAGGGCTTGTGTTTAAACACCGCCCAAAAAAGTACCTATTTTACTACCAAAAAAATTCTAAACGGTTACCAAAATGGATAAATGGTCACCAAATAACGTTTCCTAAAATATTATGAAATAAATCCAATTTTTCGTATTATTGACTGCCATAAAAATATATGGACGCCTTTAAAATACACTAAATATTATATATTGTCACTACTTAGATGTTACCAATTATGTTATACCATGAGTTCTAATTTGGTAATTTTTGCTAGGCTAAAAAAGCTAACGATTGCTAGAATATTTCCCAAATACCAATTAATATACTGGGGTTCCCAAACGTACGTCGCTTATTTATTGTTATATGAAATTCACAAAATATACTGGGGTTCCCAAACAAACGTCACTTGTTTAGGCTAGGCGTATGCTGAGAGGCAGGCAACGCAGGCCGCGCAGCGCAGAGCGGAGCAGATTTTGTAAAGCATGGAACGTCATTGAGCTACATACAGGGTGTCCTATTAAGAATGGGACATAGAACAACCGCAGATTCTCCAATTCAAAATAAAACGATTAAGCGAAATATGCTTAGATAAAATGTTACTCGCTCTACCAGTGGCGTACGGCAGGAGTAAGTAATGCTTGTACCCCTTCTAAATGTTACGCCGCTGTCTAAATTTTAATTTTGACTATAATTTTAATTTCTTTGATATTTTCTAAGTCAATAATGTACACTTGTTAGTTTGTTGTAAAGTCATTTGTTTTCGAGATATTCGCAGTTAAAGATAGATAGACATGTACTTTTTATTTGTATTATTATTAATAATATTCATTTTTACAATTTTGTCCTAAAAAAAACTGCGAATATCTCGAAAACCAATGACTTTACAACAAACTAACAAGTGTACATTATTGACTTAGAAAATATCAAAAAAATTAAAATTATAGTCAAAATTAAAATTTAGACAGCGGCGTAACATTTAGAAGAGGTACAAGCATTACTTACTCCTGCCGTACGCCACTGGTAGAGCGTACTGAACTAATTTTTTTATTGTTAGGTGCATTTTATGATATTTAACAAGTGTGCCGATTTAAGTAAAATTATACGGTGTATTAAAAAAATTATGGACATTAATAATTTTCCAGTTTTCAACTTCAACACCCCGTATTTCGGAAACGAGTAACATTTTATCTAAGCATATTTCGCTTAATCGTTTTATTTTGAATTGGAGAATTTGCGGTTGTTCTATGTCCCATTCTTAATGGGACACCCTGTATACTGCAGCGCAGGCACGTGCGGCTCAGATGTGTACAGTAACTGCCCTGCTCTGCGCGGGCTGCGTCGCCTGCCTGTCAGCATACGCCCACCCTATTGTTGTATGAAGTTAATTAAATATTATTTAAAAAAACCAACAAAGTCAAATCAAAATATGTTTTTGTAGAGTCGTAGGCACTTATAGGTATAACATTAATTTGTTCTTATAATTTAAAATAAGAAAAATCATTATCATTGGATCAACAAATTTCATTAAAGTAGTCTGGGATCAAATAATGTATTTTGGATGACGTCAAACTACTTTGGAGTAAGATTTTTGGTAGTAATATTAATCTTTGAGTTGGACAGAATTTGGTGATCCATTTTAGGAATCAAAAATAATATTTTGCAAGGTTTGCGATTTTTCTGATGTTATTTCATTTATTTTGGATCATAATATTATATAGTACTTTAGGGCCCTTTTAATAAAGTCAATTGATTTTTTTTGGAGTTGTTTATTTTATTTGGTGCCTAGGCTTAGAGTCTTAAAAATATTTTTGGTGATCGTCTAAATTATACCCTTATTATAGGTACAAAATATGCATATATTTACAAAATCGCCTATTCGATTAGCACCGTAACTTTATTGAGAAAAACATATTTTTAAAAAATTATTCACATCGCATTTTTACTACACTTACACTAACGGCACAGCTTCCAATTATATAACATTTAGCCGAAACCAAAAGGGAATAAGCAGTGATCGAAAATATAAATCCCGCGCGCGATTTCCAACCTAAATTGTTGTACGGTTAGGTGAAATTTGTTGCTTTTGATTATTTCGTTGCCAAAACCAAAATCTATTCTGGTTAAGCCGGCCCAAACAGTCAGTCCGAAATAAAAAACAAGATTTTTATTTGTACATACCAACAGCATGCCTCCCAAAGCGCCAAAAATTATTTCTAAAACTGAACTGTTCCTTTCGGGGACAATATAGAAATTCTTCACCGGTGAATTTCCGCCCTTTCCCGACAGCGAAACGGGCGTCACTTGTACGCTGTAATTTCCCGATAGTAAATTTTTCAATATGTAGGACTGATTCGATTCGTGATATTGTTTACGAGTTATGCAAACAGTTGTTGGTTTCACCTGAAATTTTAAAAATGACAATCGTATAGCTAGCTGTACTTTTTGTTTTTCAAATAAATTTCTAGTCTGTAGCTCACGTTTTCGACATCCAAATGTTTATATTCGATGTGATAAGTTAATATCAAACCGTTGGGTTCGTTCGGTTCTTCCCAACTGACTCGGACCATACCTTTACTTTGATTCGCTTGCAACGGCGATACGTGTAAAGTCTTAATATCATCGGCACCGCCTAAAAAAAATTGTCAGTATACGATTTTCACGTTCCAAAATCATTTTTAGTGGAATGTTCCAGAAAGTTCTTATACAATACAAAAATGATATTGCTATATACAGTGTAACCTCTTTATAACGTCCTTCGTTATAACGAAAAACTCCCTATAACGTAGAAAGTTTTACAATTTGGTTGGTTTACCTTAAAATCCATACATTAATACCCTCTTTATAGCGCAACAGTCATTCTCTATTACGAAGAAATATGTTCATATTTAGGCGTCAGCAAATGTTTACATACGTAAAGAGGACGATTATGAACCATCATCATCTATTCAACATGCACTTGATGCCGCTAAACTTATCGAAAAATTCCTATTGCTTAATGAAGATGATTCCACCACACCCAAGACACGCATAAGATACTTAATAAAATACAAAACAAATATTGGCATAGCAAAAAACGTCAGGCAAAGTAAACAGACTATATTATGTGTTTAGAATAAATTAATTAGGTGAAATTTATTTTTTTTTCTTCCCTCCATATAACGAAAAAAAATGCTCGGTCCCTTGAGATTCGTTATAAAGAGGTTACACTGCATTTTCAAAATTAAAGATCCGAAGACTATAGGGTCGGAGTTCTTGCCGAGACAAGCATTATAAAAAAATCTCAATACTAGGAAAGATAATTAATGTAAAATAAAAAAAAAACGAAATTACTTTTCGGTTTTGTGCGTTCTGAAATTATACTCTCGGTACTGCAAGTGTCGATTTCAGTCTCGTTACCCTCCGCTTCCCGGCACGCTTGGACCTTGATTTGATATTCCGTAAAATGTCGAAGATTTTTCAATACCTTCTTTATTTCTCGTACTTCGTAGCGGAACGAACCTTATAAACAATTCAATTAATTTTCTTGTCGTCCAGTATTTATTTTGTTAATCTTTGTAATAATTGTATTGAAATGTTATGTAACAGAAATTATAAATAGTTTGAACCGTTTATGTATACTGGGTGCGGCAAAAGTTTGGAAACGGTCCAATATTTCCGGAGGGTTAGGTTTGCGAAAAAAAAGTTTGGTACAAAAGTTGATTGGTTTTCAGTTTGCAATCGTTTGGTCACTGAATGATCCCCCAACCCCTCACCCCCCACGTGGGGGTGAGGGTGACTTTGAAATTTCAAATCGCGACCCCAATTTTTTTTCGCGGATTCGGGTTCAGAGAGCAAAATTAGGCAACTTTTGTTCGAAAAATTTTTCGGCCAAAAGTTGCCTAATTTCTCTCTCTGAACCCGAATCCGCGATGCGAAATTTCCAAGTCACCCTCACCCCCACGTGGGGGGTGAGGGGTTGGGGGATGATTCAGTGACCAAACGATTGCAAACTGAAAACCAATCAACTTTTGCACCACACTTTTTTTTCGCAAACCTAACCCTCCGGAAATATCGGACCGTTTCCAAACTTTTGCCGCACCCAGTATGACAATAAAGTGATTTGACATCGAACAAAACGGTTCATAATTTACAATCTTTTCATATCAATAAATACTCACCACCGTTTTTATTCTCGTCGTTTTTTGTAGCCGATGCCGAAATTATTCTATGTGTCGAACTATCCGGATATCGATCCTTTTCTATTTCCTCGAGTTCATTTTTTGACAGAGCAGCAATGGGTATCTCTCTTTTATGCCGATCTTCATCTTTATCTTTTCTGTAACAGTTATCGGTATAAAACAAACGACGGATCCGTTTTAACAAAACGAATACGCATTTTTACTGATAAAATTACCTCTTCACGTAAACGAGGTTATGTAATTCATCTTCAAATTTTATATGCGTTTGTATTTCCTTTTCAGCGACAGCTATCGTTTGCTCGGGCGGATTATCGTTTGGCGGGCACTCACAAGTGTCCGTTTTCTCTGCTTGTTTAACGGCGGGCTTCGGTGACACTTTGGCGTTCAGCATTAGGTCCGGTGCTTTGTAAATTAAATAAAATTTTGGTAAAACTGTACAAATAAAACAAACGAAAAGTTTATAATACTTACGCTCTTTACAATAGTCTCTTTGTTCTAGAAATGTTCTATCGTTTTTTTCCCAATTGCCCGATACAATATAAAAAGTTAGATTTCCGTTAGGCTTGTCTGGCGGTTCCCATTTCACAATGAGAGTATCACTGGCGTTTGACTGAACGTCCAGATTTTTTGGAACACCCGGTTCTGCAAACAATTTTGAACGACGGATATAAGAAGAAATTAAAATGTGCGATGCCGAGTTGTAATTAAAAAAAATTGGTTGTCTGAAAAGTCGGTTTACGGACGATAGTTTTACGTGATAACGTCATAAAGAAACATTGAACCATACTCGTAAAGTGTTGAAAAATAACTTTTTTTATTTTTCACATTATACATATACGTTTCCAAACATTTATTTTTACATATTTAAATAGTAAAAATAGAGTTCTAACCAACTGTAGAAACGTTTTTTAAATATAATGAACCGTTTTCAAAATAGACGCAGTTTTAATAAACGGGCGGTCGGGTGGTGTGGATTTTTCACTCCCTGTAAGTATATATACGAGCGAACTATGGCAGTCTATTGGAAGTTTGTGTCTTGTGATCTTTAATAAATAAATTTTTGTAGCTGTCAAACTTGGCCTGATCGTGCTTCTCTATCGCTTATACTGCGCTCTCGCTTGCACGCACAGGGTCAGGCGGAACGTGACACATTTCGGAACGTGACACTTTTTCGTACATGCAGCCGGTGTTTCATCAATTTATAAGACGTTATCACGTCAAAAATTAAACGGTATATAAAACTCTATTTTCTTTCTAGGTTTTCGATGCGTTTTATTAAAAATGTGAATCGCATTATGACGAAGTCGGGTCAGTCGGCTATTTACCATAATTTTTTATTGCATAATTTCATCTCGATCGGTAAATGAGAAGTAGGTGAAAAATCGATTGCAAGATTTGAAACAAATAATATATAAACAAATATACGGAACGTTTAAAAACAGCACGCCGATTGGATGTCGCGAAACGCCTCGTCGCTTTGGTTTGCTCGAAGCTTTTTGTTTTAAATATACAGGCTGTCCCATTAAGAATGGGACATAGAACAACCGCAGATTCTCCAATTCAAAATAAAACGATTAAGCGAAATATGCTTAGATAAAATGTTACTCGTTTCCGAAATACGGGGTGTTGAAGTTGAAAACTGAAAAATTATTAATGTCCATAATTTTTTTAATACACCGTATAATTTTACTTAAATCGGCACACTTGTTAAATATCATAAAATGCACCTAACAATAAAAAAATTAGTTCAGTACGCTCTACCAGTGGCGTACGGCAGGACTAAGTAATGCTTGTACCCCTTCTAAATGTTACGCCGCTGTCTAAATTTTAATTTTTTTGATATTTTCTAAGTCAATAATGTACACTTGTTAGTTTGTTTTAAAGTCATTGGTTTTTGAGATATTCGCAGTTTTTTTAAGACAAAATTGTAAAAATGAATATTATTAATAATAATACAAATAAAAAGTACATGTCTATCTATCTTTAACTGCGAATCTCTCGAAAACCAATGACTTTACAACAAACTAACAAGTGTACATTATTGACTTAGAAAATATCAAAAAAATTAAAATTATAGTCAAAATTAAAATTTAGACAGCGGCGTAACATTTAGAAGGCGTACAAACATTACTTACTCCTGCCGTACGCCACTGGTAGAGCGAGTAACATTTTATCTAAGCATATTTCGCTTAATCGTTTTATTTTGAATTGGAGAATCTGCGGTTGTTCTATGTCCCATTCTTGATGGGACACCCTGTATAGATACTTACTTCCTGGTTTTGTACGAAAATACTGAATTGGACTTTGAGCACCGTTTTTTTCTGACGCAATGGTGTACGTTTCCACATAGTAGGCATAGCGTGTGTAAGGCTGTAAATGGGTTAATGGACGATCGATAAGGTCAATATCGGGTTTGCTCGTAACGTCACTCGTATGCCACCTAGAACCGTAATATATTTAATAATAGTAATACAGTAGAGACGCGATAATCCGGACTAATTAAAACACAGCTGATCCGGATTATCAAAATGTCCGGATTACTGGATGTAATTTTAATTATCAAGAAAACAAACTAAAATGTTCATATTTTGCGGCTAACTGTTTATTTGAGGCTCCCTTTTTTAATTTGTCAAGAATTTCGTTTTTTACTTGCAGTGATAAAGTAACGTGTGATCGTTTACGCGGCGCCATAGTGCGTTCTCTATGTATTTCTATCTGAGTTTGCAACGACTACATACATACTAAAACCACCTAACTTCTCTCACTTCTCTGACAACAAATATGTATGTAACTGTTTGTAACACACCGCCGGCCAATAGTGTTGACGCAAATAGTGCCGGTACAGCTACCTAATAACTAAGTATCATGATCCGGATTACTGAAACTGGAAAAATCCGGACTACAATGTACATAATACTATCAAACGACTGTCCGAATTACCAAAGAATCCGGATTATGAAGGTTCGGATTAACGCGTCTCTACTGTAATAATAAGCAACTTAGTGAGACGAGTATTTTTTAAAATTTCATGAATTTTATATTGTTCTTTTCAGGTGAAGTAGTTAAGAAAAAGAATAATCATAAAACATACCCGTCTCCGCCGCATGCATCTCTCGCGTCATAAACCGTAAGATTTTCTTTATCAGTTTCCATCCAATATACCACATAACCTAGCAAAGCCCTTTCATCTGTCATTTCAAATTTTTTCCAAGATAGAAGTGCAAATTCACTCGTAACTTGCGTGAGGGTGACATTCAGTTGTGTGACATTGCCTGAAAAACAAAAATATGATAATCATAGTTCAACAGATGCGAGATTTCTTCAGTTCTAGTTTTTCTCCACCTTTGAAAAATCTGAAGAAACCGTACTTGAAGCAAATAAAGACAGACAAGTACGAGGGTTCATTTAACAATTGACAAATAATAAAGGTCAAGTTTTTCGCGTAAAAAAATCCACATAAAATTATAAATTAATGATTTTTGGATTTTTTCTTTTCTTGTGCTACGAGACCTTCCGTCGCGGCAAATTTCGAGATTTTAGGTCGACGGAAAGTACGCGTTTTGACGAGCGAATCGACGAAGTCGACTTAGGGCACGCTATCGAGATGCAATTTTTGGCCGTAGGCTGCCGAGCCCGATTATTCAGTCAGACTCAAATATTATACTTACAAGGAACTTTTTCACCGTTTGAATTCGGAGCGACTTCGAGTTCAGTAAAATTCTCGAGTTTTGCCACTTTTTTTAATTTCTCAATTTTGTACAAACATAACTTTGGATTATAGTGAAAAAACAATTTTCCTTTTTTTATTTCCAACGGTGCATTAGTGAAGTTTTCGGGCCATGTCCACAATTCTTTTAAATTTTCGTTGTCCAACACCACTAAACTGTATCTGCAAATATCAAAAAGAAACAATATATATTATAATTAAAAACATCGCTACACTGCGCAGCAAATAGATTATCACTTACTTTCCACTCTCTAGTGTATCTCCACCAATTACTCTGAGTTTTGAAAGAAAATCTAGAGAAACTAAAGGAAACGATCGAGCGATCTTTAAATAACCAGTTATCTCTTCAATTTGATTTAAATATTCATGTAGCTCCTTGACAACATTACCTTAAAACAAAAATAATTTCATCGCTTTTACAATCATAGTCGCAATTGGTAATTTTTTTATTAAACAGTAGAACTGCGGTTATCCGTTATCGGTCGACTAATCCATGCGTTACGATCGATTAATTATCGAGACAAAACGGTGATCCGTACGGCCGATTATCCGCGAGACAACTCGAATGCACTCTCTTTAAGTGTTGTCGAAGTAAGTAAGCAGTATATGCACTTATATATTTGTACTCGAAAGCTTTATTTTCACGGTTTCGAGACATTATCATTATCGGAACCGCTCAGCACGGCCAAGGGCCAGTGTGTATACGCATTGTGTAACGAAAACTCGCAAATTAGAAACTGCATCTGACGGCCTGCGAGCGACTTAATCGCGACGCAAAAAGTAGCATATGTGCGCCGGCTCTAATCGAGGTTCTACTGTGATGACGCATTCTTAAATTTTAATTTTTAAATACGTACGTCCACCTCGCATTTGTATTTCTATGTTGCCTTCAATGACTGTACAACCCTGAAGCCGTTTAACTTTATTTAAACTGTCTACAATTATACTTGGACATTTTTTTGGACACGTTCCTAAAAAAAAATTCGAGTTCATTAGCAAATCTACATTTGTTTAGAAACTCAAAACAGTCGACAATACAGAGTATTTATGTGTTCTAAAAAGGGCCCAAAACCGATTCTGTATCAAAATGAAAATAGTGAAACATCAAAACTTGATAAACAATAAGATAAAAAAAATTTACCGTCACACTTTTTACACTCGAGTCGGCCATCTTTATACTTTTCTTCAATATAATTAGGAGGGCAATGCAACAGACAAGATCCATTAAAAGGTTTGTACGGATATTTTTCTTCGATAGCATGATACAATTCCTGAGGTTTTCCAATTCTTCGACATTCGTCTTCCGTAACGCATCGTGTATTTAAATACTGGAAAAAAAACAAAACAAAACAAATGCAATGCGATAAAAACTAAAAATGAATAAATACTACAGGGTGAGTCAGACCACCCGTATCAGTCGTTTTTTTTGAAAACGGTTAGTCGTAGAGAGTTGTGTCAAAAATCTGTATTATAAAACCCCTAATGAAGAATCGAATGGTGATATTTTTCCCCCCCGGAAAGGTCGGCTTCCCTGTTAGTTTGCTCCGGAGTTCTGAACATTCCCGAGCAAACTAACAGGGAAGCCGACCTTTCCGGGGGGGAAAAATATCACCATTCGATTCTTCATTAGGGCTTTTATAATACAGATTTTTGACACAACTCTCTACGACTAACCGTTTTCGAAAAAAACGACTGATACGGGTGGTCTGACTCACCCTGTATATTGATTTTAAAGAGATTTTGTCTGTTTTATTCTGTTTAAGCGCTCTGAAAAGTACTTACCAAAAAATGATCCGGTGAACATTTTGTCGAACAAAACACATGACTTTCAAAGCTGCCCGTAACTGTACGAGCATATCTACACACGTGGCAATTTGTTACATCGTGACCGCTGCATCCGCCCAAGCACAGATCTGAACAACACGTTCCGTTCTGCGTGCACGAGTTTCCTTTGCATTTATCCGGACAAACTGAATAAATACAATAATTTAAAATAGAATCGGAAACACATGCATTATTTATGAAATTGCAACAAATAATACGTTTGGCGCCGAGCTGACTGTCGGGCAAAGCCGCGTGTCGAATAACAGAAGAATCGGCGAATATTACGCCGACGGTGATACCGAAAAATCCGAAATTACTTCTGATTTCTTCGAGTTCGAACTATAGATACTTTGCGAATAACTACTTACAAAAGCCCCCCGGTCACTTTTTTTTATTAAAACATGATAATTAAAACTATTCGCCCTTCGGCCAAACAAACATATTCGGTATACGGTCGAATAGTAAAAACGCTGCCGGATATCCAGAATAGCAAACACTCGGCGAACATTTTTGTTGCGGCTATAGGTAATAAGTTCTTTTTATGTATAAAGAGATCCGCTTACTTTTTTGACAATGATTTAAATTCCAACAAAGGTGTTTTCCAGCGGGCGAACCTTTCGTATCAGAATATTCTCTCATGGGACAGCTTAAGGCCGATGATTCTTTCTCATCGCCGGGGCATAGAGGACATTCGTTTTCAGCTTTGTTTTTCTGTGAAATGAATTACCATTATAATTAAGTTCAATATGAAAATTGTTCCAATCCCTAACACAATGAAATCAGCTTCAACGTTGACGGAAAAAAAACTAACTTAAAGAGTATTCGTCCCTGCAAACACCCCCTGCACCCTTCATCTCAAATCTTTCCCCCTCGCCTAAAAACGGTTCGCGCTCTCCCGACGCTATTTTTAAAGCTAGGGGGTTCTGGTAAACGCCAAATGAAAGATAAAGAATCAGACTACAGATCCTTCAGGCGAATTTTTTGAAAAAAAATTCCTGAAAAAACTTACAACCTTTTGAAAAAAATAATAAGTTACGTAATATTTCACACGTAGGCGAAACTGTTTTTCAAAAAATTCGCCTGAAGGATCTGTAGTCTGATTCTTTGTCTTTCATTTGGCGTTTACCAGAGCCCTCTAGCTTTAAAAATAGCGTCGGGAGAGCGCGAATCGTTTTTAGGCGAGGGGAAAAGATTTGAGATGAAGGGTGCAGGGGGTGTTTGCAGGGACGAATACTCTTAAGAGAAGACCCTTTATTTTCTCTTAGTCCAAACCAGGCATGCGCAATCTTAACTCATCTCATCGCGTGATGCAGGAGTCGGGGTACTGACGGTTGTGAGGCGCATTACAAGCGCAGACTTATTCTACTGTCAAAAAAAAAATTGCACTCCGGGAGTGCCGGCAGAAGTGAAAACTTGAATATTAACGTCTTACGAATTTTCGATCAGGTCACGTGTCCTGACGCGAGTTTAACATTTTTCACCCATTACAAACAAAAAGTGTACAACGTTGCTAAAGAAGTTTTCACTTAAAAAAATCGAAAAAACAATTATAAACTCACATCAAGGTAATTAATATCTTTGTCGTCCTTTGTGATTCGTGACCAATCTATTGTATTTACGTAACACAGATTAGGATTTTTTGCAATACACACTGCGCCACGTTCAATGTCCGTTAATGAATACAATCCGATTTCCTAAATAAATAAGCATTAAGTTGAGTAACAATTTATTAATATGGTCGATGTTACAGAACGACTTCATTGTGTGATAAATATTAAATACCTGAAGATGCGTCATTTCGTAAAGCACAAGACCATAATTGTAGAGCAGTTGTTGACCTCGAATTACGGCTAAATTCGGAAACAGCTGACTCAATGTACGCAAGCCGTTTACTCGATATAGCAGTAGATATCCTGTGATTTCTCTAAGTTCCGGAAATGTTAAATTCGTATGGTGAGCATCGGTGTTATTGTCAAACAACAAAATATGTAAGAAACCTTCTATAACACGGCATCCTTGCAATTTTCTAAATGAAGATGCGTCATTCCGTATATCTAAGCTCCGACATACTAAAAAAAAATTTTTTTTTTAATATTTATAATGGCTCATTCCATCAAGCTACAGTAGAACGCCGATTATCCGAACGCCGATTAACCGAATCGCCAATTATCCGAATCGGTCCTAAGCGTAATATAAAAAATTAAAACCAAGTAATTTTTCAATAAAAACAAGTTTTGTGGGGACGCAAGAATACAAAAATGCGAGTGACAATTGCCGTGTAGACGCTACGATGGTATCCGCACACGTCGAAGTTGGAACTCGCTGGAGTCCAGATATATTTCAACTGTTATGGTTGAAAGCTAAAGGCAAGACACTACATGTCCGATTATCCGAATTTTCGATTATCTGAATCGATCCCGGTCCCAATTAATTCGGATAATCGGCGTTCTACTGTATTTCTTTACAGTTTCCAAATTTCAAATGCAGTAATACTCTGAAGTTGTAAGCATGTTTGTTGGTCAAATTTTCGAACTCTTCGAATTGTTTGAGCCCGTTCTAGCAGTTCTAGAAACCTAGAACTGTCAAAACCAAATTCAAACAGTTCTATACGAATATGAGAGCTTAAGTAATAAACACGCCGTTGGCTCAAAAGAGTTCTTTATTGCCCACAGACGCAGAACTTAGCAACAAAAGAAAAAAAATATATTCGTAAAGGAGCTGTGTAGGTACACTCTTGGCTCGACTTACTGACATCGTGCGATCAACCAATGAGACACCCCGTGCGTCATTTAGTTTTTTTTTTGTCCTTACGGTTGCAATGCATGGGATCCCGTGAAATGGATACGTCTTGGTAATAGTAAAGCAAATTATCGGCCATTATCGACAATATTTAAACAGAATTTAAATGGCGGTTAAAGCTTACGTTGTGTCGCGAGTAGAGAATACAATCCCGAGAATGTTTTTCAATCCCGGGACTACGGGATTTTTGATGCGTAATCCCGGGACTATCCCGGGATTAGACTATGTGGTTTCTAATTGGGCTCAAATGAAAAAAACTTGAGCAATTTCTTAAAAAATGTTTTTAAAATCGTTGCACAACACAAATCACAATATAGTAAGAAAAGAAAATAGACAAAACAAAAAAAAAATTACTTTTGCAAGAAATCAAAAAGACAACACAAAAAAACTATTTAGAATTTAGAAAATACAATCGCAGAAATATAAAAGCATCCAATGTTTGACTTCCAAGCCTGCTTAGTAGTTTAGCCAACATAAGCTGAAAACGCTCGATCAGGTTCTGCGCTCGTTGGAGGAATAGACAATAGATACTTATATGCCGTTTCGAAGTGATATCCACGAACTCCTCCATTTTCGAACAGGCTTATTTCACGTCTAATACTATTTGCCAACCCTGATTCATTTTGTACTTGTACTTCAGGATCTGGCGATTTCATATTCTTACATATCGTACCGCGTATTTAAGGATTGTTTTTTGTCGTAATAAATAATAATATAATCTAGGCAAGGTAATTGTCAAGGCGCAACGGATTACGGAATGCAAACTAGATCTATTTTTGGCAATCCCGAAAATCCCGAGATTAGCCAAGTACGATCCCGGGATTTTCGAGACCAAAAAACGGCCGGGATCCCGAGATTCGGGATTGTATTCTCTAGTCGCGAGCGATAGTGTACTCGGCGTGCTCGCACTCGCCGCTCGCTTCCTTCGACTCGCGAGACGAGGCGAGGCGAGGCGGCACGAGCGAGACCGAGCGCTGGAACAAGTACATTCTCGCCGAGAGTGTAATGCCGGCATTATAGAAACAGTTGACAAGATACTTACTTCTTGTAGCGTTTGTCGTATCAGACATTACTGGCAGAGTGAACAGTAATGCTGTACAAAGTACAGACAACAGCCAGCTTCGCATTCTAATACATCAACTTGTACGTATGGATTCAAGTTCAATATTTGGTTTACTACTACACATCCAGTTTAATTCAATGTTTTTATAATTCCAATAAAAAATTTAAAAGAAACGATCATTTGTTTGTTTGTTTTTTTATTCACTAAAGTTTAAAAATAATATTTTACACACTACATAATTTCGTCGATTAAGCACATCTCACAAAATTTTTATTAAGTCATTATTAGTTATTCACATTTATTTAAAAATAACATCAATAAAATTATTATTCAAGTTTACATGCGCGTTCCCTATTAATTGTCAAAACACGTTCCTGTCAAAAAAATTTAAACAATTACAAAATTGCATAAATATATCATAGTTTGTGCGGTGAAATCTCGATTATTAAGTGTTTCAATTATTCACGATAAGTTTGAGATAATCATGATTTCACCGTAAGTAAAAAATAGGGTTACCAGACGTCCCGGTTTTCCGGGACATGTCCCGTTTTCGCCCTCCTGTCCCGGTGTCCCGGATTTTTTTCAAAATCTATGCAAATGTCCCGGTTTGTACTTCAGGAAATAGAAACATTTTTTTTTTCTTATGGCTTATATTGAACATTCGAAACTATTGCAAAAAATCAGTGACTCGAAAAAATATTGTTAATCGACCCGACTGAAATTTGTCTCTAAGTATATTTTACACATGTATATATTCATGAAACAAATAAACATACTGACCACTATAATTAAGTCTCTTTTTTCACTATATTTCTATCCTCAAATTATTCAAAATCGTGTTCGTCTCATATTAAATTACACGATTTCGATAGATATCGATTGTGGATTGATACACACAGCACACTTCAGATGTTTCATCAATTTTTGTCTGAAGAAGGGTTTTTTAAAGTTATTATTAGGGTCGGAGGATTTTTCGTTCCTGACAGTTGCTCGGTACTGAGATAGAAGTGTAAAAATTGGGAATAAAAAAAAATAATTTTTTTACAACAAATTTTTTTAGATTTCAGAAATTTCAAAAATATTTTTTCATTCTTCAATTATCAATAGGGGGGGGGGTTGTCTGTAAAATGTCCCGTTTTTTCATTCAGACCATCTGGTAACCCTATAAAAAATCGATTTTCGTATATTTTCTTTAATATCTTATGAACTATGCGTTTTAAAATTATAAAAAAAAATGTATTTGTATTTTTCAATTTTCGTCTTACGAAACTGAAATTTGGAGACTATAAGCTGTGACAGACGGACAGACATTTTCGTTCAATTTCATTTGATGTAATTTGACTCCAATGACCTTCGTGTCGTTTTTGAAACGTACGAATAAATACGGAAAATGTTTTTTTTGCTCGACGGGCAAAAAGCGTCAACTTTCGTCCCGCTGCGCTAAACGAAGTTGCCTCTTCCTGCCTACGTCGAGCAAAAAAATAGTATACACACCACGGGAAGTAAAGTAAGAAAGCCTAAGATCACATCTTTGTTGACCTCGGCCAACAATTATATGTGATCTCAGACATTTCTTACTTTACTTCCCTAGATGTGTAATATACTATACTCCATCGAAACTAGAATTTATTTATTGTGGATTATAAACACTCGACACGAAGGCCATTGGCGTCAAATTAAATCAAATAAAATTGAACGAAAGTGGGATTCGAACACCCAACAGTTTGGTTCAAAGAGACTGGTTAAAACTAGTAAAGAAAATGGTTCAGAGTATGTTTTCTTTTTGTTCTTCACTTTTTTGTATAGTTATTAAAACAATACCTGCTAGACAATTGCTTAACTACAATAATGATACAGTTTTTATTCGAAAGCAAAGTAGCAACTTCTCCGAACAAAAAAGTCAAAACTATTTTTATTGTTTCAAAAATTATAAAAAATATTTCCTGGCCGTTATCTTAGTTGAAGCTAACACAATATAATATGACAAACGCTATTTCCGAAAATTAAATATACAGAAAACATAGGTTTCGGAGCCCATTTTTAAATACGTAACATGAGAAATGTAATATTATATTAATCAATCGATTCTGAACAGGTTCGAAGATTTTTTAAACAGCTTCTTCTAATTGCTTAAATTAATAAAAATATGCCTTTAATTATTTTTACTTACTATTTAAAAATAGTTTTTAAAAAAGCAATCAAACTTCACAAATTAAAAGACATTATATTATTTAAATACCTATGTAGTTACTAGTTAAAATAATGCTACATCTAAGTGTGTAAGAACACACGCAAATACCAGTTTTAAACAATATACTACCCATTTTAGTCGTGTAAAATTCAGAAATATATTAACAAGATTATACCTATATGTATAATGTATATGCAAAATACGTGACGAACTTCCCAAAATTACATTGAATTTTTGTCTATAATTTCAAATTGCGAGTCAGGTACTCATTTTTATAGACATTTTTAGATTCCTAATAATACTGAACTGTTTGCAAAAAGCAAGCAAAATTTGACGGGGAAGAAACACTATTTTTTATCTTAAAAAATTCCGAACCTATCGATAAATTGAGAAAAAATATTGACAGTATTTGCACAATTCATAACAAAATTCTATGGAATTTTTCAGAGGTTTCGTCTTAAGTTTATCCAATTCGTCAGCTGCTTAAAAAACAAAAACAAACAGTAGGATCCAATCCTTAATTTTTGCAAAATATTATATATATGTAAAAACAGACTGCTTACCGATCAAAGGCATTTAATTAATATAAAAATCGTAAAAAGCTGTTTCGAGCTCTGTTTTTCGTATAAATGCTAATTCATTCTAGCTTCTAGATCTATTTAATGAAAAAGTATTTTGCGTAGTGAATTTTACAACATTATATAATAATTAAAAGCGTATATAACATTTTATATAAGCAATCAACAAAATGGTTTAACAATTTCCGAAGTAATTTTAAGGCGATGTAAACAAACATGATCCGTAGGTAAGGTTAGGTAACAGGACGTTTTAGTAAAGCACGCAAGCATGCCATGCTGTTAAAGCCCATAGTTCATTTTACAATCAGAGCTTCCGTACTTTAAATTAACGCCCACAATTACAAATTATGAACAGCACATATAAATTCAAAATAATATTAAACATTCTACATTTCATTCACGAAAGAGCTAAAACACTAGCCGATATTTTGATACAATAATAAGTTGGCCTAAACAGAAACGCAATACTGCTAAATATAATATTTAAAACACAATTTACACTAACATTAACTCCACTTTTGTAAATCGACACTTTTATGGTCTTATTGTTTTGAGCTCACATATCCTGACCTTTTAGTAACGATGCTGGTTATATCAAATCTTTGGCATTTGTCTGTCATTTCTATAATTTCATCTGTAACGTTTGTTGAAGATCGTATCAGATAGATTTACGTACTGGGTACGTATTTCTGTTCTTAATGCGTTTTTAGAAAATAATTTTCAGGACAACAGGAATGTTTTGATGCATTTGATGGTTAAGCATGGAATACACTGATAAATTAACTTTACACTTTAAATACAGTAATAATTATTAATTAATGGAAAACTCTCAATCCGATATACTGATAGGTGATGGCCATTTTTTGAGAAATTACACGATATCTAATGTTGAATCATTTACTTAGCGTTTCTGGAAGAATTTTTTTTTACGTACGAGTGACTTTTTTAATACTTTATAATTAGGAAACAAAATATGCCGGAACGAATTGCAGAAATGAAAGACAATCTAGTTACTTATTGACCAAAATAATCAATTATTGTTGCGGTAAATACTAAAAATATTTTGTGAATTCCGTAATATTCCGTTAAAAATTCTTTCGTAAGCTGGCAACGTAAAATAAGCTAGTAAGTTATTAAAACGCCCCTTTTTTGGTAAATATTGCTCCACAATATAGAGGAATGGTGAGGATGGAGCTATACAAAAAACTATTTTTATTATGATTTTTTTATTAAAAAAAAAATAAATGACATGTTAAAATTGAAATTTAAATAGGGTTACAAGATGGTCTGAATGAAAAAACTGGACATTTTACAGCCCCCCCCCCCCCCCCTATTGATAATTGAAGAATGAAAAAATATTTTTGAAATTTCTAAAATCTAAAAAAAATTGTTGTAAAAAAATTATTTTTTTTTATTCCCAATTTTTACACTTCTATCTCAGTACCGAGCAACTGTCAGGAACGAAAAATCCTCCGACCCTAATAATAACTTTAAAAAACCCTTCTTCAGACAAAAATTGATGAAACATCTGAAGTGTGCTGTGTGTATCAATCCACAATCGATATCTATCGAAATCGTGTAATTTAATATGAGACGAACACGATTTTGAATAATTTGAGGATAGAAATATAGTGAAAAAAGAGACTTAATTATAGTGGTCAGTATGTTTATTTGTTCATAACACATCAATCCGGGACATTTGCATAGATTTTGAAAAAAATCCGGGACACCGGGACAGGAGGGCGAAAACGGGACATGTCCCGGAAAACCGGGACGTCTGGTAACCCTAATTTAAAACACTATTTTTTTTGCTGAGTGTTTGTCTGCCTACATTTCAAGACAATCAAAATGTTTCTATTATGTAGTTATTTTCGTTCATCAAATCTTACTCTAAGACTAAAACAAATTCTTAAAAATGAAAACGTTTTGAATACAGAATTACCTTACACAAAAATAAATGTTTAAGCTGAAACTTTTTCGTATTCGATAAGCGATGAAATCTTTCTGAGCTCATAATGTAATCTGTTATTAATTTCATTCGCACAACCGTTTTCTTCTGGCGTTTGGAAACGGTACGAACGGAAATTCGATTGTTCGTGACGGATGCCACTACTGGATCTATTAGAATCTTTATACGGTCGTAGAAGTTGAACTGAAAATTAAAATTTTCATTTGAGTCAAGCACTCGATTTCACTTCTTAGTTTAAGATAGAACCAAGTCAGCTGACCATAAGGACAGCTTCAGACTATTGAGCCGAATTATCACAGGCGCAGCAACGACTTTATCCTAGGGGGGGGGAGGCCAAATTTTCAACTTTACCTACCATTACCAGCTACTACTTACATATAATTTAAAAACTGTTCGTATACAAACGGATTTCGTTTCTATGAAATTTCTCCAGAAAGTCGTGTTGATCGATTGATCAACACGACTTTCTGGAGAAATTTCACGACAAAGAAAACGTAGATTATTATAGATTTATCTTGTTATTTGTGTTTTGTACGCGAACAATTAATATTGTAGGGTAGGCCAGACCCACCTGCCCCCCCCCTCTTGCTACGACAATGGTTATTATAATACATACCTGGAGGATACCTTGGACAAACTAGAGATGAGACAAACGGGTCTTTTTAGTGATCTGCATCTTTGCATCTGGATCCCGTATTGGAGCCGGCTCCCTGATCCGGTTCAAAAAGAGCCGAGTTCTGAATATGTTATTCGAGTCAACTGAGCCACTGAGTTAGTTGAGTCAAGTCAATCATATCACCTAATATTATGCCAGTGACTGACTCACATATTATAAGGCGGGGTTTTACAGGTTGCTACTTGCTATGTTACAGAAAGCATATTCCAATATGCTATACAATACCTTAAGTAGTTGTGACTAGTGATGTCGATTATCGTTACTTTTAAGTATTCGTTACTATTCGGTACTTTGATATTAAGTAATCATTTCAACTACTCGTTACTTTGATTACTTAGGTTACATACTAGTGATGTCGATTATCGTTACTTTTATGTATTCGTTACTACTATAGGTACTTGGGTATTAAGTAATCATTTCAACTACTGGTTACTTTGATTACTTTAGTTACATACATAAAATGTATAGTACGTAGTGTCTGAGCCAAAAAATAATATTGCGTATGAAAACGTACTGAATAAAATAAATATCGACACAAGACGATTACTGACCGCGAAATATCAACATATCAACAATACAATAATACACAATTAATTTTGCTAAGGGCTATTGATATCGGCGGCATATTTATATTATACGTATCAGCGGCTCCTTTGTAGTGCTCCGAAATCTTAAGGTTCGCAGGAACTCAATGAATATCCTTATACTCGCATAATAAAATAATCAATAGTAATCATTCAAGTAAAAGTAACGATTTACTTTTCAAATCGGTAATCGTTACTTCGGGTATTCTAGAGTAACGAGTAGTTTCGTATTGTATCGTTACTTTGTCGACATCTCTAGTTGTGACTTTAGTAACGCTTGTGCGTAGTGTGTACCATAGCCAGACATATGATGCATGATGAGTCATTTGAGCTGACAGATACAGTTTGCATCTGTGTGTTAAGTGTTTCACTGAGTTATGCGGATCCGTTGAGCCGTCGGATCATAAAAAAGTGAGCCGGCTCTCACGGATCTTCTGTCGGAGCCGGCTCTTTGAACCGGTTCAGATCTGAGTTACCCAACCCTAGGACAAACGCATGACAGTGAAGTGTCGGTACATAACTGGCGATATGAATGCACTATTTTTTCGGCTTCAGCATCAGACAACTTCGGCATAGTTGGATAAAAAAAAGGAATTTTGTAATTTAATATAAATTCTCAAATTGTACATTGAAAGACGAATATTACTTTGTACAAGATTTATTGTAATTCATAATGTTAATAAAAAGCAGTGTTACCAGCTAACCAGACATTCTTCTGTCTGCTGAAAATTATTATTTAAACTTAAATACTGAGCATTTTATATTGATTAATCTTATGTAAAATTCATCTGAATATATACTTAAAAATAATATATAAATTGATGTTATAAATAACTGTTTATTTCTTTTCTTTATACTTGATTGCCCACCAATATAGACTCATAAAAACAAACAAAACAGTAAAAATACCACCTTTTTGATTTTAAACTATTGAGTAGAAATAACAATTGAAAAAAGTTAGGCAACAGAAAAATTCAAATATAATCTGATATCCATAACCGGCGACTACCAATAATTTAAAATGCGTTTTTAAACGCTTGATACCAGAAAACTGCTAAAAAACATACATATTGAAAAATAGCCAATAATAATTAAATTTGGTAGGCAGTAATGCAAAACAATTTAAAGATTTGACAATTAAAAAATGTTACACAATATTTAAATATTGACAAGGAAACACAAAGATCACTCAGATCCTGAATCTAATATACGACAATGCATAAAGTGCGCGCTATTTCTAAATATTGAACTTCTAATTATTTTATTTTTTATAAATATTTTCACTGTGCATGTCGCTATTTTGAGAAAAAATAATAATACGCGAATAATAATGAATATTTTTAAATACAGACGTTCAAAATGTCCGAAAAGTTCACGCTGACATTTATGTTGGTGGTTTATAGCTTGTAGCAAAGATTGTTTAACAGATCTTGTTTAAGGGGCCGACCATAAAATATACATACTGGCTTCCCTTCCCCAAAGATTGCTTACGATGTTTAGAATATAAAAACGAATAAATCAAGTTTAAAACTCATCAGGTTACCATTATTTTACACATGACGTTATCACAACGAACTTCCGACGATCCACGGGACAGTCAAAAACCGCCCGCGAACCACTGGCTGCGATAAGTCGTGCGACTTTAGTAACGGACAGTTCGTGCAAGACTAAGTGGAAATAACGACATTGGTAGAACACTGATCTGTATAAAAAAAACAGTTGTGTGGTTTTAAGAAACCACGACGCAAGTGAAACTTTTATTGGATTGTAGACACTTATCCATCACGATTAATTATAAACAACAATATTCACATGAATACACGAATAAAAACATGTAAACACTGTACAGCACTTGCCCGCATGACAGACTGACTATGTGTTATACATACTACACGGTCAGCTGATGCTAACCATGGACGCCGCCATATTGGCCTCGGCTGCTCTACCGAGCGCCTTTCACTTTACCCCTACTCCGCGGCCGCCTGTAATGCGACATGCAACAGACGGCCAGAAAAATTCGGGGCGATAGAATAAAAGTTTCACTTTAAAAAGTAGCGGTTCCGAATTTGTGATGAACTCGAGGCACGAGAAATATGTGGCCAAAAATAATCCCAATGAAACAGAAAACGTCTTTGCGTTCGTCAGAAAAACCGACAACAGGCGGTTCGCCCGGAGTCGATCAGTCACAGTCAATAGCGAAAGATGCGGTCGTTGCGTAACTTTGCCCGGTAACTTATTTAGCAATACACCCGCTTTCAGCCTTATTGCGTATGTATTTTATGGACGGTCTCTAATGATTTCTTTTCACGAGACAAATTGGATCTGAGAGTTCAAAGTTTATATATTATGTGCATTTTCTATATAAACTTATTTCAGGGTACTTATAAAATAGCATTAAAGTACAGCGACAACAGAATACTACAGCATTTGTCTAAATGTAGTACTGAGTGCTGGTTTCACGAAATGATAATAAAAACAATTGAACTAACGTTACACATTTCAATAAGTATAAAATCTAAACAACGGGTGTTAAGAAAAGCTACCGTTAATATACTCGACTATAATAATACAATAGGGTTATTGACAAAATTTCAAAAAGTATTTAAAATTAAAGAATAAAGGTATATGTACCCGTAAAAAATATTTTTCTCATAAATATAACAGATTTGACTCATTATTAGTTGTTTTTTATTTTGACTTTAAATTCTGCGCCAAAACGTCAATTGACCTTGACAGCCATGTTTACTGATTGCGTACGTCACAGTAGGCAATCAGTAAACACTAAGCAAGCGGGTACAACGTGACATATAGCATTATAACCAACAAAGTGTTGCATTTAATATGATTGACAGAGTACAATGAATACACCAGAGAACATACACTGAACAGAGATAACGAATACGCATGGCAGTCAGTGGCACACAGCTACCGGCCATGTTGACTGATTAATGACGTCACGCGCTGTGATTGGTGTTTGAAATCACGTGACACATAGTTTTATATTTAATTTTAATCACTGTCAATAACCCTATTGTATGGCAGCCGTTTGAAACACAGAAAGTGAAAAAATCTCTTTAATATCACCGGTGTGTTTGTCAGTGTCGGCGATAGAGAACGGCTGCGTGCTTGTTGACAGAATTCAAGAACTCTTCAGATTGTTTGAACTCGGTCCTGGCAATTCTACGAGTTTAGAACTGTTAGAACAGAGTTCCAACAATTTGACCAGCAAACACGCAGTGGTGCCCGAAGAGTTCTGTATTGGCGAAAATGACGCTTTATGAGTTCAAAATTTCCCAACAAACACACTTGATATACACTTATTTATTTGAATGAAAAATCTGCCAAACAAATAAGTCAGTTAACGCTGTACAATGGCGTAAGATTATCATTAGTTAGAAAAATTAGCTTAGAGAAAAATAATATTATTTGTATACAATCTATTGCAATAAGTCAGTCTTATCTAAAAAATGGGAGAATATCAAATTTTATTGTAAACTGATTTATTTAACAGCAAACTGACAAAAATTCGCCCTACCACTATTGTCTGCATTATATGAAAATTGTTCTCTAAAATGATAAATAGTTCAAGGTCAAATAAAAGTTAAAGGAATCGTTTAAAAAAAAACGTTTTTTAGTCTGTTTTGGAAATTTTTGTGCTTGCCGACGTTCTATAAAAATTATTTTAATGTATTATTCATTCTGGCTGGTTCGTTGGAAACTTGAACGTATATAGAAAAGAACAAAAATACTCCAAGATCTTGCGCGCGGTTTAACACCGGCAAATAAAACCGCACTTCAGTTGTTTCCTTACACATTGTAATTGTTTATTTTCAACAGCTCAAGTAACAGGTTGTACGGATGTTTCAAAATATTATTTGCTTATTCATAATTGCACAACATATAAATAATATTATATTAGCTCTGTTTCAAGCTTTCTGAGAACGGTAATAGAATTGTCACAGTCTTGCGCAGTAGCTCAAAAACCGATAGTTTCGTTTTAGCTACTGACGCACAGACCTATATTTTTATAGAATCATATTCAACACAATGCAAATTAATTGTCAAACGTCACAAAACAAAATCAACAAAACACAAGTTTTTCAATAATAGTACTTTCAACATTATTTGGATCAATGAATACCAAGTTTCTTCACGTTTCTAATTTTTCTAATTATTATACAAGAGAAAAAAATTTTTAAGCCACCCTAGTATGTTGAATAATATTCCGAAAATTATCTGCAATATAAAAAAACGATTATTTTGTAAATTACACAACGAAAAGTTATACCATTATAATTATAAATTATATAAAATACAATCAATATTAATTACGTACAAAATATTGAAGTTTAACTATATGTATAATATATATATTTTTTTTAAATTTAATAATATGCAATATAAAAAAGATGAATCTGGAACACAACCTACAAAAACCAATAAAAGTCTGCAAGTCGTGTTTACATACGAATAACATTCAACAAAGTAATATTTCAATCAAGTTAAAAAAAAAACCAAACAAAACAACAACGCGTATAACATTTGCTTCAACATAATTACTCAGTTTTAAACGAATACAAACTAAATGCCTATACTTACACACTCTTCGAATCGTTTACTATAAAAAACCATAATCGATCGATATAGGATTTCTTCTGATATTTTTATGAATGTTTAAAAAATTCGATGTAAACACAAACAATTGAAAATAACACAACTACATACTTTCATAAAATATATAAATATAATTCAAAGGTTAATAAAACTTATCCGAATAGTCGAAATCAGACATCCAAAAAAAGCGCGTCCGTATTGTGCCGCCGTAAGTCAAGTCATTTGAGTCAAGTGTCGCTCGGAACGCGCCAAAAGGCTTGCGTCTAAACGACATACAGCGGCATAGTATGGACACGTCTTAATAGACAATAAAATAATTATTTATTTCGTAACATACACGTTTTAATTTTATTATTACATTAAAATGCTAATTTGAGAAGCAGATTTTAAAAATGATTACAGATTGCATTAATTTATTATTAAAAAATAAATATAAATGTGCATTTCAACGAAATTTAACACATTCTGATATCAACGTATTTATCACCTAGTTTTAACAAAAAGTATTTTTTTTTTAAATAGTGAGATAGCTATTTAAATTATATATAAAATTCAAAATGTCATCAATATATCTTTCTATCGCTGACAATTTCATTAAATATTATAAATATATATAAAATAAATTGGTCTGATATTTCCTTACCAATTATTTATGTAAATCAGAAATATTCCCTATTTCAATAGTTTTTCTACAAAACTAATCTGCTTCTAAAGAGCAAAAGGCAACGTTTGGACGGTTTAAGATAATTCAAATTCCATTGTTCATTATAAAATTATTGCTAAAAAGTATTACATTATACAAGGCCTGTTAACGGACGGTATTATAGGCAAAACTGATCTATTACGAATGTAAAGACTTTTTTTAGTCAAAACAGATTCGGTTATACACATCGAATCGATTTTTTAAAATGGTAGGTAATAAAACAGTTGACGCTGACTGTCAACTATTATTACAAGTAGTTATAAAAAGTATGCTCTACAACAGGGTTCGGCAACACGTCGACTGCAATCCCAATTTCGGTCGCTGATTTTTTAAAATATTATTCCGAGCAAGAACAGTTAGATATCTTTGGTCTTGGAACACTTGAGTAATTTTAAGTAGTTTTAGAACAAGAAAATTTATTCGTCATACTATCAATAAATCATTAAAGTTCAGTTAATATTCGACATTCAACCTCGACTCCCCTCGTTAACCCTTTACAACCGATTCTATACGGGCGTGACTGTCGACAAATTTTTCTTTTCCGCGAAAAAGATTAATTTTTGTGACGCAACCTGCTTCGCAGGGGTACACAATTTTTTAATTTATTTTTCTAGGTTCCTTGATCTCTAATTAATCAAAGACCAAAAAGTGAAGGGTTAAGGCAACTTCCCCACCCTACAAGGAAGCTATCGATCTGATATATTCCGGTGCTATTTCACATACCTCCGACGAGTAATAGGGTTATTGACAAAATTTCAAAAAGTATTTAAAATTAAAGAATAAAGGTATATGTACCCGTAAAAAATATTTTTTCTCATAAATATAACAGTTATGACTCATTATTAGTTGTTTTTTATTTTGACTTTAAATTCTGCGCCAAAACGTCAATTGACCTTGACAGCCATGTTTACTGATTGCCTACGTCACAGTAGGCAAACAGTAAACACTAAGCAAGCGGGTACAACGTGACATATAGCATTATAACCAACAAAGTGTTGCATTTAATATGATCGACAGAGTACAATGAATACACCAGAGAACATACACTGAACAGAGATAACGAATACACATGGCAGTCAGTGGCACACAGCTACCGGCCATGTTGACTGATTAATGACGTCACGCGCTGTGATTGGTGTTTGAAATCACGTGACACATAGGTTAAAAATCGTGATTTTATTTACTTATTTTAATATATTCAACGCACTTATTTAATGAAAATATTAATTCTAAACGATATTTTAGACCATAAACTTTCATTATAACACAGTTTTATATTTAATTTTAATCACTGTCAATAACCCTATTGGCAAGTTTTTCAGTTTATGTACGTTGTTTGGTTGCCGAACCCTGCTCTACAATCTTCAGGTTCACTGAATACTGTTCAAGCTTCCATAAAGACAACAAATTTTGTTGAACATGTAAAATTTTTGAAGTAATATGAAAATTATAGAACCTACATTCATACTTAAAAAATATACACATTAGACTGAAATAAATATGTTTTACTTAAAAAGTTATTTCATTTTTTTGATTGTTACTCATATTGTTACAATGACGGTTACAATAACAGATTAAATTCACAAACATTTATAACTAACAATATATTATATGCAAAGGCACAGTAAACATACATTTTTTACTCTGAAAATTAGCACGAAGAATCAACTTATATCAATTCATATAAACGCTTTCTTTTAATTTTTTTCAGTTTGAAAAAAAAAAGCTCTCAGTTTTTATTGCCATTCTTTTGTTTTTGTACAGTAAAACTTCGATTATCTGTCAGTGATCTACAACAGTGACGGATTTGAAAAATATACGAATATCGGTTTTTATTTTTTATTCATTCGATATACAACATATACCTAAATGTTGCATAAACGGGATGTTCCAGGAAAAATAGTAGCCCAATACACATGGTTCGTGTGCACTTATAATAGGTGACGGATAATCGATTAACAATTAATTGAGGTTCTACTGTATGTTGATTCAATTACGATAATTTCTATTTCGACTTTTTCTCAAATTTAATGAACAGTTGTCTGCAATGCATTCTTTTTCAGTACTAAAGGAATAGTGGTCTCGAGTATGTATAAATTTAATATTCCAGTTCGCGACTGAAGTTTACAATTACAATATAGGTACTGCATAACGGTTCAATAATAAAAAAAACCCCTTTGCACTCCGGGAGTGCCGGCAGAAGTGAAAACTTGAATATTAACCTCTTACGAATTTTCGATCAAAATGGTTTGTATCATAGATTACATTTTTATGTACGATATTTCAACGCTAGATGTCTAACGTTGTATAAATAAAAGTTTTCGTCTTACGCATTTTCGATCAGGACACGTGACCCTGACGCGAGTTTAACATTTTTTACCCATTACAAAAAAAGTGTCCAACGCCGCTAAATAAGTTTTCACTTCAAAAAAACATAGGCGTGATGATCTTACATGTTGAGCGTCTATGGTTTACAATTATATGTTCGATATTAAAACAACATTCTTTCAAAAATAAAATTTATGAAATAGAAATGGCGATTAAACCACACCGATTATGTAACTAGGATCTTCGATGGCGCAACACTTTTTTAAAATCTCAAAGCCATAAAATGTAGAAAGCTATGTACCTAATATCAAGTGTCGCAAGCAAGAATATTGCACACTATTTTAGTCAATCATATTTACAAGCATAATATGAAGTACAGTGCGACCTCGATAATCCGGATCTCCATTAATCCGGACATGCATTTCTATAGCATTGTGTACTTTATAATCCCGATTTGACAGTACTCGGTAATCCGGACCTGCATTTTTAGACGTCTATTAACTATTTCATTTAAACTACATGGTAAAACTTAAATCGATAGTGAGGGATTCCCCTAACTTCCAATCTAATATCAGGGCTATTCCGCTAATGTTAATCACCGTGATTACCAAGTAATAAACACTTTGTGTAATCACTTTTGTATGTTTCGTATTCTGCTAAGCAACGTGACTAGCACGAGTGTTTAAATTGATCACGTGACGTGTTTATAAGAGTGGAGAAATTGTAACTGGTAAATGGGTGTTGTTAGCTGTCACTATAGTAGTTTTTTGAATAAAAACAGATGGCGAAATATTTCACTCAATTATTTTGGATTTAAATGAGAATGAAAACAGTTTTTTGTTGTTCCAAAACTCAAATTGTAACGCTCTAATTTTTTATTTTGTATTCACAATGATTGATTCTGTTGGTGATAGTTTTCCACACAACATATTTTTAATAGCGTCAATCTAATTTAAGATCAATTTGTATTGCTAAACTGGCATTTTTTGTCTTCTTTTCGCAATTTCAATCGCCATTATTAGAAATAGTTATTTTAGCACCTATAATAATACAAACGTACAGCGTGCTTGTCACTTGATAACGATAAACTGACATAGAAGCAGGCACGTGACCACTATAACCATAGTAGCCACACAGAAATGACAGTTTATAGGTGATTAGAACTCAAATAGCAGAATACGGCAAGTTATTATAAGCTGTTTTATGTTATGATTCTTTTTCAATATAAAATATGTTCTGCTTCAGTAATCCGAATTATTTACTAGTCCGGATCACCGCGGTTTTAATTAGTCCGGATTGTCGAGGTCGGACTGTAGTTATTTCCAGCGCTCAAATTCATTGGAATGTCATTTTAAAAATCATTATTTCAATGTCACAAATGTTTTTATTTTTATTATGAATCGATATGAAGCTGATTTACGTTGACCGATCGATTGACGCGCCTTTTTGAAAAAAGATTCTTTTTCCTAGACAACAAGGAAGATTCGGTTTCAATTCGAAGTGCAGTAGTCGACTCGAACGGAAGACAAGCGCACATCCCTACCCCGTCGGCGTATAATTCGGCAAAGTCCCGACGAGAGCGGCCGACTGCTCGAGACATTTAATTACGGAGCGATCGAAGAAACTGCGCACAAATTCCCGGTGAAAAAAAATTTTTGAAAGTGGGTTACACCTTGTAGCAGAGATGTTTAAAAGGCAAAAGTTAAGCGGTCGATCTTCAGACTTTAACGTGATTTCGAAGCATAAAAAGGCCGAGCACCCCGTGTCTACGTTTGGCTTGCGACTTTATCACTCACATTTAGATCGGGATTTTTCGAGTAACGAGAAAAACAAAAGAACGTAACAAACGACTAAGCATTCCTAAGGCACACTAACAGTACTTTCATGGAATAAATGCACGTATTATAATTAAATATAATAACAAGTTTATACCACGAAAAGTTAATTTTGAGCACTGGTTTGCACAAACAATTTTACACAAATGATATGTTGATTTTAATATTGCTTTTTTGTAATTGTTTACATTCAACTGCTTAAATATTGTAAATAATATGATTTAACATTTTGTTTGTGAATAGTTCACAACGGTACGAGAAATTTCAAACTGCATTTTTGAAAAGCTACTTTTAAAAAAATGGTCAATAAATCATCAAAAAGACGACTGCTAAATAACAACTTCTTAACGAGTTATAATATTAATTCTCAAAATCGAAATGTTTAATGATCATATATTGAACCGTTTTAAATCAAAAAACAAAAAAAAAATTGTTATTTATATCGCGAATTTTTTCAGCCACTTTTTAAATTTCATCGACCAACTAATCAAGGGGCTAAACAAATCTTATAAAATTTATTTATTAATGAAATAATCATTCTAACACGAATAAAAGTCTCAATTTACTAACAATTATTAAAAATATAACTAAACACATATTATAAGATGTAAAAACATGCAAGCACACACAAATTAAACAAAATCCAAATGTCAATTTTGTTATTTGTTTTTTTCAATTTGACAAAACAAATAACTTTTTTTAATATATTATATTATATGAGCAGTGAATGTATAGCAATTTTGATTATTTATTGTTTTCTCTGATGGCATCGAGCTAACAGCTAATTCAATTTTTTTAATAGTAGATAGGTACTTGATTTGTTCAGGTTTTTAAACAAAAATAAAAGTTCGCTGTCGCCAGAGCCATATTTTAGCACCGATTTATTTGAGAGTCATATTTTAAATTCACTGGCGGCCGGAGCCGATCAATGCAAAGTGTTTTTTATTTTTTACCCAAACAACTCTACTTTGTTCGGATCAGAAAATGAACAAATGTGGATGAATACGTAGAAGAATACACACAGTTACAGCCACGTTAGCACGTTATCGGGTTTACTGGTGTTTGGATTGATTAGTGACTGAACATCGTCTAATATATCACTGGTAAACTCTTCACCTAACTGAAATTGAAAAATTTCATTGCTTTCATTTTGTATTTCACAGTTAAAAAATTCACCAAAATTACTAGTAGGTACTTACGAAAACGAATTTTAGTTTGGAACGAAAGAAAAAATTATTTAAAAACATACCTGTAATGACGGCACGAGGTCATCTGTGTTATCGATTGTATCGTTGAGCGAAGACAAATCTGGCGTATCTATACTGGTCACGCCGCCATCTATAAAGAATACCTGATTTGTATCTTCGAAAATAAGTAGTCGATGAACGGAAGTAATAACTCTCGCGTTTCTTTGCCGGCGTCGCCGGAGATAAAAATTAGCTTTCGCCGCTAATCGTGCCGCGCTCTACGCAGTTTCGATCGAAATCACTCCCACCTACCGCGCCCGACGAGGTTTACTTTAAAAAAAAACCCTTTGCACTCCGGGAGTGCCTGCGGAAGGGAAAACTTGAATATTAACGTCTTACGAATTTTCGATCAAAATGGTTTGTATCATAGATTGCATTTTTATGTACGATATTTCAACGCTAGATGTCTAACGTTGTATAAAAAGTATCTGGCAATTACTATCACTTAGAGAGTCTCACCCAGTTCTTACTTGTCCTGACGCGAGTTTAACATTTTTTACCCATTGCAAAAAAAGTGTACAACGCCGCTAAAGAAGTTTTCACTTGGTTTGTATCATAGATTGCCTTTTTATGTACGATATTTCAACGCTAGATGTCTAACGTTGTATAAAAAGTATCTGGCAATTACTATCACTTAGAGAGTCTCACCCAGTTCTTACTTGTCCTGACGCGAGTTTAACATTTTTTACCCATTACAAAAAAAAGTGTACAACGCCGCTAAAGAAGTTTTCACTTCAAAAATCCTCTATTCTCTTCGAACGTACGATTTTCTTACGGAATCTGTTGTGACTAACAGCATGAAGTAAATATAAAATGCTCACCAGTGGAACAGTCCATGTTATCGTCAATGTTGGCCAAAAAATCTTCGGGTGTATGCGGCATTGAATACGTAGTGCCCATTCCGAGTCCACTGTCGGCCGATTCCTGGCGCGAATGATCCGTCAACCCTGACAGGAATGGATCTAGTGGCAGGTCAGAATTTGTAGGTCGCAACATCAATTCTTGCTGCAATAAACCATACGACAATATACTTAAAAACAAAAAAAAAAGAAGAAGAACGTTTTTGTTGTCGGTCAACACCTAATGCTAAACTACTTTACCGATCTGAAAAATTCTTTCGCGTTAACAAACTACTTTTTCAGCGAGTGTTTTGCACGGAGCGTTATAAGAACTCTGTTTTGTTTATACCGACGTAAGTCGGAAAAACCGCGACCTATTTTGCCGAAACTCGGCACACTCTGAATTTATTACCGAAAGAATCGACGTCAACACGAGCGAAGGATTGACAAAAGTTCAACATTAATAAGCCGGTCGTCGCTTTTACCTGTCTCCTTATTTCTTGCTGACGTTGTCTGAGTCTTTCGCGTTCAAGTTGCAACGACTGAAGTCTCAATTTCTGTTGACACGCTTGTTGATCTTGTGTCGGTGATCCTAGAGGATTTGTATTGAGCCAAGCTTGAGGTAGCATGGCATTTGCTGCAGGAGATTTTTGAAGATGCACAGCTGTATTCAAATAAATAAATAATATTATATTTTATGTTTTCAAATAGCCAACTGCAAATAAATATACGTACGTATTCGAGGATCAAACCATGATGTGGTTCTTGTCTGGTGATTAATAAAATATATTTCACCTTCAGGAGTTGCTGCTTGCTCCCAGCCATCTGGTAAAGGGCCTAGTGGTAGTTTGTTGTCTAAAAACAAAATTAAACTATTAAATTCATTGATTCATCCGAACCGATTGAAATAAACAATTGGTAAATTAGCACCGGATTTTACAAAATAACATTTTGTACGACCCAACACTATTTTATCGCTGTTTATTTCAACCGGTCGCGATTGGATCATTGAATTTGATAGTTCAATTTTGTTTTAGAGCGATTAACTAATATGACAATTATTGTACTCACAGAAAATAACTCGACAACAATATTTTGAGAGTAAGTTTACAGAATTGTAAAGACGTTCATCGATAGTAAGTAGCTTAGACGAGCCGTTTGTCTAAAAAGATTATTTGAATAATGACTATATTACAGTAATACCTTGTGGTGCAATAGTGGTTTGTGTCTGTGGTGACTCGACAGCAGGATGTGAACTGAGTTGTAATTGATCTGCACTTTGATGTTGCGCGGCCTGCTGCGCGGCCAAAGTCTTGCGCGGGTCCTCCCATGTTGTTGTGCGCGTAATGTGGCTAAAACAAAAAGCGCGACACAATAAACAATCGAGCCCCTGAACCCGTACCTGTTCATTCGTTGCAGATCACAGAGCATCCGCAAGCGGAGGCGGGAATCGAACCCGTTACGGTTTGATCGAAAGGCCGGCGCTCCGACCGTTATACCGTACCGAACTGTCCTAAGAGCACCTGGACTAATGAACGGCTGATTAGAAGATATTTTGACGTGATAACGTCTTATAAATTGATGAAACACCGGCTGCATGCACGAAAAAGCGTAACGTTCCGAAATGTGTCACGTTCCGCCTGACAGCTACTAAAATTTAGGTTATGTATTATTAAATATGATATTCGAGCGGAATACGCTATCACGTAAAACTATCGTCCGTAAACCGACTTTACAGACAACCAATTTTTTTTTATTTCAATTTTGCGTTAAGTAAATGTGCATCTTAAATTAGTCTAGAAATTTCAAAAATATTAAAACCACCGATCTGACTGGCACCAAAATCAATAGCCCCGAAGCTCTTAGAGACAAACATTTTTAAAAGAATCATTCAAATCGGTGCGTTTTTGTGTAAGTACCTAATTGTGAAAGAAATAAAATTTCACAAACATACAAGATCGAGGGTAGTACAGTCTTCTGACCTGATTAGGGAGCACGGAAATAAATGTACCTACCAAAAGACATTTTTAAGTCCAAGCGCACAATTTAAGGCTCGGCTGGGAATATGTTAATCCGGGGGTGCCTAGCTCATAGCTCGCGGGCCACGTGTGGCTCGCGGCAACTTTTGATGTGGCTCATTTTATCAACTCGGGCATGAAATGTCTAAAAAATTATTTGCTCTATAAAATACAATACCGTTGTTAATGGCCGTAGTTATTATTATGTGGCTCCCCAAAAATGTTTAGATAGATAGATATTCATTTATTTGCATTTCCAAAATAAAAGGATCAATACAATATACAATAACATTCAATAAAATGATTATTAAAAATTAAAATTCGAATCGTACGGACAACTGTTTATTAATAATGTTCTAACTTTTCTTTTAAAAACGTCTAGATTCTGTATATCTTTGATCTCAGGAGGTAGCGTGTTATGCCTCCACTACACAAGTGGCCAGCACCGCTACTCAAATAAGTGCCTATCATCGCCGCGATGATTGCCTAGCCCTCCACACAATCGTGCCGGTCCGATTGTGTGTACGGGCGCACGATGCTGGCCACGCATTCCTTTGATGTACCGACAATCAACCGATTACTGCCGATTACAGGCGATTATGTCCACGCACCGACGAACATGCCCTCTACACATTCGTGAGTGCCTGTAAGTGGTGGTGCTGGCCACTTGTGTAGTGGAGGCTTTATAATAATCTGCACCTTTACAAAGTGGGCTGTTGCTGTATCTTGTAGTTCTGTATCGACCGATGTAAATATTATTATTATTACGGATATTATGATTGTGTATGTCTGATATAAGATTTAGACTATTCAGATTTTGCTTAATATATACTTAATTGGCTCCAGTCAGGTTAAAGGTTGGGCACCGCTGTGTTAATCTAATAAAATACACGAAGAAAAGCTCATGGAAAATGAAAATTGATATGCTTCACAGGATATTATCTTACCTCATTACAATATTAATCAGATATGCGAGTTATACAATACTTTATTGTAATAATTTTTATCACAGATAAACAAAAATTTATCTTATCGCCGTTAACTTTGTTTAGAATTCTTGTACTTAAGAAAAATGAAGCTTGTTATCTTGTTATTAATAATGCAATAGAAAAGATAATATACGTGAAATAAGTGGCGTTCATTTCCAGGAAGGTGCGAACGCGATAATAAAAAGATTAAGAATCTTTTGTTTAGAAAATACTACTACTAGCCGTTACTCGCGGCTTCATTCGCATTAATGTCAAGTCAGGTGACAAATTGGAAGAAATCAATTTGGCGCTGTTGGACTAGTTGTTGAAGATAAAACACGACAAATATATTCTGTTGATTTGATGTCACATTTTCTGATACACCCGATGTAATAGCATAATTAATATAAATCATTAAAATAATGTCGGTTTTATAAACGAAATACGACACAGAAAAACACATGCCCTCATCACAAGCTATTAAGTTAACGCTGACGTCATTTATATGAGATACATTACGCTGATTGTGAGAGATTGGATTTTTTGATAGGGTTCCGTACCCAAAGTATTGTCTCAGCCGGCCCTTCAGCTCCCGAACTATAAGTGCTAAACGACATAAGTAATATATTATGGAAGTTGAAGACCTAAATTCACACAAATGTTTCTTTTATTATAGGATTTATGTTTAGGGGTCTCCTATACATTAGAAATGGTGTAAAAAAAAATTTAAAAATTGAAGACAGCTACATGAGGATTTTAGAAGTTTCTTCGAGTTCAAAATGGTGATGTGATCGTGTAAAAGAAGCCGCCAAAATGTACAATTTATTATTGTGCATATTGTGTGAACCGATCGCACCTGGGAACTATATGACCTAGGGACAAGTTTGGTCTTCTTCACGATTGCAATCAGTGACAAGTAAGTTACATCAAAAATCGTGATATTATACTTTCAGCGCGTCAACGGAGTGGTTGCTCGACCCTAGAAAATTACTGGTATACAATTTTGAACCATCGCATGGCTCTCGCATTTTTTCTTTTCCTCGAGAACAGTATTTTGGGAAGTCTATAATGATGAATTTTGGTCCGGAGGATCCTAATCTAATGTACTTCCGATAATTTTGTGAAAGAATGGATTATTTCTGTCTCACTTGCCGGTTCTGTCAAAAAAATACGTTAAGCTGTAGATCTACAAGTCAACGATTCACAACTACACATACCTACATAAATGCACGCATATAATATTCTAGGCTCCTGTCAAAAAACTATGAATAGATTGGTTGTCTCTATAATCTATATGAATGAGACTATGTTTAGATCCACAACAAAATACGCTGTATAAAAACGAACACAATATCCATACGGCATGCACAATAATATATACATGTCTCTAAGAAGTCTAGGGTTGCCAACATTTAAAATCGGTTTTTCGGGACTCTATGGGAAAAAATCAGGACTGGCAGTAATAACAATACTTACAATTTTATTTACTTAGGTAATTTACAAATTCAAGAATGTTTTTCTTCTAAAACTCCATTTGCAAATAATTTTATATCTATACTAATATATAAAGCTGAAGAGTTTGTTTGTTTGTTTGTTTGAACGCGCTATTCTCAGGAACTACTGGTTCAAATTGAAAAAAAATGTTTTTGTTGGATAGCCCATTTACCGAGGAAGGCTATAAGCTACATAATATTACGCTACGACCATTAGGAGCGGAGCTTTAATGAAAAATGTGTCTCAAAAATAAGCTTCTATTCATGTGAAATGCACTAACTAGATATACTCATATTAGTGATGCAAGAACACAACATCAGGTAGATCAATCGGTAGAGCACGCGTCTGTCAATATCAGGGTCGTGGGTTCGAGCCCCATGTTGGGCAAATATGATTTTATTTATTTTTTTTTATTTTTTACATTGCTTTCTTCTAAGGCTTACATTTAAATTTATTTTAATTTTATTTAATTCATTTAAAAAATATTAGTTAAAAAAAGTTTAAATATCTACTGCTTTTTATCGACAAAAACTTTTCAGCGGTAGCTTCGATCATCATGAAATTTGGACACAACATTCATCTCGATAAACTAAGCTGAATGTGTGTACTCATGTCCCTTCCTTCCCCATTCGTTCTTTTGCACCCGGGTGAAACCGGGCGGGACCGCTAGTATATAATATATAAGAATAAAATGATTCAGAAAAACTAATCAACTAAATCAGCAAATCCGAAAAATATCATTTTATCCAAAATTCTAAATTCTAATACCTCGATACGCTCGATATTCATAGACACCCCAAATGGTTATTTTATTAAAAAAAAATTGTGTTTTTGTCTCGGTTAGCGTTTTGGGCCATCAACATGCATAAGAGAGTATGCGCAGTTGAAAATAGATCACCCGAATGTTTGAAACCGTATGATCATGCTAATAAACTCTATACCTATTTTGTTTTTCTAATCAATACTGTATTTAGATAAAAAGATGTCACCAAATCTGGATCAGTAAAATATTTTACCAACGACCTTTAAAATGTAAGCATTCTGCTTATAATGATCAAGAAATTTAACAAATAATAAGAAAAATAGTATACGACGTTTAAAAAATTAAATAATAATTTTATAGATGAAGTGACTTCCAGCCCTCGATAGACATTTTACCGTTTATACTAAGTTACTGCAATTGCTGACCGTTTGTTTATAATTAACACAAAAAACCAACATGTACCGAACAGGTACGAAATGTAACGTACCTGTGTATAGGTGGGTATGTATAATAAGAATAATATAGGACGTTACCTATATATGCTATTATTTACTGGCATACACAAGGATAACGTGCATTTAAACAAAGTAAACACGAGCAGGTAGATATATCTAAATATATAAAGTGTAACACAATAAATAGGTATTATTTTTAAGAGGATAATTTGGATCAATAATAAAAATGCTGGTAAGCAATATTTTCATTCGCGATAATGTATTTGATTTACTGTTTCATAAATAGCCAAATTTTGTTTTACATACATTAGGTTTTCAAATACGTACAGTGAATGCAATGTTATAATATGTTTAAATAAAGGAGTACAATGCTCAGTTGACTTCTTTTTGGTAATAGTGCGAATCGCTCGTTTTTGCAATTTAATTAAAAATTCTCACAGCTTCAGGAGCTGCTCCTCATAGTAGTATACCATAAGACAGAACTGAATGAAATAAGCCATAGTATATATTTATAATGGCAGATTCTGAACAACATAATGAAATCTTTTTAAGTAAAAAATTTACAGTTGTAAGTCTGTTACTTACATAGTTAATATGTTCCTTCCACTTCATGTCAATGTTAATATTCAAACCCAGAAATTTAAAGAGTTTTTGCAGACATTTCTTGTAATTTATTTATATCATTATGAACAGTAATAAAGATGTGTCAATTGCAAATAGATAGGTATAATTGTGAATTTGTAATTTTATTAGGTAAATCATTGATATAGATAATGATAACAGTGATCCAAGTACGGATCCTTGTGGAACACCGCAATGTATTTCCCGGCACTGTGATTCATCGTTTTATACTTTTTGATAACGATTTGAAAGATAAGACTTGAAAAATTCTTTGACAATGCCTCTACAACCATAGAATTCCAATTTCCTTATTAAAATTTCATGCGAGACGCTGTCAAAAGCTTTTGTTAAGTCACAAAGAGTAATATTAACATTGCAGTTATCCTTATAAGAAATTAGAACATCATTGATTTCGCGAATTACCTGAACGGGTAAAAATTTTTGGCGTACCAGCATAACTTGAAAACAGCTGTACCGATTTTGATGATACTTAGTACACTTTCATTGGTTTACAAACTTACATTGAAAGAACTTTTTACCCAGCTATGCTCGGGTAAAGATGCTCTTCTTGTCAAAAGTGATATTAAATTGCGGGTAAAGACTAACACTTAGTTAAATAAAACAAATCAATGACAGTTGACAACTTGATTGTAAATAGTTCTTTTTAGGTTTCTTAAGAAAATGTTACCAAAAAAATACCTATAGGTTCCTACCAGAATCTAGCGATTTTTTAATTCTTAAATATATATATTTCTCAATATTTATCAAAAAATGAGAGGGAAATAATTATTATTACCGATTTCATTTATAATACAACTTAGATGTTGGTTTGGTGAACTTGATATAATATTGTTTTTTTGTTACAATCTGTAGACGACGGCACAAAGTGTAATCTATACAGGTGTAAGGGACTCGCACCCGTAACGCCGTAACCCCGTCGTTCGGGACAGCACGACACACGTACTGCTGTATGTATTATTATGATATTATGACGGCTAACCTGCTAAGGTCAAAACAGGTACCTTGCACAGGTACATAATATAATATAATAATCGTATCCATGACGTATTTTACGATGCATGTGTATTTCTGGTATGTTTGCGTAACGAGCTCATGAAATAATTAATTAGTAAGGGCAATTATCAATCAATAAATAATTATAATGAACACGACGATAAAATAATAAGGATTGAATGTGGTGATAACTGATAAGCACTTACTTGAGATAATATATTTGTCCTTCGGGCGTTCTGGCCTGTTCCCACCCCAGCGGCAATGGTCCTTGTTCCTCGGCAACGGAGCTAACCACATCGTAGGAGCGCTGTTTGGTGTGATGATGGCTTGGAGGTTGAGCATTCTGACCGACGGCGTAAGTTTGCTGAAGTGACGCCGGCGAACTGTGGGCCCTCGCATGTGACACCTGCAGTGTGACAGACGAGGGAACGACGCCTCCGACCCCGCTGCTACTTGCAGTGCTGCCACCGCCGCCTCCCGCGGAACCGAACGCCGAATCCGCCGAGTTCTCGCGCGAATGCGATATCGATGGCGACTTGGATCCCGTCGACGGCGGATTGAAGAACGATGTTGGCAACTTTCTCATACGATACGGTATTTGTAAAGGCACTTTGTCCGGATTTAACACTGTGTCGAACAATGCTTGCAAATCTGAATCGGAATCCTGATCGACTTTGACGACCAATTTGCCCGATTTGTTTGTATCGGAATTATTGTTGTTCAAAGACATTTTGGTCGTGTTGTTATTCCTATTTAACGCCGATTAATGTTTTAAATAACCACATCACACGTGGAAACTCCCGTTTCAGAACGATATTCGTCGCTTTTGTCGAGTGTGGCAGCCACGCAAAGATGTTAATAAAACCTTCCACTCACCACTGTACCACAATTCCTTCGCTTTACAATTCCACTCAGTTCACAGACTGTTGTTTGGTTTGCGTGAAATGTCTTCTTCGTTTCATGAACAGAATATTACTCCGCGACGTGTATTACGTCTCTTACCCACTATTGCTGCGCGATAGCTTCTCTCGCAGCGAACTACAGTGCCGAGTCTTTGTTTATTGCTCATACATGGCGCCATCTGTACCTTTTTTAAAACGTCATCTTTTTCCAACCATTTACCTTTATAGATGCCATCTTTGAACTGAAAATTCTTCCATATAAACAATTAAAGATCAATATTATTCAATTTCGGGGTCGGCCCGTGTTACTTTTACAAATTTTATAATTAAATCCAGGATGACATTGACTAATAGTCTTCAACGAACTAATCATGAAATTTCATTCATCTTATTTAGAGAATGGCTATAATTTATTTATAAAAAATTTGTCCAGCAAAATTCAGCTAACCTTTTCGATGTTTTGGGCCCCGCATTTTTTGTAGTCTCTAATTACAAACCTTTAAATAGCTCAATTGCCCCATTTCAAATAAGCCTCATAAAGTGCACGATTAGAAATATCGCGGTGCGTATGTACCAAATATTGCTTAAATGGATTTAAGTCTTTCGAAAACTGTCAAATCGTTCAACATAATACCCTAGGTTTCGTTATCAAACCAGCGGCCAATAGTGCCTGGCATATACGTAAATGCACTGGCTACGAGCAAACATCGAGCATTCTTTCCACCTTTGGTCGAAAGCACTACGTAACGTAAAAAATCGTTGAAATTATTCCCACAGCTGAACCGCACAGCTCTTGAATCAATGAGTAAAATCAACATTCGGTTTTTACAAAACATTCGGCTCGATTTTTGTCAAAGTTAATATTTTAACGAAGCTTTGCCTGAAATCTAATAACAAAAGACAAACATATATCACTGATTTTTATTCAAAATTCTGTAATTACAATTAAGTTTCCACATTTCATATCTGAATACTTTTAAAACTATTATCAACACCAATGCCTGTGTAAAAAGTACAAAATTTTATTGGAACTGATATTTGTCACTTAATTTATAGTTTTTATACAAACTTTCACTAATCTACCTATGCGAGTATGCGCTCAAACCATTTCAGTATCTACCAATTATATTTTGTCGAAATGTATTAGTTTCAGTTTTCACATATTTCTTAAATGTATATCCTTTTCTTAAAAAGCACTAAATACATGTCAAAATATACCCTATTTTTTTTAAAATACATTTCGAAAATCATCAAATTCAAACATACAAATTAAATTAAATAAAAATATTATGCCGGTTAAAAAGTAGCGTATGAACTAATGTAGTGTTTTTATAGTCGAATTCGTTCACAAGCGAATGACAAAAAACATATGACTGTTGAATTTTTATTACTACTTCTACTTACTACTATGTCCTATTACTATTATTATAATGATTCTCAAACTTTTACATAACAGGCTTATCTGTAATAATATTGAAAAGAAATATTACGTGTTCTTCCTAGTGACAATATACAATAATAGCAGCAATACTAGCGAAGCATTCATAAAATGCTTTGATCACCGCCAAGAAGATTAGAGAGCAGACGAAGAAATTCGAGTGGCGGGGACCGACACTATGCATATGGGTATTTGTCGCTCGCTCTAAAGACTAATTTGACTTATACAGGACCGTCGCGTTACATAGCTCGGAATAGCAAGTTTCTTCTCTTGATCTCTAGTCTTCTTGATCGTCGCTGCTTCAATGTACAAACATAATCTGTGTTAAACGATTATTAAGAAAAAAAAGAAAAGTCAACTCAGCTCGAATACTTTCTTAACTATAGTTTGCAGGGGCGGATCTATATAGGGACTAGTAGGGCTTAAGCCCTGGGCCCCCAAGTATCAAGGGCCCACAAAAATTGAATACTTATACATTTTTAATACTTTTTTATTAGCAATAAGCACTTATCGTACAGTAAAAAGTAATCGACTTTATCAGTATCATGGGTGAATTTTGAGAATTTTTTGGGTAAATTTCGATAATTTTTTAGCGAAATTTGCCCGTTTTTGGGTCAAGTTTTACAATTTTTCGGATGAATTTTGAAATTTTTTGGGTAAATTATGAAATTTTTTTGGATTTTTGACAGTTTTTTGGATCAATTTATATTTTATTTGTTTTGTCAGGTCATCAAGTTGGAACTCTGATTTTGATGTCATTAAAAATGAATTTAAACCCCAATTTAACGATTCTTGATCTAACAAAAGATGGGCTTCCCCCCATCGGACTTCAATAAGCCCTGGGCCCCGAAAAACCTAGATCCGCCCCTGATAGTTTGAGAAACATACAGTTCATATTATTTAAAATTTTCGAATTCAGAAGACACATTTTCTATTTGTATTAAATAGGTAAAAGTTTCACATTTAGAAAGAAAAATACGCAGAGAATGAAATGAATAATAAATAAAATAATAATTATACAACTCATAAAATGGGTTCTGCAAAAATACTAATATTTATATTAATACAGCAATACTTTGAAGCTCTTCAAATTCACCAGGTTAAATTTAGGGACTCTCGATATATATATATATTTTAATTTATCAGTAAATGCGATAAGAATTTCAATCACACTAATAACTACCAATCAACAGAGTCGATCTATAAATAAAAATTATGTTAATTGTTAACATAGGTTTATGTTAATTACTATTATTAATATGGAAAACAAAAATATACAATTGTTTAGAAAAACCAGCAAGACTAGAAAGCACTAAAACCCCTCTACAAAGGTACACAAATTGGATATATTATACCGCATGTCCCAGGAAAAATAACTGCGTATTTACTATGCACAAGATAAAACTTTAAAACCGTAACACGATCATAATTAACTGTTACGAGTCCCAATATATGATAAAGTCATTCAAATTGGGTGTCTATTTGAACAATACTTCTTTTTTTTTTTGATAAAAAACATTACCGAGTGGACTTTTAAATCAAATAAATATTTCCACCATATCTAATTTACACTTCGTTTTATTTCAATTTAAAGATCTACCTTGTTTAATTGATAATTATAATGCGGAATAACGTAAATTTGTTTTTCTGATTCCATTGAAAACGCCTGGGATACATTGGATAAGTTGTAGGCGGTTTTTTTTAAACCGATGTATCGTGACTGTGGTATTATACATTTATTAAAGCGAGGAATTAAATTTGCAATGCTATATAATATGTAGTAAGGTACTACCTTTATTCTGTAAAATGTATAGTTTGTTACGTAAAAAAATACAATAAAATATGAGCAGATAACGGCTTTAATTATTTCTGTAAGCACTGATCTTTTTTAAAAACCTATGTTTAAAAAAATAGGGCATTAAATAGTAAATACTAAATAATACTTAGCCTTTACTCTCAACAATAATTGTGTTGAGACCTTTGTTATTTACAGTTGTTTTAAACTGCTCAGGAACTGGATATTCAGACTGAAAAAAATTTATAAATCAATGACATTTTTACAAATAATGCTCGATTTATTCACTACGGGGTAAGTTCTGAATAACTTTATACCGGACACTTAGAATTACAAAAATTGAGATACGAAAGTGTCATATCTCAATTTTGGCAAAAGAGTCGATGAACAGTTATCCTTCGAATGTATAACTAGAGGTCTCGATGAAAAAAACGTATTTCATCCGGAAGACTTATCGGGAGGTTCGAGGGAATTGGGCACGAGAAAGAAATCAATTACAATTTTATACGTTTTAAAATCCTTAAAAACATTTTACTCACATAATCCCCGTTGCCTTTTGGCACCAATACATTCATTTCGGATGATTTTGAACTTATAATTTCAACATTCAATGAGTCAGGACTGAGGTATATTTGACAACCGTCTGTCTTGTCAATGGAAATCGTCGGAACATGATGAAGAACCTGTAAGGAAAAAAAAAAGTTTTATTAATGGTTTCGTCGCAATATTTCAAACCCAACGGTACATACCTGCATTTGAACGGATTGACAATTAATGAATTCTACAGATGAAACAAGTGAATCAAATACTATATTTGTTTTCTTGCACGAATCCAAAACAATTGAATTCAATTTTCCTTTTATAACGAGTGTTGAATCCACACATTTATACACGTAAACTACATTGTTCATTTCAACTTGGTCGATAACTAGGCTATGATTTCCTTTATAATATTCCTAAAAGAATCGAGATATTATCGGGACGGTGACACGCGTTACAATATTGTTAAAAAATAACTGCGAAAATAAAAATTACCACGAGCCATTTTTTCCCGTCCTTTTGGAGTACAGGCGGTTTATCGACAGGCACCGGTGCTCTTACCGAACTTGCCGTCGGTGCCGGAGCTTTAAACGGAGCAGGACCGGTACGCAAAATCGGATTCTTGTGCGTTTGCATTTCTGACGTCACCTTTTTTAACGCTAAAAAAAATATATCACGTTATATTAAACCTAACCTTTTGTTTCAGTTCAACAAATTCACTACACAAATGGCGACAAAAAATAAACATATTTACAGCTTTATCGGTTACTCAAGTCATTTTCTGTATCTGTTAAGTAAAACCGATACTTATAACGAAATATTTATTTACATTTTGTGATTCCTTCGCCTTGATTTATTTCAGCAAACAAAGCCGCTCTATCGTCAGCTCCGTCCACAAAAGCATCAAAGCCTCCGGAAGGAAGTACAGGCGGTGGGGGCGGAAGTCCACCTGGAGGAGGCGGCGGCGGTGCAACGGAGCCTTTACCGGACCAAACTAATCCTGTGGTGTGATGTTGTTTCACAAATTGTTGGAGTTCTTGCAATGTTTGCACCCAAGCTTTCACCCATTCGACGTGCTTTTTATCCTTTTCTTTCCATTCCTTCAATACGCGATTTGTGTAAAATTGTCCTGCATCGTTCATTTCTTTAACATAAGGAGCTGGCGCAGGCGACTAAAAAAAAATCAATTCGATGAATTTAAGTATGTTCAAAAACACTGTACATAGGGTTACCAGACGTCCCGGTTTTCCGGGACATGTCCCGTTTTCGCCCTCCTGTCCCGGTGTCCCGGATTTTTTTCAAAATCAATGCAAATGTCCCGGTTTGCAAAAAATCAGTGACTCGAAAAAATATTGTTAATCGACCCGACTGAAATTTGTGTCTCGAAGTATATTTTACACATGTATATATTCATGATTGATGAGTTATGAACAAATAAACATACTGACCACTATAATTAAGTCTCTTTTTTCACTATATTTCTATCCTCAAATTATTCAAAATCGTGTTTGTCTCATATTAAATTACACGATTTTGATAGATATCGATTGTGGATTGATACACACAGCACACTTCAGATGTTTCATCAATTTTTGTCTGAAGAAGGGTTTTTTAAAGTATTTATTAGGGTCGGAGGATTTTTCGTTCCTGACAGTTGCTCGGTACTGAGATAGAAGTGTAAAAATTGGGAACTGATAGATAGGAATAAAAAAAAATAATTTTTTTACAACAATTTTTTTTAGATTTCAGAAATTTCAAAAATATTTTTTCATTTTTCAATTATAAATAGGGGGGGGGGGCTGTAAAATGTCCCGTTTTTTCATTCAGACCATCTGGTAACCCTACTGTACACAAAACATTTTCAATTGTCATGCTTACCACAGTAACCCAACCTAAGGCCGGAATACTTTCGCTGATTGCCGACAGATGATTAAAATACAACGACGTTCTACTTTTCTCTCTTAGTTCTTGAATAGCGCTGATCTTTTTACTTGTCGGGTCTAATAACGCCATTTGTTGAGACTGGTCCGGTGCTTTACTTTGCGCTGCGATGTTTAAATAAGCAAGCTGGGCTCTACAATATTTTCGAAAACGAAATCGATGAAAACAATTATATGACGTCATCTCCTCTAACGGAGTGTGCCGTGTAAAATAGTACAGTAGAAAAATATTTCTCCTCGAAAGACTCGATTATTACAACCGAGACTCGATGTCAAGCTGTGGAAATAATTACATTTGAATTTTACGAACTTACCGAAACGCCTCATCGACTAATTTTGCTTGAGTCGCTACTTCAGCGCCTATCTGATTTGATAAATTTACATACTGGTACAGGGAACCCTGTAAAATACCAGTAAATCCAGCGACGCTCATTTTGCACTTTTAAAAATATCAACCACGCAATAAAACGTTGATTTTACTGAAAATAAAAAAAAGAAAACAGTTTTATAAACTTATAAAATTTCAAAAATGTTAAAAAAAATATTTCTATTCCACACGTAGAACGCGTCTAATCTATAATTTATCGACAAATTTTATATTTCTGAAGAGATTTGCCCTATAAGGGCATAGCACATGCATGAAGTAGTGGGGGATATTTAAAACCCGCGTAAATTAAAAATAAAAATATTTTTAAAAAATCTTCCTATTTCAAATACACATAGGAAAAAATTCTGTAGGTATTTTGAATTGTGAAAAAAGCTTAGAGCCATCAAAATGCAAATGATGAAATCAAATGTTTTGCATTGGCTTGAAAGTTTTTCTGAACAGTGAAAACTGATATATTAGAATAATGGTCGCTTTTCAACTATAGATAAAAAAAACGATTTCACAAACTGGTTGTTATGAAACACGTAAACACAGTCAAAAATTCACATATTCCACTTGACGAAAACATTAGCTGCTAGGTCTGAAAGTCTATGAATTATTTTTGGACACATTACTGCATGTGAGATAAAAACAAATACCGCCTTCACACATTCAAATAATGTCAATGTACAGAGTGTTCACAAATGGATCGGTTCGCCGTTTACGCATTTTTTAAACAAACTAATCTATATAATATTAGCACAGAAAAGAATCTCTAACGAGATTCTTCGATTACATAAAACAATATTCCTCCGTCGCGTCTGTCTGTCTGTCTGGACGCGACAAACTCAAAAACTACCGAACGGATTTCGATACGATTTTCACTAATAGAAAGAGCGATAAACGAGGAAGGTTTCTGTATATAATTTGTAAATATTTTGTGCAAAATAGCCGAACTATGACGGTGTTTTACAAAAAAAAAACTGCTTTCGTACACTTATAGGTATGGCTAACGCTGACCAAATCTTTAGCGATTCATCAAAACAATGTACTTTGATAGTTCTGCTGTGCAGATGGGAAGGTCAATATAATATTGACGGAACAGTTTTGCACCCGGGTGAAACCGGGCCGGGCCGCTAGTTTATTAATAAATACAATTTTCGGTCGAATTAAACATTTGATAAAAATTCAAATAAACAAAGAGGTGTCCGAAAAACAAAATATATACATACCTATGTATTCTTTCTTTTTATTAGCCTTAGTTTTTATAGGGTCACTGTTAGGGAATATCGGAAAATAACAATGGGCGTGATTAATAAACATTTAAAATAGACATAAAATTAACATTTACCGTTGCCACAGACGGTCGAACAAACGCAAGTATACTGGGTCAAATGAACATTATGTAGTTATTTTTTTTGTGTAACATATCCATATATGGTTTTATAAATACATCTGTCGTGAATGCATGCAGGAGTCCAAGCGGCGAATTTAAATATCTATCAATTTCTTAGAAAATAAATTTTAAAATGATAAAAATACTAAACTGATTGAAAATTTGAACTTGTATTATTTCTTGGAAATTGTGACGTCCAAACTTCTATCGATTTTTTTAAAAGGATTAAAAAAGTTTTACACAAAAATAGCACATTTTTACGACATATGATATTATAAAAAGCTAAACGGTAATTAATTAAATATAAAAAATGTAATAACAAATCATGAAAACGTACTTCTATTTTTTTTTTCAAATATGTAAGACAACCATTAAGCATAGGTACGTAATGCAATGACTCATTATTTTCTCAGTTCTATCCAGAGAGAAATAAATAAAGGGGCGGGGTACTTTTGACTGAAATGTAGCGATAAGTAATTAATTTAAATATCAATCAATAGAAATTAATTTAAAAATCACGAGCAATGTCTACACTAGCATTATGACAATGTGCGATACCTGTAATAATGTTTAAATCTTTTGTATTTTTCTATACGAAAGTGAAATTCACACCTAAAATTAACTATTCATATTTCGGTATTTAGTGGAATTATGAATCCACCAAACTCATTTTTTTATGAATATGAAGCTATTAAATCTGTCAGAAATAATGCCTTAATGAAATATGCCAAATAACACAACAAATAACAAAACAGTAAATAATTTAAATTTCACTTACACCGCTGTAGAGTTTTCTATTTTATAACACAAATACTTTTTATATATAAAATCTGACAATTATTATTATTTTATAAAGAAAATACTGAATGTTGACAAATATTCACCGGTATTATTACAATCTGAAAAACAAAACGAAACCTAATCTATTGTCTAGGTTGTCTTGCATATTCCTCCACTAATCACTATACCAGTGCCAACCACTGCCAACTGTGCCCTATGGAAACTCTTCTCAAACAATCTTCATATAAGTACGCGACCGCGTCACGTCATCTATGTTACGAGAGCTGCTAAAGAGATCTCGCCCTACAACGAAGTGAATCTATTGCAAACGTATTTATTGTTGTTTTTCAAATGTTGTTATTACTGAGTTGTCACTGATTCAGTGTTATTATTCACTGATAATCTGAAACCATCTTGAAGATTTTCAGTTATAATTTATTTCTTCTACAAATCTGACATTGACAGATACCAAAATGTTAAAACTAGGAACGTACCTCGTAATTTCGAAGGAGGTAAATGACTACGGTCTATAGTCAAAGCTGTTTTTTGTACTCCTCATTAATCCATTTTTGCCGTTTTTAAAGTAAACGTTTTTATTCGTAAATATAGTATTGTGCCCATATGTACCTGTCACAACTTATATTTTCTCTGCCTGTTGTAAAACAAACGAAAACCACCAGGCACCAGATGCAAGTGTCTGTGTTATGTTCATTTTAGACCAAACTGAAGGAATTAAACTTTAAAGCAATTTCCAACTTTCCCTTAATTAAGTAATTCCGAATTAAAATCTAAGCTACTGGCCTAGTAGGTACTCGAATTATACGAACTACAATCGATGACAGATTTTATAATCACAAATGACAACGTGTCTAAAGTTTGAATTTTCCAGTACGATTTTGACTGGTTACCTCCACCTTAGTGTTTCTATCATATTTATTAACTCATTAAAAAAATTGGTTGTCTGTAAAGTCGGTTTACGAACCGTGGACGATAGTTTTACGTGATAACGTCATAAAGAAACATTGAAATGCGTACAAGCCGACGCTTGGGCTGATCGTGCCTCTCTATCGCTTATACCGCGCTCTCGCTTGCACGCTCAGGCTCAGGCGGAACGTGACACTTTTTCGTGCGTGCAGCCGGTGTTTCATCAATTTATAAGACGTTATCACGCCAAAATGAATTTTTATTCCTATATTATGAAAACTAAAAAAATCAACTCTTTTACCGTTAAAATGAACAAATATTATAATAATCCAATGTCATTGTTCTATAGTTAATATGTTTAGAAATGCGTGCTTGTTGAAAAAAAGATTAATTTTAAAATGTTTTTTTGGCATTTCAAAAAGATGGACCGAAACACAAATGTTACTATATGGCACAAATGGGTTAATGTTTTCTGACAGTTTCATGGGAATGTAGAGGAATAAGTGCTACGATTAATCTCGAAGCTTGGCGCTAGAATTTAAAATTGTCTTCTGTTTTCATACGTTTTATATATTTTCAAATATACTAGGCAATTGTGTTTCAAAATAATACATTTAATATAAAAGCGTTGCATTTCAACAAGATCGGCTCAAATAATACAAAATAAAAATGTTGATAGGTAAAATTTAAGATAAATATGTAACAAGAATTTATTTTGAAATATATGTATCTAACAATACATATTATGAATATGTTTCGTATAATAATTATTATTGACGCATATTACGTGAAAGAAAATCGCCATTATTAGAGAGTAGCACTAGTCTAATGGAATTTCTAGCGCTTGGGCACTAGAATACCAATAATATTGAAACTGTATAGTGTGTGATCAATAATAGGGAATCATGCGCAAAACACGTATATTACATTCATATAAACTTTCTTAAAATAAATGTTTAATTTAACGGTGAATAATTCACCAAAATATTGTCGAAATCGTATCGATATTACAAATTTAGCAAATCAAAGTCAATATGAATTTATTTTGACGATAGATTTGAACATCCAAATGAAAATAATCATCGGATGTGTAACGATCAGATGAATGTAGATGCGCGTCAGTTTTCTAAGCGGAGAAGACAGACACTCCATACTCCACTGTTGTTCGGTGTTGTCAGAACGCGAGTGTTCATAGGCGGACTCATTTTGTGATTTTGACGTATATTAAATTGTTGAAAATTTGTTCTATAATGTGTATTTCTCACAGCCAATAAATACTAATTAAGTATTCAAGAAAGTCCTTCCATTTTTTCTATATAATAAAATTGTTAAATAATTATTGAAAAATATATCAATAATATATCTTGATCAAAATGTTTTCCGGACTTACAAACCAAGTTAGTTCTTGGATGGGGTCTGCTAAGGGTGAGCAAGAAGAACAAGTGCCCACACCCACCGAAACAGGGGAGCATGGTATTCATCCAGATGCTTCGGAAGATACCAGGTGAGCTCCAAATATTACCTTTGGACGAATTACATATTATGTAGTGACAAGAAAGCTGAATTTGATTTTCATTAGGGTTGATTGTCACTTGTTGACGAAGGGTAGATGCTTGAATGACCTATTTAAAATACGATTTCACACCCTTATTTTCGCTTACATAGCTATAGTATCTTTTATCTCTTTAAATTTTCTTGTTTTTCTATTTCCACTTATTTTCAATAGGAATTATTTCTAACAGCATAATTTTTATTTCAATTGAAGACGCTTGAAAATACTGCAATATGTAGAAAAAAATCCATAAATATTATATAGACGTAGTAGAAAAAGACAGATTATAATATATAAAGTGTTATTTCGGTTTTTTAACAATATATTTGATTCTGTGAAATGTAGGTACACACTTGAAAATTTATACAAATCAAAATACCTGTTTCATTGTCGACAAATTTAATATCCATAAATCTAATAATGTACATACAAATTTACTAAGTTGAGATATGACGTAAAGCGTCATCGTTACCGATTGTTGGGTAACGAATAATAAAAAAAAAATTTTTTAGAAGATAGATTGACTGACACTTTTTTTATTTGCAAATTTTCTTTTAGTCCAACTAAAGGCAGTAAATTCGATATGCTATCTAATGTAAAAAGCCAAATGACAGGCTGGCTTGGTTCCGGTATTCCAAGCATTCCGGGTCTTCGTAAAAACGAAGGCGGCGAGGCAGTAGAACCCACGAATGTTCAAGACACAACCGTATCTCAACCCGTTGAGCCAGTACCGCCTGCATCGGGATCCCCGATCAAACAAAAAGACGATGAAGACAATTCTAGGTTTGCACATGCATACATATTTAGCATATTACCTTTTAATTTTTATGTTCTATGTTGGTTTGTTTGCAAATAAATTGTATTTTTTGGTAACACTATATGGACGGCTATCCAGTGATTTTACTCGTAAAGCACTGGTTTGTAGGTGTTCATTTTCAACTCTAATCGTCAACAGGACACAGTCTAGAAATACAGTTGCACACAAATATCGATTTGAAAATTTTCAAAATAAATTCTCGTATTTTTTTATACTTTAAGAAATGTCATTTGCTTTTCAGTGGTAATTAAAATAATAAATGAAGTTTTTTGTGTACTAAAAAATACATATCTGCAGCCTATTTTGATCTTTTCTCAATGACAATTTCTTTTTTGTCCGTGACTTACAAATATATGTTTGTAATTGACTGTAGAATCGAATTTTTATCAGTAAGGTCAAAATAGGTGAACTCCTTACTGCAAGTTACATTTGTAATATTTGTCCGAATGCTTACAGAGCTGAAATAACATTATCTGATTCGCATTTCTTATTTCGCATGATATAGGTAATATACTTACCTACAGATTTTAATACGAGTATACAAACAATATAAATACTCACTATGTACAATAATTGTTTCTCTTATACAAAATGAATTTACTATATTAAACAATTGGAATTTTACTTTGACCACGCGCCATCTACTCAGCATTTCAACGAACTATCCTATGCAAAGCGCCTCGTAGTAAAACGTTGCAACTACGTATATTTGTTAATATTTCTTGTTTACAATGATGGAAGTTCCATAATGTGTTGTGCATTATCTAATTGTGTTAGTGGCTATTCAGTGTAAATGTTGATATCAAATTATTAAATCCAAAAGTGATCATACATAATTGATTTCATGCGGTTTCTCTTTCAAATTTGATATTTGTGTGCGGAAAGCAACAAAGTTAACCTTATCATTGCGGCTTGCATGAATAATTCTGCAATATTTTTACGATGTGACCAGAACTCGTGGTTTTTTCCTCTTCAATATAATTACGTTGTGAACGATTAGTATCACCTCGACGGTAAATTTACATTTAATAAATATACATTTTAAATAAAACATCGGAAGCTCGTACACTGTTAATTAAATATATTGAAATGGGCTTGGCCTCTAGGTAAAATCCCAATTGTAGAGGCGTACAAACAGTCGACTACAATTTTAAGTAAGGTTGTTTAAAACAATTGAAATAAAATAATTAATAAATATTTGCAGTAATGGGTTCCATTACTGTTTAATGTGAACACAAACAGATTACAGTTTTGAATTTTATTTATTTAGTTTTTATTTTTATTTAGTTATGTTTTAATTTAAATTTCTTTATTTGTACTGTTTTGATACACTCGACATACATGTTTGAATAAAGGGCCAGTATTAGATAGATCGGTGTTACACAATTCATAATACGGCCCTGTTTAACAGAGCTTTGTTTGCTACTAGCGCTACTGAGGGAGCCGATAGTGGTCCAGCATCTATAGCCGGGACACCTACTGAGGAAAAAGATGGTCAGTTTGACGCAGGTCTGTTTATTATCACAGTAGAATGCCTCATTTATGAACACAAAATAACTCGACTACGGAGGAATCTGTTCCGTGTAAACAATACATTCATACGAAGCAATTTTCGTTTACTTTTTTTTAACATGAACTACCGAAAACACAATTTTTTTCCTCTACGGTCTTAAAAGTGCTTATAAATCCGTGTCATCAAAAAATTGAAAACCATAAACTTGACTTAAAAATGATGAATATACAGGGTGAGTTTTAAGTTGATGCTTTTTTTTACAGCGTGTAAAAATCAAATAGACGAGCAAATATTTCAAATAGTTTTTTTATCAAAACTCAAAAATAAGAGAGAAACAGCCTTTCGAAGTTTAAATAAATTTTATTAAATTTTCTTTAATTTTGAGGTCGGTCCTGGGGTTATATTATGTCACTATGGAAATATGTTATTATTATCAAGTATTCACAGAAATTGTTCGATAATAACAACTTATTTCCATAGTGACATAATATAACCCCAGGACCGACCTCAAAATTAAAGAAAATAATAAAATTTATTTAAACTTCGAAAGGCTGTTTCTCTCTTATTTTTGAGTTTTGATAAAAAAACTATTTGAAATATTTGCTGTAAAAAAAAAGCATCAACTTAAAACTCACCCTGTATTTTATCAAACATATCCGTTGAAAAATGTTCCTAAAAATTCGGAACATCCGCCAATGCAAGACATACATTTGATACATCTTTTTTGCGCAATTTAGATTTTTTTTATTAATCTTTCAATCTTAATTTACAACAATCAACGATATGATCGCTTTCCACCTTTCATCAGCGAAATATGGTTTCCGGACAAAATCGTGTTGTCATGAACGTATAACCCTTTACAACCGGCGAAACTCTTTTTGTTTTTGATTGTTTATAGACCAAAGAACCTAGGAAAATTAATAAAAACAATTGCGTACCCTTGCTTAAATGAAAATAACCCGCGCGGTTGCGTTAATCTGTTTTGCGGCGAAAAAAAAAATTGTTGATAGTCACGTTCGTTTAGAATCGGTTGTTAAGGATTAAATAAAAAAAAAATTGTGTGAAAAAAAAGTTTGAATAAAGTACAATATACCTTTAGCTAACAAAGTAAAATTTAGAAAACAACCAGGGTGTGCACAGGTATTAAAATTTTTTACTAACTCCTGTTTACTTGTTTTAAAATATTTTCTCTCAGCACATTAGTTTTGTTCACCTATTAGCTGCATATATTTATCTTTATCAATCCTATTGTGTAATAAAACAAAAGACTTATTATTGTTTCTTAAAAAATTTCACTCGATCACAATACTATTCTAAAGACAAAAATATGCAATGAGTGTTTTGTTATTTTAAATAGATTCGACTATAAGTACACATACAATAGCTCTGTTCCAACCTCTCTGAGAACGGTAACAGAACGGTTCTGTTACCGTTCTAAGAGAGATTGAAACAGAGTTTAGAAATTAAACTAATTATTCTAAAGTGAATATATTAAAAGGTCTATAATAATAATAATTTTTTGAGAGTTCTGTATTCACTTTTGAGCAATTTGTATTAGGTTCTGAGATCTCGGATTTTTTCTTGTAATTTTTTGTTTTATACGAGTGTCCTGAAAATAAACTATCATATGTCAACGATAGATAGACAATTTAGTGTTGAATAAAAAGAAGTTTTGAAGAGCGTTTTATTTGATGTGATTTAGATGATAAAAAATAAATGGTACATGATATCCTTTGGCGGTTTATTTTCGGGACAGGCTGTATATTATTAAATTACCTAAATAAAGAGATGTTACAAAAGGATATTAAATGTAAGTACACATCAAATTCACTAAGTATAGCAAAATTTATACGTAAACGTAGTTGATATCCTAAAAAAAAATTTTTTATCAATTTTAATTTTCGTGAAGCCCTGAATATAGTGTATTCACAGGACCGGATTTACCCATAAGGAAAATAGCTTAGGTTGAACTATTTCTGAAGCAAAAACGACCCCTCCTATGACTCCTGAGCAGGCCCTTTACAAATATAAATCCGGCCCTGTGTATCCAGGACCGAACTTACAGTCGTGAAAGCTCTGGGACAACGAAGACATCGAGACTCTTACTATTTTTAAACCGAGTTCAAATTGAAATTGTTACGGTGTTTAAATAATTTATTGCCAAATAACAAGTTTTCATCAAACTTTAAAAAAAAAACGTGATTTCAATATTAAGCTCAGAACTTTGTTACCTATACTCTGACGCAAAATTTTTATTTTAGTTAAAGAAATAATTTATGAAAATATAAAATGTTGTGGAGACTCCGAGACTTCAGCCCGTATTGTCGTCACTTAAATTCGGCCTTGAATATATTTTATCTTTTCGATTTTTTGTACCTACAGATTTTTAATGATTTACTCTTAGAGCAAATGCTTACATTTCATTCGTGTAAATATTTGCGATAGATTCCGACTTGCATGAAATTTTTGTGTGTTAAATTAATAGAGCAGTAGTTTCTGAACAAAACGGTATCATGTCGTTGTTGAAGTGCATTCGTTTTGCCAGAATTTAACGTTAGACACACCAAATATGATTTGTGTCACACGCCGTTTGCAATCACAGTTAAATGTTTCTCAGATTTTAGTGCTTTGTTCAAAACGGTGTATATTTTCGTTCTACAACCGGCATAACACAATAACAATGAAAATTTACATGCAAGTAGCGTATTGTATGAATCGTTTAAAAAAATTGCAAATAATTACCTACGTAGCGGATTTAAACGGACACACAATTATTTGCAGTGGCGCACTTGTTGAAAGTCGTTCCTTTATAAATGTAATTACAATATTAATTTCAGCTCTGGGAAAGTGTAAAGATACAGGTTTGTAAGGTGCACCACTGCAGCTGTATATAATTCTCACAACATATTCAGCTTTCTAATAGGCCCCACTCACGATCAAACTTTATGCCACAGTTCAGTGTTCAAACATAGTTCAGTGAAGCATGATAATGTGTGGGACAAATAAACACTGAAACCAACACTGAAGTCAGGCATGAACTCATCAAATGCATCTTGATTTTTGAACGACTTTTAGTTCAGTGTTCAAGTAAACTGCTGTGTGTGTGGGTTTTTTTCAGTTCAGTTTTTGGAGTTCTGTGTTTTGTACAACCAGAAGCCAAAAATCTCAATGTTGCTGCAAGTCTTTCTTGTGCAGAAATAGATTTTCGCATATTTGTGTCCTGGTTCTTAATAAATGGGGTAACTAATTCCAGTAAATAATTGTGAGTTAATTCATCCATTAGTAAATAATTATTCCAATGAAGCGGTTCAAGATGTAATTCATTAATCAAATAAACATGACTTCTTGAATCACGCATTTCTAACAAATTTTTCACCCATATTCTTCTTTTTTTTCTTATTTCCCTGTTTTAAATACAATCCCATAGCTATGAACAGCCAATCCTCACCATTTAAATAACTCATTTAGCTCTTATCTATTAATTATCTATAGTATAATTTTAATATAATATGTATATAATATATATTTTATATATCTATACTCGACGAGTGTTTGCCAACAACTGAACCAAACGGAACACAAAAAATTTAAAAAAATGAGCAGTTTGCATGAACTGTGTGTGGTACCAGTCAGTCTTTCGATTAATCGATCCAACTTCACTGAACACTGAACTGTGGCATGAAGTTTGATCGTGAGTGGGGCCTATAAAACACAGCCTCCTTGGACACGATATTTTCATTTACGTAAACAAAAGCCTCCTTAATAGCCAGTTCATAAATCAGAGATTCTACTGTAGTTATATTAGAGCGTTTTGTTTTTGATACATACTATATTTTCTATCAATACTCGATGAAAACGCAATATTTTGTATTATTTACTGAATATTTGATATAGTTTCCACTAAAGCATTGGCCGGGGCAAAGTCTATTGGAAGTTTCCTTTATTCGGCTGTCAATAAAGCCGGGAAAACGGTCAGCGAGGCTGGAGCCAAAATCAAGAAAACGGTGGGAGAAAATGTAAGTTGCAGTTCAACAGAAGGACGTTCATTTTTTTTTTTTTAATATAATATATAAATATCGATAACTTGCGTACTAATTGCAGAGTATACTCAGCGAATTCAATAAAGAACAAGAAGCCTTTATTAAAGAGCAACAAGCAAAAAATGCTACATCGTCTGTGCCACCGTGGGTTGGTTTATCCAATGAAGAGGCTGTGAAAGAAGAGTGCATAAGCTTGTCTTCAGTAAGTATTGTTTTCGAATTCACAATATTCTACTGCGCTCAAATACCAATCGACTTTGCATTTACGGACCCAGTCATCGCCCAGTGGAGCGCCAAAGCACTGAAACAATGTAAAGCATACCCGCCCCTTGCACAGAAACTATGCCGCTTATTTCACATTGTCGTCGTAACGAACTGATATAAAGTTAATAAATTGTTTCTTATTCTACTCAAAGACACTCCGCTCAACTTTTTTCAAAAAATAAATTACCCTCGCTTGTGTCGGTTTGGGTCATCAACTTACGTATGTCGTGTGTTTGTTGGTCTCTTCTTTTTAATAATTTTCATCAAAATGACACCTGCCTGCAGTCTGTGCTGCAACAGAATTAATAAAAAGAAAAAGAGACCGACTTATCACATTCGTTATGGCAATTTAATTATAGCATCACTTATACTTACGGAACCAGAATGTTGTGTGACAAACAGAACAGGTGAGAACGACAGGATTCCGTCTCTTGGAATACGAAACTCTATTGATGATTAAAATGCGTCCGAATGACTGAATTTGCTTTTGTGCTTCAGGACCGAAGAAACTTTGTAAGAAGTCCTCCGGCAGGAGTTGATTTTTCGTTCGACTATGACACGTCATATCCGGTTGCTCTAGCGATTATGGCGGAAGATCCTAATTTGGAAAAAATGAGATTTGATCTTGTACCTAAAATGTAAGTGTTTCAATTTTTTTAGAGCCCTGCTTCAACGCACTGCCATGGCAGCGCAACTAGTTGAACTGCCAACAAAACATAGTTATTTTCTATGAACGATTCCTGACTTGGCTTCGACTTGGGTCACGCTGCCAGTATAGAAATTCTGAATATTTATTACTGGCAGCTCAACCGCGTCTCCGTTGTCGAGCGTTTGTAATTTATTATTAGTGATGTGCCGGGTATCCGTATCCGCGGATATCCGAGGGAAAAGAAAGATCCGTATCCGTTAGTTTTTGGCGGATCTTTTACCTTATTAAATTTCAATTAGATGAAATTTTATGTATTATAGGTGATTAGGTAATAATGAAAAACTGTTAAATTCCATTCAGATTATTTTTTATTTTTTAAAATCGTATTTGGCACCTTTATATTGCAAACATTTATCGTAGTGAGTACCATACCAATAGTGCATAACTCAAAGGTACTAAAAAACTATCTTTATAATGAGATATTGCACATCGATCTTTGGAAAGAGACAATCTGTTATGAGAGTTAACTCTTAAAGAGGTCAATAAATTTGTCTCATAACAGAAAGTCTCTTTCCAAAAGTCGATGTGCAATATTTTACGCCGCGTACTCTAAGAAAGTTAAGATCCGTATCCGCGGATCTTTAAACCAAATATCCGTATTCAGATCCGTATCCGCGGATATACATTTTTAACGATCCGGCACATCACTATTTATTATATCAAATGTGCCGGTCGAGATACCAATTAAATACACAACGTTTTACGGTCGCCGCGCGATCCCCGAAATATCGATTTTTTTTAACAATTGAACGAAACAAATTGATTTTCAAATTCGAATTATGTAAATATGAAAAAAAATCGTTTTTGCAAAACATCTTTTATGTAATACGTGAATTTTTTCCTATGAAATAGGTGTTTTTAATACAAAACTTAAATTCTAGAAATCCCAACATAATTTCTAAATAATATCCATGTTTGCCATGAGTTGATTTTTGAAGTGAAAACTTCTTTAGCGGCGTTGTACACTTTTTTTTGTAATGGGTAAAAAATGTTAAACTCGCGTCAGATCGAAAATTCGTAAGACGAAAACTTTTGTACATTTTTTTTGTAATGGGTAAAAAATGTTAAACTCGCGTCAGATCGAAAATTCGTAAGACCTGATCGAAAATGCGTAAGGTGTCTCTTTTGGTAGCCTTATTGGCAGCCTAGAGAAACCAGAGCAGAGCAATGAATTGCGCTGCAATACCATGCGAGGCAAGACCCTATAGTTAATGTTAATTATTGACATATATCATAAAGTTCACACTGCACTCTTTGTTTACAGAATAAAAGAAGAAGATTTCTGGCGAAATTATTTTTATCGCGTAAGTTTAATTTGTCAGGCTAACGCGTCATCGTTTACTGGCCAAGAAAATCCCGACAGTATTAACGAAGGTTAGTAATTAATTGTTTCATTTCATTATATTTCGCTAAATTTAATGCTCCTAACATTCGTAATACTTATGTTTGGTGTTTTATTACATTTTTGAGTAAATTAAACACACAGTGTCAGTGATCACTTAAAACCAAAATTTTGTGCGAAATTCAATACGAATCGGTGTCATAATTTGTTGCAAATAGGTTCTAGTACACTAGGGTAGCAATAATCCGACTATTCCATAATCCTTTGTAGCCCGACACTAGTAATTGTAGTCCGAGGGGTGGGAGTCGTATAGTTTTTATGTATGCTAGTTTTTAGACGCGCAAGCTTGAAAAATACAGCAACTTAAATAAATTATTAGGCGTCAACGAAGCGTTCAGTATTTCACATATTTTAGAGTTTTGTTCAAATTGATCGACATTTTTGCATAATGAAAATGCGATGAAAAATTTAGTGTAAATACCCCCGTTTTTTTTGAAATATTAAATTTGGTCATCGAACGAGACAGAATTTCAAAACTGGATGTATTTACAAATTAATAGCATCATTTGTTTTATTTGGGTGCGTTTGTTGCTAAGTTCTGAGCTTTCCGAAGCGTGTGTCGGCAATAGAGAACCGTTCGGACATGACCGCGTGCTTGTTGGTCATATTCTCGGACTTTTCGAACTAAGTCCAGAAATTATCATTGCTAGAACCGGGTTCAAACAGTCCGAAGAATCCGAGAGTTCGACTATCGAACGAGTAGTTTTATCGGAAGAGTCGTTGCCAACAAACGCCTATAAGCAAAACAATACCGTAGTTATTGACAAGTACATAGTTTATATTTTTTAAGTAGTCATCGAAAGAGTACAAATAAACACATTTATCAAACTCATGGATCTTTTTTAACAGCTTAAGAAGATGGACATAAATCTATTACCTAGCTGGCTTCCTAACCCAGTCGTTTTATCCGTTTTTTTTTTTTTTTTTTGTTCTTAAAAAATATTTTTTTCTGTTTTCTTTTTGTTGTGTTACAATCCCAATACTCTTTTAATTATGTTTTTAATGTATCATAAGTCAATTCATTTGAAAACATATATAAAATAAATAGTTAATGGAAAGAAAAGGATTGTGAATGAAATTTTATAATGTTATATAATATATTAATAATTATAACCTAATTGTAAATTGTTATGCAAATCGAGTCTCATTTTATGCCGGCACTTCACATGGCTATTTGTATTTGTGTATTTGGCAAACAATTACCAAGTGTGGAGGGTCTATTTGACAAAGTGTTGGCCTTATTTGCCTATTTGACAAATAAGGCCAATACCAAATACGCGTTACCGTGCGCTTGTCGGTTTTTCGAGGCACATCAAAGGAATCAAATAGGCAAATACGGCAAATAAGCCGTCCACACAATGGCCATATTCAGAAGCGCACGCGCCGTGAACCTGTACGGACGGGCAGTATTTTTGTGTCTGTGCTGTGAGCGAGAACTGGAACAATTACTATTGAAAATGAATTAGGACAATGAAACAGTGCTAAAATTCCTGGAATTTTGAACCTTGCCTTCTGCTGCCAAATGTTTGTGTGTTTGCTATTTGACTGCCATGTGTGGATGGTCGTATTTGCCTCTATTTGCATGTTTGTCTTGAACGTCATATATTTTGCCAAATACAACAAACACCCAATAGCGAACACAAATAGCCATGTGAAGTGCCACTTTTATATGTATTATTTTATTTATGTTTTGCCGTGTAAATTGCCTCGCTAACTCATAGTACAGGTACAATATCTCGGTCATATTAATAACAAACCAGATTACCAACTAATAGGTATCTTGTGTTTAAATTTAAATATAATTTAAGCAAAAGAAAGAAACAAGAAAGGCTTTGTTGTTAACACCGAATTTAATTTCAAATATAATTTTGTTATCAGGAAATATTCACATTACGTAATTAACAAATGTATTTTTATACAGGGTGTAAACGTTAGTAAGGAACATAAAAAAAGGATAAGTGCGAGTAGGACTCCGCCCTATGATACTCTGTGGGCGCCGTAATAAATAATCGCAAAAACATTTTTTTTCTTTGTGATGTAACTGCAAATTTACGGTTTTCGGATTTTTCCCTTTACTTGCGCTATAAGACATAGCTTCTTGCCAAATTTCATAATTCCAGGTCAACAGGAAGTACCCTGTAGGTTTTGATTCCATTGCAGGCGTGATTATTTGATATTAATTTCAGCTCGATACCTCGACGCCTTTCTGAGAAAAGGGGTCTCGACAGACAGAGAGACGAACGACGAAGTGATCCGATAAGGGCTCCTTTTTTCCTTTTGAGGTACGGAACCCTGATAGACATTCAATTGAATGCCCAAACTGTTGTCCGTCGACAGTTAAAGAGTCGGTGGCGGCGTACCCGGTGAAATAATTAGTTATTGCATTAATAAAATGTTGAAAATAAATATGAATTTATCCGACTGTCAATTTTAAGCGAAAGCACTTTGATCCATTAAAAGAAAGCTCATTTGTATTTGATCTTTGTTTCGTACTACCCGTTTACACACTATATAATTAAATTATTAGAAAAAACGTTACATGGTTTTCAGTGTTTTTTTGGTATACTCAAAAAAGAGGGGAGAATGTAGCAACTGAAAATAGTATACAAGATCTCGTAAAGTTATTACGAGTTGTTATATTTTTCACTGACAAACTCTAACCGATAGTTCCTAACCTATTGTTTTTAAATTATTCAAAAAATTATCTTCTCTTTATCAGGAAATTTTCCGGTGTTTAGGAGGTCCTATCTGTCATTAAATAATATTTTTTGTACTTTATGATGTAAATCGGAGTGCATTTACTATTTTTTTTGTACAGAACCGGCAATTTCTAAATAATTACCTCATCGAATGATTTCGATAATTTTTGCGAAAAAACGAGTTATCTCGAACGTGACTGTAAAAAAATTCGTTGCCGACTTATAACGTGACGCTATACAGGGTGTTCCATTAAGAATGGGACATAGAACAACCGCAGATTCTCCAATTCAAAATAAAACGATTAAGCGAAATATGCTTAGATAAAATGTTACTCGTTTCCGAAATACGGGGTGTTGAAGTTGAAAATTGAAAAATTATTAATGTCCATAATTTTTTTAATACACCGTATAATTTTACTCAAATCGACACACTTGTTAAATATCATAAAATGCACCTAACAATAAAAAAATTAGTTCAGTACGCTCTACCAGTGGCGTACGGCAGGAGTAAGTAATGCTTGTACCCCTTCTAAATGTTACGCCGCTGTCTAAATTTTAATTTTGACTATAATTTTAATTTTTTTGATATTTTCTAAATCAATAATGTACACTTGTTAGTTTGTTGTTAAGTCATTGGTTTTCGAGATATTCGCAGTTTTTTTAAGACAAAATTGTAAAAATGAATATTATTAATAATAATACAAATAAAAAGTACATGTCTATCTATCTTTAACTGCGAATATCTCGAAAACCAATGACTTTACAACAAACTAACAAGTGTACATTATTGACTTAGAAAATATCAAAGAAATTTAAAAAATAGTCAAAATTAAAATTTAGACAGCGGCGTAACATTTAGAAGGGGTACAAGCATTACTTACTCCTGCCGTACGCCACTGGTAGAGCGAGTAACATTTTATCTAAGCATATTTCGCTTAATCGTTTTATTTTGAATTGGAGAATCTGCGGTTGTTCTATGTCCCATTTTTAATGGGACATCCTGTATGTAGTGAACATATGCACAAGAGCTACCGGAAAACGAGCCGTACGTAATGTATTTTTGCAACGTGCATGTTTAATTAAAATACAAATTTTGGTTTTTTGCATCGTGACGTTATTTGAATTATTGTTATTTTTTAATGTAGGTACCTATATAGAGCTATTTAAACAGTTCCGTATTTTTTTGGAAAATTTCAAACGTTTTTAATATAACAATTGAAACTATAAATAGACCTACCTACAGTATGTATCGAACGCAACGATGACATCCTGGCTTAAATAACCGTGCGTAAAAGTCCCGTCTGATTTCCGTAATGATATGAACCTGATCGAAAATTCGTAAGACGTTAATATTCAAGTTTTCACTTCTGCCGGCACTCCCGGAGTGCAACCCGTCTTTTTTTTAAGACTTAGGTCTATTTTTTTAAGATCAAACAACTAATCAAAATGAAATCGATTCGAATAAATGGAGCCTGTTATTTAAAATTAAGACGCTTGCTTTCTTAAAATTTACTAGGAGGTGCATAATTTTTAATGAAACATTTATATAAATTGAAACGTTTCTTCTTAAATTAAAAGAAAAAAAAGCAATTGTTTTAATTTTAATCATTACACCCCATTTATTTGAATAGAATTCATTTCGATTTAACGACAATCGAATATATCGACGTCTTTTGTATGGTCCCGAAGCCGTCGTTCCAGTCGATATGTACTGTATATGTAAAATTCAAAATGAAACATTATTTTAGCAGCTATCGAAAGTGAATATTTTGTTTTATTGAAATAACAGTATTCAAATCATATATTACGAATATTATGCCATAAATTTCAAAATCAGCAATATAAAAAATATCTGACCATGAGTTACGAAAGCATAATTTAAATAAGTTAAATATGGTATACTAGTGTTTAGAAACGTATATAATATATAAATATTAGTGCCCGAGTCATTCCCAAAAAAAGATGACACGAAAAAGGTATAAAAATTAAAATAAAATAACGATGTGCTGTGGAATCTATTAATGTATTGAATATAAATTATTGTTGTAAAATTATACCTACATACATGTATGTTGATGTAAGTATCTTGAGTGAAACGGATAGAAAATAACAATTTGTGGACAATAATGACTATCCCACCGACACATGGCTTCTTTGAGAGCTTTCTTTTGTTTCGTTTTGTTTTTGTTTAATCAGATAGTTAATTTGCATAACAATAAGCACTCAAATAATTAGTGATTTACAACCTTCTAAATTAATAGGGCTGTCCCGCTAAATTCAAATTCTTGTTTATGATCTGTCTGTTTGTGTCTGTCTTAATTGCGCGGGTTAGTGATGAGAAAGAGAGAATAACCAGCTGATTAGCCTGTTAAATATCCTCGGCTATTTATTATCAATGGGCGTGTTTGGCCGAAGTAAGTACTTACTAAACTTAGTAAGCCAGTTAGCATAAAAAAATTAAAATCTTACAAGCTAACTATAGCGCTTTTCGGCCAGGACAGACTTACTGGCTTGTCATAACTCAAAACATCGGTTTACGTTATATCCCGTACATAACCTCATAAATTGAATATAATTGACACTACTAAATTTATCATTATAATTTAATTCATGTAAATAAATTACAAATGGATAAATGAGAGGTATGGTACTGTTTGTTTTGTTTACATCAACAATAAGCAAAATGGCGTCTTATATTAAGCCATGCTTACGGCGTTAGCACTTATTTTGTGTTCCGGCCGAAAATTTTGTAAGTATAGTGAGTGACTTACTAAATTTAGTAAGTACTTACTTCGGCCAAACACGCCCATTGTTATTAGCTTGCGCAGAAATTAACTTGACTTCTAAACGTGACAATCTGATTCCAGTCGATAGCTATATTGCGTTTTAAGTGCCCTATTATTATTGGCGACTTGAAATTGCGCTTTCTCACAAAATAAGAATTCAGAGAGCGTACTTTTGCGTCGGTTCTAGGTCGAATATAATATGAAATAATCGGGATAGCCCCATTCGAGTTGGTCGATAATGAAAAAGTAAAAGAAAATATTTTTGAAGGCTGGGAATCACTGTTAAAAATAATGCAAATTAAACCACGCGCCTGTATAGTTTGATAAATTATTTTCTTTTATTGCGACAGCCTGTACAGTCAGTTTGTTGTTACTAAAACGAGATAAATATAAAAAAAAAATATGGACCGTGTAGTTTATACTCCACACTACAGAAGCAGGGCCGGATTTATCCATAAGCAAAATAAGCAGTCGCTTAGGACTCCAGCTTAACGGGAGACCCCGATTCATAGAAACCTTGCAAATTTTGTAACTATAAACATTTTAATTTTGAAAAAAAAAATAATTCGTGTAGAATTATATAATTCTCCGATTTCAGGATTTGGTTAGCTTAGGGTGAATTGTTTCTGAGGTTGGGCCCTTCGCATGACTGCTGCTTAGAGCTAAATCCAGCCCTGTACAGAAGTGAGACTTCGCAAAATCTACGTACATAAAAAAATATTACAAATTGACATTTACAGATAAAATATTTATGATACAGGTGGACCAGAAAGGCGTGCGATTTTAAAAACACTCTTGCGTTTGAACCTTATGAGGGGGGGCTGCGCTGGTGGTGGGGTTGAGAAGCTTGGTTCTCGGAAATTTAGTCGCGATGGATCACTTCACCGGAGCGCAACGTGCATTCTGCGTTAAACATTATTACAAAAATGGCGATTCGTGCATTTTCACTTAAATGGGCATGTCAATAGACAGAATTGCCGTTACTGGGCCGCAGAGAACCCACGTGCAAAACATCAAAAGCCTCTGCATTCGCCAAAAGTAACCGTTTGGGCGGCCATATCAGCGCACGGAATTATCGGACCCTATTTCTTTGAAAATCAACAAGGGCAATCTGTCACTGGAAATAATGTAATAATGTTTAACGCAGAATGCACGTTGCGCTCGGGTGAAGTGATCCATCGCGACTAAATTTCAGAGAACCGAACTTCTCAACCCCACCACCCGCGCAGCCCCCTCTCATAAGGTTCAAACACAAGAGTGTTTTTAAAATCGCACGCCTTTCTGGCCCACCCTTTATTTGTTTTTCGTTGCCACGGTTGGGCCGTTGTAGCTTTTCATCAGATGAATGTATAGTGCGTAAAGAAGTTTCACTTCAAAAAATTTGTACAGGTTTAAATTAGGTACTCTATGGGTAATTTATAATAATTGCATTTTTATGATCACCTATCCAATTATTATTAAAATTCCTTTGTATATGTTTTTGTTTATGTTTTTTCCTTCCACCGCATCCCGATCAACGAACTACATAGAGGAATGGATGAAGGAAATTGACGCCGAGCTGAAAGAATTTGAAGTACTTACAGATGACGCAACTGCCACAAGTCAGTGGGATGCTGAAATGATTGAACAGTTACTGGAAGAAGACGATCTCAAGTAATATTATAAAAAAATCTCTCAGAGAGCACGTTTTAAAATTTTGTCGAGGAAAATCCAAGCGTTAACGAGATAAATATTTAAAATTTAATATCAACTTACGTTGATAACAGTTAATCCTTTGTCTGTTACTGAAAATCAATGTTTAGTACATTTTCGAATCCTGATTCATATTTCGAAACAATATCGTTGCGTCCGCGATACTGCAAAACAATTGAACATTACTAACATTATGCTGCAACGCCGCACGAGTCGGTGCATTTGGTGGTTCTAAAATGCTAAAGCGTCAGTTTCAGCAATACAAAACTCTTCTGACAGGCACGAGCACGATATTATTATTGGTCATATTTTCTCAGATTGTTCGTATTCGGTTCTAGCAGTTCAGGCAACTCACGGAGTCTAGAACTGCTATAACCAAGTTCAAACGGTAGAATGTGATCGACAAACTCGTAGCTGTGTCAGAAGAGGTCTGTATTGCCAACAAACACAATGTTTCTCTTTCTTCAAACGGCTTAGACGATATTGCAGAGCGCGATGTTAACCGGTTTTTTAGTATCGATGACTGTTTTAACATTTTATGATTTATTGTACTCATAAATATTTTAATAATCAAATTTCTTCATTAAAGAATTCAGATTCATTTACATTTAAAATACAGAACAGGATTAAGACCCAGTGCCTCTGATAAGGCCTATAATAATTATATTTAAAGTCGTGAAATTTTGAGAGCCTTAATTTGATAAGTGCTTTTCAATTTTTTTTTAGGATCTGACATATTTATGTATCACATTCTCGTTGATTATTTTTCTTCTATGATGAAAGATGAGATGTCTAAGATTTGTCAAACCAAAGAAAGCACAGTCCTACCTTTCTTTTTTTTGCTTTTTTAAGCTTGAAATAAACATTTTGGAAACAGTCGAATAATATATATGCAAAAAATATTATAGTGCACAATGAAATACATACAAACGGGATATTTTAAGTAATAAATAGAAAATGTTTGAATAAGTATGTTTTTTTAAAGATAAATATTTCTACTAAATTAACAGTAAATGTTGACATTCCTCTATCTGTAGTTATCTGTAGTATAGATCTTTTTAATTTAGTGCAATATTTATAGTTTTATATACCGGGTGTTTTTTTAAGAACTTTGGACGTTTTTTTATCATTGATTTTTTTTATGTGAAAATGAACGTCTTTTGTCTGACTTTTTTTTTAATTTAGCTTGTAATTTTTTTGAAAATCGCTTTTTTTCAATGAACGTTTTGGTAAAAAAAACTACGAGCCGAATTGAAGAAAAGTTCAGACAAAAGTTTTTTTCACAAAAAAAAATATCCGACCATAAACAACGGGAGTTCCCATTTAAAAAAACAAAGGTCATCTCCTCCCTCTGCTAAGGGGTGGGGCGGGGTGGTAGGGGTGGGTATTGTGTCCAAACGATGTCCCCCTCGAAACCCAACTACTTTCGTCCGAACTTTTTTTTTATTGAACCCGTTATTTATTAAAGAAAAATGTCCAAAGTTTAAAAAAAAAAACACCGTGTATAGTAAAACAATAAAATTAAGATTTTTGCAAATTTTATTCAAAATTCAAATGAATAAGAAAACTGGATGTGATTATAAAATAATTTTCATTAGTTATACTCGTTTATTACATTTTTCAGCCATTCGTTAGTTCATAATAAATTTAGTGTTATAATTTAAAAAAAAAAAAATTGCGTTTAATATATTACTAAAAATTGTGATAGTATTTTAATTTGTTAAGTACACATGTATTAAGTAAGAAACGGTTTGAGAAATTAAAATAAGTAAAATTTGGAGACAAAATACCTTATCACTAAGGAATTTGTGATTGTCGATGCAAATGTAAATATTGATTACTAGTCATTTAATTTCTCTTTTTTTTTAAGATAGTTATAAGGAAATTTGTAGTTTGTGTCACCGATTCGCTTTTCATTTTATATGGTTGTGAATTTTTTTACAAAGAAATGTTTTCATTTAAATAACGAAACCTTAACTCTTGATATAAAACATCGGCTTTTGCTACATTCATTTTTTCATTGCATTTTTCCACGGATTTATCAGGTTCTAAAATTTGTTACCACAAGAATTTTTTTCCCGACAATAAATGATGAAGCGTTCTAAAATGGAAAACAAAAGCTTGCGGCACGTTTAAAAAGATCGTAACATACATCGCGTAACAGTATCTTGTATTGGTGAAATGAACTACATTTGTTAAAATTTTGTACCTTTTGTTGAGTTTGTTCTATTTTCAATCATAATGGTGTACACAAGGTATTTTTTAACGTAATGTTGTCAGTTAATTGGTCTTAAAAGTAAAATGGCCTTGGACATAATATATACATATTAAAATATATATATATATAAAAACTAATATTATTTACACAAAAAGTATTTACAGTTTTGTAAGTATTATAATCTTGTATGTTTCCCAAGCAGTGAAATATTCTCATGACAAAAGAAGAAAAAATTAAAATCAAGATTAATAAGCTCTAACGTATTTTTAGAATCGGTTGACCGTTTGCACGTATTATAGTGCGGCCTATATATCATATATATAAAATAATAGAAAAGGAAACAGCAATAGAAAAATTATTCAGTAATTATTTCATTTATGCCATTAAAAAAGATTATCCTATACGAACAAGGGTGTCCAACTCGACGCCGCAATATTAACGGATCTTCATTTGTTTTCGAGACTTTTGAAGTGAAAACTTCTTTAGCGGCGTTGTACACTTTTTTTGTAATGGGTAAAAAATGTTAAACTCGCGTCAGAGTCACGTGTCCTGATCGAAAATGCGTAAGACGAAAACTTTTATTTATACAACGTTAGACATCTAGCGTTGAAATATCGTACATAAAAATGCAATCTATGATACAAACCATTTTGATCCAAAATTCGTAAGACGCTAATATTCAAGTTTTCACTTCTGCAGGCACTCCCTGAGTGCAAAGGGTTTTTTTTTATCCAGATCACAAGGCAAGTTCGTGTTTTTATTCATCTGTAACTTATTTATAAATTTAAGCTCTTTGGCAGTAATAAAGACAGCTATTTCTAATTAACAGTGATATTTAGCAGTGATAGAGAAAAAGTGGCTTATTTGAAATAAGTATTTGAATAATGAATTAAGAAAGAAAAATTCAGATTAACATATTTAATAGAAGAACGGTTGAATCTACTTTTGATTAATTTTGTTTATTTATTATCTTGCCATTAGTCTTAACGTCAGTAACTAAAATATTTATCAAATACTCTCTTAGAATTATTGTTTAAGAAAATATGTTTTATTACAAAAAGAAAAAGAAAAAAAAAAACGAGACATGCAGGTATTAATTTTCAATTAACTTGACAACACACAAAACTTTTTGAGTTTGCTTCAACTTGTAGTTTTCATTGTTGAATTTTAAACTTGTTTTTTGTGTGTTGAACAGTTATGTTAACATACGTTTGATTAAATGAACGTTTGCGATCAATGCAAATCGCAGAAATCCAGAAAAACTGTTATCCCACTTTTTGAAATCTAAAGACGGTGAAGTCCTCGAATGATTTTAGAACTCTTCGAACAATCCAAACTGAACTATTAGGACCGATAAAAATTGTCGGTTGTCGTTAGAAATCTGTTTTCAAACGGATTTATTGCCGAAATGAGTTGCGCGCTGTAATTTTGTAGAGTATATAATCTACCCAGGGACTGTTAGAATGACGTTCCGAGTGTCCGGTTCTATCAATCCGAGGACTCATAACGCTCATAGAACCGATCCGAAATTGCATCGACAAAGACACGTTAAATAAAATTGAATTTTATCAAACAGTTGCAGTGGACGTCCGCAATGAAGCTACCGTAATTTAAATTTTATTGAAATTGTACCTACTTTATACTCTTAAAAAGTCGATATACTTGCTGTTGACGCGTATAAAATTATGTACAAAGTTTTATTGTGTATATAATTACGTGATAGTGCATATAAAATAAATTTAGGAACTTCAACCAAATTCTAAAACACTGATCTCAATTTTATAAATTGTGTTAAATATGTTAATTGAATTTAAGCATATATATATCTCACACATAATTACATTATGTTAAACACAATTGGATTTCTAACTTACACAAGCTACTAAAATGCTTTAAATTTTATTTTTAAGTGGTTATAGTATCGTATTCAAAAGTAAGCGACTCATACATAAAAATACAAATAAAGTTAAAATGTTATTGTTCTGTCTTCATTTATAGAAATTTTAAATGTGTTAATAAAAACTATTAAAAGATCTATGTAGAATAAAATTAGCTGTAAATATAAAATATGTGTGTATTGTTACCTATGTAAAGTACCTTATTGTATTTGAATATATGTATTAAAAATAAATACTGGATGTAGCAATCGTTTGTTTTATTGTTTTTCCTGAAGTGAAATATCTTACGGGAGCTCGGCCAGTCGGTGGCGGGCTTAACTTTGACACGCCGTAGTAACCGAGCCCCTTCGTTGCTTCATATCACTGACCGTTTCGAAGATAGACTCTTCCCGAGTGTTTTTCTTGAAAGTCTGCAATGCGCATCGGATACATTTCAAATCCGGCACGCTGATAGATGTCGTCATTCTAAATTCAACGAGCGCACCTGGAAGTCTGTATCTATAACTGTTTCGGAGAGAGCCACATAAAAATTTGCTTAATTTGAAAAAATCTTTAAGAGACCACCGATCGCACAGTTGGATTTATTTTTAGATTTGTAGGGTCATTTCCTGTTAGTATAAGCCGTCTTGACCTAAAAAGCGAGTTTTTGGAAAACGTCGAAAGTCGACTAAAAACGAATTTTTCCCATAGTTTTTCCTTAGTTTTTTTGTGATTTTTTTTGGACAATTTTGGATGATGTCTCGGATTCGCTTCAAAGGTAGGCTTCAAAAAATGACAAGCTATAAAAATAAAAACAACAGCCCAACTGCAAACAGCCAACAGCTCAACTGTTGAGCTGCTAGCTGTTGGGCTGTTGGCTAGATGTAAACCGACCCGCTGATTTCAAAAAGTCGAACAAAACTGTCCTATCTGTTTTGGTTTAGAAGTTACGGGCGTTAAACAGCAAAAAAACCCCAAAAATAAAAAAGACCCGTAACTTCTAAACCACACAAGATACGCAAGTTTTGGACTCTGCGCACCATTTTCTAGGGGGCTACCTAATTTCAGAAAAATCCAACCGCTATTACTTCATAAAATCACAAGTGATATGAAATATCAACGAAACATCATTAAACGCCTGCAAGCTGGCAATCCTTTATACATGCATGTAATGCAATTGCCTGCACTACAGGCGTTTAAAACATTTAACCCGTAATAGCGAGTCTAAGGTGCAATACTACCTTTGTACCTCATTTTGGCGATGTTAATGCCCGATTCAACAGGTTTTCTTGCACACATCGATTAGACACAACATTAATAGAGGTAGCGAAGTATTAATTTGGTAATATTTAGTCACTATAATAGTGAAATTCTGCGTATAGCCGATATTAAAATTACGCATATGTGAAATTAAACGTGAAGTACATCGTTTTCTTAATTTTGGAAAATCTAACCGTTCGTTCGTTTTCAATTTACCTACACTGATAGAGAACGACTTTCTGAGTTTAGAATGTCTTCGACATCGTTTTTAAAATTCTTCGCTTGGGACTTAAGGGCCATAACCGTTGAAAACTTGGAACGCGCGTAGTTTCTAAACTAAACCAGATAGAAACTTTTTCTTTGCATTTTTGAGCTCAGTGCATCTTTTTGCATCGGTATACTTAGTTTGAAGAAGATCTATTTTTTTTTGTCAAAAAACGCGAAAAAAGAGAAGGCTATAGCCTTAGTTTTTTTTCGCGTGTTTTTGGAAAATGTTTTAGATCTTTTTCAAATCAAGTACACTGATGTAAACCGGCCCGCCGATTCTGAAAAGTCGAACAAAACTGCCCTATCTCCTTTGGTTTAAAAGTTAGGGGCGTTAAACAGCGAAGAATCTCCAAAAATTAAAAACACCCGTAACTTCTAAACCAAAAAAGATATGCGAGTTTTCTTTGCATTTATGGACTCTGCGCGTCATTTTCTAGGGGGCTATCTAATTTCAGAAAAATCCTACCGCTATTACTTCATAAAATCACAAGTTGTAGTTTGCATATGAAATATCAGTGAAAAATCATTAAACGCCTGCAAGCCAGCAATCCTTCATAGATTCATGTAATACAATTGCCTGCACTACAGGCGTTTAAAAAATTTTACCCGTAATAGCGAGTTTAAGGTGCAATACTACCTTTGTGCCCCATTTTGGTGATGTTAATGCCCGATTCAAGTGGCTTTCCTGCACACATTGATTAGCTACATTTATAGAGGTAGCGAAATATTAATTTCGTAATATTTAGTCACTATAATAGCAAAATTTTGCGTAAATCCGAATTTAAAGTTACGCATAAGTGAAATCAAACGTTAAGTACATTGTTTTCTTAATTTTTGAAAATCTAACCGTTCGTTTGTTTTCAAATTACGTGCGCTGATAGAGAACGACTATCCGAGTTTAAAAAGTCTTCGACATCAATTAAAAAATGTTTCGTTTGGGACTTAAGGGCCATAATCGTTGAAAATTTGAAACACATGTAGTTTCTAAACTAAACGAGATAGACTTTTTTCTTTGCATTTTTGAGCTCAGTGCATCATTCTGCATGGGTGTACTTAGTTTGAAGAACATCTAAAAAATTTGTCGAATAGCGCCTTAGTTATTTTGTAGTTTTTTTAAACAATTTTGGACAATCTCTCGGATCCGAGACACGCTGAAGTCACCGAGCCCCTCTGTTGCTTCGCGTCACTTACCGTTTCGCAGATAGACCCTTTCGAAGTGTCTTTCTGGGAAGTCTGGAATATGTACGCTGAATTCAATGAGCGCATCCGGAGGCCTGTATCAAATACCGTTTCGGAGATTGAGACGTTCAAATGTTGCTACGGTATTCAAATGCCCACACACCCAACAGTTGAGTTTAGCATATGATGCTTACATGTTTAATAAGTTGCAAATCTCTATGCAAGTGCTTTAAGCATCAAGCACTGCCCAGCTCTAGGTTTTACTGTAATTTATTCATAATTAGAAAAGCCATTTTTTTATTGAAAATTTTATTTTTTATTGAACTTATTTAAACTTTAAAGCTTGTATTAATACAATTTCTTTAATTAATGTCACAAAACACTAATATAAGAACCAAAATATTAACAAAATTAAGTCTATAAAATGAACACATCAATATCATTACTGTTTGGAACGTACAAATTTTAGGTTTGTTTATTATTTCACTTTGTACTTCTATTTAGCAAACATAAACCTTCAAGAACATGTATGCTTTTAATTATACTGTGAACAAAATTGATAAAAATATTGTAGTATTCGCAGTTTTAATATCGTAAAATAATAAACAAGCCACATTCTGACCAACGAACAAAGAAGATGTCAGCAAAAATTATCTGAACACAAACTAGGGTCGCCATACCTTCAGGTTCCTTCAGACACGTCCTCTTTTCCGGTTGTCGGGCGCTGTCGGGACAGAGTTTTTATTCGCGTTTTAAAAATTCAGGACACCGGTTAAAGCTACGTTTTGAAAATTGGACGGATGGCAACCCTAATCGTTCCGTAAATAACACGTAGGAAAACAATTGTTTTTGTTGAAAACGATTTTGATTAATGTCGACTAGATTTACTTGCAATTAACAAGAACAAAAACAACTGTTACAAATCTTCTCGTCCAATCGGATTGAACAGTTAACAAATGAGACCCGTTTAGAGGTGAAACACCTATAAAATCTATTTTTCTTCAAAAACTAAGAATCAAGAACCGGACAATTAACTTACCAATGTGGCAGTCATTGGTTAATATATATTGTATTACGACGACAGTTCATACATAAAGTCACTGACTAGGCGATCCTCTTAAAGAAATATAAGTGAATAGCTTCGTGTGTACAGAACAAAAGTTAAGTTTATAATAGATATATGAATGTCGTTCGCAAAACCAAAGAACAAAATGAAATCACTAATTTAAATCCTTCCTACATTTGAGAACGCTTGAAGTTCATTTCAGAATTACGAAAATTCTTAATTTTTGATGAAAAGCTTAAAAATAAATTATTCTCTGGAGAAAATCTATTTTTTTTCCTTACAGGATAAAAATAACCATTTTCCTAAGACTAATGAAAAACAAATTAACAAACTTGACCAAACATTTCAACGATATCTGTAAATATTAAAATTATTCATATCTCACTCGCTTTGACGAGACATTAATTTCTACATCTTCGTTACTAATACTGGTAGTAGATGTCTTCGAAGAAAATTTCTCTGCTGAAACTTCAATCTGAAGAGTTGCTGCTTTTTCTTCAGGCATTTCTTTATTCACTGTAGTCGAAACGACTACAGTGCTTCGACAAGATCGTCCATTTCTTCAGCATGTACTGTTCTTTGATCTCTTTGATGACTTTTCCAACATTCTCTCAACTTTTCAGTTCAGAACTGACCTTTACAAAATCAACGAGAAATCGACAATTTGGATTCGCGATTAAAAAGTCTTAGTGAGCAAAATGAACATAGTAACTGAACAAACAAGTGTCAAAGAAAATGCTGAGATAATAGAAACGACTACAGCAAGTAAAGAAATGTCTGAAGAAAAAGCAGGAACTCTTCAAGTTGAATTTTCTGCAAAGAAATCTTCTTTAAAGACATCAACTATAGTTACGAGTGGCCTGTTTTTATTATAAATATCAACATCTGTTTAAAATTTTGTACGTTTTTATCAACAATATCATTAAAAATAAAATTGTTCTAATCGAAACAGACATAATTTTTGCTTGACAATTATCGCCGACCTATAACATATTATATGGCAACTGTATCGAAGATACCTATGAAATGATCACCGAAGTTCGGTGATTTTTTATGAATTTCTAATTGAACACATTATTTAAATTATTGAACTACACGCTGATATGAATTATTTTTAAATTTAACGTAGAGATTTGAATAGTTTGAAATAAATAAAAACAAAATTCAACATAAAGCAAAACGTAGATAAAAAAATAAATATTTCTGTTCACTTAACAATTTTTTTGAAGTATGGTACAAATTTTCAATTACTTCAAAATAGTTTTATGATAGCACTGAAAATGGATTCGTTGGTTTTCATTTTAAAACCACAAGTCTTTGCATACGCCGTTACCAATAAGCAGCGAACATCATTTAGTGCCTTCTGACGACTGAAAAAAAAAAAAAATTAATCATAGAATGCGGTTTCCAAAAGTAAAGCATAAAATTCAATATTTTCCCGTTCGCTAATATTTGAATAGAAAACAGTTTTTACTAATTAATTTATGCCAGAACCTACACTAGTTTTTTTTTTTTTGACCCAAATACACGTCAATAAAACAAAAATATTCTTTTCGCGTTACGTTTGGGATATCGTGCATACAAGTTGAAAAAATAATAAACACAATAAACTTACTGAATTAACGAAGCTGTCTCATCTTCCGATCCAGGAGCCGTTTCACTGCTAATTCTATCGCCCCTGAAAAAAAAACCCGTGTCAATTTTCAAAGGTTCAGATTGGTTATTATCTCAAAAATTACATTTTATGAACCCGACCTGCTGGCTATTGGCGCAGTGCTCAATGACCAGTACAGTAGGAGCTACAAACAAAATTAAAAAAAAAAAAAAAAATTGGTTGTCTGTAAAGTCGGTTTACGGACGACAGTTTTACGTGATAGCGTATTCCGCTCGAATATCATATTTAATAATACATAACCTAAATTTTAGTAGCTGTCAAACTATATTTTTACCGACTCTCTATCGCTTATACTGCGCTCTCGCTTGCACGCACAGGGTCAGGCGGAACGTTACACTTTTTCGTGCGTGCAGCTGGTGTTTCATCAATTTATAAGACGTTATCACGTCAAAAGCCGTCTATACAGTATCTTTTTTTTATTCATTAGAATTCGAAGTGAGCATGTCATCAAAAATGAGAAAAACTCTCCGATCAAAGATTCTCCCGATTGGACTCAAATTATGTCTTTCGAGGTTTTTCCGAGGGTAGGTACTGTAATACGCAAAACAAGAACAAACTAAAAAAAAGCTCAATTCTTACCCACAACTGCTCGAATCTGAAATTCCATCGGAGCCACGGAGACTTCCAGTCGTTGAAATTAGCTGCCAGCTGCCGGCACTTAAAGACGATGAAGAATCTGAACTCGAGCCATTTACAGGAACTGCAATGGGGCTTGTGCGTAGCCGATTCAATGAGCTTGGACTACCACGAGGCACAGATAAAGGCGAATTTGATCCAGTCGAGTAAGATGATGGATTACTGTATATTAAAAACATACAAATTAATTAAATTGCAATCTAGATTATAACTTAACTATTTTCAATGAACTACTGTGATTTTTCAAATATTCGCATTTATTTTTAATCGGAAAAGGTTCGATTTTTAAAAAGTATGAATATTAATTGTTTTGAAGACCGGTACAATTGAGCAAAATTTGAAATCTGACAAAATAGTTGGAATGCGCAAAATTTTTAAGACACCGAACTAACAAAATCGGTTGCAAAATATCATAACAAAATCATCGGTATTTTCCGACAAGTAGAAAATATTTTACTATACTATCTTTAAATGTAATTTACGCAATTGAAATTTTACAAAAATACCAGGTCAGAATGAGATTAATTAATATTAATAGATTTGATTTCATTTATAAAATAGTTACTTAAAGAAATAATACAAAGTATGCCGAACGATGTACATACCGAAAAAAAAAAAAAAAAAAATAATTTTTACGTTATAACATTGAAATTCGAAAGCAGAGAATCAATGTGTTTAAACATCGTGCGCAGTGAAATATGAAATACGTACCCGTTAGAATCATCCTGAGAGCTAGGAAAATTTATTTGTACAGACTCCTGCTCTTTACTACCGACACTAGACGAAACTGAACTAAGACTTATATTAGAGCCCTGAGAATTTTCCTGAGAAATTCCATCGAAGAGATATTCACTATCTGTGCGGACAGTGGAAAAATTGCTCTGGAAGTTTGGATTCCCAATATTTCCTTTACATTTTCGGCTGAAATGAGATTGAAATGAGAATTATTTCAAGCTAGTCTATACGTATTTTCGCATTATAGCAACTGCCGAAGAATTTGTGTCAGGTTCTGGGTAAGTAAATAGTATATTACATCACAAGGGCCGAAAGTTGAATTTTCGACCCGTGTGGTGTATACGATTTTTCTTCATATCTGCTCGAAAGTACGTACTTTCGTCAGCAGGGACGAGAGATTGACATTTATCCCCGGGAGGAAAAAATTTCTCATGCGTATTTATACTCATACTAGGGTTACCGCTGTCATTTAATATAATAAATAACAGGGAGTAAATGTCAAACTTTCGATCGAGGTATGAAGAAAATGTAATTTTTGGCTACAATACAATAAAGTAAAACGTCTTTGCTTATAAATGTTGTAAAAAGCATTAAAAATGTATTAACAGGTAATAAATTATTAGGTTAATTATTCCCAACCCGTCACGATCGCTTCAACTGAAATTAATATTAAAAATTTGTTTTTTTTTTTCCGATACATGAAATACGAGACAGAATAAATTAAAGAAACAAACCTTTGGGTTGTAATACAAAAGTCTTCACCGCTAATATACTTAAGCATATAGAAACAAAAGAATAGAATTTCTTCGTTTTTTAATAACCTATCGTATAAGTTATGACCGAAAAGCATCCAGTCATAAGCGAGCGTAAAGTATAACAATTGAACGGCGTTCAGTTTTTGATGAATAGCTCCGTCCGCCCACAGTGAAATGCGTAACAAAGACACGAATAATGGCGTCCTGTCCCAGCCGCTGATGCAATGTATTAACATTCCGGAGCTACTTTCGTGTAAATTACGTAAAATCAGTTTTAAGTAATTCTGTGTGAGAGTTATTAAGTCCCATGTCTACAAACAAAACAGAAAAGAAAAAAATCATTAAAATGCGATATTTTGCCGTCAGTCTATACGGCTGCATCTTATGTAATCTGTATTAACAGAACTCTACTGTAGTAGAAAATTGCCCCTAAATTTATATATATAAAAAAAAAAACGTGCTCACTCTATATTCTCCCCAACTTATTTTAAACTGGGACGACAAGTCAACAGGAATACAGAGTTCAGCATCAAAATACTGATGTCTCCAATCGAAAAATAAGTCTGTAGCCTCATAATTCTTATCGTGATAATCTTTGAAGAATTCACAGCCCGGATACGGTAAAGATACTAAGTTGAAATCTTGATACTGATTTTGTTCAACTTTCTCCGACGAAGAAACACTGAAATTAAAAAATTTCACGTTATAACAGAACAAAAAAAAAAAAATAAATTAAAATATCGTAGGCTCATCTTGACCGTTTGGGTTTGGTTTAACCATCTTTCCAAATTTTTGCTCACATCTAGCGAAATTTAAACACAAAAAAGCAAAGAAAAATGTTCTCTTGTACACTGACTGCTTTCTTCACATAAATCTAGTGTCCGACCGAAATTTCGGTTTCGGCCAAAAAACTGGTTTCGGCTGCCCATTCGGCCGAAACCGAAACTACATTCGAGAGGTTTCGCGCTGAAATGCGGTGCAGCTGCGAGCGACGAAGTGTCTTTTATGCCTGCGCGCTCCGCGTTTTTTTTTTTTTTTTTTTTTAGTTCGAAAGAAAACTGCTTTTTATTTTGATACCTATTATTTGCATCAAAAATATATTTATTCAGTTGTATTTGGTAGGTAGGTACTTATTAATTTTAATTTTATTGTAGTTCGTTAGCAAGAGTACCATGCAAAATGACCAAAGTTTAGAAGAAATAATTTTGTTTTTAAGATAAAAGAGTGCTTTCTTTTTTTTATTGTGTGTACGTACTATTTAGGTAAATACTTTTTATTAAAAAATAATTGTGTTTTGGAGCTTTTATTTTATTTCATAATATTTAAAAAAGTATATTTATTTGTGTTTTTGAAATAAGGGGGGTAATAATATGATATGATAGGCTGAATGATTAATATGTGATTAATTTAAAAATTAAAAAAAAATAATAAAGCCTGATTATGATAATGTTTACTTTATTTTTCCCACGAAAAAAAAGTTTCGGTTTCGGCCGAAACTGAGACTGAGCCCGAAATTCGGTTTCGGCCGAAAAACTAGTTTCGGTCGGACACTACGTAAATCAAATAAAAATAAATAAAATATGTAGCGAAAAAAAGCAAGTTTGACAAATTTTCACGCCTACATCTGGCTCTCGAATGTTTCGCGGGTTTTCCCGAATTGCGGATGAAGATAACACTAAAAAATATTACCTGAAGCCGTATTTAACTTTAACGTTTTCCACCATAAGATTGACAATTGCATTTATGTTGAACTTCTTCAGTAAGCAAACGTCGTTGTATTTTACGAGATCGTATAGATTTTTATCGCCCATTGGCGGTGAGTTAATTACATTCGAATTATTTTTTATCTCGGTTTCATCTTCACAAGCATCTTTTAAGTCTTGTGTCAAGAAGTTTACGTCCGAATTGCTAGATCGTGCTTCAATTTCTTCGGTCGACTTCTCACAAGCGAGTCCTTCCCCGACTGCAGGTCTCGTCGCTTGAGTCTGCGGAGCAGGAAGCGTGGAAGTTGCAGTAGCAGTGAAAGCACTGCATATTTGTTGTAAGCCATGACGACCGTACATTTCAGGTTTAAGAGAAAGTGTAGCAGATCGGCATACATATTTACCCTTGTACAATATTACTGGTACAGGAAATCGAGTACGGCACCTTAAACAGACAGTTTCAAAATAATATTTTTATCCTATAGTACTTCAATTTTTTCCCTTTTCAATTTTAGTAGAAAGAAAATTAAAAAGCGATCGAGGTAATTTCATTGTATTATCTAGCAATGCTGGAACTTACATGTTTCAACCATTAAATTAAAAGTTATACCTCGCAAGCCGCGCATTTTGCATTAATTCCTGGATGTTACTTTTATCATAAGTGCTCTCATATATGGTCCCCGTTGTTCTCCCATTTCCGTTTGGATTATTATGCTCGTTTTCAAGAAAAATTATTTGAGCGGGATAGTGATTGCTCAGCTCTCCGTCAGAATTATTAATCGTAAAGCAATCATAATCGGCTTGCGCCAAAGCAATACATTTATCCATAACTTCCTGACACTAAAAATTATAAAAAAAGATTAAGATCCGGTCGAAAAATAAACAAGATTAAACGTAGTGTAGATATACGCTCACAAGTTATACATAAAAGGTTAAGTAAAAACCATGTGTACACTGTAGATATCAAAAAATGATACGTACAAACTCATTGCCGCTATTTGCATAATATAGATTGCTTGAAAAGTATTTCAATAATTTCATAATATCTTCATTTTCTATATTGATCATGTTGACTAAGTTGGCACACGTAAATTATCTGACAGTCTATTCCAGTCTATTCTCTCACCGACAACGAACTGTACTGGTTTGCTCACTTGCAAGCCATGCCGAATTGACACCAAGCAACGCCAAGGCAGGCCAAGCAACGCTGCGAATCAAAATAATTATTTATAACCAGTAAAACTTGCATTTCATAACTCACACTACCAGCTATAACCTACGAGCCTCTAGCTAGAACAAAGCCGACAAAGCTATGTTTCGAAATAGCGTAAATAGTTGTGCTTGCTCCGAGGCCTCAGAAACTTTTGAGGTGCTCTGGTTATTTACCCAAAGAATTAGCTGTCACCATAGATATGGCTGTCACAATTAGTTGTCTCTGGAGTCTGTATTAGCAGCTAGCTTTAAATGGTGTCTTGTTCCGCAATAATCTATTAGAGTAATTATTAATTTTATCAAAATTTCTAGTGTTTAGCAAGTATGGGTCAGCACGAAAAGGTAAAAGTCGCAGTGAGGGTACGACCTTTAGACGAAAAAGAATTAAAAGCCGGGTGTCAAAAAGTATCTGAAGTTGATACTTTAAACCGTATAATCACTGTGAAAAAACCGGGAATTCATAATGAACCCCCAAAGTCATTCAGATTTGACTACGTTTTCGATATCGACGCCACCCAGGTAAGAAACTTATTTGGTTTTTGTGAGATCAATATTTTGTGATATAGTATTTCATAATGTAAAATTACAACGCCTTCAAAACAATGGCGTGCCTTTTATCTGTAAAAAAGTTGCATGCTATGTTTGTGCTCGATTCGTTAACTTTTACTTTATTGTTTTCAGCTCGATATCTATTCAGAGACGGCACGTCCTATTGTGAACAGTGTTATCGAAGGATACAACGGAACAATACTTGCCTATGGGCAAACAGGGACCGGCAAAACTTTTACCATGTCGGGCGAGCCCGATGTTCCAGAGCTAAAGGGGATAATACCTAACACGTTTGCTCACATTTTTGGGCAAATCGCAAAGGTCAGATTACAGATTTTTGTTTTTCCTTTATAAAATTAGAACTGTAAATATCGTTTTGTTAAAATGTCTGAAATTCGTAAAATGAAACGTGAATTAATATTTCAAATAATTAGTGTTGGGCATAATCGATACATTTCAATAATCGAATGAATCGAAATAATCGGTTTTTATAATCGAATGATCATTCGAATTATCGATTATGAATGATAAATAGAATGATCATTCGAATTATCGATTATGAATGATAAATCGAATGATCATTCGAATTATCGATTATGAATGATAAATAGAATGATCATTCGAATTATCGATTATGAATGATAAATCGAATGATCATTCGAATTATCGATTATGAATGATAAATCGAATAATCATTCGAATTATCGATTATGAATGATAAATAGAATGATCATTCGAATTATCGATTATGAATGATAAATCGAATGATCATTCGAATTATCGATTATGAATGATAAATCGAATGATCATTCGAACTATCGATTATGAATGATAAATCGAATGATCATTCGAATTATCGATTATGAATGATAAATCGAATCATCATTCGAACTATCGATTATGAATGATAAATCGAATGATCATTCGAATTATCGATTATGAATGATAAATAGAATGATTATTCGAATTATCGATTATGAATGATAAATCGAATGATCATTCGAACTATCGATTATGAATGATAAATCGAATGATCATTCGAATTATCGATTATGAATGATAAATCGAATGATCATTCGAATTATCGATTATGAATGATAAATCGAATGATCATTCGAATTATCGATTATGAATGATAAATAGAATGATCATTCAAATTATCGATTATGAATGATAAATCGAATCATCATTCGAATTATCGATTATGAATGATAAATCGAATGATCATTCGAATTATCGATTATGAATGATAAATCGAATGATCATTCGAACTATCGATTATGAATGATAAATCGAATGATCATTCGAATTATCAATTCGAATGATAAATCGAATGATCATTCGAATTATCGATTATGAATGATAAATCGAATTATCATTCGAATTATCGATTATGAATGATAAATCGAATGATCATTCGAATTATCGATTATGAATGATAAATCGAATGATCATTTGAACTATCGATTATGAATGATAAATCGAATGATCATTCGAATTATCGATTATGAATGATAAATCGAATGATCATTCGAACTATCGATTATGAATGATAAATCGAATGATCATTCGAATTATCGATTATGAATGATAAATAGAATGATCATTCGAATTATCGATTATGAATGATAAATCGAATGATCATTCGAATTATCGATTATGAATGATAAATCGAATGATCATTCGAATTATCGATTATGAATGATAAATAGAATGATCATTCAAATTATCGATTATGAATGATAAATCGAATCATCATTCGAATTATCGATTATGAATGATAAATCGAATGATCATTCGAACTATCGATTATGAATGATAAATCGAATGATCATTCGAATTATCGATTATGAATGATAAATCGAATCATCATTCGACTTATCGATTATGAATGATAAATCGAATGATCATTCGAATTATCGATTATGAATGATAAATCGAATGATCATTCGAATTATCAATTCGAATGATAAATCGAATGATCATTCGAATTATCGATTATGAATGATAAATCGAATGATCATTCGAATTATCGATTATGAATGATAAATCGAATGATCATTCGAATTATCGATTATGAATGATAAATCGAATGATCATTCGAACTATCGATTATGAATGATAAATCGAATGATCATTCGAATTATCGATTATGAATGATAAATAGAATGATCATTCGAATTATCGATTATGAATGATAAATCGAATGATCATTCGAATTATCGATTATGAATGATAAATCGAATGATCATTCGAATTATCGATTATGAATGATAAATAGAATGATCATTCAAATTATCGATTATGAATGATAAATCGAATCATCATTCGAATTATCGATTATGAATGATAAATCGAATGATCATTCGAACTATCGATTATGAATGATAAATCGAATGATCATTCGAATTATCGATTATGAATGATAAATCGAATCATCATTCGACTTATCGATTATGAATGATAAATCGAATGATCATTCGAATTATCGATTATGAATGATAAATCGAATGATCATTCGAATTATCAATTCGAATGATAAATCGAATGATCATTCGAATTATCGATTATGAATGATAAATCGAATGATCATTCGAATTATCGATTATGAATGATAAATCGAATGATCATTCGACTTATCGATTATGAATGATAAATCGAATGATCATTCGAATTATCGATTATGAATGATAAATCGAATGATCATTCGAATTATCATAACAAAAATATTACTAATTATCGATTATGAATGATAAATCGAATGATCATTCGACTTATCGATTATGAATGATAAATCGAATGATCATTCGAATTATCGATTATGAATGATAAATCGAATGATCATTCGAATTATCGATTATGAATGATAAATCGAATGATCATTCGAATTATCATAACAAAAATATTACTAATTATCGATTATGAATGATAAATCGAATGATCATTCGACTTATCGATTATGAATGATAAATCGAATGATCATTCGAATTATCGATTATGAATGATAAATCGAATGATCATTCGAATTATCGATTATGAATGATAAATCGAATGATCATTCGAATTATCGATTATGAATGATAAATCGAATGATCATTCGAATTATCGATTATGAATGATAAATCGAAAGATCATTCGAATTATCGATTATGAATGATAAATAGAATGATCATTCGAATTATCGATTATGAATGATAAAACGAATGATCATTCGAATTATCAATTCGAATGATAAATCGAATGATCATTCGAATTATCGATTATGAATGATAAATCGAATGATCATTCGAATTATCGATTATGAATGATAAATCGAATGATCATTCGACTTATCGATTATGAATGATAAATCGAATGATCATTCGAATTATCGATTATGAATGATAAATCGAATGATCATTCGAATTATCGATTATGAATGATAAATCGAATGATCATTCGAATTATCGATTATGAATGATAAATCGAATGATCATTCGAATTATCGATTATGAATGATAAATCGAAAGATCATTCGAATTATCGATTATGAATGATAAATAGAATGATCATTCGAATTATCGATTATGAATGATAAATAGAATGATCATTCGAATTATCGATTATGAATGATAAATCGAATGATCATTCGAATTATCGATTATGAATGATAAATCGAATGATCATTCGAATTATCGATTATGAATGATAAATCGAATGATCATTCGAATTATCGATTATGAATGATGCGCAAACCTGGCAGTTTATAATGTCGTGTTATATACTTTTACAGTGTAAGCGAATGATCATTCAAAACATCGATTATGAATTATGTGCTAACTTTTCAATTTCGATTTGTTAATATTACTTAACACAATAATAATAATGGAATCACTGATATGATCGAATAGAAATAGAAATATATTTTTAACCCCTAGATGGATCGTCAATTTACTTAATGAGTTAAACATTAAAATTGAAATTTAATGCAGAAACCGAATGATATATCAATATATCATATTATAATCGACAGTCGACATAGCAATAGTACTGTGTCGGGATTAGTATTCATTTCATATTTCATAATCGATTCAAGCGAATGATATCTCGGTTGCCATAATCGAATGATCGATTATTCGGCCATAATCGAAATATTTCGATTATATCATTCATAATCGCCCAACAAATAATTATTAGTGCTTTTTGACGTGATAACGTCTTATAAATTGATGAAACACCGGCTGCACGCACGAAAAAGTGTCACGTTCCGCCTGAGCCTGAGCGTGCAAGCGAGAGCGCGGTATAAGCGATAGAGAGGCGCGATCGGCCCAAGCGTCGGCTTGTACGCATTTCACTCTCTTCTCGCGTGACGTCAGAGAGTTCATCAATGTTTCTTTATGACGTTATCACGTAAAACTATCGTCCGTAAACCGACTTTACAACCAATTTTTTTTTTATTTCAGTCAAAAGAAGAGAAGCGATTTTTGGTGTGCGTAACTTACATGGAAATATACAATGAAGAAGTGCGGGATTTAATAAGCAACACGGGGAGCCTGGAAATACGTGAAAGACCCGGATTGGGAGTTTACGTGGAAGGGTTGACGGGCTACGTGTGCAAGAACGCTGACGAAATCGATAGGATTCTTTGTCTGGGTAGCGAAAATCGAGTAACAGGAGCTACGGCCATGAATGAACAGAGTTCAAGATCTCATGCAATACTAACAATCATGGTCGAAACGAGCGTTAAAAGCTTAGATGGTCAACGACTCACCCAAGGGAAATTACGTCTAGTCGATTTAGCTGTAAGTTTCCAAATTGTTCACACCGCACACGTCGGTAAGAATGAAATTCTGACCGATGCGTCAGACTATTTAATTTAAAATTGTCGGCGCCCTAAATTAAAATTCACACTTCTAATGTAACGCCGTAATTGTTACTGGACTAAGATAGTTACGTCGATGAAATCACAATTTTACAAACACCGACGCGACGCATTCCGACTCCAGTCAACATAGGGATAATGCGACGTCCGATGCGAAAATATAAAAATGCGGGACCAATATTTATCGATATTAATAAGATACAGAGAGTCATTGAAATTTTATTTCAGGGATCCGAACGTCAAAGTAAAACAAACGCGACCGGAGTGCGTTTAAAGGAGGCAACAAAAATCAATTACTCGTTGTCCGTGTTAGGCAACGTTATTTCGGCTTTAGTCGACGGCAAAAGCACGCATATTCCGTACAGAAATTCAAAACTCACACGACTTTTGCAAGATTCTCTGGGCGGCAATTCAAAAACTGTTATGGTAAGAAGATATTCATGAAATTTAGAAATGTGTAGTAAATATTATTGTATTTTATAATTTATTATTTCGATTAGATCGCGAACATCGGTCCCGCCGACAGCAATTACGAAGAGACTATCAGCACCTTGCGATACGCTAATCGAGCCAAGAACATCACAAATTGCACCCAAATTAACGAAGACCCGAAAGATGCCATGCTGCGGAATTTCGAGGAACAAATAGAAAATTTACGTAAGCAGTTGACTGATGATGCTATAAATGAAATCGTAGAGGAAGAAGACGACGACGAAGAATTTTTCGGCGAATTATCCGAAAAAGAAATCTCCGTAGAAAGTTTAAATAAGGTCAGTGACATTGCAACGGTTCCGAGTGTAAAAATTTCATTTTTTTTTTATTTTAGAGCAAAATAGAAAAGAAGGATGAAGATGAAAAGGAACAAGAGAGTCAGCAGAAGAGTGCAAAACACGAGGAACTCCATAGAACTATGTACGTATAATGTATATGGAGACTTGTTTTTTTTTCTTTTGTAAGAACGCAATTGTCTCGCATGTTGTTTTCGTTTTCTTTTGAGAGTTATGATTTTCAGATATGAACAATCGATATTGCAAGATAAACTTGTATGTTTGGAACAGAAAATTCTTGTCGGCGGTGAAAATCTCCTGGAGAAAGCGCAAATACAAGAAGAATTACTAGACGAAGCCATGTCTGAATTAGAAAAAAGGCGTCGCAAGGAGGAAACTTTGATGCAACACATCAAAGATATAGAGGTTAATTTTATGATTACAACAGAATCTCGATTATCCATCGCCTATGAGATGCCAATAAAGATTGGATAAAGTTAAAATTCATTACGCAAATTTTTACTCCAAACAAAACACAAACGCAACAGTACGATACGCAGCATTGTCGAGCCGGACAAACTCCGCGCTCGGCTGCCTGCAATTGGGCTTTTGAATGAAATTTTTTTTTGTCATAAATGGAAAGATCGTATATAAGTTTTATAACAAAACTATTTTTCTTTTTTTTATTTTCGTTATAATTCAAAAGTTATATCAAATTAAAAAAAAATTTTTGTACTCAGTTCCGAGAACGCGCCGACATTTCCCGAACATAATGTGACGTCATAATGTTTTAGTCATTGATAGTATACTGCGTATATACATTTTACCATTATGACGTCACAACTGTCAAAAACAATTTTAGTGCGTTTACAGTCACGTGATTTTTTTTAATATTTTATCAATTTTAAATGGCTTATAATTAATTTAAAAAAAGTTTTTTGAAAGTTTTTCGCATCGATTATCAATATTATTTATAATAAAGTTTTAAAATACAATAAAAAAAATCGATAATTATTTTTTTTTTCAAAAGCCTAATTATAAACGTTTTTGAAACGAACGGGCTAGACGTCATCCGATCAGTAGTCGAGCCTCCGTTGTATTTATGTTATGCATTTATATTTTTCTACATTCAAATATTTTTATAGGCCGAGCGCTTAGACATAGAGGAACGGTACAGCAGCCTTAGTGAAGAAGCTGCAGGAAAGACGAGAAAACTAAATAAAATCATAGCCGCTCTGAACGCGGCCAAAGCTGAACTCGCAGACATGCATCAAGAACAGCAAAGAGAGATGGAGGGCAACCTTGAAAACATTCGCTCCCTGACTAGAGAACTACAACTGGTCGACTCTATTATCAATAGATACATTCCGAGAGAGTATTGCGTAAGTCGACAAATTATTCTGTTAAAAATACTAATAGGGTTATTGACAAAATTTCAAAAAGTATTTAAAATTAAAGAATAAAGGTATATGTACCCGTAAAAAATATTTTTTCTCATAAATATAACAGATTTGACTCATTAGTTGTTTTTTATTTTGACTTTAAATTCTGCGCCAAAACGTCAATTGACCTTGACAGCCATGTTTACTGATTGCCTGCGTCACAGTAGGCAATCAGTAAACACTAAGCAAGCGGGTACAACGTGACATATAGCATTATAACCAACAAAGTGTTGCATTTAATATGATTGACAGAGTACAATGAATACACCAGAGAACATACACTGAACAGAGATAACGAATACACATGGCAGTCAGTGGCACACAGCTACCGGCCATGTTGACTGATTAATGACGTCACGCGCTGTGATTGGTGTTTGAAATCACGTGACACATAGGTTAAAAATCGTGATTTTATTTATTTTAATATATTTAACGCATTTATTTAATAACGATATTTTAGACCATAAACTTTCATTATAATACAGTTTTATATTTAATTTTAATCACTGTCAATAACCCTATTGTAACATAAGTAAAGCATCCATAGTTGTAAATGGTTGAAACCAAGGTCAGTAGATTACCGCGGTTGCGTCGTTTCATCTGACCAATCGGTGAAAATCAAATAATTCTAGTAAACACAAAAAATGATATAAACTATCGTCTAGGGCCCGCCGAGGTAGATTGGCCGATCGTCTATAAAGATATTGGTTAACGGATATAATTCTAAGGTAAAATTAATGTGAATTTTAATACGGTATAGTGCGTACTACTATTTAATAACTTTAAAGAATAGCTTCTGTTGCTACATTATTGAAACACCCATTGTTACATGTCTATATTAGAAAAAATTATTTCTCAAACAATGTCACCATCGGGATACGAACCCCGAATCTTTCCACTATCGCGGCGGACTGAGTTACATTACTCCACAGTGACACAGTAAGGTCAATTCATCATTCTAATATATAGCCATTTGTAACTGTATATTTCACATCATGCGAGAGCTAATTTTTATCTTAAATAACGTCAGATATGAACCTTCACAGAAGTGAGAGCTGTGGGTGAATCAACATGTAACAATGGGTGTTTTAACAATGTAGCAACAGAAGCTATTCTTTAAAGTTGGTAAAATTAATGTTTTTTTTTTGTTTTTGTTGCAATAGCCCTCGCGGCCGTAAGCTATAGTTTTTTTAATGCGATGAATAGCAGGGGGCGGCAAAAACTAGCGTATATAAAAAATACTATTCTTCATGTTCATCCGTCCCCGATATATTTACATATCGGCGTTTTTGTGAATGTTGATATTTTTGATAATTTTTGAATATTGTACGCCTGTAGTGACGAATGCTTAAATTCCAGCGAAGATCAGTGAAGTATGTATTCAATTTAATTTTTCAGGGATTGATTGAGAAATACACCCACTACAACGAAGATATAGGAGAGTGGCAGCTCAAATGCGTTGCATATACCGGCAATAACATGCGTAAAGAAGACGAAGTATTTGTCGAAAGGAACGTTGGCGGTACCAAGGATATTAAACCTGCTGCGACTAAGGTAAGTTGAAAATACATTCTGATCATTCTAATAAACCATGTGCAGTTGAATAACAATCATAACTATTTTACAGGTCGAAACTCCGCGTAGGAACTCCTTACATCACACGTGCCAAATGATAAAAGCATTCCTTTTGAGTTGTTTTCTCGTTCTGATTTGTAAATACAATGTTTTCTGTTCATAGCTATAAGTTAATCTAAGCTCTGTTCCAAACTGTCTGAAAACGGCAACAGAACCGCCGTCGTCTTGCGCAGTAGCTAAAACGAAACTGTTTGTATTGATTTTTGAGCTACTGCGCAAGACTGTGACGGTTCTGCTACCGGTCTCGGACAGCTATATGAATCATTTCGGCCGTGATCAAAAATAACGTTTGTGAATATAAATAAAAAATACTTACTTCTTACCGCGACAGTTTTATCAGTGGATGTACATTTCGGGAGCTATGCTCTCATCTTCAGCAAACACTAAGCTAAGTTACTAAAGAGTCTTAAGGAAGTACCCTCGGTACGCAGTAAGTCAAAGAATTTCAGTCTTCTACTTGAGTAACGTAGTATATAATTTGGCAACACCGCATGCCTTGCCATAGTTACAAGTGCTTATGTACGCAGGATAAGTCAGCACGCGGTGTCAAATTCGCATTAATTTATGAAAATGCTTTTCTTTATTCCTGTCATTTCGGAAATAATAATATACTATCATTTTTTTGGAATACTATGCTTTTAGTATTTACTCAATTTACGTATGTTTTTACGATATCAAAACTGCTGCAGTTTCGTAACTTACCTTTGAATGACGCCACAAACTATAATATTGCGGTGTTGTCATGTTTATGAATTGCTAAAAAGCTCGGCTTTGTTTTAGTTATTTCTATTAACATAAGCAAGCTTTATACGTTTTGGAAAAAGAAAAATGTTCATAGAATATTCGTTTATATTTCCTGAAAATTTTATCAAAATCTGTTTGTCAATTCCAACGTAATAAATGATGGAGTGCGTCAAAATCACAGATTTCCATAAGACTCCATGTTAAGTGCAGCGAAATAAAATTATCAATATCTTTTTTCAAAGTCAACCAAAAATCACAAAAATTTAACTGAGTCATTTTTGAAAAAGTTTTGACATATTTGCAAATTTTCGTAATTTTCTGTTTGTTAATTCATTTATCGAGGGTATTTCCTTAAGATGAGAGCATAGCATACTAAGAAGTAACTATTCTTTATTTTTGTTTCAACCACAGTGCTCTTAATATTTTTATTTGTGAATATAATTTAAAATGAATATAGCTTTGTCGGAACGATACTTATGCCCGAGCCTGACGGTTCACAAATCGTTGCGACAAAGCTATAACTGATCGATGGGTTTTTTTCTTTTACATGTCTGCCTCATTCATAGGTTTACGCATCGTATTATGGCCGTTCCAAACAATGCGGTCAGAACGGCCAAGGCACTGGCCGCCGTCACCGTTCAAACGTTCCTAGACCGACTACCTCGAAATCAAAGCGGTGAGCTTTATATTCCAAAGAGATTATCAGTCGATGCTAGTCATTTATTAAGTATTACATTTGTTAACAAATATGAATTATTCCAATGAATTTCCTTTTGAAAAATTTTTGTGTTCAATAGATATAACAATTACACGCTAAATAGTGGAACTGATCTGTTTCCTTATTAGATATCCTATCAAATTTATGCTGTGCAAACCTTCGCTTAATTTTGATTACTGATTTTGTGTATGTAACGAAACCCGGAATAGTGTCGACTCTTTATTCACAGGAACGGCTGTGTCGAGTAGAAATTAATATTATTTATTCAACACGCCTGAGTAATATGTAATTTCGGGGCCCTGCTAAATTCGGGAGAAATAATAAATTATTTCATGTTGACGCGTAGAGTGCTAATAATGAGCCGTACTGTGCGATAATGAATTTTATTCAACTCATGCGCGTTATTCATGTTTTATCATGCCTAAAAACCGAACCCTAAATAGCCATTTACCGACTGGTGACAATTACTTGTCATAACTCAATGAAGATTCCTACTAGCTCGGCCATTGTGGAGTAATGAAAATAAACGTAACTATTTTCTGAGTCGTAACGAAATAGTAGGTAACAACAACTCCGTTGTTACTCATTGAGGCTAAAATTGAGAGGCCGAATGTTTTCGACATGGAGTTTATTCATAACCGGCTAACCTCAAACCAAAACATTGAATCGTGCTGTTTGGTGCTGTTAGTATTAACAGTTTTTTTTATAAAGAAATAAATAGATATTTACAACATCTCATTATAATTAAAACATGAATAACGCGCAATTGTTGAATAAAATTATGGGCGCAACTTGTAGGCTAAGTCATGACACGCCATGAATGACTTAGACTACTAGTTACGCCAATAACTATTCTGGACCAATAGGAACGCAGTAGCAAGCCCAAGCCGTGCAATAATGAAAAAAAACTGCACAGCTTCTGGACCAATAGGAACGTGGTAGGCGGTATTGTATATGTATATGAAAACAGCATCGCAATTCAGTGAAAGTCAGGGCCATCTTGTGTGCATCGAGGGCGCTGGGTACGTCAATCAATGAAGTGATTTATTATTTTTCCCTCTTTTATCAGGGCCCCGATTACATATTACTCGTGCCAGTTGAATAAAATATTATGTGCGACCATTGATCGAAGGAGAATATTCCACTCGCGTGCGTGTTACCGCACTCGCTACGCTCGTGCGGCAAATTTCACACTCATAGAATCTTCTCCTTCTCTCACTAGTCGCACAATATACTATTACTAAGATCTACGACCTGGTGGTCCTCCAAAAAAAATTAAAGCTTCTAGCTCGACGCAATAAAAAGACACAACATCTTAAAAATCACCTGTTTTGATACTGACTCATCGAAACCCATAGCGATGATTCCACAATGCGTGAGCTTCGCCCACATAAGTTCGCGTTATCCATTTTACGTTGTCAGAGTTTCTCTTGTATTTTCCCGCCGTTGAATCGTTTCATGTTAAGTTCGTTCCAAGCAGCCGTGAACGGTAACAAAACCGTACACAGTCTTGTTACTGCGCAAGACTGTCTTGCGCAGTATCGATTTTTGAGCTAGTGCGCAAATTAGTCTTGCGCAGTGACAAAACTGTGTACGGTTTCATTACCGTTCGAGGCTGCTTGGAACGAACCTGTTATAGAGAATTTCAAAACAGATATGTCGCTAAAGCAGTTTCATTTGAAAAGTCCGTAAATTACTAATACAGTGCGATCTCGATAATCCGGACTAATTAAAACCGCGGTGATCCGGATTAGTAAATAATTCGGATTACTGAAGCAGAACATATTTTATATTGAAAAAGAATCATAACACAAAACAGCTTATAATAACAATATGTACTTAGTACATAAAATAATATATAAAATAGAAGCACATGTAAGAAAGTTCGTCAATTTTGTCTGCTTAAGCTTTTTCTGGCTCATCATAAAAGCAATTTCTTTTAATCTTTGAGTTACAAGAATATCACTTAGAGGGATACTATCATTTTCTTCTGCCCACCTTATGCACACAGTGAAACTTTTAACTGCCTCATACATGCCTCAAAACCATGCATACAAACGAGTTTCCATTTCTGGATACTCAGCTTTTCGTAAGGTTTTTCTGGCGCCAGGACCGGAATCACATTTGGAAACAAATCTAAATAAAGTTACACAATAGTGAGTGTCAAAAGTGATCTTTATTAAAATTAACATACCTTTTCAGTTTCCCTTGCTTCTTTTTGACGTGATAACGTCTTATAAATTGATGAAACACCGGCTGCACGCACGAAATAGTGTAACGCCTTAACGTTCCGCCTGACCCTGTGCGTGCAAGCGAGAGCGCAGTATAAGCGATAGAGAAGCACGATCGGCCCAAGTTTGACAGCTACTAAAATTTAGGTTATGTATTATTAAATACGATATTCGAGCGGAATACGTTATCACGTAAAACTATCGTCCGTAAACCGACTTAACAGACAACCAATTTTTTTATGTCTGAAATTGTGGATGTTCCTACTCCGTATTCATTTGCCAAAACTTTTCCACTTTCACCACGAACTAATCTTTCTAATATATCGGACTTCTGTTTTATTGTTAGTGTAATATGTTTTCTTTTAGAAGGCATTTTAATAAAATATGTCGGCGCATATACGTATAAAAAATTGGTTGTCTGTAAAGTCGGTTTACGGACGATAGTTTTACGTGATAACGTATTCCGCTCGAATATCAAATTTAATAACACATAACCTAAATTTTAGTAGCTGTCAAACTATATTTTTACCGACTCTATCGCTTATACTGCGCTCTCGCTTGCACGCACAGGGTCAGGCGGAACGTGACAGTTTTTCGTGCGTGCAGCCGGTGTTTCATCAATTTATAAGACGTTATCACGTCAAAAAACGTTTACATGCAATGCAGCACTAAAGGAAAATAGCACTTCTTGTGACAATAACCAAACAACTACACCATGCCTATTAGGCAAAGCAAAGGCACATACTGTTTGTGTAACTGTAATTCCCAGATAATATACATATTAGATTGGAAGTTAGGGGAATCCCTCACTATCGATTTAAGTTTTACCATGTAGTTTAAATGAAATAGACGTCTAAAAATGCAGGTTCGGATTACCGAGTACTGTCAAATCTGGACTATAAAGTACACAATGCAATAGAAATGCTTGTCCGGATTATTGAATAATCCGGATTAATGGAGATCCGGATTATCGAGGTTGCACTGTATCTAAGTGTGAAATTATTACGGAACAATTTTTATTAAATTGTCCTATCACCCTACGACGCGTGCGAGTGATTCATTGTCTTTGCGTCAAAGGTTTCATCTCGTCGAGACTTCAGGGAAAATTAAAGACAACAGAATGTAAGTATTACTTTTCTATTTTATTATAAACCACTTTTAGTTACAAAAGTATATAAAATTTTTAAAACAAGTGTAAATATTTCGTAAATTAACAATAATTTTTTTTAATACCAGTATAATAAATACATTGTCAATGTAATTGTTAACAATTTTGAATAAAAGCCGAATAAACCACTGTTTAATATAATATGCTTTAAAAAAAAAATAAATAAGGTAATATACTAAAATATATTTGAAAAATTTGTGTAAAAGGTTATTAAAGGAAAATTTAGCTTCTAAATAATAATCTTAATTTGTTTTGATTGTCAAACAATTCACAAATACTACATCTTTTGTTTCCCAATAAACACAGTAAGTTATAATAACATTAATTTAACTAATGGCCAATTTAAAAAACAAAAAACATTATAAAGTTGATGTTTAAAAAAATTAAGTGCTTAATGATTTCTTTTAGTTTTTTTTAAGTAACCAAATTATGGTTGGAGACGTTTTGTAAGAAACAACCTGTATATAAATCGGACATTTCAGTCAAAAAAGTTGAAAATAAAAAACTTGACACGAATGTGGAATTGTTTCACATGGCTTATATTACGGATTGTCTGTATTTTGCATATTTTGTGTGCAGTATTCACAGTCCGTAATATTGGTCATTTCAAATAAGTTCATATCGAGTTCGTCTGTTTTTATGTGTTGTGATTAAAATATCCTATATACAGCCTCCGGGAACTGGTATCGCCTATTTTCAGTAGTCCGCTATGAGAGAAAGGTCTTGTTTTTGACAAATATACTCGCAGACTTGTGAAATGTATTATGTGATGGACAGGTCTCTGAATAATCAACGTGTTTTTGAAGTAAAAAACTTTTGATGATATCAGAAACTCGAGGTTATTAGTACCGTATTAAAGTATTTTATGACTATACCGGGACGTCCCAGAAGTCACGCACTTCCTCGTAGGGATCGAAAGAGAAAATTATTCTGAGACAAAAAGTCCTTAGCCATTTTTTAATCAGACGCATAGATAATTAATTATTAATTAATGAAAGTGACCAATCAGGAGCGATTTGATTTGTTTTCCGATTTTATTTGTTTTTCTCCCGTATCTTGGATAACTGTCTTCAGTTGTCAGTCGTCTCTGAATAACTAATTAAAATGAATTAAAAAACATCCAGTGACTGTCGGGAGAAAAACAAATCAAATCGCTCCTGATTGGTCACTTTCATTAATTAATAATTAATTATCTATGCGTCTGATTAAAAAATGGCTAAGAACTTTTCGTCTCAGAATAATTTTCTCTTTCGATCCCTACGAGGAAGTGCGTGACTTCTGGGACACCGGGTATATTGTTTCGCGGACCGCTTTTGAGCTGAAGAAAATTTATATTTATTATTATTTTATAAAATTGTAGTTACGGTGCGATGCGACTGTTTCATTATTTGGTATTGTAGGTTCATTTTTTTTTTTGAAGAAATTGGCGAAACCATTGTTTAGAGGTTGAGATCACTCGAATTAAATGATTAAAAAAAAATGAAATAGCATATTATAAACTAGTTAACCTTCGTGTCCTTACGACATATCTTTAAAAATAGACGACACCAGTTTTTTGGACCCTGTGTAGTGCATAACAAACAATAAGCAGAATAATTTTCAAAGAAAAACAAACTTTGCACTCCGGGAGTGCCGCAGAAGTGAAAACTTGAATATTAACGTCTTACGAATTTTTGATCAAAATGGTTTGTATCATAGATTGCATTTTTATGTACGATATTTCAACGCTAGATGTCTAACGTTGTATAAATAAAATTTTTCGTCTTACGAATTTTCGATCAGGGTCACGTGTCCTGACGCGAGTTTAACATTTTTTACCCATTACAAAAAAAGTGTACAACGCCGCTAAAGAAGTTTTCACTTCAAAAAAGTTCTCGACAATTCTTACCCGACTATTGCTATGAGCTACCACATTAAAAGAGAAATACATTTGTAAAAAATAATTTTGCTTTTAGCTTGGAAACTGAATTGCATGCATTTGTCAATTTGTTTAAAACAAAATTTCTGTTTAGATCTCATAGTAACATATTAAACTAGAGAACAGGTTCAGAAAGCTAAAAACACAATATTAGATAGTAAAACAAACAAAAAAAAAGTATTAAAATTTGTCTGGTAGTACTTAATTCATAACATTTTAAAGACATAAAAATACAAATTACGGTTCTAAAATCATAATTGAGGTCAAAAAATAAACTGCTTTAATAGCTAATACTAGCTCTGTTCCAGCCTTTCTGCGAGCGGTAATATTATCGTCACAGTCATGCGCAGTAGCTAAAACGAAACTGTTTTGTATCGGTCTTGTGCGCATGCGTCGACTTTGCACTGTTTTGTGGCTTAAAGGACAGTTCTATAACTGTTCTAATCTCGGTCGGACAGGTTTTAGCTACAGCGCTTGACCGTGACGATAATATTACCGCTCGTAGAGAGGTCGGAACAGAGCTATAGTTATTATTAACAATTGCAAGCATATTTTATAATAGTGTTAGTGCCCTCGATTGTAAATATGACTACTGCTAAAGTCAAGAATTGTATAAATATAATTGTCAAATAATCATTTATAAAATCATTTGTCAGTTTAAAGGTAGAATTATATTATCAGCGCAAAAACGTGTTTGTTCGGCACTGATATAATTTTTTTTTAAATGTCATTTGCACAGGAGTGTCATAATATAGACACTTTGCATGCAAAGACAAAACATTTGTCTGATCGGTGCTTTGGTCATAATACGAGTTATACAAAACTTGGTAACGATCAATTATTACTGTTACCGACGGTATAAAAAATGTTTTGTTATCACATACAGTAAATCCGGTTTCAATTTTCCTCATGATGAATATCCGTAGCTTTCGATAGTTCGATGAGAGCCATTGCGCCCAACCACTGATCGTTTCCTTCAATCTGTTCGAACTTATAGAAATACAAATTACTTTCTTTTAATTTTAAATAAACCAAAAGAACCAAGGGCGTAGATGGGGGGGGGGGGGGGTAAAGAGGGTAATCCCCCCCCCAGGATCATAATAATACAAAAAATAAAACTGAAAATAATACGAATACTTGGCTGAAAAATAAAATTTAGAAATACTTCTTGGAAAAAAATTTGTAAAATTGGTTTGAGAATTAATATTTTGCTTGACACCTTCCTTCGTGAGTATTCTTGTGTGATATTAATAAAACTTAAAAAAAATATTGAATTTTTTGCTTTAAAGGAAAAAAAATATCTACGCCCTTGAAAAGAACTGGTAATGGAGCGCATATTATAAAGAATGTGTTTTAACAATATGAGGTAAATGTTCAACAAATCATATCGATGTGCAAATATACAGGTGAGTTTTAAGTTGATGCTTTTTTTTACAGCGTGTAAAAATCAAATAGACGAGCAAATATTTCAAATAGTTTTTTTATCAAAACTCAAAAATAAGAGAGAAACAGCCTTTCGAAGTTTAAATAAATCTTATTAAATTTTGAGGTCGGTCCTGGGGTTATATGTCACTATGGAAATATGTTATTATTATCAAAATAATTGAGGCACACACAATTCTCTCAAAAACAGAACAATACACATACTTGATAATAACAACTTATTTCCATAGTGACATAATATAACCCCAGTACCGACCTCAAAATTAAAGAAAATTTAATAAAATTTATTTAAACTTCGAAAGGCTGTTTCTCTCTTATTTTTGAGTTTTGATAAAAAAAAGTATTTGAAATATTTGCTCGTCTATTTAAAACTCACCCTGTATACTCGTAACACGAAAACTTAAGTCAATTAGTGTTGTTTTGCTTTACTGGCTGCGGTAAGAGATAGACACAAACGCTTACATTTAAATCTCCTAACCTTACCGGCAGTAATTTCTGCATGTATTGCTGATTTATTGAGTTTATGGTAAAATAATTGTACCAATAATGGGTGATTATGATTACTCAGAAAATTGATAATTGAAGATTAATAATTTTTTCATCACTAAATCCTTACTTGCGCTCAAAACCTGTTCTGAACAATCAATGGAGTCGACTTACTTCGGAATAAGACCACGGTCGATCACCGGCCTGAACCAGAACTGTCGGCCGATTCTGATTTAATTCTTCGTTTCCCCATTGGAGAGGTTGAGCCAAATCGTTCTTATCTTCCCACAACGACTGGTCTTGAAATGCTTCTCTAAGCCAACGTTTTTTTGGCTGTTCTATGTGTTTTCGTTGCACGCCGTCGTATTCCATGTCTGTTTTTACTGAATAATTTATTCTATTCTGGTCGTTTTCTAAATTTAATTCCTTTGTTAATCCTTTGCGAGATTTAAAACCATTTGAAATATCTGAATTTTTTTCCAACTTTCCCTGTTTTTTAGAATCTCTCGAGTAAGGACACTGTTTTGCTAAAGGCGATCGATCTCTTTCTCTCTGATATCTGTAGTAATCGGTAACAAATAAAATGTCAAACATTTATGATTATTTGGTTTTATATTACAAACAGGGTTGTCAGAAAAAAATACCGGACACCGTGGCCGTAATGATAATAATAAGTCGGGAGATCTTCATTAGGAAGATTATTTCGAAACGCGAGAAGTGCGATTCGTACGCGATTTCATAAATACCGGGTCTATTTTTATTTTTTATCCGAACACATCGCAACAGCGGGCGTGTGGCAACCTAGATTACGAATAATAATTTTATATTGAATCGAATACCTTTCGAGCCATAATTTGACTTCTGCCGAGATCTTACTAGGCGACAGCGACAACGTAGGAATTTCGTGCGTTCTGATGAGCGTTCTATCCGGATGATCTGTACAATGCCTATTGGCGTGCGTAAATCTGGCCGCGCAGCCATCGCCCGAACAAACAAACGGCTTTTCTCCCGTGTGCAATCTTTGATGGGTCTTGAGTTGGCCGCTCTGGGTAAAGGCTCTCGTGCAACCGGGGAAATCGCACGGATAGGGACGTTCACCTTCACAAAATAAAATTGTATATTTATTCGCACCGTAACGTACCGTAGATTGTACAAGAAATGCTGTCGGTTGAACATTCAATTAAGTTGGTAAACTACTCAAAAGAAAACCGTCTTTTACATTGACATCACACCACTGCTAAAAATCGATATATATAACTCGAGGGCCATTCCAACTATGAAAGACGGCGAGAATATAGTAATTTTAATTCACCGTTGACTATAACGCAAAGCACAATACTTAATAATAAATTGTGCACGTTGAACAACTGTGCAATCTTTTGTTCTAACCTGTATGTGTTCTAAGATGGGCCTGTAATGATTTTTCGCGGGGGAAAACACGATGACAATACACGCATTTAATTGAGCTCGGAGATGTTGAACCGGCAATCATCAAAGTTGTAAGAGCCTCGGCCCTTGGACGGCCACGACGATTTTCTCGACAAGAGCGCGCGTTAAATTCAGGAGAACTGCATGTACTTGCGGGACTTGACGATTTATCTTCCCAAGAAAATACCTGAACTAAATTTTCATGTGAAGGACTACTTAAATTTTCAGATAAAACTTTCACACTGTTATTTGACGACATTTTTAATGGGCATTTAAATAAAACATAATTTATGAAACAAAACAAAAATTTAAAACACACAAGCGTCAAAATACTTATATACACAGAATCAGCATCACCAACATAACAGAAAGAAAATTATAAAAATGTTAAAAGAAATTGTTTTGAATAAATTATATATAATTGACAGTAAAAGTAACACACAATTGTAAAAAATAATGTAAATTCAGATAAATAGATACCTTTGTAAAAAAATCTTTAAAAACTTTGTTAACCGGACGATTTATAAAATACCTCAATGGAAGAAAACGATAGACGGTATTCACTGTCGAGTTAGTTCAAACTTGACTTCACGTGACAATTTAAAATCTCGTGACAGCTACTAGCTAGATCAATTATTCAGTCAGCTGGTTGCTGGAGAGATAATCGATATTTTGGAAATCATGGCTGAGAAATACACGAAACATTTTTATTTTTGCGTAACATCATTTCTGTGTTTCGCTAAAGTTTTTTCAATTGAATATGTACCGTTACTTGTTTGGGATTCTATCAAGTAAGTTGTTTCACAACAATTCAGGTTTAGGTTTTGGACCACACCTCTGGGTTTAAACGCAATCCAGTCACTATTTTATCTAGACTTTGCTTTCTTGCTCTAGCAATGAACTTTTTTATATATATTTCAGTAAAGACATTTCTGTTCCCGCTCTACAACACTTAAATAAAAATGAATTCCTGGACATTGTTCGAGAACGACTTCAGGACAAGCCATTTGTTATCGTTTTTAGTGAAGAAAATGTAAGTAATTTCATTGTTTCAAGCCTTACAATAAAATGCTTCGTGCGTTTATCTGTCTGCTTTTAACTTAGCATCATGTTATGACCTCGTCAAAAAATAGTTTTCTTAAAATTAAACTGTTTTATTTTTCAAACAAAGCAACAGAGTCGTAATCGTATAATGTTCACTTTGGTAATAATTTATTGCAGCTAAGTACCGAAGACTTCAGTAATGTGGATAGCTCAGGTAAAAGCACACTGGAATCCCTTTCGGAAGCAATAGGAAAATCGAATAATGAGTTGACGTATTTTTTGTCTGTACAATCGCCGTTACATATTTTAAAAAAGTTAGCCGTTTCCGAAGAACAAATCACTAAATCGATACTGACCGCGAAAGGACTGAGTTCTGAACCGAAGCCTAAATCGGGACACTTTTTCTTTATTGAATTCGACGACGCTTACGACAATGAGAATCGGCCCCATTTATTGCAAAGGCACGGTATGTATTTTGCGTAGAAACCGACACCTACTTATATAGTTGCCTTTATAATTAAAGGGTACACGGGAAGAAGGCGGTTTGTCAAAAAATGTAAATTGTGCAGGAGAGCATTTTGAAGTGTTTAAGATCGTACCATTTACTTGCTGATGCATTTCTTTCAACGCTTATAACTTTTGACCTAACGTATTCTTGTCTAAAATGAATACACCAACAGAAAGGTACGACTTTTGTCTACAAGATGGCATAAAAAAATTAATTTCGAATTTTTACTGACAAATCGACTTCTTCCCGTGTACCGTTCAATTGTTAATATATTTTTCTATTTTATGTCATTTCAGTTACGTTTATGGCTAAAATGTTCAATAAAATAAAGGAAGAATTTGGCAATGTATTGGTTGTATATACTGGACGTTATCCGTCATGGGTCAGTAATAATGTTTTTGATTTTATTTATTATTAGCTGTCCGGTCATGCTTTGTCCGGATGCGAGTTGCAATTTTCGCTCGGCTCGTTTTTCTTTTGTCGTAGCATAGCTAATATGCTACGAGCCGAGATCTAATTTTTCATATCGGTCCACCGGTTCTCGAGCTTACGGAACTTGCGTACGTGCGTATTGTGTATTTCAATATTTTACTTGTATTTTCAGTATTCACCGAATATGGTGTCTAGCAGTCGTATTGCTCGGCATTTATTGAGCGAAAACGAAAATCCTCAAAAGGGATATAATGACAGTCATGTTAGATTCTACCATAGCGATGATTTTTCTTTTAAAATAGACGGCCAAATAGAAAAGAGGCAATTTATCAACTATACTTCTGAAAACTCAACCGAACCGGGAAATTTTTCATTTTCCGGAAGTTTTTCAGACGGACAAATGGAGTAAGTAACACACAGAAGCATCGAGAACTTTCATAAATGCTTAAAAAAATTCAGCATTTGGCATTTTAAAGTAACTTGTTAAATTTTACGCATGAACGATATTTCTAATCGATGGGAAAATTTGGGCTTAGGCAATCAAGAAATTTATCTCTAACGTCAAATGAAAAGCATTCCTAATGTTTAGTAAGCCTGTTGAATGCTTAATAAGTAGCGAGTCTTTGTCCAAGTGCTCCGAGCGTCGAGCATCTGTTTTACAAAGTGCTTAAAGCATTTTTACAAGCACTTAGTTCGTAGCATTGCACGGCTGGGCGAAGTATATCGTTTCGTTCCGTTTAAATGGTCATTATTAAAGTGAAACTTTTATTCTATCGCCCCGAATTTTTCTGGCCGTCTGTTGCATGTCGCATTACAGGCGGCCGCGGAGTAGGGGTAAAGTGAAAGGCGCGTGGGGTAGGCGCTCGGTAGAGCAGCCAAGGCCAATATGACGGCGCCCATGGTTAGCATCAGCTGACCGTGTAGTATGTATAACACATAGTCAGTCTGTCATGCGGGCAAGTGTTTACATGTTTTTATTCGTGTATTCATGTGAATATTGTTGTTTATAATTAATCGTGATGGATAAGTGTCTACAATCCAATAAAAGTTTCACTTGCGTCGTGGTTTGTTAAAACCACACAACTATTTTTTTTTATTTGTGTAAAATTTTTACAGATTCTTTTTCAAAAAATACGATTATTATTGGTATTTAAATAATTTGAAGTTAAAAGTGAACTCAACCACACACGATCTAAATGTGAAAAATGCGTATGCACCCGTTGGATTTTCGTTTCATTGCACTAACTTTGAAATTTCCAATGGAAATGTGACCGTATATTTGCCAGGCTTACAGGTGTGTTCATAATTTATTACAAACCCGTAAATGAAATGTATCGCTAACATAAACGTTGATTTCAATTATGTTTGATAGGTTCAAGTGGCATTCGATGATAAAACGATTTCAGACAAATTTGGGGATGCCTACGATTGTGTAGGTTTCACATCGGTGCCTATTTGGTCGGGATTGTTCGTGACATTCATTCTTGTACTTATAATGACCGTCGGTCTTTGTATGATGATGGATATAAAAACAATGGATAGATTTGATGATCCGAAGGGCAAAACCATTTCGGTAACGGCAACCGAATAAATTCAAGAGTCTGTTGACACACAAACAAAAGCATTGTGCTTTGTTAACATTTTCCATCAACAAATTATTATATTCAGATTTTTACTGAAAAGACACAAACAGATTTGAAGGGTACACGGGAAGAAGGCGGTTTGTCAAAAAATATAAATTGTGCAGGAGAGCATTTTAAAGTGTTTAAGAGCGTACCATTTACTTGCTGATGCATTTCTTTAAACGCTTATAACTTTTGACCTAGCGTATTCTTGTCTAAAATGAATACACCAACAGAAAGGTACGACTTTTGGCTACAAGATGGCATAAAAAAATCAATTTCGAATTTTTACTGACAAATCGCCTTCTTCCCGTATACCCTTCATTTGTAATGAGATATTAGTATAAAAATAGCGTGTTAAAAAATACTTATTTCTATGAACTATAGTTTCAGTAGTATAATAACGGCCAACTTCTGCTAACAGAGGTACCTGCGCCTTACATATAGCATAGGAACCTAAGCTACTAGAAAATGACCGTTAATCGACCTTTATTGTCAATATTGATTGTAATAATTTCCGTACTGCGAATTTACTACCAATACAATAATAGATTTGTTGTATTTGAAAGGACACTGTCCATTTTACTTCGGCATTTGGTCTAATATTGCCTGGCGTGAACGTAAATAGGCATCGAAATAATTTTTCTTCTGTCCTCGAGGAACAAAGTCCAATCGATGTTAATAAGTAAGTAGAATTATTAAATGAATAATATAGGTCGGCTTATGGTTTATTACTAATGTTGAAATATGAAAATCGAGTCCCTGAACGGATACTCGAAACACTTTCTTTTTTATTCATCGATCAACACTAAGAAACGCGTCACAGCATTGAACCTTTAAATGGTGAGAAAGTTCTTTAATAGCAGCAGCAGCTGAAAATGTTATTTTTACATACTCGTTATTTATGACAAGGTCTTTCGATTTCTATTTATGTTTACGTTTGGAGAAATTTGGACCGAAACCAGACGAGTCCCTTTTAATGTCGTGTCCAAAAATATCTTAAATTATCTCTCAAATTCGCTTTAATAATTTGTTGGTATTAATCAATTACAACTTGTATATAGAAAAGATTTGTATCCAATAATCTACACATACATTGATGAAAGTATAAATTGAACTAAAACGTTGCAAATTACATTGAAATACAAACTTACCCGGAACTGTTTCCAACAATAAAGGTAGCGCTTCGAAAATTGCGACCACAACGGCAGACAATAACGCTGTCGCTAACTTCGAAAGGTTACCTTGCCAGCTTAGTAAATTAATGAATACCAATCTTCCCCACATCCTGTACATGGTTGGTCAAAAATAGATTCTTATGACTGCAGTCTATTTTGTAGTTTAATATTGTTGTATAATGATTATGTAACTGTTTCAATTTATTTATTTATTTTTATGAAATTTACATTGTATACAGTATTAGAAAATAAAGGTTTATCATTATAACGGAAGGCGTTTTCAATGTTCGTCAACTTTTTCTGGAATACATTTCAAATACTTTTCAAACTAGTTGTACTGACAGTACACCCGGGCGGAGGTCTGTATCTATTAGTGATGTGCCGGATATCCGTATCCGCGGATATCCGAGGGAGAAGAAAGATCCGTATCCGTTAGTTTTTTGGCGGATCTTTTACCTTATTAATTTTCAATTCATAGATGAAATTTTATATATATATATATACGTAATTAGGTAATAATGAAAAACTGTTAAATTCCATTCAGATTATTTTTTATTTTTTAAAATCGTATTTGGCACCTTTATATTGCAAACATTTATCGTAGTGAGTACAATACCAATAGTACATAACTCAAAGGTACTAAAAAACTATCTTTATAATGAGATATTGCACATCAATCTTTGGAAAGAGACAATCTGTTATGAGAGTTAACTCTTAAAGAGGTCAATAACTTTTTCCCATAACAGATAGTCCTTTTCCAAAGGTCGATGTGCAATATTTACCGCCGCGTACTCTAAGAAAGCTAAGATCCGTATCCGCGGATCTGGAAATATCCGCGGATATGCATTTTTAACGATCCGGCACATCATTAGTATCTATGCCCGTTTAGGGGATACAGGCGATGTATTTTAAATTTTAATAAGGTCAAAGATCGGAAACTTCAGCCAGCTTATTTTCATATAGAACACGTCACGCTGATTTCAAAAAGTTCCACAAATTTGTAGTACGATTTTTGGTTTAGAAGTTACAGTCAATTGGACAATTTTGATAATCTTTCGGATACTATTTTCACATCACATCGGATACATTTCCAATTCGGCGTACTGATAGAAAACGACACGCTGAATTCAACGAGCGCACCCGGAGGTCTGTATCTAATACCGTTTCGGAGATAGAGGCGTTTGAACGTCGCTTCGGTGTTAACAAACACTTTAAATGCCCACCGAGCCAAAAGTTGAGCTTATTTTTTGATTCGGAGTGTTATTCCCTGTTAGTATAAGCCGTCTGATACTGAAAAGCGAGTTATTGAAAAATCTTGAAAATCGACTAAAAACGCGATTTTCCCCATATAGTCCAGTGAATAAAGAAGTTTTAGAGTGCGTGAGCAGGCCTCTAAGCGATTGCTTCAGATATTTGTTCAGGGTCCTTAGGGAGTAAACATACCAAAAGTCCTGACCTTTAGGAGGTGAGCCGGAGGGAGGGGAGCACCAAGAAGGTACCACTTTTGGGGTTTCGGCTAAGAATTCAAAAAACGGTACGTCGCATGGGAAAAAACTCTTATGCCAAATTAAAGCTCATAAAATTTTATACAGCTTTTGTTCTATACACTTTTTTCAAATACACTCAACCGTTCTTGAGCTACAACGCCCCAAAAAAGTGAAAGTTTTCGAAAAAAAACTTTTACCGCATATTTTTCATCAAACATTCATTCATGTCGCGGTCCTCTAAACTATTCATCTGAAAAAGAATTTTAAGAATTTAATTACCTTCAAGAATATATATGTTACGGTAAATGTAAACTCTTGGGAAATGTACACTTTTACCGTAAAATGTGTACATTAAAATGTAGATATTGCGGCAAATGTACACATTTCCCGGCACATTTTACGGTAAAAGTGTACATTTCCCAAGAGTTTACATTTACCGTAACATATATACTTTAATATATTCAGTGGGTTGCGTCGTAGCTGGGACCTATTTATTCCAAAACTTGCATTTGGGAAGAAACAGACCAGAGCTGCCGAGAATTGCCTCCTGTATTCTCCTGGGGACTAGTTAACACGTTTACGATTTTTTGTCAAATCGCACAAGATTTTCAAACGTGCTTCAGACTCATTTAAAAAGGCGTCAAATTCAAATTACGGAAAAAAAAATTGGTTGTCTGTAAAGTCGGTTTACGGACGATAGTTTTACGTGATAACGTATTCCGCTCGAATATCATATTTAATAATACATAACCTAAATTTTAGTAGCTGTCAAACTATATTTTTACCGACTCTCTATCGCTTATACTGCGCTCTCGCTTGCACGCACAGGGTCAGGCGGAACGTTACACTTTTTCGTGCGTGCAGCTGGTGTTTCATCAATTTGTAAGACGTTATCACGTCAAAAAATGGCAAAATTCAAGCAAAACATACTTTATTAACAATATTAAATAAAAATACAATTGATTTTCAATTAATTTGTAATATTTGCCAATATTTAAAATTATTCTGATATCTATTATAGAATTAGTTTCTAACACTCCTACCGTAAATTTCATTAAAAATAGTGGGAAAAGATTATTTGAACCAGCACAATATAGTTTAAATATAAAATCTTATTTAAGAGTTATATTATTTACAAATATTTGGACAAAATCAATTACTACAAAAAAGATATTTCCAGATTTGCAAGAAATTAGAAAAGTATCAGGACATTGTTTTTGTACGACTAAATGTTTTGCTTTGAAAATTTTAAGTTCGTATCGTAACAACACACATATTAGAACCCATAAGGCACTCTCTAAACTTTGATAAAAGCAATACAATGTGATACATCGGAATGCTCATTTTAAATATATACAAAATAAATCAACTAACAAAGATCCAAATGTGCATAATATGGACACGTCTTTTAGATTAAATAAAATAAATTATTTTTGGAATTTATTACAAACTAGTACTCTATCAAATATATATATACAATTTTCAGTATTAGGTGATTTGCTATGAAATACACACTTAAATATTATATATAAAAAAATAACAATATTACATAAATATAAATAAGATTTTTAATATTAAAAGACATGGAAAAATGTTCAATTAAAATAATATTCTTGTGGTACAATGCAGTGTGATATGAAAGGTTTAACTTCATGTTCTAGAATAATTATAACGACACATAATTAGTTAGTTTAAGCCGCTATATTACAGCTTTTACTGTAAATAACAATTTGTAAAACTACGGCATGAATTGCTAATACCGTCAACTATTTCATTTATGTTAAAATATTTATGATTGATTATCTTGTATTATAAAATTCGCTGAAATGAAAGGCTAGAGTTAAAATCTTAAGATCAACTTATATATGTATATAAAAAAACGTCCCTCCAATTACGCCCAATAATCACTCACATAAATTAGACTATACAAAGCTGCTAATGGTTATTCTAAAATATTTACAAAATTCACAATTCTGAAAATAACGCAACATAACAAAGTTTATTGTTATCGAAAGTTTGTTCCAAACATCTGTTTGGCTATTGTTTTCAAATGGTACAGTCAATAATAATAACACACTGCTTTTCAAACTTCAAAAGAAAAACAAAAAGAAAAGACACGGTACTCGGTAGTCAATAATTTTAATTGGGAACAAAATAATCACCAACGGTATGGATAGGTTACTTCTTCGAGTAGCCACAAAGGAAGCGAAAGTCAAAGACAGGGTGTGATAAAATCAATCAAACGAAAAATATGCGAGTATGCAAGGACAGCGGTCAATTATAATATAATATGTATAGTTGTTCAGAGGTCCATGCGTCAAGTCTAACACAACATTGTTATTTCATTATTAAACTATATAATTGTTATAACGAGAATTAATAAATTAATTAAAACTGATTATTCTAAATAAAAAAAAAAAGAATTAATACTTATCACATTATATATAATATATATATATATATACACACACAACACAAACTCGCTAAGCCGGAGCTTGTTAATCCGATTCATTCCGCACTCTGGAGATTCTTTCTAAGCTCATAGCTAGGTTGTTGAACTTTAAAGCATAATATTGATTTTAATACTTGTCATTAGTAATGTGCCGGATATCCGTATCCGTGGATATCCGAGGGAGAAGAAAGATCCGTATCCGTTAGTTTTTGGCGGATCTTTTACGGATCTTTTACCTTATTAATTTTCAATTCATAGATGAAATTTTATATATTTATAGGTGATTAGGTAATAATGAAAACCTGTTAAATTCCATTCAGATTATTTTTTATTTTTTTAAATCGTATTTGGCACCTTTATATTGCAAACATTTATCGTAGTGAGTACCATACCAATAGTACATAACTCAAAGGTACTAAAAAACTATCTTTATAATGAGATATTGCACATTGATCTTTGGAAAGAGACAATCTGTTATGAGAGTTAACTCTTAAAGAGGTCAGTAACTTTTTCCCATAACAAATAGTCTCTTTCCAAAGGTCGATGTGCAATATTTACCGCCGCGTTTTCTAAGAAAGTTAAGATCCCTATCCGCGGATCTTGAAACCAAAAATCCGTATTCAGATCTGTATCCGCGGATATACATTTTTAACGATCCGGCACATCACTACTTGTCATTGTCGAGCGTCTATAATCTACCATCTATCTCTCTATATTGACTCAAGGAAAACCGTGTCCAGGCAAACGCCCGAACAGAGAAAACTATGAGGAAACTACCTAAATATTGTAACGATACGAGTTTTAATGATTTCAGCTTTATAGCAAGTAATTGTTTCATAAAAATATTTGTTTATTTTTGTTTTTTCACAATAATTAAAGTAATTCGGCATAATTAATAATTTGGCGAGTGCTGACACTATTAGGGTCCGATTAGCGAGTTTGTACTGAGATGTTAGTATCGCAAAGGAAAAACGAAAATGAGACGAAACTTTGCGAATTATGAGCATGTAAGATGACCAACCATATAACAGCGTTACTCACAGTTAAATTAATTTTATATGAAAGCAAATTAAATGATTAGTCGAGTATAAACTTTCAAATAACTAAATAATTTGAAAATCGATCAAATCGTCGTAAGCATCGGTTTTTATTTTTTATTTTTCACTGCCCAGCTGAAATCGACTACCGAGCTTTCGGCGTTAAAGGAGATAAAACGAACGATGATATAATCTCGATTAAAAATCATCATCGATAATTCGATTTTTTTTAAATAGCCGGTAACATCCGATCGGGGAAATAATATGTATTATAATAATAGTCGGAAACTTATAAGAAACAGAGTTTAATAAATACGATAAATATGATTTACGAAAGAAAAAGTAACAATGTCTTTGCAACAGCGACCGGCTACTGGCTAGTAAGTTTATCTTAGCTCCGCCTATATGAAATACAGAAGCTCTGCACATAGTTCAAAACAATCTGAGCAGTGAAAGTGCAAATTTCACGATAGTTCACACTAGTGATGTGCCGGATCGTTAAAAATGTATATCCGCGGATACGGATCTGAATACGGATATTTGGTTTCAAGTTCCGCGGATACGGATCTTAACTTTCTTAGAGTACGCAACGGTAAATATCGCACATCGACCTTTGGAAAGAGACTATCTGTTATAGGAAAAAGTTATTGACCTCTTTAAGAGTTAACTCTCATAACAGATTGTCTCTTTCCAAAGATAGATGTGCAATAACTCATTATAAAGATAGTTTTTTAGTACCTTTGAGTTATGTACTATTGGTATGGTACTCACTACGATAAATGTTTGCAATATAAAGGTGCCAAATACGATTTTAAAAAATGAAAAATAATCTGAATGGAATTTAACTGTTTTTTCATTATTACCTAATCACCTATATATATAAAATTTCATCTATGAATTGAAAATTAATAAGGTAAAAGATCCGCCATTAAACTAACGGATACGGATCTTTCTTTTCCTTCGGATATCCGGCACATCACTAATGAGAACAGTGCGACTTTCTGTCAACCAAGTGGCTCCGTATTTTGTTACTAAAGATGTGAAAATGCGGGCTAGATGTGTGGGTGGGAACTTTTTCCATCAGAAGTATAATAAAACATTTAATAAACGTTTTTGGTTAGAAAACAATGTTATGCCAAATGAAAATTCAGTTTCTTGGCTTTAATCCGTTCTGGATTAATATTCAAGACCAAACAAACTTCACATGTACAGCAAGGTTCAAATAAACAAAAAAAATAAATAAATAAAGCTGCATTTGAAATTAAGTATTATTGTCTTTCTGACCCATTTATGGAATAACAAAAATACGAACGGTAGGTACTTATGCATACGTACACAAAACTAATAATAATATATTCTTACTAAAATAACAATTAAATTATAATGATTTTTCGTCTCAAAACGTAGTCCTGCGGCTAATAAAAATGTTATTGAAATCACAAAAAAAGAAATTAAATTGCACAAATATAAAAGTAAAAAAAAAAAATTTAAAAGCTCCCGACGCAAAAAAGCAAACTTCGCCAAGCGAGGCATTGGTATTTTTGTTATTTTAGTGTTCCCCGACGGGTCCATCAAAAAAAAAAGAAAAGAAACACGTTGAAATATACACATTCGTTTACATACAGACTGTTTTCAAACTTAAAGCACCCCTTTTTTCCACGGAGAGTTAAAAAATCAGTTCCTATGTCTTTATGTCTTAATTTTGTAACAGCAAACATTTTGCTGTGTCAGAAATAAGTTTATTCATTTTCAACAAACCAAAATAACTTTTCTTATACTAAATAAATATCTTCCACTCAAATACAATCATCTTACTAGGCAATAAATATATTAATGAGAGAAAGTGAATGAAATTTAAATTAAATTAGAAAAAAATTAATTTATATCACAATTTATAAGTAAATGTCTGTTAAAACAATCGATAGGTAAAATTTTACTTAAGTAAAATGCTCGTAGCATAAATCACTGGAATACAAATACTAATAAAATCAATATTATATTTTAGAAATCGATGAATTCATACCTTGCATTATTTCCTCAACTAAATCGCAACATATTCTCTGTGATGAATTGCTTTTTTTATTTTGACTAGACTTAATGTGTGATTTTTTTACATCTATTTCCGTTTTCCTCTTTTTTTCTTCCGGAGACACGGCTGATAATTTTCTCTTCACACTTTCTGAATGTCTATTCAAAGACGACAGCGATTGAATGTTTTTATTAATTTCAGCCGGATGTGTATTTTGGCGGTGATCTTTTTGTTTTTTCTTTTCCAAGTCTACGATACTCGACGGGAAATTGTTTCTGTCCTGCGACAAATCACTAGATTTATGTACAGAGTTTTCTTTAAGTAAAGGCAACTGTTTATCTAAATTCGGCGACGAATGAAATACTTTGTAAGCAATAGATGCTTTTAAATGAGCGTCTTTCTCGTTATTTTTCTGTTTGTCACATTCGTCCGAATTTCTAAGCAAACTGTCTTCGGAATCCGTACTTAAAAATAAGTTCGTGACGTGTTCGTCCGAATCGTTCAAGTTGTCCTTCTCGGTCGTAGAATTTCCGACGGTGCTCGCGAGAATTTCAATAGAGGAAAACTGGTTGTCGACGCCACTATCGCTGTTTCTTTTGTTTTTCGAAGTGTCAGAGACATCGCTCAAAGCCGACGAATTCAATTCATCCGCGTGTCTAATTTCACCCATAGACATTTCAATGTCCGATGCAGATTTTGGTTCGGAGGAAATGCATTTTGATTTACTGATTTCTTTTTTAGGTTCAGTGCTTCTACTCTCGCTCGTTTTACTTCTATGTTTTTCCGTAGTTCTCTTTCTCGAGTCGGTATGTTTGGAATCTTTCGAATCGCTCGAAGTTCTATGACGTTTGTGTCTGTGACTGTCGGATTGACTGGACTTTCCTGATTTCTCATGATGCGAAGATTTAGAAGTTTTTCTGTCTTTTTCCTTGTGCGATTCTACAACGGTTGTAATTTTAGCCTTTTCGTTACTCGATGATTTTTTCGGCGAATCTATCGACTTTTTCCTATGCTTGTCGTGCGTCGCGCTTTTCGATTCGCGATACTCGTGGATAGGTTCGGATACTAATCTCGAATGCACTATTTCTTTGTTTTTGAGCTCGTCTACGTAATACTGTTTTAAACGGACATGCCACGCTGTAACGCGAAAATTAGTTTTACAGAACTTACAAAACAACCGCTATCACATTTTATACTTTACCTATGCTCGTGACGGCCGTGACTGTACGGAACTGGTGAATAATATTTCGAGGCAGAAAATAAATATCGTTATCGTAAAGTTGAATCCTTGCATATTTAATTCCATCCCTTCTCAACTGATTCAACTTTGCGTCTTCTATCCACGTAACGCACTGAAATAAAATGTTTAAAATAATACGAGGGTAATTCGTTTCATATTAAACGTCGCTTCGATTAAATACATAAAATACCTGAGACGTCGGCGGCTCGTGAAGATCCAACTGGAGCTTCTCCGATATAATGTCGAAATCTTTAGCACAAAATGCAACTACGTCTTTGGTGACGCGATTCACGGATCCTTCGTCTTTACCGCCGTGAACCGCCTTCAACACTCCCACCGCTGCCGTAGTCTTTCTGTCGAGCCCGTGTCCGACATGATCGGCATGAGCTTTTGTTCGATCTTCAAAAAGATATTCTCTCGCCTCGGATAACCTCGGCAAATATTGCAAATTTTTCAGTTCGTTTATACCGGTTCTAAAACAAAAATTGAAAAAAAAAATGAAAAAGAACAGCGGCGCTTTTATATTTCTCTAATTATTATTTAAAAACGTCAACTGTCATCCGCATTCTGCATACCTGCGTCGTTTACAAGGGGTTTTTCCAATTTCAGCGGTAGGCACCAATTGCTCACCGGGCCTTATCCAAAGAATTGGACCGTCGTTCGATTCTTGTCTTCTCATTTGTATGACAGACAAAGGACCCCAAGGCATAGTCTAAAGAGTTGATAAATAAATTAAATTACCTTCCTTTCAAAAAAACAACATTTAAAGCGACATCGAAACTGTAATAAACCCGATATACTAATTATAAATTATGTAACTTTTGTTACTATTAGGTAATTTACTGATATTTAATTTTAAGTTCGTTGTACCATTATTCATTCCGAATAAAGATTTTAATCTAATAGGCCCCACTCACGATCAAACTTTATGCCACAGTTCAGTGTTCAAACTTATAGTTCGGTGAAGCATGATAATGTGTGGGACAAATAAACACTGAAACCAACACTGAAGTCAGGCATGAATTCATCAAACGCATCTTGATTTTTGAACGACTTTTAGTTCAGTGTTCAAGTAAACTGCTGTGTGTGTGTGTTTTTTTTCAGTTCAGTTTTTGGAGTTCTGTGTTTTGTACAACTAGAAGCCAAAAATCTCAATGTTGCTGCAAGTCTTTCTTGTGCAGAAATAGATTTTCGCATATTTGTGTCCTGGTTCTTAATAAATGGGGTAACTAATTCCAGTAAATAATTGTGAGTTAAATTCATCCATTCATAAATAATTATTCCAATCAAGCGGTTCAAGATGTAATTCTATAATCAAATAAACATGACTTCTTGAATCACGCATTTCTAACAAATTTTTCACCCATATTCTTCTTATTACTCTGTTTTAAATACAAACCCATAGCTATGAACAGCCAATCCTCACCATTTAAATAACTCATTTAGTTCTTATTAATTATCTATACCTATAATATTATAGTATGTATATAATATATATTTTATATATCTATACTCGACGAGTGTATGCCAACATTGCCAACAACTGAACCAAACTGAACACAAAAAATTTAAAAAAATGAGCAGTTTGCATGAACTGTGTGTGGTACCAGTCAGTCTTTCGATTAATCGGTCCAACTTCACTGAACACTGAACTGTGGCATGAAGTTTGATCGTGAGTGGGGCCTATAACAGCAACACGGTATTTTATTTATAATAATATCAATTTTCAAGTAAAGATATTACAGAAACATTAAACTGACCGCGTTCAAAAATTGATTTTCTTGCAGCCTATCCAACAAATCGGGAAAATATCCACCGACTTCTTCGACCGCCGTTCCGACGAGACTGACTTGATGAAGCGGGCCGTACCTGACCGTGCCGTTGGCGTAATGTTTACGTACTTGTTCGTTGTACTGTCCCAGAGTGCATGTTTCAATATCGGAAGTCCTGCCCAAAACGCCACTTTTAACGGTCAAATTCGGATAATGATGAGCCATGTGCTCCAACAAGTCCGGCAAGTACGAGGCGGCCGCGTGCACTATGGCCATTACGTAATAAGCGTGTCCGTTTTCGTCTTCGGAAAAAGCTAGCTTAAAGAACTCGTTGACCAATTCTTTCATCTGATCTTTTTTTAAATGTTTTATGTCACTCTGATACATGTGTATGACCGACGCGCCTCCGTTCGGATGCGTTTCTATATGAATGTACTTGGAATATTTCAATTCGTCGATGTGAATGTCGTTCGCGTTGAAATGCGGGTGCACTCTGTGTTTTGAAGTGCTCGAACCGGAAGTGTAGTCGCGTTTACACTGTATGCCGATGGATGCCCTTTTCACCCTGCTTCTTTTGCAATGAGAACAATAATATCTGCGATCCCTATCTCTGTCTCTGTCTCGGCCTCGGTGAGAAGAACGATGCCCGCTATGCGAACGGCTTGCTTTGTCGTCGGCGCTTCTGTTTTTAGAATTCGAGCCGCGAACGCAGGAAGACGAATCCGATATGCCGCTTTGCGAATTTGTACTCGCGCGGTGTCTGTCGTTCTCGGTCACAGATCTAGAGCTCGATTCCTTTGCGACATTTTCCGATTCGGACTCACGATGTGTATTTTTGTTTTGAGTGTCGTTCATTGTGTTACGCTCGTTTGTTTTATTATCATTTTTGTTAATATTATTACCGACACTAGCGCCGATCTGATTTAAAATTACGGAATGTTTATTTTTGAGATCTTCACCAGAATGTATTTTCGTATCGATTAACCGAACGTGAGCATTTTCTATCGGCTGAATCGATTCAGTTTTTGTATTTTCATTCTGTGAAGACAGATTATTCGTCGTGGGATCTGGCAAATTTACATTCGTATAAGTTTTACTAGAAACATTAAGCAACTTGTTAAAACTGCCATTTTTATTTTCTTTTTTCACAGCATAATTTGGTATAATTTCGGAAGTTAAGCATTGCTTGCCATCGAAGCACTGACGAATCCCTGAATTCCGATGGCATGCTATGTTTTTGTGATAAGTAAAAATGGTCTGGCCTAAAAGATAAAATAAGAATTTTTGTACTAATGTCGTCTATGTCCGAGAAATTACAAATATTAATTTGAAATCATTAACCGATGTCCGATAAGAAAACCGATAACATTCTTACCGTTGTCCTTATAAAACAAACTGTCTCGATACTTTTTCACATGATCTGCTATATTCAACATCCCTTCCGAATAGTACGACTTTGGAAATGTCGGACGATAAGAACGCAGCATTTTCTTGCGGATGTCAGGCGTGCACGAATATATAAAATCACAAGACATAGAACGTCTCCGATGTCCGTGAATCATAACGACCGGATGGTTATTCGATTCAGGATCGTATTCAACTTGTAAACGATTATCTGTTCAAAAAATGAAACGCGTAAGTAATATTTTTAATTTACGCGCAATTGATTGACAATGACAAAAAAAATAAAGATCATACACATAATAATGGCCCACTCCACAAAGCGTAAAAATGCCGTCAGCATACATGACGCCTGAACTAAATTTTAGTTCCTTAAAAAAAACAGATAAGCGACGAAACGACAACTCACAATCAAATAATTTTATAACAGAAATACTCTGTTATATATATTTAAATTGGCCCGATGTACATTAAAATCAAATATCATTTATAAAATAGACGTCTTACCATAATCGTCAGCATCTAAGAATACTGTATAGTTCAGTGAGCACTGCTCCAATTTAAATTTTTCTCCGAACGTTGCAATCCCTCTATAAAAACCAAGTTCAGGTGTCGCAAGGTCCAAATAATCCATTTGTTTCGGTATATTTAACCCCTCATCTGGTACAATACTTTTACATTGAGAGTTCGGATCTGGAATTTTTTTATGCGTACTTTCTTTTGTTGGAATCATATCGACACAACCGTAAGATTCATTAATTTCAGAAAATGGATTCTGACACTGAAATTTGGTTGAAAAATATTCCCCATCATTGCTTGAATCTTTTTGAGACGCCATTGGCAAAATTAAAACTTCGGTAAACTGTTACGCCACATTTGCTTAACATAAATATCAAAATGTTAAATAAGTCACTTTTTAATTTTTCATAATACTTTTTATAATTACACAAAATATAAACACGATCACATATTCAAATTACAGTGCTTATAACACTTCCACCATTACTGTTGTGCAATGCTGCACGCTACTCATTTTACGCTTTGGCTCGAATTTGACAATGTCGATAGAAATTAGTAATTCAACTCTCTAGAATAATACCGTTTAGTAACAGCAAAACAATTTTTAGTGTATTTGCCATACTAAGGCACTTACACTATTGGCGTCGGTGGGATGGCGGGATCTAGGGGTCCGACCAAAATTTCTCGACGTTTCATAGCCTCCTAAGAAGTTTGGCACCATTTTTGGAAAAATCTGTAAAAACACTGCGATTTTATTGTTTTGAAGCCTGAGAATATTTATAATCCATAAGTGCAGTATCGACCGGAAATTTATAGAATATATGGTTGAAAATGACTTGGTCCTATGCAAAAAATCATGCTGAATCGAATGAGCGTATCTAGAAGTCTGTAGCTATTGTAGTTTTCAAGTTATAGCGTTTTTAATTTTTTCAAGAAAAATTTATAAAAACGCGTCTAACTCCTAAACCAAAGGAGATACAGAGTTGCGGGTGGTCTCATTGGATTCGGCGTAAATACACAAAATATTAACCGCATCGGAAGGCTCTTAGTGCCTCAAAAAGCCGCAGATTTGCGAAAACATCCAAAAACTTCAATCTTTGTGGAATATATAAGTGTCACGGATATGCTTGAATTCACTTGACCTTATAGAAAAAGTGCGCTGAATCGAATGAGCACAAGCACAGAACTGTATCTCTTCTGGTTTCGAAGTTATGAGCATTTAAAAGTTTGAAAATTTCAAACTCGATCATCTCCGAAACTAGATAAGATACAGAGCTGCGCCTGTGTTCATTGAATTCAGCGTGTCAAAATCTACCGGGAAACATTAATATCGACCCGTTCTGGGTGACTTCGATTTTGAAAATTTCACGGGGGAGGGGGGGCGGCGACGATTAAATTTTCATTTTAAAATAAGTGCAGTATCGACTGGACATTTATAGAATATATGGTTGAAAATGACTTGGTCCTATGCAAAAAATCATGCTGAATCGAATGAGCGTACCTAGAAGTCGCGGATATGCCTGAATTTACGTGACCTTATAGAAAAAGTTAATCATGGAAAACATTAATGCGTTACAGCTGTCCAGCGCGTCTAGTGATGTAGTGGGCCATTCCGCAGCAACTATTTTTGACCACTTCCCTTGCCACAACGATAACTCCCCTTAAAAACTTGTTTGATATGACAAGTTTACCAAACACTTTCATGAATCCGTATTGTTTGTAAATGTAATTGTTAGTTACGAAAAAACTTGTACTGACTTGCGATCAACGCCAAAGCGGCATATGATATGAAATGTAACAATGAAAGATAAGTGAGAGAAAAGAGTCGAAAATATTTTAGAAGTATGTATAAAACGGTGGATTGGCTAAAGCATTTCGGGGGGGTGGGGGGTTGAACCCCAAAACCCCCCCTTGCCTGCGGCCTTGAATTGGACCATAAATACAATTTTTTTAAATATCAAACCCAGCGCCACCAGCCGGGTCAAAAAAAAATTGGTTGTCTGTAAAGTCGGTTTACGGACGATAGTTTTACGTGATAACGTATTCCGTAATACATAACCTAAATTTTAGTAGCTGTCAAACTTGGGCCGAAGCATACTGCGCTCTCGCTTGCACGCACAGGGTCAGGCGGAACGTTACACTTTTTCGTGCGTGCAGCTGGTGTTTCATCAATTTATAAGACGTTATCACGTCAAAAACATAAATAAACTTATCGGAGCACCAAACAAACATATGGTGTGAATATCGTTTCTAAATCTTCAGTGGGGCGCAATGCGCTTACACGCATATGCACCGACGTTTTTATATATTAAGAAGATAAGCAATCAGATACAATTTTATTCCATTTTCTGAACGGGCAAGTTCTTTCGGGATTCTATCGTATAACTATGGTGACAGCAAGGGTACCGTCGCAAAGTTATGTACTTGTTCTTTCAGACAACCGGCTCGACTGTATATGTCGCAACTGAACGAAATCAAAATTGAATTTCTCTCAAGAAATTATTATAAGCTCTGTTCCAACCTCTGCGAGCGGTAATATCATTGTCACAGTCATGTGCAGTAGCTAAAACGTGTTCCAACCGAAATTAGAACGGTTCCAGAACTGTCCTTTAAGCCACAAAACAGTGCAAAGTCGATATTACAGTTTGCAGAGAGGTTGGAACATAGCTATTTTTTAAGATCTAATTTCACACCTCTGAAAATAAAAAATAACGTAATGACAGAACTTAGACGCTATATTTTACATTTCCTTTATATATAAGAGAACAATAATTGTTTTATTTACAAAAAAATACTTAAAATGTAGGGTGAAAAATTAAATTCAAAGGTCAGCTGTTATCTAAAATAGCAAACAAAATATTTTCAACCCTTTAAAACACTATCGCGTACGTATTTACGTACATAAACCAACTAGACGCACAGTTTACGTAAAGGGTTTAAATAATGTAAATATTACCTGTCTGTTTTTTTTTCACTACTTTTAAGTTCAATTCTGTTGTTTTATAACAGATTCATGTATATTAAGAGTATTTTATATACATTTACTGAATATAAATAATTATAAAATTTATGGGTCAAATTAAGAAATGAACAGCCGTTAGCTTTAAATCTTTTGGTTAAAGAATAAAAATCTTTATTTGATACAAAAACAAAAACTATTACATTTTGCAAATCATGAAATATTTGTACTTAATATATTAATGATGTAAAAAAACAACATCGAAATGGTCAAGTACGGTACACAAAACAACATTTTTCAAGTTGACTTATCAAATTCAAATCATTGAATGAATTTGCACCACAAAAATAATTAACTATGTTTATTTCTGTATTTACAATTTCTTTCAGAGATTTCATTTTTACTCAATAAAAAATTGTGTTTTGAGATCCAATAAATTCCATAATTATCAAAATTATTGTTGTTAATGAAAATTACACGTCTTATAAAATAAAACAGTTCGTCATTTCAATTTATATTCACCCCTCTTTAATAAGGCATATCGATTGTTAAAAACACAGAACTTCTATTTTAAACCGGCTGTGATCGTCGTTCAAAACTTTGCATAAAATCCATAGCTCACTACTCAAAAAATAAAGTACATAATTAACCGTTTCACCCGACTAACATTATTTTGAGAAGGTACACGGAGCAGTATTGTTCAGCAAAGTCGACGCGTGCAAAACAGAGTTTTGTTTTAGCTACTGAGCATGACTGTGACGATAATATTACCGTTTGCAGTGAGATTGGAATATAGCTATTGATTATTAATATTCAATAAATTGATTTAATTCATTGTTGTATACAATAACGCTGTAAATAAATTACAATAAATTATTATTAGAAAGAAAAAAATCACTCGTCACGAAGCAGTTTCGCATACACATAGGTCAGAAATCACGAAACGTAGAACTTGCTGGACTTGCCCGATAGAGAAATTATCGCTAACGACGCAAACGCATATATATATATATAATTATTAGTGTCCGACCGAAATTTCGGTTTCGGCCACTTTCGGCCAAAACACTGGTTTCGGCTTCCCATCCGGCCGATCCCGAAACTACATTCGGGAGGTTTCGCGCTGAAATGCGGTGCAGCTGCGAGCGACGAAGTGTCTTTCATGCCTGCGCGCTCCGCGTTTTTTTTTTTTTTTTAGTTCGATAGAAAACTTTTTTTATTTTGATATCTATTATTTGCATTAAAAATATTTATTTAGTTGTTTTTGGTAGGTAGGTACTTATTAATTTTAATTTTATTGTAGTTCGTTAACAAAATGACCAAAGTTTAGAAGAAATAATTTTGTTCTTAAGATGAAAGAGTGTTTTCTTTTTTTTATTGTGTGTACCTACTATTAGGTAAATACTTTTTATTAAAAAATAATTGTGTTTTGGAGCTTTTATTTTATTTCATAATATTTAAAAAAAGTACCTGTATTTATTTGTGTTTTTGAAATAAGGGGGTTAATAATATGATATGATTAGTAAAAATATCATAGGCTGAATGATTAATATGTGATTAATTCAAAAAATTAAAAAAAAATAAATAATAAAGCCTAATTATGATAATGTGCACTTTCACGAAAAAAAAGTTTCGGTTTCGGCCGAAACTGAGACTGAGGCCGAATTTCGGTTTCGGTTTCGGCCGTAAAACTAGTTTCGGTCGGACACTAATAATTATAGATCCGCTCGTTTGAAGTTTGCCACAAGTAAGTTGCCAGCCTATCGTCGGCAACTACTGCGCAGACCGGCCGTCCTCTGAACAATACCACTCTACATACAAAACGTCACGTGTCTAACACAACCAATATCAAATTGTTAATTCTGTTATATTAATAAAAACACGCACATATATACTACAGAAGGCTAATATTAAAAAAAAAAAAAAATTCGATACAGTAAGAATCATCTTTCATTTAACGCGTAACAAAAACAACTTAGATATTAATAAATATAATGTAAAGTATTCAATCTGAAAACGAAAACTTCCGTTTGAACTACAAAAAGACATATTGTAAAAAAATACTATTGAATCGTGAAGGGTTCCGTTATATACAACACAAAATTATCGGTAAAGATTATTCTATTTACAACAATCGATCAGAAATATATATCTTTACCGCACCATAATCGAAATCACGAAAATGAATTTTACAGGTGAAAATTAAAAAAATGCCAACTCTTCCCATCGACTGATTACTACTTTCATGAAATTCACGGAATGTATCTAAATAACTGAGAATGATAAACAGTATAATCTTTAAAAAAAATTCCAGAATCCACGGAGTAACACAGCCTGTTCAAATACTTTTTAAAACACGATAGGTATATTACGTAAAATTCAAGCCAAAGTATTTTTATCTTACTCGTAAATTTATTATCATATTTGTTACTATATTCTCAAATCGATTTATCGACTTTTTTCTGCGCATACGGTCACGATCGAGACCTAAATAGAATCCGCGATGACGGGTCGACCGTTTTACAATTTCAGTTTCAAATCAATTCAGGGTGCGATTGTCCTGCGACCTCTCGCAATAAAATATTACCCAGACATGTTAAAAAAGATTATCTGAACAGGCTCTAAATATTAAGATTTTTTTTCTAAATGGGCTTTTTATACAGTTTTATTTAAAACATTTAATATCGCATGTTCATAATATTTCACAGTGGCATGTGAATAACGTTATAAGTGTAAATCTGAAAACTTTATTTACAAAATGTCTAGTAAGTTCATTTGAAACAATAGTCGATATATCAAAGATAATCTCTCATACAAAACGTTTCATGAATATTTTACAGTATAAGCCTCGTTAAAAAACGTAATTCAACAGAAATCAAATATATCAAGCATATTTATTACTGTTGATTTTCACTTAATACTAACACAAATTTATACAAATTGTAAAAAAGAAACTAATTTTCTAGACAACAAATTCAAAAATAAATCTTAACAAGATTTTATCACTGAAATTAGAGATTTATAATGTAAACATCATACTCATTCGTCGGTATTGTAAAAATTTGCATTATTTTGTACCGATGAATCCAGTTCTCAATATAGCTTTCGACCCATCTCGGTGGAAATATTGTTTTGATATGAAAGTGAGTGCTACGAATTTTTAACAGCTCAACTACCGATTATATTTGCCACTTTGAGAATAACTTTCCAGATTTTAATCATCATTATAATTAAAGATTAATCTGATTTAAAGTCAAAACTATTTTGTGGTTAATATAATTTGTTAACAATGTATGGTTTTGGTCAAAAGCGCTCACACTAGACAATTTAATATTTAATAAAAATTCTAGAATTGTTTTGTATTTACCTTTTTAAAAATGTGTTCAAATTTCTAAGCTACTTTGATTAGTCTACAATAATTCACAAGACCAATCGAAATCATCACGCTCGACACCGATTGGTGATTATTTCGGTCACGGCTCTACTTTCAATATACTTCGGTAGTCGATATGTTAAAAACATCCGTTTCGTTCAAAAAATCAACGATGACTTCTTTTAAAATACTTCCACTTTTAGATTTAAGTAAAAATAATTATGTTAAAGTCACATAGGTACACCCTCTTTACAATACCGATATTAACTTGACATTTACAATGTATTAAGAAAAAGTACATCATTTGTAATTTGTTTCTTGGATATAGCAGAATAATGTGCACTAAATCAGCCTTTTGGCATCTATAATCTAACATATATATTCCGTTATACCCTGTAATTATGTAATGTGTCGCGTGTTTAAAAGCTGTACTTTTTTTAATTTCAAATTTATTTCTACGAATTCAAAAACAAAATCTAAAATACGTCGACATAAGCGAGGAAACGACAAAATTAAAAACACTGTGAACAAAACGTAGCTTTAGCTTAATTAAATTAAATATATTATATAACTCGTACGCTTTTTTGTTCAATCATTTATAATTATTATAACCAGCAAATTATAAATACCATCTTTTTTTGTATTATATCAACACAATACAATTAATTAGTTTCTCGATTAGTAAAACTTATTTATAATTAACGCTGAGCATTGTCGAAGTCATAAAATGTAAAACGGCTGTTATTTGAAAATAATTTGGCAAAATCACGAAATTACAATGACAATGGCTCATATGCAGCTTAATCAACCCTTGTGAATTTGTTAATCACCAATATACCGATTAGCGATGTAAAGATTATTAAAAAAAATTATTACGATTACGTGCTTTGATAATCGACAATAACTGCCAATTATCCTCAAACTGTTTTATTTTTTCGATTACAAATTACAAACATTTGAAGCATAAAATTAATAATAAAAAAAAAAATTATGTATATATATATACATAATTTTTTTTAAACAAAAAAAAATCATGAATACATATAATATATACATATATACATATTTTTTTTAATTAATTTTATGCTTCAAAAAAAGCCATAATTAGTCAAATTCGCAAGCGACCGATTTATATTTTTAGTTTCAGTAAGACGGACAATTTTTGAATCGCATTCAGTAAGTAAAATCACGCTAACGGGTTTTTATAAAAATAACCAGAAACAATGTGTCAGCTGTATTAATTTAGTCGACTTGGCTGGTTCAAAAAGGCCGCGAAATTCGGAAACGACTCATCTTACGGAAACTAAGAACATAAATTGGTCGCTTGCGAATTTGACTAATGTAATTATGGCTTTGCTTGACAACCGTGATCACGTGCCATATCGTAACTCAAAATAAACACACTTGTTGATGCCACGTTTGGGGGGCAACTTAAAAACTTTAATGTTGGTAAATATTTCTCCGTTTGAAGAATTTTACAACGAAAGCTTGAACTCACTTCGATTTGCAACTCAAGTTAATCGGTGTAAAACAGCGGCGAAGAAGAAAAATTACGTCAAAAAATAATTTTTAAAAAATGTTATGTGCAGACTACGGAATTTTTTCTTTATGAGAAAGACGCAATTTATTTTTGGTATTTATATATATGAGGCACGCCGCACGTGCATTGTAATTAACAAATGGTTTTCAATTATCACTAAAGGTTTCAAAAAAATAAATAATCAGAAACAGTGCATAGTCGACCAAAAACTGTATTTTTGCCTAGTCTGAGAAGACTGAGACAACAAGCATTTGTCCGACACGTCGGGGTGTGTAGGACACGACTTTTTCGACGTTAAACGACCGGGTCCGATCGAATCGGGCAAAACTATAGGATCCAGTGCAGTTATAGCACAATAGTGGCTCAGATTAAGTATACTGCCTGACTACAGACAACAAAGAAACTAATGAAATATGTATATTTACCATGACAACTGATGATCGAGGAAGGATATTCTCATTCACGTTTTAATCAAACCAAAAGTTAAAAAATTAACTTAATTTGCATTGCATCGACGTAATATTTTTAAATGCACAATTGTCTTTGAATAATGTCAATCAGATTAGGTAGCTTTGCTATATTCCAGCATTATGAAATGAATATATTGTTTTAGTTACCGATGCATAAAATTGTTTTCGAACGAATAGACTAGTACTTACAAGAAATAAAACACAACCAAAAAAAGAACAGTTCACTACAAACAAGTGATGTGAGACTATTCCAAACATAACTGCAGTTCCAAAAGTGTGATGATAAAAATATAAAATACGTAAGACTGCAAATGTTGAATGTCGGTCGCGTACAGAAATACCTACGGCGGCGGTAGACAGGCATTACTTGGGTCAGCTCATGCCTACCTCGGTCGGTATTGCAGTATGCGACCGACACATCCGTACCGAGCACTGCTTTCGGCCCAAGACATGAACTGCAGTCACTTGTAGTATCGAATAAGAAAACAATGCTTTCAATTAACAATTAAAAAGCTTTATAACGACAATGTGTCCTATCATTAACAAAATACAAATTGAGCGCATATACTTCGAAATGTCTCATCGCTACGACTGCATTTTTATTAAAGCCCGGCCGAGTAATCGGCTTCGGCTACCTTCGGCCAAAACGATCGGTTTCGGCGCAAAACAAACACGGAGGTTTCGCCAAAGCCAAAGATCTGTTAAAACGATCAGATGTGCCGAAGCGAACACTTCCATTTAAGTTTAGTTTATTTGAAAAAACTAAAAAAACATCACGGTCTGTTTTTGGCACATAAAATAAAATGTCAACTGTTGTGAACACTATCTCGAACCGAATGTGTTTTATCGCGTTTTGCATTGTGGTTCCTTTGGCTTTCCGACTGAAGTTAAAAAAAAAAAACGAAGTTCTAATTCGGATGACAAAAAACATTTTCGGTCGGAAGCGAGAGAGAAATAAGGACGCAATCGTCACGATGAGCGATTTCAAAGTGGAGATTTATATTACTTTGAAACAATCCAAAACCAGAACTGTTTGTCTCACTAAAACTATATTACATAGAGCTCAGCAAGCGAGCGAGCGAGACGGCGCGACAATTCTTATTTACAAGTTCAATTCAAAGTAAGTAAATTCTACAGGCATTGTATTTCACTCATTATTAAATAAGATTTGTTTTTTTATTATTCATTATTAATTAGCGTTTTCAATTATGCAAAGCTGACAAAAGAGTTTCAAACAGATCATACTATTTCCACTTTTCTGATAATTTTAGATTTATTTTATGTGCAGATAAAAAATAAAATTATTTCTTACTTATTATAGTTAAATGAAAATATTTTATCTACTCTTTTTGTACTTTAAATTTTTTTTATAGAACAAAAATAGTAAGCATCTGTTTTGACTCTTTAGTATCTAAAATGAAAATGGTAATATACAGTCTTAACGATTGAAAATTAGTTTCGTATATTTTCAAACTACATTTAAAGAACAGTAATACCAGTTAGCTAGTTTTATTGTCGTGTTGTTATAAGTTACTTTATTTAAAATTACAATTATCACATATTTTATATCTGTCATTGGAAATATTACGAAGAAACCTCGTCTTGTGAGAATAATTAAAAAATCAATGCGATAATCATTATTTATGACACATCTAGTATATTTTATAAAAGATTGCCAGCCAAAACTGAAACGTGACCTGCACCGATGAAAATAAAAAATAAAATCATGTAAAAACCGTGTCAAATAAATATAGGACAGGGCGTGCTTTTCTTTTTCGTTTAAACTTTTTGCTATTACGAAGTTATAAAATAATAAATAAACAAAAATGACTGACAATTAATATCGGTGAATAAAACTTTTCTTATGTTAAGTGGTAATATGATTATGCTAAGGTATTTCAAACGCACACGCTCAAAATTTAGTGAATAAATTTACCTCATTTATTCCCATAAATTATTTTCGATTCCGTTGGAAAAATGTTTTAAAATATATTACATAAGATTCCGAAAAGGGCAATGTAACTGGTATTTCTATTCTTGTCATATTCAACTTACTTTGATATCATCAAGAAATATTTACAAACATCACATAAATTAGTTGAAATTTAAATTCCAAAAAAAAAATAGAATAATGGAAATAATGAACGCTCTATTTCAACAATATTAAAAAAAAAAAATGCAGTTAGATATAGATTCTCTAGCTCTAGCATGACTGAAACAGACTGCAGCTTAATCAAAAGGTGTAATGGAAAATAAATTTCTCGTTTTTGCAAGAATTTTTCATCTTTAAATATTTAACACTTAACCTACTGTTCTCAAATAGTAAAATAAGTAATTTTATTTTTTGAGAGCTTTCTGTTTACATGAATATTACATAAGTTTTATATTTCAATGCAATATATTATGGTCTTGAAATATGCGACCATATAATTCAGTGCAAACAGTATACATTAAGCCGTTCAACCGAGTGAGGGGAAATCGTGTTCGTCGTCGACTTTAGGTGCACTCTGACGATTATTTCGCGGTACGCTTTTCTCACCTCTTCCGGCATGTTCTTCGGCCTGTCATACAGAAAATTATAATGAGTAATTCCGTTTTCTCGAAGCAGTTCTTACGCGCTAAAAATTGTTAAATTTTAACCGACCTGTTCGTCCGGATTACGGAAACTTTTCGCGACCGGTCTGTCGCGATTGCCACCGCCGGGTCCTCTTTCTCCTCTAGGACCTCCCCGAGGACCGCCTCGAGGGCCTCTGCCGCCCGGTCCGCCTCCTCTTCGGGAATTGCTAAAACGCACTTCAATATCCAACACGTGTTTCTGACGACCGACGCGTTGAGGATATTCCGAAGCGTCATATTCTTCGTCGTCCGAATCGTCGTCTTCGGCTTCCTTTTTCTTGTTCAGAGCATACATTTTTTTCCACTGGCTAAGATCTTCACCTTCGCCGGCTTTGCGTAAATTATACTGCGGTTTTTGACGACCCGCAGCACGCTGTGCCTTCCATTCATCGAGTGTCAATTCTTTAACTTCTTCTTCGACGGGTGCCGCGGTAGTCGTCACCTCGCTCGAATCGCTAGGTGCTACGCCTTCAGCCGCGGTAGTTTCCCTGAAATACACAGTTACTTTGAATTCGTATCGAACGGAAAATTTAAAATGAACAAATAATCCAAACACACGACATTGATACTCGTAAAAACATAAATTCAATTACTTAGGTTCAGTTATTGCCGGGTCGGGTTTTTCAGTATCCCATCCTGAGTCGTCGACGGGTTTGTTCAACTCGGTCCTTAAAAAAAAAAAAAAAAATCAACTGTCTTCCTTTCTTACACGTACATAAATCAATAAAGCAAACTTACTCGATGTCATCTTTGTGCGACCCCCAGTTGTGGGCTCCACCTCCATCTCGTTTATCCACAGGCTTTATCCCACTGTAACCATGACTGCTCACATTAATGCTGATTATATGAATAAACATTTGAAATAAATACTAACAACAGTGTCTAGATACAAACTTTTTTGCGGATTTAGATTATTAGTTGGAAACTATTAGAATGAAATAAAAATTTACTGGTATCATTATTTACACATTTAGGAAAATCAACACGCCACAATGTTAGTTTTTTTTTTTTAATAAATTAAAAATTGTGTACACACACCAAGTTGGGACAAAATATAACAGAAGTATGTTGCTACAATGCAAAAATAAAACGGCGTTTAGTAACGAAGCCCATTGTCGATGGGAAAGTGACATTAAGATATACACAATATTTTCTTGCACATATCCTCGAATAAAATAGTCGTTTCTCATTTCATGTTTGGTATATTTTTCGAAAAAAAAGAAAAAGAAATCACATTTCATTGTATTGCAAATAAAAATAGCAATCGCACCCGGAACAAATACTAGAAATATTTTACCATCGAATTGCAATATATTATTGATTAATTATTTTACGGTCGCTATATATGCACTAAGAGCAGTTATTTTATAGGCGGTAGCATACAAAACAAAATTATAGAAACGAAAATTTCAAAGAACAATTCCCAAGTTAATAATGCTAAATAGTTCCAAAACAGTAGAATGAATTTGTTACTCACGTCTTGTCAGAGCCGCTCTGGCGATCAAATTCCCTTTTGCCGCGCTGGTCAAAGTTTCGTCTGGGTCCGTCTCCACGCGGTTGACGAGATCGCGCTCCCTGCACACCACCTCGTCCGCCTCGTGGACCACTATCGCCACCGGCATCTCCTTCTCCCCGATTGAATTCTCTTCTCGGAGGTCGGTCTTCTTTCTCGTTCCTGTCACCGCCGGCTCTATCCCCCCTCTCTCTATTGTTGAATTTATTGCCATCGGCCGGTCCGTTATACGGCTTATCGTCTCTATTCCTTCTGTTATTGCGCTCTTCCCGGTTGTCATTCGAGAATTTTACGTTGCGTTCGTTTCTTGGCTCAGAATTGTTTTGAGGTCCACTACTCTTTGGTTTACTTTCTGTTAAAAACAAAAAAAAAAATTGGTTGTCTGTAAAGTCGGTTTACGGACGATAGTTTTACGTGATAACGTATTCCGCTCGAATATCATATTTAATAATCACGCACAGGGTCAGGCGGAACGTTAGGAACGTTACACTTTTTCGTGTATGCAGCCGGTGTTTCATCTTTTTATATTGACGTGATTCATCAATTTATAAGACGTTATCACGTCAAAAATATGTTGCACAAAAAAAAAGCGAAAATGCATTAAAATACATATATATATATATAAAATCCGTAATATATTAGCAGCTCGATGTACTTAAATGACGTTCATCAAATCATTTTTCAACTCATAAAATTAGAATTGTAGAAAACATGGAAATTACGGACGCTCGGCAACAATATCTATCCATCCATGTATTTAAGTTTGAGTATAAATATAATTGAAAATTTATTTAGCGATGAATTTTAATATGTATGTGATAGTTTATAAATTTTATTCATGAACACTAAACATTGAAAATTATATTATAATTGTAAATAAAATAATGCTTTCAAAACACGAATCAAATACGTATAGTTTTACATTATGTAATACGTTTTTTATCTAATATTAATCTTTTATGCAGAATTTAAACGGTTTTATTATGTGTTCTGTTCTAAGTACAAAATAGTTTACAGAAACTTTTAGTTACTTATACTGGGTTATAAAAAATAATTTATTTCTGATCAATTTACACACATATGTAAAAAATGTCCAAAAATACTAAACTGAACGTAACATGTGCTTTCACTGATGGCCATAATATAGAATTTGGTGTGCTTAATTTTGAACGGTCCTTGTGTAATATTAATAAAGCTAAACAACGTATATTCTGTCGTTTGAAACATTTACTGAGATTAAATTTGGCAAAAAAAGTATGGAAGATGCAATTGACTTTTCAACCCGGCTTACAAAAATAACTAAAATAGTCAAATTGAAATAATAGGCTCATAATATACTATACACAAAACAATAAATTGATCGTTGGGAAACAAATAATCAGAAGGTAATCGAGTTAATAAGTTTAAGTACACCCACAAGCACATGTGAACGGTAGCACGCATGGCGGCGAAGACACCTTCATAGAATACTTGTCGTGAAACTAAACACCAGGATAATATATTACCTTCACGTTTTTCCGGTTTAACGTTTTGGGTTTCTTTAATTCCTTTTCGTTGAGCGGGGTTCGTCTTAGTTTTAACAGGGGGGTCGGTCTTTATCTTGTTCTCTTTTTCGGCAACTTTAGTCTTTTTCTTCAATTCCTTCTCTTGCTCCTGAACTTTCAATACTTCCAGAGGATCGGCATCATCGTCCAAAAAAAGAGCGTAACGATTCGCTACGCCTATACCGTACATGTTTTCCATGGCACAGATTATAATATTTTAACTTCACAACAACAAGATGTTGGAAGATTATAAATCGGCTACTTTTAGCCCTAGTGTAAAACACTCATTAAATGCAATATGGCTGCACAACACTAACGTAAGGTCGCTATTCGTATCCAAACGCTCTATACTGATCGGCGATTTCTGTAGTACTCTCACACCACGTCAGTCCTAAAAGATCTGGCGCCACCCCATGCGCATGCCCACCTCCTACCGCGCAGACACAAACAATATTATTGCAAACGAATAATCACGGAGCGAATAACGACGAAATAAATATACCTAACCAAACCCGATCTACAAAGTAACTTTTTAAAAATAATTCGACCTGTTTGGGATTTGTCCTCGATTTGGACTACCAAAAATATATGTCTATACCGACATACTTTTGTTCTTTCCTTACGTTTATCACAAATACAACAGCTGCTTTTGATTGAGTTTAAATATTTTGTCAATGCAGGTAATTTGGCGGGAAAAATGAAATGACGCGTCTGAAAATCATATTCCTTTCCAGTGAAATTAAAAATACTAGTGGTCGAAATTCCATCGTAACTCATTAAATTTTTAAGTTTGAACGTTATTGAGGTTCTTTTGTCATTATACGGATTTCTCTTGAATCGATTTTACCTGTGGTAATTGAAACACATTGTGATGAAACATAATATATTGTTTATTTCTCCTCATTAAAACGAAGAGTACGATGTATATTTCATCACAATGTGTGCGAATTAACACACTCAAATCGGTACCAAAACTTTCTTCCTTCCCGTATTTATATTATGGTATAGGTAATTAATCATAATTTCAACGTGGGCGAGTATGCTTTACATTGTTTCATTGCTTCGACGCTCCATTAAACAAACAGCACTACATGTTGAGTCACTCTACTATTTCAGAATCGCTGTAAAAAAAAACATTAATAAAAATATGAAGAACATGTCGGGAAACTATTTCATCTAACACAAATTGTTATCAAATGTAATGAAAAAAATGTAATAATTAATCTCGAATGGTATGTATATCAATGTTAATACCTTAAGAGTATTCGTCCCTGCAAATACCCCTGCATCTCAAATCTTTTCCCATCGCCTAAAAACGGTTCGCGCTCTCCCGACGCTATTTTTAAAGCTAGAGGGTTCTGGTAAACGCCAAATGAAAGACAAAGAATCAGACTACAGATCCTTCAGGCGAATTTTTTGAAAAAAAATTCCTGAAAACACTTACAACCTTTTGAAAAAACTAATAAGTTACGTAATATTTCACACGTAGGCGAAACTGTTTTTCAAAAAATTCGCCTGAAGGATCTGTAGTCTGATTCTTTGTCTTTCATTTGGCGTTTACCAGAACCTTCTAGCTTTAAAAATAGCGTCGGGAGAGCGCGAACCGTTTTTAGGCGATGGGAAAAGATTTGAGATGAAGGGTGCAGGGGGTGTTTGCAGGGACGAATACTCTTAAACGGCAAAAATGAAGGCTTATGATTAAGCGCCATGCTTACTCGTATGAAAAAATTAAAACATTTTATAATGTAAATATATTTACTTTTTATTTACAAAAATATTATTAGTACTAACAATTTAACACATTCATGCTTAATGCATCAGTATTAAAATTCATCGACTTTCATTAATTAATAATAATTATTGACCTCTGAGCTACACTGCACAGATATTTAGAGAGCTGATTCACACTATAGGGATGATTTCAGTCATATCGGTTATAAAAAATTTGTTGATGCTCAACTCCAAAACGTTAATTTTGCTAACGAACCATAAAATAAAGTGACTAGATTTCCAAATACTTGAGTTACATTACAATACGTGCATAAATTAAAAGAATCATTATTTAACACGCAACAAATTTTACGCAATTTTTTTAACTGCTTATGATAAAAAAAATTAAAAATCAACTATAACTCTGTTCTAGCTTCCCTGCGGACGGTAACGGAAGCGTCAGTCTTGCGCAGTAGCTCGAAAACCGACGCAAAGTTTCGTTTTAGCTACCGCGCATGTCTGTAACGGTTCTGTAACTGTTCGTAGAGAGGTTGGAACAGAGCTACTGTTAATGTATATTTCGCATTTGGCAGAGTTTTCTTTAACATATATTTGAAAAGATTCACAAAATAATGCTCTATTATACAATAAGAAAACTTTATACATAATACGAATTATTATCTTACAGTAAATTTATAGTACTAACAGACGGTCGAACTTGGTTCGAAGCGGACAGCGTATCTGGTCCGCTCCGTACCAAATCTGTTCGTCTGTACAGTAGTCTGCGTGTCCGCCCGGTTCGATGGGAACAGATTCGGTCGTCTGTTGCAAGATCCGCCGTACCATGTCCGTTGTCGGACCGGACCAAGTTCGACCGTGTGTTAGCACTATTAAAGCGCAATACGAATAAGAAATTTTTAAACGAGCGACGATAGGATAAGTTAATGCCGGGTTGCAGAAAATATTGTCAGAGAATAATAATAATAATAGCTCTGTTCCAACCTCTCTGAGAACGGTAACATAACCGTCAGTCATGCGCACTAGCTAAACGAATTTGCTTGTATCGGTTTTGGAACGCGTTCTAGCTACTGCGCATGACTGTGACGGTTATGTTACCGTTCTCAGAGAGGTTGGAACAGAGCTAATCCAATCACTTTATTAAAATCAAGTTAAAAAATAATTACTATGATCCAAGAGCATCCATAGTGTGACTGCATTTTTTTTTCTCATTAATAATTTTATTAAACAAAAAATATATTTTTATAACTATATGCATACTACAACAATGCTAAAATACAATAACTTCAATTTGTAAAAATAAAATTAGAAATACTTATAAGCAATAGAAACCGAATTTAATATTCATAACGTTGAATTTAAAAAGCTCATTTTTTTAATAACCAATATTGATTGTATTCATCAGAAATGATCAAAGACGACTCCTTATTTAAATTCAACACACCGATAAATTGGCCATCGGTTACTAAAATCATAGATCAATTCCGATTAATCAAATCGTTACGGTATAAAATAAAAATGTATTTATAGTAATTTAACCCCCAACTGCTTAAGTAAGCACTTAGTATATTAATTAATGGCACGTTTATAATAAATATTGTACTGTTTATCTTCTTTTTTTTCTTCTTTCAAAAGTAATATCGATTATGACTATCAACGTAGGTATATCTGCATATTAGAAATACATATTTGAAATGTTTTGTTTTTTTCTTATCACTATACAAAAATTTAAAAAAAGTACGCAGATATAAAAAAGATCACCTCGACAATTTTGAAACACATTTCTAATGCAAATCTCGTGATAATAAAAACTTATAAAAAAATGTTAGCACCATATAAATGTTTTTTTTCCTCAACAGTTCAAGGGTTATTTACTGACTACATAAATTGTGATGGACAAGTTTAGACTTATAAGTATAAATAAACTAATCATCGATAGATAACTCTTCTCTTTATATAAACTATATTAATTTTTTTAAAAATTATTAAATAAAACACCATGATTTGGACCGTCAGTTATGTAAATAATAATGGCCCTGTTGCAGCCTCTCTGCGAACGTAAACAGAACCGCCAATCATGCGCAGTAGCTAAAACGAAACTATTTTGTGTCGGCATTCGAGCTACTGCGTAAGACTGTCACGGTTCTGTTACCGTTCGGAGAGAGGTTGAAACAGAGCTAACGTAATCAATCTTGATATAATATAAGGTGTGTTCGGATGAATATGTTGATTTAAAATAACAATCTCTCCGAAATGAAAAAATTCACAGATTTTCGTTAAAATTTTCAATATAGTTTAATATTTTCCTTATTAACTTTCTCTTTAAAGAATCTAAATATAACATACATACATACATTATATTCTTCAAAAGCTAACAATGAAAATAAATATTAATTTTTAATAGAGATATTATAGAAAATTAAGGAATTTGTTTGGTTTGGGAAAGACCATTATTATGAAGTATTATTCACAAATGTGGATTTATATTACACGATCAGACAAATAGTTCATCAGCACTCAAGGATGTTAGGCAGATCTGATTGCAAAACTATGGACCCTAAACTGTATGCCTGGCGGCTTTGAATTATAAAAAGACTTGTATAATTAGTGCTGTACCGATCCTGTAATGTAAATCTACATTAATTCAGACAATACGCAGCTGTCAATTTAATTGTCTACAGATCAGTTTTTGTTTTATAAACACTGATCACAAATTCAATTTTATTTTGAAAATTAAAATTTCTTTGATCTCATTTTTTTCTTCTAGAAACACGTAAAATATCGAACGTTAACGATAACAACTTTGACGACAAAACTTTGTATTGTACAATACTGATTTAATCTTACAGTAATTAGTAATTAATATTGCATTATTTAATTAGCCGAATAAAATACTAACCTAGTTACAAAACATTAAAAACATTAATAAAAAAACAAATGAGGTGTAAAATTCTATTATGACCTTATTTTCTCAACTTGTGTAAAAAGAATATTACGACATTAGTACAAGATATATTTTCAACACAGACGTGAAATAATTTTACTTAAAAATAGTTAAACCGATCCAGTGACGTACGTATAATTAGTATAAAACATGATTAAAAATGTCAATAGACCTTTATCTTTGAATTGATATAGTGATATATAATAAAAATATAAAATAAAAGCAAAAGTACTGCTTTCCAAACAATAATTGAAGGCATATTATGCAAAAACAGAACAAAAATTGTTCACACTAATTGCAATTGGTTATTTTATTTACTACAAAATGAATCGTGCAATAAGAAAGCACATAAACTACCGAGTTAAACAAAAAACCTCTGCAACCTACATATCGCACAATCCGCTCGATGCGATTCGCAGGGTAGCCGATCAGTTATTACTCTTCACATGACCCATTTTTGCATTAGACTAGAACGGTTCTATCCAAGTGTGCAGATTTTCATGCCGTTCCGCATCTTCTTGGTTTGCGGGTTTGTAGGCCGTAGTAGAAATACCAATGGACCGTGGCCTACAAGCCCGGAAACCAAGAAGATGTGGAGCGGTTCTGTTAGGAAAAAACGCGTCATCACGGCTCTTTCAATTACATTTCAAAAAAAATCAGGCATCATATCACCCAATAGTGGTCAACCATCCGGTTTGTAGATTGCGGATTATGTAATGGCTGTGTTTGTCGGTCTCTCTCTTTTTTTGAAGTGAAAACTTCTTTAGCGGCGTTGTACACGTTTTTTGTAATGGGTAAAAAATGTTAAACTCGCGTCAGGACACGTGACCTGATCGAAAATTCGTAAGACGTTAATATTCAAGTTTTCACTTCTGCCGGCACTCCCAGAGTGCAATTTTTTTTTTTTTGTTATTTCCATCGAAGTGATAGAAGCGCACGCGCGCAGTCTGTCAAGAGATCAGCTATCACGGCATGTTAACAGTTGAAAAAGATTAAGAACGAACGGATATTATGACAATGTATCGAGTCGACAAAATTGCGAAATGCTGCTGTCAGCATGCATAACTGAAGTATTTTAGCTAAATATACTAGCGCCTCGGCTAGAGCTACACAATCCTTTGTACTTGTATATTTATTTAATTTTTTGAAGAGTACTTACAGTATTTGTACTATTACACAAAATAACACAGCGTTTAGTTCAGTTTCACATTGTAATAATTTTAAAATATATCAAACATATTAATAAAATGTCATAATTACAAGCAGTCCTTCGTTTTATGCCAAGCAAAATTTCGACATCGTTACTCATATTTGCGTCTATAGTTTTATGGCAATGTGTTTACAATTTTAATTTTTTAGTTCCGCTTCACATGGACGAAGACATTCAGTACGTTGGCCGTTGACATAATTTAAACGCTAACTTATATTTTAGTACACTTGGCAACGATATATTGAACAGTTGAAATAATCTATAATTCCGTTTCAATAGGGTTATTGACAAAATTTCAAAAAGTATTTAAAATTAAAGAATAAAGGTATATGTACCCGTAAAAAATATTTTTTCTCATAAATATAACAGATTTGACTCATTATTAGTTGTTTTTTATTTGGACTTTAAATTCTGCGCCAAAACGTCAACTGACCTTGACAGCCATGTTTACTGATTGCCTACGTCACAGTAGGCAATCAGTAAACACTAAGCAAGCGGGTACAACGTGACATATAGCATTATAACCAACAAAGTGTTGCATTTAATATGATTGACAGAGTACAATGAATACACCAGAGAACATACACTGAACAGAGATAACGAATACACATGGCAGTCAGTGGCACACAGCTACCGGCCATGTTGACTGATTAATGACGTCACGCGCTGTGATTGGTGTTCGAAATCACGTGACACATAGGTTAAAAATCGTGATTTTATTTATTTATTTTAATATATTTAACGCACTTATTTAATAAAAATAATAATTCTAAACGATATTTTAGACCATAAAATTTCATTATAACACAGTTTAATATTTAATTTTAATCACTGTCAATAACCCTATTAATCGATTAACCATAGGATAACTTTTGCTTAGATTAATCGAGAAAACAATCGATTATTTACCTATCGATCGACGTTTTTTATAGTGAGATTCGAGGCCGAAATGTTAAAAAAAAAACTGCGAAACACAGTAAGCTCATCCGCGTCCGTGTGAAACGTGACATCGTTTTTAATTTCAACTTTTACTTTTTAACAATCGTGTATTACTTATCAATTGTTTTTTCTGCCACATACATGATATAACAAGTTTTAAAGATACCAATAATCCATAATATACAAACTATGTTGTCAATCTTAATAAAAAATAAATAGTACTAAAATAAATATTACTATATTGTTCACAGGGAAGTAGAATTGTAATTTTAATGATGAAATAATGTATACCTATATATCGAATAACGCTTTTGGCGCTTTTTTTAAGCAGAAAAGCTTGAGCGCATTTAATTTCATATGTAGGTACTAGTGATGTGCCGGATCGTTATAAATGTATATCCGCGGATACGGATCTGAATACGGATTTTTGGTTTCAAGATCCGCGGATAAGGATCTTAACTTTCTTAGAGTACGCGACGGTAAATATTGCACATCAACCTTTGGAAAGAGACTATCTGTTATGGGAAAAAGTTATTGACCTCTTTAAGAGTTAAATCTCATAACAGATTGTCTCTTTCCAAAGATCGATGTGCAATATCTCATTATAAAGATAGTTGATTTAGTACCTTTGAGTTATGTACTATTAGTATGCTACTCACTACGATAAATGTTTGCAATATAAAGGTGCCAAATACGATTTAAAAAATAAAAAATAATCTAAATGGAATTTAACAGGTTTTCATTATTACCTAATTACCTACATATATAAAATTTCATCTATGAATTGAAAATTAATAAGGTAAAAGATCCGCCAAAAACTAACAGATACGGATCTTTCTTTTCCCTCGGATATCCGCGGATACGGATATCCGGCACATCACTAGTAGGTACAATAGATAACGAAATTGTCGCACATGACCAGAATAAAATTTAAGCAACAATTAGATAATATTCTATCCTGTTCGACCCCTTCGCTCGATGTAAGAAACAAATTCGACGTTATAAGAGTACGGCTGCTGTACAATGCATAAAATTATCAAATGCAGTGCAAACGCGTTTTTGCGTTCTAAAAATGATTCCCTATCATGCTAAAAATGGGCTAGATTCTGGCTCCAGTTAATAAATATATTTTTGAAAATCAAACTTATTAAGCTTTGAAAGCATATTAGACATGTTTTTTCTGTATCGTTTGTGCATTCTCTACATTAGAAATCAAACTATATACTCAGTATTAAAATGGTCTATAAATGAGAAGCGATAAAACGTTATCGAAGATCGATAATTACAATTTTTACTTTTCAAAAAATTTGATTTTATAAAAGTGGTGTTTTTTTTAATCACCCAAAAATATAAACATAGGCATCGAATGAATCATAATATTTTCATAATAAACTCTTCTTACCTTAAAATCAGACAGTTTTTGTTTAAAATAATAGTAGAATAAAAAACGATTGTAAAAAGTGGGAATAAAACAGATAATAAAATTAATAACACTTAAAAATTTTAATACAAAAGATAAGTGATGAATTTTAGTAAATAAATCTCTCGGGCCCTCCGCACGCGCGTTGACTAGTTTCGTAGCCCGAGTTTCAAACCGGTTCACGATGCGACTATTGTGCAATCGATCGAGCTACTTTGTCTACATGCGCGCGCGGCTGAATCTGAATTGCTCCTACCTTACAGAAGAAAAATTACGCAACGGCATGCGACTGCTTCTCGACCCGCAAGCACGGTCGCACATCGCAATCGATCGTATTTCTGCCGATCCGCATGCGGCTCTCCGTTCTCTAGCCTACGAAAGGTCACGGACCGATCGCCTTGTGAATCGATTTGAAACTCAAAATGTAAAACAATCCATCCGTGTGCAGAGGGCCTTATGATAAAATAGTTGCCTTTAAAACAAAATAAATTTTTTTCAAAAGTTAAATTTTAACAACGTTAAAAAACAAAAGAAAAAAAAAACTATTTCTTTGTCGATCATGGTGTTTTTTTGGTACCCGGTGATCTTTTTACAGCATCACGAGAATTTGCAACGTTTGATTGTCTCCTTAAACTAAGGGACACGTGAGAAACTTCTGTATTTTCTAACAATACAGTGCCTTGTGTTCTTGACCGACGTAGCATTTTAACAGATTGCGGTCCTGATTTATCCTTTTCAGTAGTCAATGCTCTCTTACCCGGTTTTACGCCATTTCTCTTTATTGTAGTTTGTTCGACAGATTCATCACAACTATTTTTTTGCCAAACACCGCTCGATTTAGGAGTCGACGTTTCTTTTACTTTTCTTACGCGTTTTGGCGTCAATTCCCTCGAGTTCGACGAAAAAGCAATTTCTTTTTTAATAACAGACGGAGGACCCTTGTCATCGAAAACTCGTAAAGACGAACAATTCTGAGCACTTCTTAAACTGCATTTTCGTATCGACGGAGTGATATTCGCAACGAGTGCTGTGTTTTTTTCAGGCCTTAAACGAGAGCAGTATTTAAAATTCGAAGGATAATTTCAATTTCAAAAAAGATATATACAGTAGGACCTCGACGGGCACACTAGTCAGGACTCCGAGCGACCAGCTGAGGTTCTACTGCAGATATATGCGTAATTTGTACATCCTTACATTCTGGAAGTTAATTCTTTAGTTTGAATTAAAACCGGCGACTGGTTACCGCTGGCGTTTTGCACTACCGGGCGTGACGACGCCTTACAGTCATTGCTGTCGACAAAACAATAAATGTATTCGATTTTCAAAACCACACACAATATCTCAATACTTACTTATTACTGGCGTGTGCGATAGATTTTTGGTGACGCATCGCTTTGATTTTATTCAGTTTGTCACCTTGAGTTACTCCGCTCTCAAAATCTAAAGTTTTGATTTTATTTCGATTTTTGTCGTCTTCAAAATCATTCAATTTCATGTGATCGACTTTTTGTAAAATTCGAGACACATTGTCAGTTGAACTCGGCTTGGGCGATAAAAATGACGATGACTGAATATTGTTTTGATAATCCGTTTTTAAACTGTATATGCCGACTTTATGCTTCGCCGGATTCGATAGTTTGTGTTTTTTTCGGTATGCGTCACCCTCACGCCACATCTGGGCTTGTTTACTAAAAACATTATTGTTTAATACGCAGGTATTTTACAATAAAAATCTATAGAACAGTAGACTAACTTTTGAAGCCACTGTTGTTGATGACCGATTATGGAACCCGGTCGACATATTCTTATCCAAGCAATAGCTTCCCTGGCAGTAAATCCGTAATGCTTCATAATGTAGCAGCCGATAAGTGAACCCGTTCGTCCGAGACCGGCTAAAATCAGCACATAAGAGAACATAAATACAAACAAACATTTTTTTTTAAGCGGGGTTCCTGAGATACGATGAAAAAACGGAATCACTCCCGCGTCTGTCTGTCTGTCCGTCTGTCATAGCTTTTCTCCTAATCTACTTGACGAAACGAGTTGAAATTCGGTACGTATATAGAGTTAGATGACCCAATCGAGGAGGCGTAGCGTAAATAAACGAAATCCGATTTTGGGGTGCAAATTAGATAATTAAGCTACACCGCCTTGAAGTTGATTTTTTTTTCAATGAAATTTTCTCCCTCCAAAAACTTGTGCTAGTGTGCGATGATGTCATTCAGTGAGCGCTTGTCAACATACATGTTTTTTCTTGTGATTTAATAGTAACAAAGAAACCGTGTTTGAATTTTAGTTTGTTGTGTAAATTAATATCTATTTTTTTATTAAAAAACGTGGGTCTGCAGATTTTAGGGGCGATTGTAGACAGTATTTTGGTATTATTTTCACAATGCCAAGAGTATATAAACCAGAACCAGGATAAAAAAAAGGAACATTATTGATCCAAAAGCATCGGAAAGGCTATAAAATGTGTGAATGAAAAAAAAATGTCGCTGAGACTTGCTGCTAAGAAGTTTTGTATAGATAAAAGTGTGTTATCCAACCGAATTCGTGGTAAACATTCGAAGAAATTGGGTGGACAACCGGTGTTAATTTTTAAACCGATTTTTTTCTATCATTTAATTTTTTCATTATTTTCTATCATTTTTTAATAAAATTCAACTAACTAGAGATCAAGAAATATGTGTTTTCCTAATTTTACAGGTCTTTATCCATTATTCTGACTAGGTGTCTACAATCACCCCATTTTGCCATTTCAGAAAAAAAGTGATATTTTGAATTTTTAAAAATATTTCTCCCATGGATAAAAACGAATGAACGGTAGGTGGTTGAAGTGCTACCACAGGGCTATGAAACGCACTTGTTTTCAGACTGATTCATTAATTCTAAGCTAGAGAAATTTTGGTGTAAAGTTCGAAACTGTCTACAATCACCCCAAATGACGGTACCTAGTTTGAAAGATATTGAAGAAAAACAACTGAGCTTAAAATTTTGAACAGAATACGTGTAGTGGATACGCACTTAAGTAGGCTATAATTCCGTATATCATTTGAATGTAGAACTCCAAGGTATGTTGATTTAAAACGATTAGTAATAATCGTTCTAGTTAATAACGCGATGTTTGCATTTTGAATGATGTAAATATATGTATATTTGGAAGGAAGGAAGGAAGTGAGGTAGTGGATATGAGTGAATGTGCCAGCGCGAGCTGGTACACGTTGAAGTTGGTGTTGTAAATAAAGATAATTATATTAAAATTGAAGTTATTACTAACACAAAAGAACCTGATCAACCACCAACACTACATGGCGATCCTGCCAGCTAAAGGCAACGATACATACGGAATATAGGGCCTCGTTCAAAGTTCACAGGAAAATTAGAAATCTTAAAGTTCTGACGGAAAACGAAACGGTACGGAATCTTCTCGAACTCGACCGGTTTTTTATAAATAAAAACACACACCTTTACAATGTACAGCGACGGCTCCGGTCGTCGATTCACAAACTGTTATGAATTGCTTTAAAATATTATCACTCGGCGTACTTCCGTCAATGAAAAATAAATCTTTGTGATCAAATCCAGCTTCTTGGAATCTATTTGAATCGTACACTTTTTTGTTGAGTCGTATTACCGTCGTTACGTTGTGACGCCGGAAATATGCAAAATATGACTCGGGTGCGTGTAATGGGTAACCGTTTTCAATTTTGGATTTAGCATGCGGGCCGCAAAATGCTATAAATTTGTTCGGAATAATCCAGTTGAGATCTCCATTTTCAACACGCTGTAATAAATATACTTTTTTTTAATATTCAATCAAACTTTCTACAATTTCTTCATCTTACTAAAAGGATTTATTCGCAATCCTGCAGTTTACAGGTCCCGAGACCAAAGTAGCGATAGGTTTGACGCACCTACAATGTACCCAACTTCACTCTAGTCTGTACTTCACTACTATGGAAAAGTCACTACGATCTACTGATCTTTATAGGTACCTGAATTGCGGACAGGCACGTAGAAATGGCGAGATTTTCAAATGTTGTATTCTCATAACATGAAAATTGAGTGTTTTAATTGGATAAATCGTTCATAAATATTGACTGGTACAGGACAATAGCTTAGTTATAATTAAATTTGAATGTTTCATTAAAAATTTATGCAACCATCGGTATAACTTGTTAAATTTGAAAAATTTTAGAAATTATACTATATACTTTCGTCGACAGATATTACAATATTCTGACAACACTTCCCTGACTTTGCTTATTGTTTGTCAGTTTTAAAAACTATTTGTTAATAATATGTATTTGCTTATTGTTGGTCAATTTTTATTTATTGACTGAAGAAAATAGTGGAATCAACTTGCATTATTTAAATACATATAAATAATAAATGAAATAATAATATAGGTAAATTACTGGAAGAGGAAAGTAGCTTAGTTTTAATATGAATGTTTCATTAAAAATTTGTGCAACCATCGAAATAACATTGGAAAATTCATTTTCTATAAAAATTTGTTGTAATTACAGAAATGTATAATCAATCAAATAGTCTATTGAAATATGTAAATTATATTATTATTTCATTTATTATTTATATGTATTTAAATAATGCAAGTTGATTCCACTATTTTCTTCAGTGAATAAATAAAAAGTGACCAACAATAAGCAAATACATAGTATTAACAATTAGTTTTTAAAACTGACAAACAATAAGCAAAGTCAGGGAAGTGTTGTCAGAATATTATTGTATTATCTGTCGACGAAAGTATATAGTATAATTTCTAAAATTTTTCAAATTTAACAAGTTATATCGATGGTTGCATAAATTTTTAATGAAACATTCAAATTTAATTATAACTAAGCTATTGTCCTGTACCAGTCAATATTTATGAACGATTTATCCAATTAAAACAGTCAATTTTCATGTTATGAGAATACAACATTTGAAAATCTCGCCATTTCTACGTGCTAGGCTTGGGTAACTCAGATCTGAACTGGTTCAAAGAGCCGGCTCCGACAGAAGATCCGTGAAAGCCGACTCACTTTTTTTTTAGCCGACGGATCAACGGATCCGCATAACTCAGTGAAAGCAATAAGATATTCTGTCAGCTCAAATGACTCATGCATCATAATATGTCTGACTCGGCTATGGTACACACTATACGCACAGGCGGTACAGCTTATTACAATGTTTTACTTAAGTCACAACTATTTAAGGTATTGTATTGCATATTATAATATGCTTTCTGTAACATAGGAAGTAGTAACCTGTAAAACCCCGCCTTATAATATGTGAGTCAGTCACTGGCATAATATTAGGTGATATGATTGACTTAACTCAACTAACTCAGTTGGCTCAGTGGCTCAGTTGACTCGAATAATATATTCAGAACTCGGCTCTTTTTGAACCGGTTCAGGGAGTCGGCTCACATACGGGATCCAGATGCAAAGATACAGATCACTAAAAAGACCCGTTTATCTCATCTCTACTACGTGCCTGTCCGCAATTCAGGTACCTATAAAGATCAGTAGATCGTAGTGACTATTTTTCATAGTGGTGAAAATACAGACTAGAGTGAAGTTGAGTACATTGCAGGTGCGTCAAACCCATCGCTATTTTGGTCTCGGGACCTGTAAACTGCAGGATTGCCGATTTATTTTTTGTTCACCTCATAGTGTTCATATTCGAAACAATCAAAATTATTGAAATCGAAAAAACCGAACTGCAACGCTTTATGTATAGCATTTAGACAATCCAACAATGAAATCTGATATACGGACACTCCGAAAGATGCATCGCGAAATAAAGCAAACTGTAAATTTTCTCCGCTGGTCAGCGCCTTATATATGTCCGTTGGCGTTCTATTCAAATATATTATCTGAAAGTAAAAAATATACATGATTCTACTTTGATAAACGTCTCAATTTAAGGAGGTTGATCCGTTACAGTCCCAATCAAAAGTAAGTCGAATTCTAAATGGGAACTTTTCCATAATAAATTTTTACAAAAGGCTATAAGTCGATGATACCAATAAATTATTGTCATAAAGGCGTAAATAAATATTTTTATTAATATTAATTAATTATTTCTAACTTTTGAATTTTTTGTACAAAGTTAGATTAAAAAAAATAAATTTATGTAAATATCTGTATTTTACATATTTTTGGCAGTAAATAATTAAAAAAAGAAATTAGAAGTAATAAAAATTAAAACTAAATCATTAAAAAGTTGAAAATTCAGTTAAAATTGTCAAGAATAAAAGTCCACAATCGAAAAGTGCTAATGTTTAATAATTTTTTTTATTGATTAAAAGTCTCCTAATTAAATTGGAAAAAATATTAAAATATGCGTAAGACATCGATGTTTTACATAGATAGTTTTCGGAACTGCTGACATTATTTGGTTAGGTATTTGCAAAAAATTAAAATGAACAGTTTGCATGCTAGCTTGACATATTTTCCATAAGACTACATGTAAAAGTTTTTTTTAATTTTTAACTTTATAAATCTCCTAATGATTTTGGATTTTTTACAGAAAATTTTGTCATAAAAAAATCTATTAAAAAAACTTTATTTCAGATTTTTTTCATTATCTTCGTAAAACGGCTCAACCTCCTTAAAGATTGTATTAAACGAAAAAATAAAAACATACGGCATATGACGCTATCAAATACGCAGCATTAACGCGTTTTTGTGGATTTAGCGATGTGTAGTGTAAAATCTTTTTTTTTAACATATTAACGGCTCGAAGTTTTCTGTTCAACTTCTGGCAGTAATGATATAACATAGCGAGATTCAAAGGTCCAAAATCTGCATAAAAATTTTCGTATACTAGTTCACTGTCCACGGTAAAATAATGGCTATTGACTGTTGACTTTGGTTTCTCGTATGTAGCTAACGTTACAAAATACAGTCGGTCTATAAAATAAAATATATTTAAATTAATTATGTGTTCTCGATAGTATTTTATAACTACTGAATATACCTTTGATTATTTCTGATGCAGAAACTAGTTGTTCTTTGGTAATGTCCATTTTTCAATTTTTTTTTCTTTTTGTTAGCTCAAAACAAAAATCTGATTATAAGTGTTGTTCATAGCCCTTCCTGAGACTATTTTACGTTATTCAAATTGTATTTTAAATATGCATTAAAATTTCACATTAAAATAATAAATTATACATGCTGATAAAATTGAAATACGATCGCTAACAAAATCTTGCTTGCATTTAAAACTAGTATTTAAATTATATTAAAATACTCCACTGCACAGTAAGAAAGTAAATGACGTCTTAAAATTCGTACTAAGTAATTTACTCTTAATATAAAACAAATTCATAGTATTGATTGATGTTACGTTAATTCCCTTAAAATCAGATCTACCTACATTTACTTGTAAATACGGTAGGTAAATTAACATTATAGCATATGTAGGCGTCCTTTAGATAACTCATTCTTGAATGAGGTTAGCTATATTAAAAAAAAATAATAATAAATGACATCGAATTACATTATCGTGTTCTGAAAATGTTTTTTCGACAATAAATTAGCCATTAATAAGATTTGGCGGTTTAATGAGAGCAATTTTTATAACATTCTTTAAAAACAAGTTCATATTATATTTTTTAAGTTTATGTCACAAGTCTACTTTTAAATCATAACACAATAACTTTTTTGACACACACATTCAAAAACATTAATTAAGAATGTATTTTATAAAACAATAAATAAATTCAATATTGAATTACGAATGTCCTAATTTTCGTACGTCACAATTACAATACTATCAGATACCATGTCTAAAATCAACAGTTACATTTTTTATGTTAATAATAATCTTCGTTTTCTTCTTCTAGGATCTATAGAGCATAGAGAAGAGAGGTTCTATAGAGCAAGTAGTACAGTCTAGACTCTAGACTCTGGGCTATGGATGTATCTAGGCAGTCTACGGACAATGGGAAAAGTTAAAAAAAAAACACCCATATCGTCTGGAAGCACAAGTTGTTATGTTTATGAAGGAAGCAATTTATTATTTTAGAAATATTTGTTTCAGTATTTTATGTTTATATTTTTTATATTTCAAAGTTGATAGTACCCATTTTATTTATAAGATGATTTGGATTTTTTTCCGCATTTTTCAAAGAATTTATGATTTTTTTTAATTAAACTTTGATGGATCTAATCTTGCATATCTGGGGTAATTGCCTATAATTCGAAGACATTTGTTTTGTATTAATTGTAGTTTATTAAAGTTATTTTTACACATGCTACACCAAGTAGGGGAGGCATATGTTAATAATGAACGAATGCAACTTATTTTTAACATTCAAGTTTGTTGAAGTGAAAACTTCTTTAGGGGGCGTTATACACTTTTTTTGTAATGGGTAAAAAATGTTAAACTGGCGTCAGGGTCACGTGTCCTGATCGAAAATGCGTAAGACGAAAACTTTTATTTATACAACGTTAGACATCTAGCGTTGAAATATCGTACATAAAAATGCAATCTATGATACAAACCATTTTGATCGAAAATTCGTAAGACGTTAATATTCAAGTTTTCACTTCTGCCGGCATTCCCGGAGTGCTTGCTTTTTTTTTATTAAAAATGGGAAACAGTCAAACCAAAATTCCAGTCGGTTCATCCGTCTGCCGTTTGGTGTGACTGTGATATCAATGTGAATAGTAATTTTGAATCCATAAAGATTCCTACATTAGTCAGAGATTAGCTTGGTGTTTCCATTCAATTTCTTTACTATTTGTTTTTATATTGGTCCTTATTTCTGGTCTTTGTTTAGTAAATATTATTATTAAAACCACTATCTTTTAATTAATCAATAAAATTTTCCACAAAATAATTCTCATCTATCATTCGTTTCGATCCATACATTTTAACTGACATTATAACAAAACATTGCTTATTAAATCCTCGATGATGTAAATGGTTTTCGAGACTCGAATGTAAAGCAAACGCGAAGTGACACCCCAAATCTAGCGTACTTTTTGTTCGTTCCGATTCATACTACATTTTAACCGACGGTAAAAAATTCACAAAACGAAATTATTACCACTACCGTGGCTATGTTACAAAAATGTTCACAACGCGTTGTGCAGGTAATGTAAGAAAGCCAAATAATCGACCAGAACGCGTTCTGACAACGGAAAAGTCCCACACGGTGTTTTGGAAGCTTTGAAATGTTGCCATGACCCGGTATAGCAAACATTGTCCCTAGAAAAGTGTTAAAGAATTATATAAAAAATAAAACGATATAAAACACGAACTGAAGAAATGTATGCCCGAAAATAATCTTTGAGAATATCGTCTACAGTAATAGGCACGTATAGAATTGAAAGAGACGGACACATTTTTAAAATTTCGTGTGTTTCAAAAAAAAAAAAATGCTTTGAGAAATATGGTATAGGAAGATTATTTCGTGGTTGAAAAGAACTTCTTTATAATTGGAAGGAACTACATTAAATTAGGCGATTCCATTTTGTAATAAATTTATTTTTAAACAAAATGTGAACATTTCAAACAAAAATTTAAGTTAAATTACCAAAAACGACTAGACTTAAAAAAACTGAATAAGGAATACTTAACACAGCCATTTATAACTTTTGTAATTTAAATTACAACGAAATAAAAATAGTAAAAACTTATTTGGAATTAAAACTAATACTGATTTGGAACGTAAATGATTATTTTATGATATGGCAAATAACGCAAGAGGCAACTTTTAATTTTATTAAGGCCAATAAATAAATAGTAATATACTTATATTTTGAATACAAAATATTAATTAATTATCGCAGACACAAGCTTAAAACAATTTCAAGTAACAGTTCTGCCACAGAAATAAAGACAGTCCATATAGTTTTCAAAACAATCTTTTATTTCATGTGCAGACCACCACAAAATTGACTTTGCATTGACTAGTTCAACTCATATTTTGATTTTGCAAATATCAAAAATGACTGTTAATAATTATATCGACATAAAATTTTAAAGCATCGTTTACATCGAAGTTTGGTAAGCTGCCACCAAGATAAGAAAAGGTATCTTCAGCAAATTATGTCTTTGCAACAGAAAAAAGACATTTAAAACGAAATCTTAAAGAAACATAAAAACAATAAAAAAAAAGTAAAATGAACACTTTTAAATTTGCGAACAAAGAGACCTACAGAATATTAATATATTGTTTGTTTTTAGTATATTTACTAAAATTTTGTGAATTTATATTAGTAGACGTCTTCATTTTGATTTTTTCTGCGAGGTTGATCTCGGCGGAACTGGTGTTCCAGCATATCGCCTTACCGGAGGTCTGGCAGATATCCGTTGAGTTTCTCTTCTGAAGACACACGCATTGTTTAATTAAACATGACTACGTTCTTAAAATTTCCGTAAAGGAATCGACATACCTGACTGCCAAATTGCTATCTATTGCGTCCATACGAGCTTGAGTACGAGCCGTTACACTAGAGCCTGGCTGAGAATCGTCAATTTCAATATCGCTTTCATCTTTCAGTGCTGCATCAATAACAGCTCTTAACGTCGGCGAAATTTCAGGTCGCAGATAACGAGATGTTGTTCTCAAAGGCATGTCTAATTTAAGATTCAATATGTTTTCGAACTAAAAAAGGCCAATTTTTTATGCTAGTTTTGTATGAAAATTTCGGCAGTCATTACTAAATATTACCTTGACGCGATCCGGACACACTTTGGGGTTTTTTATCATGTCTACGGACGTATCCGAAACAGGTCTGGTAATCCATGTCCTCGAGGAGGGGCGGCGGATGGATTTCTCAAGCATATGACAAGGCAGTATCCAATCGTCTAGATTGTCGTCAAAAACAGCATTATTCAACAGATATTCTTTTTGTTTCGATGGAATAAAATTGTCCATTATAAGCATTTTTAATTTAAGTTCTCTAAAAACGAAGAAAAATAAATTAGTATAATATTATTCATGCATTTTATACTTGAGATTTATCAATCGAACAATACTTGATGAGAGCTTCCTGAGTTCTTTCCATCTCTCTTCGTTCGCAATTGTGCTCCTCACGAATTTCGACGATTTCCTGTTTCACGTAACTTAATTTTAAGTGGCATCTTCTAAATTTGCGCGACTTCAATTCAATTTCTTGTTGCAAATTGGTGAAACCTTCTCGAATCTCGCAAGTTGTTTCTTCTTCGAGTTCTAACTTCTGTTGAATTTCAATTTCTCGCTTCTGGAAAAAAAAGAACACAATTAAATCATTATTACCGGCGCATTAAATATATCGATATTTACTTTTCGTTCTGCTATTTCGGCCAGTTGTTGTTCGAGCTGAATTTGATTTTCGTTTACGGCATCTAAGATATTTTTACCGCCTCGAACCAACTGACTTTCGAGATTCTGTAGTTTGAGAGCCAGCTCTTCAGTTCTTTCCTGTTCTTGTTTTAACAAGAGAACTACTGTTTCGTCTTGTTCCGGGCAATCTTCTGTCGACGACGTGTCGACGGGCGACGCGTCCGAACGCAGCGTCTCCATGTCGTCATCGTATTTATCTTTCGATGTTCTTTTCCCGCGTTTACTTTTTACTTTCTTGACTACCGTGACGACGTCCTGTTTCCGCTCCTCTATTAGTTTCTTTAAACGCTCAATTTCTTCTTGATACTTCCGTAATTGAGCGTCTTTCGGATCTTCATTTTTGACAGGCGTATTTTTGATTGTTTTTGCTCGGTTGGCATATCGTAACGTGGTTAGAGTCTCGTCGTAATTTCCACTGGCCGGTCCAATATTCGCGATCATAATAGTTTTAGAATTTCCGCCGAGTGAATCTTGCAATAATCTAGTCAATTTTGAATCTCTGTACGGAACATGAGGAGAATTTTCAGCCAACGCCGAAATAACGTTACCGAGAGCCGAAAGAGCACGGTTTATTTTGCTCGCTTCTCGCAGCCTTGCTCCGGTGGCACCTGTTTTAGATTGGCGTTCGCTACCTGCTAAGTCGACTAAATTTAATTTACCAATTTTTATTGTATTACTATCTGTGTTGCACATTTCGATGGTGATGGAAAAAATGGCGTGAGAGCGTGAACTATGCTCGTTCATGTTTGTACATCCTACGGTCCTCTGTTTGTTGCCTACGGACATAACCCGCAGCATATCTTCAACGCCTTTACAAATAACAGATTGTAAATTTGTCACATAAACGCCACTTCCAGGACATTCGCGAACTTCCAACTTTTTCTGATCCTTTTTCAGTAGGTCTCTACAAAATCATACAATGTCACTCCATAATTATTAGAGCTGTAACAAACCGTATGTATTCGTTACTGAGTAACGGGTACATCGTCTGACTCGAAGTAACGAATCGTTACTTACAAACTCATTTCGTTACTCGCATGTTTCGTATCCATGTCAGTTCGGTTCGTTTGATACGGTTATACGAACACAATGTGTTATACTTATAAGTATTCATAAAGTACGAAGTCATGACTCATGTCGTATCACATATGCGACGCGCTTTGATGCGAAGCTACATGCGCTTATTGCTTGATGCTGTTAAGTACACTATTGTATGCCGTATCAAAAGTACCGAGTAACGTAACGATACGAAAGTAACGGCTACTGGTTCTTTAAGTAACGAATACATACGGGTACACAATTTCTCGTTAAAAAAAAACAAAACGGCCATCATATTACAGAATACGTACCTGATTTCTTCCAAATGTATCTCTAAATAGCTGCACGTAACTAAATACTGCATGTTGTTTGTACGATTGATGTGAGCCCAAATTTGATGGAATGCTTTCGGAATGATGCCGATGTGTTCCGGTTCCGAATCGATTCCTTCCATAGTGTAAGTTTTTCCAGTTCCCGTTTGACCGTATGCGAACACACAACCATTAAAACCATCCAATACTGATGAAACCAACGGACGGACGGAAATATTATATATATCTTCTTGAGTCGAACTACAATTATCAATTTTTTTAAATTAATAAGCCGGGTACTCATTAGCGAGCCGTAACCATAACATGTGTGATACACTAACGAGGTTCTAGTGTGTACGCGTGTTACAGTTTAGGCTCACGACGTCGCCGGAACGCTTTCACCGAGCGTACTCATTTTGCGAGCTGTAACTGTAACCAAACAGATACAGTAACGAAGTTCTAGTGTGTACGAGAAGGCGTCTATCAGCAAAAGACATTTATCCTCTGACCATTCACTCATGACTATAAACTCGAATATTCTATTGTTGATACAACAAACAAGTTACAACCTCTCCTCTTGACGTCCACAAGCGCACTGCGAGCGCCCTTTGATTCGCGGCAAAAACCGACAATCGTCGGCTCGCTGCAAGCGGTACGCGTACCGCTCGCAGCAGGTTTACGAACCACGTACACACTATGTTTTTGGTAACAGTAACGGTTACAGTTACGTGCAACGTTACGGGTTCAGAAATGAGTACGTTGTAAACGTCGGCTCGCTGCAAGCGGCACGCGCACCGCTCGCAGCAGGCTTGCGAACCACGTACACACTATGTTTTTTGGTTACAGTACATGCAACGGTTACGGTTACGGCTCGCTAATGAGTACCAGGCTATACATTTTGTACATTGCACTTTTCTAAGTTACAAGTGTACTTACGTCCAGTCGTATACCGCATCATATGTGAAGATTTTTTTATTCTCATAGCTGCTATCGTCTCGAGGATTTATTAATTCAATAACACCCCTGTCTGGCCAAACATCAACAACTTCAACGTTACATTCTCGCTTTTCTTTTTCACACATCGGCCGACATCTGACAACTACCTGTACTGACTCATTATGTGAAATTTTGTGTTTTCGTCCCTGCGTAAAAAAATAAATTCTTTTCAATACTTTTCCAATAAATTACGTGCTACACAGTAGTGACGTAGCACATAATCTCAAAGCCCCTCGGCAAAATGAAGTTTGAGTCCCTCATCACAAGGCCGTTATTTTTGACTTGAAATCCGACACTCACTGTCCTATCGACAATAAAGAATACATCTAATCATTGTACATTTCAAAGAATGACTAAGAGTTGCTGCTATTTGTGAATTGTATTATTCTGTAATATTTAGTAAATTTGGTCCTTAAAACAGTTGGCCCCGTAATGACCTCTTCAAAAGGTACATAATTATTATATTAAAGATTTGTATTTATAATTGCCTACACTTTTTTGCTTTCAATGTTGTAATTACGATCCGTCTGGTAAAATTCTACCTAGGTATTAAGCGCGTAAGTTTTTTTGATTAATTTTTAGTGAGAACTAATTAATTTCGAGCATTTTTTTTCGAAAAAATATGTTCCAAAGGTTCGTTATTATATTAACCAAAAAATGTGCGTGTAGAACGTAGAATTTTACCAATAAATGCCCTCTTAACCACATAAGTGATATAAAATCGCAGATGCTTTTTTCTGTAATCTATCACTTTCGTAGTTAAGAGGGCATTCTGTTGAAAGTATAAAATCAATCATAAAATTACCTTTGTGCTACTGGTAGAAGGACGAGGAGAGCCTTCCACTGTCTTCATTTTATTAAATATAGATGCACTACAGTACACACATTTTATTATTATTATTGGTTTTTTGGCAAGTTATTTTGTTAACAAATTGCGTATATTTAATAGAACGATAAATTTCCAGGAATTAAAAAAATAAGAAACGTCACCTTAGGTTTCAGTAAACCTGACAAGTGATTACAAATATTCAATCGATATGACAGTTCATAGTCAGTATGTAGTGACATCTGTCATAGTCGTAAAGAACCGACCATAATTTCAATCCAGCACGGACATAATTTCTATGTCCGTGGTTTCACCCCCCCATAATGTGTACGGTTTTATTACCGTTCGCGGCTGCTTGGAACGAACCTACAAATGACGAACGAACCTACATATGACAGTCTTGACACTCTACTACGCAGGCGCGCTCAGCTTTTCAGACCATCGCCGGAAGTAAAATTAAGTATAACCAGAGATTAATAGTTGTGATTAAAGATGTCTTCAAAGTAAGTTGAAAGTTCTTAATATATTTTATGAATTATGTGAACTGACGCATTATACCTACATTTTTATAGTAAAGAATTTTTTAACGTCACATGACAAAAAAAGTTAGAAGGAAAATATGGCAACAATTTTTTTCTAGAGCAGGCACGTGCCACGTGCTGCAAATATGCTACCAAATTGTAAAAGAGCTTTTTTGACCCATCGTCATCACTTGAATCATTCTTTAAACTTTAAAATGTAACGCTTTAGTAACTGAAATAATAAAATTTGATAGTACTTTTTTGCATATTTATGATAAAAAGCTAAAATTCTTCTTGTTAAGAATTTTTTGCATAATTACTAAATAATTTATATATTCTTTTATTTTTTTTAAAGTACATACTAATAAAAAAAGAAAAAACGAATCATCTTCAAAATTGGCAAACCGGTCCCATCATTTGTCCACAATTCGATCACGTTAGAACGGCTTTCTTTTGTTCCAATCGAAAACAGCACATCAAATAAGGTCATAATTTCTGACTTAGTTGTAACTTTAGCGTATTTCCCCGTTAAAATTAACTTCTGTCCTCTTTCTCGAAATGTACAAAGTATAATATACAATATCATTTATAATGCTATCATCAATGATTTTTGAGAAAGCTTCAGCTTCACTTGTTACATCTTTAGCCGCTCCTTTAGAACCAGGAAATGTTTTGATAATATTCTTTAATAAACACTTGGAAGTTATATTATGGTAATCAGTTTTTCGCCACTTAGTTTTTTTTGTCTTTACCGATATAAAAGTTATCGTTGTCTTCCTCGAGCAAAATATCAGAAGAATCATCATTTTCTTGATTCAATTCCGTTGGTGAATTTGAATTACGATCATCGCCATTTTGTTCCCACTCCAGCTCTGAATCAGAATTATGGTCTTCTTGCACAATAACTTCCTCTACGTCTTCACTCCAATCCCCATCATCCGGATCATCCCCCTCTAAGTCAGTCATTTCCTTTACTAGTTGCCGAATCTGTTCTTCAGAAAGACCTGTCGACCTGTAATGAAATATAATAAAATGCGATCATGGAAAAACACTGCTGAACGTTTTATAGCTCATAAGAATGAAAATACAGTTTGATAATAACATAAATGAGTAAAAATATTACTTACATGACTGGGCGCGTGGTAGCAAATATGATACCAAAAAAATTGAGTTGCCGCCTATCTCGCAGACCTAAGTCAATTTTGGCAAAACAAACACTTTTGACACTCATTGAGCAATAGTTGGTAAGATACTTAAACGTATGGCGCTAGTAAATAAATTTGTCGTACCCCACCACATGTCGATTCGACATTGGCAGCACAATTGCACCGGCGCGCCCGTTCCAGGGTTAAGGCCGATTTCTTCACTCTTATTTGTAGATTTTCTAATTTCCAAACTTTAATTATGAATTTTTCTTTTAGTCAAAAGTTGGCATTCAGTGACGATGAAACACCAGCAGTTCCTGCAGAGACATGTAAAGAAAATAGACACAGCTCCGTGGCGAAAGATATTGAAAAAACAACAACAGCAATATATTGTCACCAGTGAACAACCTCAAAGAAGCAATTGGAATCAGCAGTCTAGATCGAATAAAGCTTTGGACAATAAAAAGGGTACGATCAATTCAAATTATTTACAGCCTCTCGAAATGGGATGGGTTCGGGAGAAATGTATATTGCTAGATCCTTACTTCTCAGAATCAAACTTGAGAATTGGTGAAAGTAATTGAATTTTCAGTTTATTATTAAATTGAAAATATAAATTCTTATTTAACCTAGATAAAAACAAATTTGTTATAAGTACGTCGAAGATTATTTTTATTTTAATTAACATCAAACAATCCAATTTTGTTCAGGGTTCAATTGCTGATTACGCTGCCTCGGTACCTCCGTTTGTACCGGCTCTTGTTGTTCACTGCATAAATGAAATCGAACAACGAGGCATGAATGAAGTCGGGCTCTACAGAGTTTCCGGTTCGGAGAGAGATGTGAAAATGTTAAAGGTAAAAGAGATATCCGATTAAACATAAAACAAAAGAAGATCGCAACCTTTATGATTCATTAAAAATTGAAAACATTTTCAGGAAAAATTCCTTAAAGGCAGAGGTGCTCCAAATTTATCCAAAGTCGAAATACCCGTCCTTTGCAGTACTTTGAAAGACTTCTTGCGTTCTTTGCGGGAACCTTTGTTGACGCATTTATTATGGGCCGATTTTACTAGCGCTGTTGAAGCGGTTGATCCGCATGATGTCGAGCCTGCTCTTTGTCAGGCGGTTGCCGACTTACCACAACCCAATCGAGACACCTTGGCTTTTCTGTTGCTCCACTTACAAAAGTAAGTTTTTGAGGACGATTCGTAAGCAAGTTATTCGCTACCGGACAAAGTGAAACATAAATCAAAATTCATAAAATAAATGTGTAAGCAATTCAACCTTAATTATATTTTTAGGGTGTCCAAATCAAGTGAATGTAGAATGCCGATAGAAAATCTTTCTAAAGTGTTTGCTCCAACCATTGTAGGATATTCTACTGCTGGGACTCTGATGTCTGAAACTCTATTGCAAATAAAAGTGCGTATAGTTTGTTTTTAAAACAAATGAATGTTACAAGTGTAAAGTAGGTTGTTAAGTTTTAATAACGAAATTATTGCGAATGGACAAATGATATCAGAAAATCAAATGACAGCAGTCGAAGATGAAAAAGTTTGGCTTCACAGACGCAGACAACATTCAGAAAAAACGTGTCGCGCTAGTAAATAAATTTGTCGTACCCCACCACCTGTCGATTCGATATTGGTAGCACAATTGCACCCGCTCTTATTTATCGATTTTCTAATTTCCAAATTTAATTATGATTTTTTGTTTTAGTCAAAAGTTGGCATTCAGTGACGATGAAACACCAGCAGATCCTGCAGAGACACGTAAAGAAAATAGGCACAGCTCCGCGCCGAAAGATATTGAAAAACAACAACAGCAACATATTGTCACCAGTGAACAACCTCAAAGAAGCAATTGGAATCAGCAGTCTAGATCGAATAATGCCGGAGGACAAATGATATCGATTGACGGTAAAGCTTTGGACAATGAAAAGGGTACGATCGATCCGGCAACGATACCTCCGCAAACAATAACACCGGCGCCGATACCCGTTACCGATTGGGAAAGGGAAAGAGAGAGTCCAGAACGGCCAGGGCTAGGAGATAATCGGTAAAAAAAAATGACAACCTATTTTGTGAATTGCAAATATGTGCCAGACAATAGCAAAGTTGTCATCAGATAGTAATTCATAACCTGCTCCCACAAGGCTAAAATTTTGAGGGCATGTTCTTTCATTTGTTTGAAAAGTATATATAAAAAGCCAGAATATTCTAGCGGTTGCGGGTGTTTTATATTATTTAAAGTACATTATTCCATGAATTCTATTTCAGAACTAACTTAAAATACATTTCTTTAAATTTACTTTTAGATTACATAATACTTGAACATAAAATTGAACTTAATATGTAATCTATACAACATGCCCGTTTTTAATTGAAATTTTTTCATAATAAATTTTAACTGAATAATTAATTAAATTAAATATAAGCTAATCTCTCTGGTGCTTTTACAACTCTGCCACTTTTTGTTTTTATTTCTATATTATGAGGTTGTTCAGTTTTTTCAACATTTGAAAAATCAAAGTCTTTTTTCCTGTGTTTTAAATGTTTCGTGTTTCTTCTGCTGCAAATTGAACCGTTATAATATTGTTTAATAAGATAATATGATCTTGGTTGTAAGAAACTTTTGAGTAACAACTGCTTCATTCCAAACGTTTCCCTTGCAGTGTAAGAGAAGTGACTGAAGTATTTTCTGTTTTAGAACTTGACGGCCCAATATTTGGAGGTGTCCTTTTCGGAGAAAGAAAAACTTTCTTTTTATTTTTCCCTTCGAATGAATTCGGTCGAATGGCTTCGGCCACATGCGTACGCCAGATGTGTACGCGCCTTAAGTCCTTTCCAACTTCGGCACATCATTTTGTCGGGGGAAATATAATACACGTTATCTGAGGTGTGATGTTGACTTGGAGAACGAAAGAACTCATCCCATTTCGAGGGGCTGTAAGTAATTAGGTTTTAGATTATTATTAGTGTTATGTATTTTATTATTGTTATCTATTTAGTCATTATTGTTAAGTATGTATCTAGTTATTATTGTATTACGTTAGTTTTAATTCAATCTTCTCCCGACTGTATTTTTTGTCTTTGAAGTTTTAGGAGAAAGAAATTTTTTTTCTCAGCCTTATATGTTATAACTTCTTTAGGCGCTCCCCGCTCTTAATAACCTTTTCGAGAGGTCAGTTAGGTTAGGATTTATATTATAGGATTTAGGTTATATTATAGGATTATTTATATAGGATTTAGGTTATATTATAGGATTATTTATATAGGATTTAGGTTATATTATAGGATTTAGGTTATATTATAGGATTATTTATATAGGATTTAGGTTATATTAGGATTTATATTAGTTACAATGTATAGAGTTCCAAACGAGAACTTACTTTGTCTGCTTGTTCGGCGACCTTTCCGGAGGAGAATTCGGCGTTAAGGATTCAACCTATAACAGTAATGTAAATTATTGGAGTAAACTTCACACAAAACAATGAATCTATACATACTTTGGAACCCAACAAACAGCGTCTCTCAGCCTTTGTTGTTATAACTCCTAATAACCTTTTCGAGAATGTAAAGTTTTCTTTTGTTAGGCCCGTATTGCGAGTATGTTCTTCCACTTGTCTCCAACTTCGGCACATCACTTTATCCGGTGTAATGTAACACACGTTATGCGTCTTGGGATTCTGAGTTGGAGATTTGACAAATTCTCGAACCCAACCCATTTCGATTTGATCTTCCGTCAGGTCAGTTAGGTTAGGATTATTTATATAGGATTTAGGTTATATTATAGGATTATTTATATAGGATTTAGGTTATATTATAGGATTATTTATATAGGATTTAGGTTATATTATAGGATTATTTATATAGGATTTAGGTTATATTATAGGATTATTTATATAGGATTTAGGTTATATTATAGGATTATTTATATAGGATTTAGGTTATATTATAAGATTATTTATATAGGATTTAGGTTAGTTACAATGTATAGAGTTCCAAACGAGAACTTACTTTGTCTGCTTGTTCGGCGACCTTTCCGGAGGAGAATCCGATTCAACCTGTAACAGTAATGTAAATTATTGGAGTAAACTTCACACAAAACAATGAATCTATACATACTTTGGAACCCAACAAACAGCGTCTCTCAGCCTTTGTTGTTATAACTCCTAATAACCTTTTCGAGAATGTAAAGTTTTCTTTTGTTAGGCCCGTATTGCGAGTATGTTCTTCCACTTGTCTCCAACTTCGGCACATCACTTTATCCGGTGTAATGTAACACACGTTATGCGTCTTGGGATTCTGAGTTGGAGATTTGACAAATTCTCGAACCCAACCCATTTCGATTTGATCTTCCGTCAGGTCAGTTAGGTTAGGATTTATATTATAGGATTATTTATATAGGATTTAGGTTATATTATAGGATTATTTATATAGGATTTAGGTTATATTATAGGATTATTTATATAGGATTTAGGTTATATTATAGGATTATTTATATAGGATTTAGGTTATATTATAAGATTATTTATATAGGATTTAGGTTAGTTACAATGTATAGAGTTCCAAACGAGAACTTACTTTGTCTGCTTGTTCGGCGACCTTTCCGGAGGAGAATCCAATTCAACCTGTAACAGTAATGTAAATTATTGGAGTAAACTTCACACAAAACACAAAACAATGAATCTATACATACTTTGGAACCCAACAAACAGCGTCTCTCAGCCTTTGTTGTTATAACTCCTAATAACCTTTTCGAGAATGTAAAGTTTTCTTTTGTTAGGCCCGTATTGCGAGTATGTTCTTCCACTTGTCTCCAACTTCGGCACATCACTTTATCCGGTGTAATGTAACACACGTTATGCGTCTTGGGATTCTGAGTTGGAGATTTGACAAATTCTCGAACCCAACCCATTTCGATTTGATCTTCCGTCAGGTCAGTTAGGTTAGGATTTATATTATAGGATTATTTATATAGGATTTAGGTTATATTAGGATTTATATTATAGGATTATTTATATAGGATTTAGGTTATATTAGTTATAATACACATTATCCGAGGTGTGATGCTGACTTGGAGAACGAAGGAACTCCCAAACCCATCCCATTTCGAGAGGCAGTGAGTAATTTGGATTGATTGTACCCTTTTTAGCTTGCATAAGTAACTCTTTTGTGAATGTAAAGTTATGTTTTGTCAGGTCAGTATTGCGTGTGTGTTCGTAGAGTTGTTTCCAGCCATAGCATTTCACATTGTCGGGTGAAATGTAACACGTTATCTGAGGTGTGTAAGTAATTAGGTTTTAGATTATTATTAGTGTTGTGTATTTTATTATTGTTATTTTATTATTGTTATGTATTTAGTTATTATTAGAATTATTTTTAGTTATAAGTTATGCAATTTGCGTCTGTTATGCAATGTAATAAAAATTGTATTTTATTTAAATTATTTTATCATAAATAAATTATGCGTCTTATTGTGAACATTTAAAATTAATTATTTCAAATACAGAACAAATTGGCGACGAGAAAATAAGAAAATAAATGGCTACGTTTGGGCATTTAGGTCAGTTCGACCATAAGGATGCAAATTGGGCAATATTTTTTGCTCGCTTAAAAAAACTATTTTATAGCAAATAAAATTCAAGACAATGAAACGAAAGTAGCAATACTTTTAAATTCGTTTAGTGAGCAAACATATAAGCTTATTTACGATTTGTGTTACCCATCAAAACCAGAAGATAAGACGTTAAAAGAATTAGAAGAAATATTTGATAAACAATTTAAGTCCGTAAAATCGTATTATGTCGCGAGACAAGATTTTTATGCAGCCAGAAAGCAATCCAATGAGTCGGTTGCCGAATGGTTAGTTAGAGTAAGAAATTTGGCAACATTATGCAATTTTTCTGCTGAATCTTTGGAGAGATTGATAACTGACGTATTCGTTATTGGGCTGGAACCCGAAACGTTACGGGAACGCCTGTATGAAAAAGATGCAACGAAGTTAACAATTCTAAAGGCACTTCAGCTTGCGCAGACTAAAGAATCGGCATTAAATCGTAGAGAAAGGGAACAAGAAGAAGTTCAAATTAATTCGGAACCACTAAATAAAATAAATCAAGGAATGAAGATTGAGGAAGAAAGAAAAAAATGTTCAAGATGTGGAAAGTTAAATCATAGGAAGGATCAATGCAAGTTTAAGGACGCTACTTGTTACGCTTGCAATGTAAAGGGTCACATCGCACCAGCATGCAGACGGAAGAAACAGAAGAATTATTATGCAGAAGAAAATGAAGACAGTGATGTAAGTGATTCTACTGAGGACGCTCTGTATAATTTTGATGAAAAAAGTAAACCGTTGAAAATTGAATGTTGAAAATAAAAATGTTGAATTTGAAATTGATACGAGTACTTACTGCACATGCAGTTATTTCTGAAAAATTTTGGAATGATAATTTTAATCATGTAAAAATTGTTAAAACTAAAAGAAGCTTGCACGATTATATTGGCAGAAAAATTTCTTTATTAGGTAAAATAAATTTGAAAGTACAGTACAAAGACACTGTACAAAATCTAAACGCTTATGTAATTCAAAATGGAGGACCTCCTCTCGTTGGTAGATTTTGGTTAGAAAAATTAAATTTAGGAATTCAATCATTAAATAATTTGGGGGAAAATTACTCTAAAGATAATATTAAAGATTTATGTATGAAATATCCGGAGGTATTTCCAGCAAAATTGGGCACTTTCAATCATGCTAAAATTAATTTCAAACTGAAGGCAGATGCGCAACCAAAATTTTTTAAACCTCGCCCTTTACCTTTTAAGTTAAAAGAACTTGTTGAATCTGAAATCGACAGGTTGATTGCAGTAGAAATATTTTCTCCGGTAGAATATTCAAATTGGAGCACACCAATTGTTCCAGTCGCAAAACCGAAAGGCGAAATTCGAATATGTGGCGATTTTAAAATAACTCTAAACCCACAATTACAGGAATTTTGTCACCCTTTACCTCGTATTGAAGAGCTATTTGCACAGCTACAAGGCGGTGTAGAGTTTACAAAAATTGATTTGTCTGAAGCATATCTTCAGTTATTGCTCGATGATGAAAGTAAAGAGCTATGTACAATAAATACTCACAAAGGTCTTTTCAGATTCAACAGGCTTCCTTATGGAATTGTATCTGCACCGGCATTATTTCAAAAGACCATCGATTCAATTTTATCTCATTTAGATGGGGTCGTCTGTTTCCTGGACGATATTTTGATTACTGCCCCGAATAGGCAATTACACATGCAAAGAATCGAACAAGTTTTTCAGCAATTATCTAAATATGGTTTAACTATTAAACGCGAAAAATGTGATTTTTTACAGAAATCAGTCCTGTATTTGGGCCACGTACTAGATAGAGATGGCTTACATACTGATTCTGATAGTTTCTGCTATAAAAAATTTGCCTGTACCGGTACAAGAACTGCGTTCATTTCTTGGCATGGTGAATTACTATTGCAAATTTTTACCAGCTAAAATATTATATCCCTTGTATAGTTTATTACAAAAAGATATAACATTTGAATGGTCTTCAAAATGCAATGATTCGTTTAAAAAAGTTAAAGAACTACTTAGTTCATCTACAGTTCTAGGTCATTTTAACCCGGAAATACCCGTGAAGTTAACTGTAGATGCTTCATCGAAAGGTTTGGGAGCGATTTTATCACACGTATATCCAGATAAGAGTGAACGGCCAATATCTTATGCTTCACATGTGTTAAATGTGTCTCAAAAACATTATTCTCAAATTGATCGTGAGGCATTGGCAATTTACTGGGGTGTTACTAAGTTTCATCAATATTTATATGGGAATAAGTTCATTTTAGTAACTGACCACAAACCTCTTGTGTCTATTTTTGGACCGAAATGGGGTATTCCCGTTACGGCGGCAGCGCGTTTACAAAGATATGCGTACACGTTATCAGGATATACTTTTGATATTCAGTATATAAATTCTGAAGGCAATCAATTCGACTATCTATCACGCAAATTCAGTGTAAATGACCAAAATATTAAACAGGTTTCTCATGAAAAAACTTATTTAAATTTTATTGAAAAAAATATTGCTACACCATTAAACTTTAAAAAGATTGCACAGGAAACACGCAAAGATAAAACATTGAGTAAAATCTATAATTTTGTGTGTAACGGGTGGCCTAACATCAAGCTAAATAAATTTGATAAAGATCTTCAACCCTTTTCTATTCGCAAACTAGAACTTTCATTAGAACAGGGTTGTTTAATGTGGGGCACAAGGGTCGTTATACCTGAAAAATTTCAAAAGTCCATTTTGGAAGATCTTCATGCAAGCCATCTCGGCACTATTAAAATGAAGAGCTTAGCTCGATGTTATGTTTGGTGGCCATCGATAAATTTGATAATATTGAACAGTTAGTTTCGAATTGCGACAACTGTATAAAAAATAAAACCGTGTGTACAAAATCTGTTCTGCATCCTTGGGAATGGCCTAAAGAGCCTTGGGCTCGCTTGCATATTGGCCATTTAGGTCCTTTTAAAGGTGACTATTATTTGATTATCGTCGACGCCCATTCAAAGTGGATCGAGTGTTATGCTGTAAAATCTACAAATAGTTCAGAAACAATCAGCAAACTTCGAGAATTATTTGCTCGTTTCGGTTTACCGAAAATTATAGTAAGTGACAATGCTACTAGTTTTTCGAGTTTAAAAATATTGTATGTAAAAATGGAATACAGCATATCACATCGCCACCGTTTAATCCTGCTTCAAACGGAGCGGCTGAAGCAGCGGTAAAACAAATAAAAAAATGTATTGTAAATGCTAATAACATATCAAATAGCGATGCCATTTCAAAATTTTTATTTGATTATAGTAATTGTGCTCACACAACGACTGGTGAAACTCCAGCTAAATTATTATTAGGCAGACGTTTGCGAAGTCGATTTGATATGTTAATACCATCTATAGAAGAAAATGTACACAAATGTTAAACTAAACAATTTAAAAATCATAAAGGTAAAAACAATGTAAAATTTCATATTAATGACAAAGTACTGGTCCGAGATTATCGAATTGTAAATAAACCTTCGTGGTGTAAAGGTACCATAATAAGATTTGTCGGTAACGCAATATGTTTAATTAAAAATTCTGAAAATTTGATTTGGAAGAGACATGTAAGTCAGATAAAAAAATTAAAATCTGAAAACAATTTGATTATTTCTCGCGATGATAAAAACACTTTTGCCTCTACTAAATTAACTTCAGATTTACCGACACATCTAAATGATGCCAATGATATTGATCACAGAAATGAGAGCAGCTTACAAGGTACTAATTTTCCAACGGAACCCATTATTCCAGAGGAAAACACTAACAGGCCAAAAAGAGCAATAAAACCACCTGAAAGGTTTCAAGCGGGTACATGAAGCTATTTAAGTAGGAGGGTGTTATGTATTTAGTTAAAAATTATTATGCCTCTACTACACACGTGGCCAGCACCGCCACTCAAATAAGTGCCCATCATCGCCGCGATGATTGCCTAGCCCTCCACACAATCGTGCCGGTCCGATTGTGTGCACGGGCGCACGATGCTGGCCACGCATTTGATGTACCGATAATTAATCGATTACTGCCGATTACAGGCGATTATGTCCACGCATCGACGAATATGCCCTCTACACAATCGTGAGTGCCTGTAAGTGGCGGTACTAGCCACTTGTGTAGAGGAGCCTTGAGAATTATTTTTAGTTATTAGTTATGCAATTTGCGTCTCTTATGCAATGTAAAAAAAATTGTATTTTATTTCAATTATTTTATCATAAATAAATTATCCGTCTTATTGTGAACATTTAAAATTAATTATTTCAAATACAGAACGATTAGAATTAATTAATTTTTCATAAATTTTTTTGATTCATTCTAACATTATCATTCGTGCATTCCAGTAGATCAGCGGTTCTCAAACTTTTTTGGTGACGGAACCCTTTTGGAAAGCGAAATACTTGACGGAACCCTCCAATAAAACAAAAATGTCTTTATGTGCATTCTTTATTAATAAGCATAATACGAGTAGGTACAATGTAACAGTTACTTATTAAAAAAAATCTAAAGGGAGGTATTGTTTTCTTTTTTTTTTTAATTGAAAATAATTAATGTTAACACATTCAAACATTAAATAATAATAATTTTATTAACTATTCCAGTATACGAAATCAAAATGTCCTTTAAAGTTTTCTTTTAAATAGGCATGAACGTTGTTTTCTTTTTGGCTGATCAGCTCGCACTGCCTCTTTTGTCAAAAAAGAATATTGCGTATAGCATAATATTTTTTAATATTATGCTATACGCAATATTCTTTTTTAATATTTTTCTAAATTCTTACGGAGCCCCCACAGGGGTTTCGCGGAACCCTAGGGTTCCGCGGAGCACACTTTGAGAATGGCTGCAGTAGATAATAAATAACTTAATACTAATTAATTTTTATATTTTGTATTTTTTTCTGAAGAAGATCCAAAGCCGGATCGAAACATCATCCTTTTGTTACTTTGATTTATAATTTTATATAGTTTTTGTAAATATATGGTCTGAAAAAAATTGGTCGAAGACTATTTTTATAATAAATTTTAAAGTGTAAAAATAATTATCTATTAAAACATTATTGACATATTATTATAGGCTGTGTGCACGAAGCCTATTAGCGCCGCTAGTGGGTAATAGAGAATTATTGAACTAACTTTTTATGGAAATCGCGACATGTTTCTATGGTGATAAGTCAAAAACTTTAGTTGGCCATGATGTGTCAAAAAAAATGTAATAAGGAAAACTGATGTTAATTTGTTTACACTGACAGCGGAACGTCAAAATAGGGCGCCAATGGTCTTTATTTTACTTAAATCGCCATCAGCGCAACAGCCCGGAACACAACAAGCATTTCCAGATCGCTTAGTTTAGCCCATGTTTCCTTCGTAATTAAAAAACTTCATAAAATTATAACTACTTTCACTTTTAATAAATATTGCTCACTAACATACGAAAAATTGGAGATCGAAGTTTCCCCTAGTGCTCACCACAAACGCTCGCATCGAAAAATTTGTAACTCCGCCTCCATGCACATAGCCCATAGGCGCTTTAGTTTACGCTATTCGCGCCTAAAAACCAAACATAATTCAAATTTTTTGAACTCTCAGATTTGATTTTGAGTAGTCGTGGTAACGTTTTTTTTAAAGTCTGTTTCACATTTTAAAATCATGGATACGAATTCTTTTCAATAATTCACGACAATTAGACTACAGTATCGTGCAAAGGGGGTAGATACCGTCTTTTTGTAATTTCTATAATATCCATTTTTAGAAGATAACACCGAGAGTATTTTCTTCTTAAAATGTCACAAAAAACCCGAATCTGCCGAAAAAACAAATGATTTCCAATTTTTTCACATTTAGGGGCGGCTTACGGGTAAACTATTGTAGATAGGTAGGGGTAAGAGGGAGGAGCACTTTTTTGTAGCAAATATAAAAATCTACAATTTTTTGTCGAAACCTTTTTTCATATATCTCATAGTTTGTGAGATAATTAGAAAACAAAATTTAAAGGGGCGGTTTCTACTCTAACTGCAAATCGGAGCACACTTTTTCATAGTCAGAATAATTTCTTGTAACAGTTGTAACCCCAAGAACGATCACTATTACTCTTACATTATGAGTTTATTTTAAAAAAATAAACATAATTAACTGAATTTACTGACAATTTATGAAGTTCTTCCATTTTTAACAGTGCGCATTGTCCATTCTAGACAAAATTGCTTTTTGAAGAAAAAAAATTGCTTACAAGCTAAATTTAGCAAGGTTTTCAAATTTCTGGAAACTTATTTATTGTTTTTTCTGTAATATTAATAATACGTAATTTTCTAAACCATTATTTCTTTAGTTGCACCGTAACTCAAGCACTTGCAGTTTAATAAGCTTACTGATGGCATTGTCGACACGCGTGGTTGGTTGTTGAACGTCTAGAATTTATAATTGTTAATATATTGTCTATAAAAGAAACTGCCAGTAATTTACTAGTTAGAAATATTTATTTATTTTAATGGCATTTAACTTATTAGTACAATTTTACATAATATTAAAAAAAAATCAGTCTTAAAAAATCTTGACCGCACAAAAGAGGAACAATAAGGCTCTCTGCACACGGGCCAGCTGTTTCACAATCCGAGTTTCAAGACGCGTCTATCGTGCAATCGATTGAGGTTCTTTTCAATCCATACGAGCGCGACTGAATCTGAATTGGCAAAGACGATTGCTCCTGCCTTACAGAAGAAAAATTTCGCAATGACACGCAACCGAAATTACCTCTCGACCTGCAAACACCGTCGCGTCAATTTTAAATCGGTCACGTTCGTCCACCTATGCGACGAAAGGTTACGGAACGACAGGCATCTCGAACCGGTTCGAAACTCAAACTGCAAAACTGTCGAGCCCTGTGCGTGGGGCCTAAGGCTTGGTACTTTCAAAAAACAACAGTACAGAATTTACAAAATAAATTATTGTATAAATAATCGGACTTATATTAAAATTTGAACAGCTATCTACCAATTACACGGTACAGGTCAGTTCGACGCCAACGATTCGACGCGTGGTCAGTTCGACGCGAGGTCGTTTCGACGCGGGGTCAGTTCGACGCCATACTTTTTTTCGTATTTTTTTTATTTTTAGAATAACTTTGCATCATCATTCAAATAAATGCGATATGCCTGATATAATATAATATATATTTTATATGTTATATATATGAAGCGTGATTCAAATAAATAAGTAATATGACTGATATAATAGATATTATATATAATAAATGTTAATGTGAAACCCAAAAAGCTATAACAAAGAATTCAACAGGAATTACTTCGTACACATTTGAGCAAGCCTTACTGCCAGTATGGACATGACAACAAATTGTTGTGAATCGTTCCACATAAAGTTCAACGGGAATTTTTAATAGTAAAGTACGACAGGGTTTTCTTATCAACGAAGTAATTCCTGTTGAATTCTTTGTTATAGCTTTTTGGGTTTCACATTACCATTTATTATATATATCTATTATATCAGTCATATTACTTATTTATTTGAATCACGCTTCATATATATAACATATAAAATATATATTATATTATATCAGGCATATCGCATTTATTTGAATGATGATGCAAAGTTATTCTAAAAATAAAAAAAAATACGAAAAAAGAGTATGGCGTCGAACTGACCCCGCGTCGAAACGTACGGCGTCGAACTGACCACGCGTCGAAACGTTGGCGTCGAAACGACCTGCTTCGCCAATTACATACCCGCTACTGAAATGTTAAAGCCTATTTCTTATTATTATTGGTTTAGAACCCAAAGTGACTTGACTGTTAAAATTTTAATAAAACGTCCCACCACTTCACCGATCAGTTAACAGAGCTGATTTTAAAACAAATGACAAGCTGTACAACTGAATTTATATCAATTAAATTAACATATTTCGCATTTCTGTAAATGTACAGCTTTTTGTTCATTGTAAACAAAATAAAAAAACACAAAGTTTAAAATTATTATTAGATACTTTACCTAACGGGTAAATTTTGTTTCAATAAATTACGAACTGAAAAAAAATTAAGAAAAGTAATGAAACTACGGAAAAATAACCGTCAATAACTCAACATATTGATTTAATTGAAAAGATGATCAATTGACAAAATACTTTAGTTTCCTCTTCGTTTCAACCTCTTCTGTGGTGATCATCAAACACATGCTTTGATATATTACAAGTACTCGTTTTGTGTTTTTTAAATGCTTAGAACACGTGGAAATTTGAGACAGTACATATTATAATTTTATAAATATTTAAATGATCAGCCTCAATCGGCAGAGATTCTTTGCTAAGAGCCATTACGCACTGTCGACTGGTCGCCGGCGACTCGGTCGCTCGGCGACCAAAACATAGGCAACTAGGCCCAGGAGACCAAGCCGAGCGACAGTATTCCAATCCAAGTACATTCGTGCAGAATGGACGTCGAAGAAGCTGCTATAGTAGCGCTACTAATAATGAAGAGACAGTTGCTTGCAGTGTGAATGATTCCATTTGAAGCCGTGCTCCTATTGGTCGCCAGCGACCGGCAGTCGCTTTGCGCGTCGCCACTACGCGCCGAGTCGCCTGGGCGACCGACGACCAATAGGAGCACGGCTTCAAATGGAATCATTCACACTGCAAGCAACTGTCTCTTCATTATTAGTAGCGCTACTATAGCAGCTTCTTCGACGTCCATTCTGCACGAATGTACTTGGATTGGAATACTGTCGCTCGGCTTGGTCTCCTGGGCCTAGTTGCCTATGTTTTGGTCGCCGAGCGACCGAGTCGCCGGCGACCAGTCGACAGTGCGTAATGGCTCTTAGCAAAGAATCTCTGCCGATTGAGGCTGATCATTTAAATATTTATAAAATTATAATATGTACTGTCTCAAATTTCCACGTGTTCTAAGCATTTAAAAAACACAAAACGAGTACTTGTAATATATCAAAGCATGTGTTTGATGATCACCACAGAAGAGGTTGAAACGAAGAGGAAACCATGGACATATTCCTATGTCCATGGAAGAAACTAAAGTATTTTGTCCAAATATTGTCAAACATGATTCATCACAATACGCAGGCGCGCAGCTTTTCAGAAATGTCGAAAAAAATACCCTTTTATAAGAATAAGCTCATCGTCACAAACGGAATCTTGGACTGACTACTTCAGCTGCTTCACCGACCATATTTGGTTCGAAAGTCTCTTCGCCTAAAATATCAATTTGGTTTTTAATTTATAGTATAATTAAAGGTATTTGTCATTATATATCGATGTCTACTACATCATGCACTAGACGTTTGAAAATATTGGGTAAAAACGCTTCACTTTTTCTTTATTCCTTCTAAATCTGCGAATTGATCACCAAAAATGCAATGTTTTTTCAGTTAGCAATTATCCAAAAATTCATAACAAGAGTACAGCTTTATTGGTCTGTTCTTTATCAAATAAACCCGCATTATTGAGAACCTGCCCCTGATTTTGAAGTCCGAGTTGAAAAATACAGTTTTTAATTAATTGAACCTTTCATATTTGTTAGAGAAGTCTGATATGCTGCGCCGGTCGCCTTGGCAATTCGTTTCAAATCAGCTTTCTTGACTCTCCTGACGGCCATGGCGTTTGCTTCAACAAAATACTTAAGGCAAAGATCGTCTATCCCTCCGGAACATAGGATAACATTCACACCAGTTGCTAATATTTTCTGTATGCGTTCTTTTTTGTTATATCCAATTCACGGGCACGGATAGCTTCCAGCTTTTCTGGATCTGTGATCAAGACCTAATAAGAACAGAGTTTGATTAGAAAGTCAATCGCTATTGTTTAATTTTCCGCAAATCTACATTTAGAGATTTTTTATTACAACATCCAATTACTTTTCTTTGACATTTGGAACGTTTTTTTTATTATATTTACCGTCTGAACGTCACGGATTTACATAAAATAAAATTATTTACAGATACATCAGAAATTATATATAAATGTATTTACCTGAACAGTGAACGCCCATCTTCATTTTAGCTTTTTGCAAAGAAAAATCAAGACATGCAATTTTTGCATTGACGATTTTTTTCGGCATAGCCTGAGATGCTACCGTGCAATGCAAAGCATAACCTTGTATCAGCAAACTTTCCCGAGCACTACGGCCGTGTGCCTTCAAAATGTTCACCGCCTTAACGGGGAACACCTTACCTATTTCCTCTAAGATCGGTTATTTTTACTGCAATGGCGAAAAAATCCGCATCACTGTTTCGCGTTGTTAAGGAGCTTAAATATCACCGGAACAATATTGGACATAAAATTGATATTGAATAAAAATTTAAAAAGCAACAAAGGATACGATCCAATAATTTTTGATGACATCGATGTTTTAGCACAGTTTATTATTGATTCTCGATTCAATTCGTCGACACGGATTGTTAAGTGCTCTTGAATATATTTGCAAGCCTCCTTACAAGCTAAACGGTACCCACTAATGATAGAAGTTGGATGAATTTTCTGTTTTACTAATTCATCAGCATTCTGAAAATATAATACAAGTTTATTCTACTGCTATTTAAAAACACGGTACAGTAAAGTAACATTAAATCAAACTGCAAAGGAATTAATTGTGCAGTAAAAAAAAAAAAAAAAATAGTAACACTGACCTTTAGAAGTTCAGCTGCTATAATGACAACTATAATGACCTACTTCTTCATCTTGTAATTGTGCTAGCTCAACTAACACACGAGCTGCAGGATGATCGACTTCAAGTAAACGTAATATTGTCGCTCCGTCGTTAGTGATTGTCACATCACCGATATCATCTACCAACATCTTATCAAGTCCGACGGGACCCAACGAACTATTTACTATGTTTGCGATGGAACGTGCTACCATTACTGAAGAAAAAAATGCAAAATTATTGGAATCATTTAATTACGCCCTATAGGCTGTGTGCACGAAGCCTATTAGCGCCGCTAGTGGGTAATAGAGAATTATTGAACTAACTTTTTATGGAAATCGCGACATGTTTCTATGGTGATAAGCCAAAAACTTTAGTTGGCCATGATGTGTCAAAAAAAATGTAATAAGGAAAACTGATGTTAATTTGTTTATATACTGACAGCAGAACGTCAAATTAGGGCGCCAATGGTCTTTATTTTACTTAAATCGCCATCAGCGCAACAGTCCGGAACACAACAAGCATTTCCAGATCGCTTAGTTTTCCTGTTTTCTTTGTAATTAAAAAACGGACATACGGAAAATTGGAGTTCGAAGTTTCCCCTAGTGCTCACCACAAACGCTCGCATCGAAAAATTTGTAACTCCGCCTCCGTGCACATAGCCCTACACAGGTAGTATTCTATACTATGTAATATTATGTTATAGAAACTCATAACAAAACAATGTTGTGATCGACAACGCAGGGTAAGTTTTGATGTCGACTCGAAATGACCCAACAAAGCTGAAATGTGTTTGTATCTCTGGTAAAATTCTACTGGATGGGCACATGCGAAAACGATAATGGGGGATGCTGTTAATGCGATGGTGTTTTTGTTGCGCAGTGAAAAGGGAAGGGGGTTTTCGCTGCGAAAAGAATATAATTTTGTTTATGATAAAAAATGTGTTATTTCAATTAATTATTCGTGTAGACAGTTTCGTGTAAATCGTAGGTGTCCATTCCGTAGAATGTTACCGTATTTTTTTCCAATTGGGCGGCGGGACCATTCCAACTTCAAAATGTTGACATTTGATATAGTGTAATAAAAAAAATAAAATTTCTGATATCGTTTGAGGTGACGCGGGTAATGGCTAGTATTCAATATTATATTTGCTATTCGTTGCCATGGTTACCTACATAATAAGTTTGTTTCAAGCAGCCAGCAAACGGTAACGAAACCGTCACCAGCATGCGCAATAGCTAAAACGAAGCTGTTGGTCGCGATTTTAGAACAAGTTTTAGCTACGGCGCATGCGGGTGACGGTTTCGTTATCGTTTGCTGGCTGCTTGGAACAAACTTATTATGTTCCACGTAATGTAAAAATTAATTAAAGTATGCTTAACTAGTTTATTTCTGACAGATCTACAAAACAAAAGAACAGTTGATTTTTTTTATTTTCAAAATATTTCCGAAACTAAGTATAAAGTTTATAAGCAAATGTTTAACGAAACTTTATTTGAAAAAATAAACAGAATAATAAGCCGTTATGAAAAGTATACCGCAATTATATAAAAAACACCATTATAGCATATACTATATCTTTTCTACGCATAAAACAATAGGGCTCTTCATATTTGCATACCAAACATCCTCCCAAAATTTGATTTCAATGCGCTCATCCGTTTGACCTGTATCGTGTTCTCAGACTAACAGACAAACAGACTAATAGACAAACAAACTAGCAGAGTTTTTCCAAAAATATGTTTTTTGGATTCGGGGGACCTCAAAACGAAAAGATTTTGTAAAATTTTGAAAAGTGATTTTTGCCATAAACTAGTACCATTCCTCTACTTGTGGGTTGGAATGGTAAAAGTGTTAATTTTAATTTTCCAAGGTCTGCAAAATATAATTTCGTACCGTGTTCGCTCCTGGCATATTTGTTATTCCCCGTCGATCCATGATGGCTCGGACTGACGGACGGCGCCCTGTGATACAAATGACTGTAGCGTTTGTCACCGTCGGACGAGGAGGAGCGTCGTGTAGCCGACGCTGAGCCTCCGGTGGCGCGATGTCGAGACCGTAGTCCTTGGGCGCAGCACACGTGAGAATATAAGAGCTGAAAAGTGTCGGCCAGAAGAGTCCCGAGTGATGAGAGACACAGCAACATCAACGGTACACCGAATACGGCGTACAACATTGTCACGACTTTACCTTCGGGCGTCTTCGGCGCCAGGTTGCCGTAGCCTAATACAAAAATAACACAGAGTCAATAAAATACAGTCAAAGAGCCTAAATGTTTTGGTAACATTCTACAGAATGGACACCTACGATTTACACGAAATTGTCTACATGAACAATTGAAATAGCAAGAAGAAAATAAAAAAAATGAGTGTGGCGTGTGCCCATTCAGTGAAATTTTACCGTGCAATTAAGCCTCCAGCGTTCACAGTACCTATACTAAATTGACGTCACACTGTACAGTGGTCGCAGTGCATATCGGAACATCGATGAAATTTGGAACCTATAACAAAAAAAGAGAATGTTAGAACATGTCGCGTTAAAAAAAACAGAAAACACAAATATTCATCGAAAAATGTATAACTTGTTTTTCTATTTCTAACACTCTTCCCAATTTGCCTGGAGACATTTCGTTGTACTTCATATCTATTTCAACATGAGAATATTTTTTCAAATTATTTAATTTTGATAGGAGTTCATGGTTCAATTAACCTCTGAAACCACAGTCATCTGCTCACTAAAAGAAGACGATAAGCTGAATAAGTTCAGGAAATTTTTTAATTTAAGTTCCGAATTTGTAATAATACAACTGCAAGGAAAGCGTTATATAAATCGAATCAAAAGGTTAAAATGTTGCAACGTTTTTTGAACGGTATTGTCACAATGTATAGAGTTCCAAACGAGAACTTACTTTGTCTGCTTGTTCGGCGACCTTTCCGGAGGAGAATCCGATTCAACCTATAGTCCAGGAGGAATCGGCGCATGAGTATCGAAAACTATTCCACCTCAATTTTTTAATGCGATTCTCTTCAAATTACCCTACTGATGATATAAATGCATGTTGCCAGGGGGCAGCCCCGTGCCATATTGTTTAAACCGAAATTGTTTAAACAATTGCGAGGAATTGTTATTTTTCAACCGGACAAATTTTTTTTGTATTCTTTGTTAAAATACAATTAAAAAAGGTCCTATGGCTTTTCACGATAAAGTTAATATTTTTAGAGATATCAATTTTTAAAGGTTCGAAAAATCTTAAATTTGGGTACTTTTGACCCATGAAAAATATATTAAAAAAAAAATAAAATATAAATAATATTTTTTTTTTTATTCTTTATACAATAGTTAACAATATCCTTAATTGCGATTTCTAAAAATTTAATTATTTATACCTGTTTTTAATTGTTAATTTCGCGCGTTCACAAGTATGCGTTGCTTACCTATAAGTATCGTTGTCTCTCTCTGACTCATACGCTGCGTCGGTCTCTCGGTGTCCTGAATCATTATTTTACATTTATCTTTTAAATAAATAAAATTATCGACCAATTTTTCAGACAATATATTAACAAACAATATTATTATATTATATTGTTTGTTAATATATTGTCTGAAAAATTGGTCAAACGAGAAATTTCAGTCTGGGTTTCTAAATAATTCTTCTCTTTTTGAACAAGGGTTTCGCTAGTATCATTTTCTCCAGGATGTCCAACTGATCTAGAACGCCGTTTTCGTGAGCTCTGAAAAATTTTAAAGAAAAAAAAACAATATTTATTATGTGCGTAATTTTTTTACCGTGAGTTCAGTTTCCTTATTTTCTGGAATTGATGGTATGTTTTCATGTGATGCAATTTGTAAGTATTTGTTCTGAAAATAATATTGTATGTAAACATTTTTTCTTTTTTAAATTATCATAAAAAAAATTACAAACCGTCGGCAACTGGACTTTTTCTTGAAAATTTTCTTTTGGTCTCTTAGGACCCTTTTCTATTGTAACTTCTCTAGGGGCCCCCGCTCCTAATAATCTTTTCGCGAATGTGAAGTTTTCTCTTGTTAGGCCCGTATTGCGAGTATGTTTTTCGACTTTTTGCCAACTTTGGCACGTCACTTTATTAGGTGTGATGTAATACACGTTATTCGCGGTGGGATGCTGGCTTGGAGATTTAATAAATTCTCGCACCCAGCCCATTTCGAGGGGCACAAGGTAATTAGGATCGATGTCCATTGGCGTTTTCGTAGCGTTACTCCGCGCTTCTTCACTTTCGACTGCTCTCATTTGATTTTCTGATATCGTTTGTCCTCCGGCATTATTCGATCTAGACTGCTGATTCCAATTGCTTCTTTGAGGTTCTGGTACATCGGCAGTTACTGTGTGATCAATCGGTTGTTCACTGGTGACAATATGTTGCTGTTGTTGTTTTTCAATATCTATCGGCGCGGAGCTGTGCCTATTTTCTTTACGTGTCTCTGCAGGAACTGCTGGTGTTTCATCGTCACTGAATGCCAACTTTTGACTAAAAGAAAAATTCATAATTAAAGTTTGGAAATTAGAAAATCTACAAATAAGAGTGAAGAAATCGGCCTTAACCCTGGAACGGGCGCGCCGGTGCAATTGTGCTGCCAATGTCGAATCGACATGTGGTGGGGTACGACAAATTTATTTACTAGCGCCATACGTTTAAGTATCTTACCAACTATTGCTCAATGAGTGTCAAAAGTGTTTGTTTTGCCAAAATTGACTTAGGTCTGCGAGATAGGCGGCAACTCAATTTTTTTGGTATCATATTTGCTACCACGCGCCCAGTCATGTAAGTAATATTTTTACTCATTTATGTTATTATCAAACTGTATTTTCATTCTTATGAGCTATAAAACGTTCAGCAGTGTTTTTCCATGATCGCATTTTATTATATTTCATTACAGGTCGACAGGTCTTTCTGAAGAACAGATTCGGCAACTAGTAGAGGAAATGACTGACTTAGAGGGGGATGATCCGGATGATGGGGATTGGAGTGAAGACGATGAGGAAGTTATTGTGCAAGAAGACCATAATTCTGATTCAGAGCTGGAGTGGGAACAAAATGGCGATGATCGTAATTCAAATTCACCAACGGAATTGAATCAAGAAAATGATGATTCTTCTGATATTTTGCTCGAGGAAGACAACGATAACTTTTATATCGGTAAAGACAAAAAAAACTAAGTGGCGAAAAACTGATTACCATAATATAACTTCCAAGTGTTTATTAAAGAATATTATCAAAACATTTCCTGGTTCTAAAGGAGCGACTAAAGATGTAACAAGTGAAGCTGAAGCTTTCTCAAAAATCATTGATGATAGCATTATAAATGATATTGTATATTATACTTTGTACATTTCGAGAAAGAGGACAGAAGTTAATTTTAACGGGGAAATACGCTAAAGTTACAACTAAGTCAGAAATTATGACCTTATTTGATGTGCTGTTTTCGATTGGAACAAAAGAAGGAAGCCGTTCTAACGTGATCGAATTGTGGACAAATGATGGGACCGGTTTGCCAATTTTGAAGATGATTCGTTTTTTCTTTTTTTATTAGTATGTACTTTAAAAAAAATAAAAGAATATATAAATTATTTGGTAATTATGCAAAAAATTCTTAACAAGAAGAATTTTAGCTTTTTATCATAAATATGCAAAAAAGTACTATCAAATTTTATTATTTCAGTTACTAAAGCGTTACATTTTAAAGTTTAAAGAATGATTCAAGTGATGACGATGGGTCAAAAAAGCTCTTTTACAATTTGGTAGCATATTTGCAGCACGTGGCACGTGCCTGCTCTAGAAAAAAATTGTCGCAGCCGCGAGATGCCTGCCTTGTTCTAACTTTTTTGTCATGGGACGTTAAAAAATTCTTTACTATAAAAATGCATAATGCGTCAGTTCACATAATTCATAAAATATATTAAGAACTTACTTTGAAGACAGCGACCACTGTACAGGTTGACGTCAATTTAGTATACTGTGAACACGTTCCTTTATGGACAGTGATACTTAATTTTACTTCCGGCGCGCTTGCGTAGTAGACTGTCATATGTAGGTTCGTTCGTCATTTGTAGGTTCGTTCCAAGCAGCCGCGAATGGTAATAAAACATACCCTAATTGTGTCATCAGCTTGCCGGCTAGATTGCTCATGTTTCAAAATCGGTTACCTGTCGCGAATTTATTGAATTCGCGGTAGAGGATTGTATATTATTCTGATATTATGTAAAATATTAAAACAGTGTGGACAATAATTTTGTGGACGTTTATTTTTTGTAATCCGCAAATTGCAATATAGAAAGCATATAAATAGTCCGTAAGCCGCTTATTGAGTACCACTGGCTTAAAGAACAGGTTTTCAGAGCTACCAACATGTTCTAATCACAGCAATCAAATAATTTTGACATTTCGCACGTATTTCATATTTTTCCTAATTTTTTTTAAACCAATTGTGTATTGTTGTAAGTAATAAGTAGAGACTTATTCTAAATATGAAAAAGTAATAAAATATGCCGACAAGCGAGATTTACACGATTTGTGTAAGAACATTTAATATACGTTACAATTGTTTACTCCGAAAATTATAGACCAAAATACAAGTGTTTTAAGGCATTTATATATTTTGTTTTCCAAATATTTTAAGTCGTATTGTGAAATGCTTTTGTGAATTGCCTTTTAACATTTTGTATTTAACCCACGTGCGGAATTTGGTTGTAATTACTGTAAAGCGGCCTATACACTAGCAATATTATTGCGCAATATTTAAGATTGCACAATATTATTGACAGTCTGTGAATGATATTGAAACATTGTGCAATATATTGAGTATATCAAAATCGGTTTGATATTTATTGTGCAATCTAAAAAAAGTTACAGTCTGTGGTTAATATTGCACAATAAAAATTATTATAATATTATTGCACCATAATATTGTACAAACACTGAGTTTTAAGTGTTTTAACCTAGATTGTCAATATTATTGCGCAAAAATTGGAATTTGCCCTATACATCAGAATTAAATTGCGCAATATTTTTCTCTGAAAAGTCTTGATCAGGGAACATGCTAAGTGATGTTGAAACAAGTTGTGTTGCCATCGCACTGGCTTTATGCTTGCGAAAAAACACCAAGAAAAAGCGTAAATGGATGAAAAAGTGGTATAAAAAAAGAGATAGGTACACCCACAAAAATTTGCTAAGTGACCTGAAAATAAGCGAACCAAAAGATTTTTGCAACTTTCACCGAATGGAAGCTTCAACATTTTAAGAACTTTTAAAAATGGTAACCCCCGCTATTGAGAAAAAGAACACCCAATCCAGCGTTTGCAAACAACTGGTTATTATTGTGCAATATTAACCACAGACTGTAACTTTTTAGATTGCACAATAAATATCAAACCGATTTTGATATGCTCAATATATTGTACAATGCTTCCAATATCATTCATAGACTGTCAATAATATTGCACAATATAAAATATGGCGCAATATTATTGACAGTCTATGGGCTGTTTTTTAATATTCTCAATATATTGTACAATATTTCAATATCATTCACAGACTGTCAATAATATTGTACAATATAAAATATTGCGCAATATTATTGTCAGTCTAGGAGCCGCACAGAAATTTTCATTTTTTTGTGCAATATTATTGCACAATAATATTGACAGTCTAGTGATGTTTCAATTTTTTGTGCAATATTATTGCGCAATAATATTGCCAGTGTATAGGCCGCTTTATTATTGCAAAACAATTTATAAATTATTTCACGATGTACCTGTTTGCATTATGTAATTACAATTAAACAGTGGTTAACTTACCAGTTACATAATGAAAAAATAATGTTTGGGGGTGGCTAAATAAGGATTAATTTAATCGAAATCGGATGGCATTGAAACACACCATTATTAATTGTACTTAGGACAGTAATAAATTTCGAATGCCATCCGATTTGAACAATTTTTAGTGTGTTTTTTTACTTATTGTTGAAACAATCGAAAAAAAGGGTTTTCTGACGACTTTGAGGGGTTGTTTCTCCTAAACTGTCCATCAGGATCGGATGGCAATTTTTTCCCAACGTTTGGTGGTGTCAATAAAAGTATGCTCACTAATTTTGAAGCCATTGCCTTTTCACTTTTTTTTTATTCGCTAGTGCAAAAACGGCCCGCGTATTTCGGCTGGCAAAAAATTTTTATTATATAATTAGGGTATTTCCTACCGCATTTTTATTCGGATGCCTTTTCAAAAATTTTTCGATTTTGCCCCACCCCCATAATGCCGCCCTTGTCAATTTGGGGTTACTTTGGCCGCTACCAGAGGGCTCTGTACCACATGTAGGTTCGTTCCAAGCAGCCGCCCACTTGTTTTTTTTTTTTTTTTAATTCTGGTTCAGTCAGTGTCATATTATGTTATGCGTGCATTTTAATAAGGATTAATTGTTGAATAAAATGGGTAAAAAGCTATCAAATCGGAAGTGCTGTGTTGTTGATTGTAAAAATACACCAATTAAAAATCCAGAATTACAATTCCACTGTTTTCCTTGATTTTCTTATGAATTAGAGAGGAAAAAAAATAGACTGCAACAGTACATTGTCAAGAGTAATTTATTAAAAATAATGTATTAAATACATGATAAAATCATAATTGTCATTTACAAACAGTATAAAAGTTACAAATAAAAAGAATGGACGAAAAAATACAAATATACAAATTAAAATTTATGGCCTTCTAGCCTCTAGGTAAAAAACATTCAGTTGGTGTATGATATTGCAAAGTTTCAACACCAGAAAGTACCACGTCGGCTCCTCCACCTTGCGTTGCCAAAACATCGCCCTGTTAAAAAAAAAAAAAAGTAAATATCTTATAATTTATAATTTATGCATTTGATTTCAGTATTTTTTATATACCGCAATGAATAAAAAATTTAATCTATACTAATATATATAAAGCTGAAGAGTTTGTTTGTTTAGTTGAACGCGCTAATCTCAGGAACTACTGATTCAAATTGAATAATTTTTTTTTGTTGGATAGCCCATTTATCAAGGAAGCCTATAGGCTACATAATATCACGCTACGAACAATAGGAGCGGAGCGTCAATGAAAAATGAAACAACTCAAAATTTTTCTATCTGACAAAAACTTTTGAGCGGTAACTCCAATCATCATGAAATTTGGACATAACATTCATCTCGGTAAACTAAGATGAATGTGCGTACTCGTGCCCCCCCCCCCCCCCCATTCGTCCTTTTGCACCCGGGTGAAACTGGGCGGGACTACTAGTAATAAATAAATGACAAGCTGGCGCACGTACTTTGCACTTTAACGTATTTATTTCTTCTTGTTTTATTGCAAGTTCAGTATTTGCTTTCTTCAAACTCATTTCTAAACGAGAATTTTTATTTTTTACTTCCGATAATACTGCTTTCAAACGAGAAATTTCAGTCTGGGTTTCTAAATAATTCTTCTCTTTTTGAACAAGGGTTTCGCTAGTATCATTTTCTCCAGGATGTCCAACTGATCTAGAACGCCGTTTTCGTGAGCTCTGAAAAATTTTAAAGAAAAAAAAACAATATTTATTATGTGCGTAATTTTTTTACCGTGAGTTCAGTTTCCTTATTTTCTGGAATTGATGGTATGTTTTCATGTGATGCAATTTGTAAGTATTTGTTCTGAAAATAATATTGTATGTAAACATTTTTTCTTTTTCAAATTATCATAAAAAAAATTACAAACCGTCGGCAACTGGACTTTTTCTTGAAAATTTTCTTTTGGTCTCTTAGCACCCTTTGCTATTGTAACTTCTCTAGGGGCCCCCGCTCCTAATAATCTTTTTGCGAACGTGAAGTTTTCTCTTGTTAGGCCCGTATTGCGAGTATGTTTCATCACTTTTTGCCAACTTTGGCACGTCACTTTATTAGGTGTGATGTAATATACGTTATTCGCGTTGGGATGCTGGCTTGGAGATTTAATAAATTCTCGCACCCAGCCCATTTCGAGGGGCACAAGGTAATTAGGATCGATGTCCATTGGCGTTTTCGTAGCGTTACTCCGCGCTTCTTCACTTTCGACTGCTCTCATTTGATTTTCTGATATCGTTTGTCCTCCGGCATTATTCGATCTAGACTGCTGATTCCAATTGCTTCTTTGAGGTTGTTCACTGGTGACAATATGTTGCTGTTGTTGTTTTTCAATATCTTTCGGCGCGGAGCTGTGCCTATTTTCTATCGTCACAGTACTGGGATATTTTCTCCCGTGTTGGTTCTGGTTAGCAACAGAAACAAAATGTTTTGGCTGGTTCTCACAGTGCAATTTTAGCTGGCATTTAAGGTAGTACGAGCACCAAGGCAATTTTAAATAAAAGGCTTGATTTTTTTTATATGAAGTTGGACTAAGTCTAAACCAATTCTGAAAATTTTAGGGGGTTTGCCCGATTATTTAAATAAATAAATGACTTCAAAAGTAGGCATATTTAACATTGGCTTTATGGTAAAACGGTAGATGGATGATATGTTTTCATTGATTTCTCCAAAACTAGTCGGTGGAAATTAAAAAAAAACTATTTAAATTAAAGTTGAAACCTTAATAAATTATTGAAAACAACAAAAAACCGTTGTGCCGAACTAATTAAAAAGATATTTAATTAAAAAGATTTTAATTAGTCGGGCACAACGGGTTTTTTTTGTTTTCAATAATTTATTAAGGTTTTAACTTTAATTTAAATATTTTTTTTAATTTCCACCTACTAGTTTTGGAGAAATCAATGAAAACATACCATCCATCTACCGAAATATAAAAAAAAATGTCTTTTGTTTAAAGTTGCCTTGGTGGTCGTACTACCTTAAATTTTTATTATTTTGACTAAAAATTTTTAACAATAAATTTAAATAATAAAAATTCGAATGTTAGCACAATTTCATAACATAATAATTGTACTGATTACATAAATTTATACCCTAATATGGCACGCCGTTTTACTATTTAATCGTAAAATATTTTTTTCAAAATACATATATAAATATATTTAACAATTTCAATTTCAGAAAAAAATTTTGAGTGAATTTTTTTTATGTAGGTATAGGTAGATACTGACAATAAAAATACAATATTATTATTCAAATCTTTGGTCGATAATTTTATTTATTGAAGACAATATTATTATGTCCTGACATAAAATTAAATGCATAGGTATTAGTGATGTGCCGGATATCCGTATCCGCGGATATCCGAGGGAGAAGAAAGATCCGTATCCGTATCCGTTAGTTTTATGGCAGATCTTTTACGGATCTTTTACCTTATTAATTTTCAATTCATAGATGAAATTTTATATACAGTGTGTCCCCGGATTGAGTTCACAATAATAGGTGAGATTGATAAAAAAATTTCGAATTGGAATTTCATCTTTTGGGATTCCGCCCTGCTTGGTCTGAAACTTATTTTTAGTTTACTTTCGATTTTTTTTAAATCAAGTAGGCCTTTACAGTTGAGCTAAACCTCTTTTCATTTCAGGTAAAGTACCTTTTCCGTTCATAGTACACAAAAGTGTCACTAAAAAAAGTTGTTCACAATGAAAAATTATGGCGTTTTGCAAATTTTCAGAATGATGGGCCTACTTTGATAAAATCCGCTTTTGTTTTGTTTTGTTTGAAAAACAATCGCGTAGATGTAGCCAAATAGAGTAATTGGAGTTTAATTTATTTTTTTGATAAACTGTAAAAATTTGAATTTTAATTTGAACATTTCTAATCACCCTGTTTTCTCATCTAAGGTTTTATCATGTAATCGTTAATAATAAATATTTTTCTCCTATTTTCTACTTCTATTATCAAAGTAGGCCGATCATTCTGAAAATTTGCATAACGCCATAATTTTTCATTGTGAACAACTTTTCTTAATGACACTTTTGCGGACTATGAACGGAAAAGGGTACTTTACCTGAAACGAAAAGAGGTTTTGCTCAACTATAATGGCCTACTTGATTAAAAAAAATCGAAAGTAAACTAAAAATAAGTTTCAGCGGATATGCATTTTTAACGATCCGGCACATCACTAATAGGTATACATAGGAAGAAAAACGAAAAATTATAATTATGTTGGGCCACAATTATAATTATTTAGGATTCTTCTCTTGAAAAAATAAGAATATTTTTATTATCTTGTGACATAAAAATATTATGTAGGGGCATAATTTCATTATTTTTCGTCGGGATATTTTAAGTTAAGAAAATATTTTCAAAAAAAAAAATTCTAAAATCGAAAGTGTTAAATATTTTTATATAATATTTTGTAAAAATGCTTTACGATTTAAATAGTAAAACGGGGTGCCATACCCCCTAACTTATGTTAATTGCTATGGTTAGTAGTTATTTGTTGATTTTAATAATTATTGCTTTTAATTTTGACAGCTGACGATGATATAGTGGGACTAGCTCGGACAATCGCGCTATCTCTCTCACTACAGTATCGTGCAAAGGTGTGTCGTCTTTTTGTAATTTCTATAATATCCATTTTTCGAATATATATAAGATAGTAAAAAGCATTTTGAATTCATAGTTTTAGAAATAATTTTAATCATTACTATTCGAAACATGTACCTATTAATATTATATTTTAAATAAATCTATTTTTATTAAAACTTTAAAAGACTTTGATCTTACAGGAGTTTTCTGCCAATCTGGATCATTTGAATCATTATCAATGTCATCTATACTGGTGTCTGGTTCAGATAAAAGCTCATCTTCATAATGTGTTATTTGTTGCGAATTTTCTTTTTTTTCTGTTAATTTATACTTCTTTATGTTTTCTTTATTCTAAAAAAAAAAGAAAATGTGGAAACCGGTTGACCTAAAACTTCCCGCTATGTGTTAATTACGTTACAATAAATAGACCGCCACCGTTTTTTCTCCACGAAAAGCGATTTTATTTTAACGCAATAATATATAGTCTATGTCCATCCTAAAGGTTCATTCTAAATACTGGTGAAACAAATTTTGAGATCGGATGAGCAGTTTCGTAGATTACCCTCCGCATATACACAAACTCACAAAATTCGCACTCTCTTTATATTAGTATAGATTAGAGGTTATAAAAAATAAATAAGAATATGATATGAGAAAAAATGCTCTAAATTACTTAAATAGCTTATGTACCAGGCGGCAGAAAGTTGGGACGACATGTTTTTTTTGCGCGTCAACTCCGTAACAGAAAAAAAATCACGAAAGGCACGACCTATAATATTTCTTTAATTACATATAATTCATAGCATAATAAACAATTAATAATTTAATGTCCAATTTCCTGCTAATCTGTAATAAAAAATGTTTTTTTTTGCTTTTTTAGAATGATTGTTAAGTTATGATTATAGGTTTCTATATTTAACCTAATTGTTTTAACGAAATTATCTAATTAGTTATCTAGTTATGCGACACACATGTAAGAAATGTCTTTTTTTTAATTTGATTTGTTTTAAAAACATCGTATAAAAAAGTTTGTTTATACACGTCCCAAAAATAGCTTCCCCGGACCACAAAACGTCAAGATCTGATGAAAACTCAAAATTCGAAAATCAGACCAAAACCAAAAACTCTCTCTTTTTATAAAATTTTCAATAGCGGGAAGTTAAAAACACACAAATATCTAAAAACAAATGAACATACTTCTGATTCCAATACATGTTTGATATTTTTCAGTTTTTCTTCTAGAGCTGAACACTTATCCTTCCATTCTTGTAATTCCCGTTTAACATTTGTATCCTTTTCTAATTCTTTCTCGTCATAAGAGAACTGCGCGTATTGTTCTGTAGCATCTCCTCCACCGGCAGTACGTAGCAACTGTTCCAATAATAATGATATTTTTTCTTCATGATGGCACTCTAACTCCGCCAGCTAATCAAATAGCAAACAAGTCAGTTAATTATTGAAATAATGTATAAATTGACATCAAAATTCTAGAGCAGGGATGGCGAACGGTGAATCTATGGCACGAGTGCCACAAGTGGCACATGACAGATTATTGTTGGCAAGGCATTGATTGAGGTGCAAAATCAAAATAATTAAAAATATGCTAGGTGTCAAACTAATTGACTATCACCAAATAACAAATACGAAAAAGTTTCATGGTACTCAATGTATTATCGAAACTATTCTTTTCATATATGTTTGATTCATTTTTTTGACAAGTAATTTTTTTTTGGCTGCTTGTCGGCACGTTATGGCTGCAACAATTATGAAAAAAAAAATGATATGTAAATGTGGAAAGGTTCGCCATCCTTGTTCTACAGTAACAGGCCACGCATTAAACGCGCTGTTAATTTCTAACCTGTGCACATTTAAAAATAGAATATTCTAAAATATACAGGAGGCGCATTGATATACAGGCTGTCCAAACAATCTGCTTAATTACCTGTTTTTTGTACAGCGTTTCTGTTGTTTTTAATTGGTCTTCATAGTCAATTATTTTTAATTTTAAAGATTCCAGCTCCTCTTGCTTGCCTTCCAATTTATAAGTAGCACTTAACTCTTTGCGTTTTATATTTGCAATAGCATCAAATAATTGTTTAAGTGCACATTTGGCTTCAATCATTGTTGTTATATGGTCCCAACGATTCTCTGATTCATTTTCTGAAAAATATATAAGATTTAATACGTCAATCCCACAAAAAAATAAAAACAAAACAAAATTGGTTTCAAAAAAGTCCGTAGCTGTTTAATAATAGTACACACTAAATATGAAAATTTCAAATCATAAACAGAAACATAATTAACAATCAGCTACGCCTGATTGCATGTAATCTAAGAAGACTACCAACTTATATTAATAAACAACTTTTTTGAATAAGTTGTCGAAAGACAAAGGGCTCGTCATATTTCATAACCCAAATAAACGCAGGATAACGAGCACTATTCCTTTTGGGGCGTTTGGATCTAATCACATTTGGGTTACAAGTGAAACTAGGCAATGTCAGTACATACATAACTCAACATAAACTATAGTAGTGGAGTGCCGTAAGACATAAAAATCTAAAAACCTCGGAACCCGGTTACACTGAATGGATTTTCGTAAAACCTTTTCGATTGCATTGTTAAAAGCTTAAACAAAAAAGTTTACCTATCAAAATTTGCCGCTTTCGATTTCAACAATACAGGATGGGGCGTTTATCTTGAGACGGTTGGACTCGATTATTTCGAAAAAAGTTTCAGACAAAAGTTGTTTAGTTTAAAATGTCTGCCACACACCTCAAATATGTCGAATAGAGATGACACAAACGGGTCTTTTTAGTGATCTGCATCTTTGCATCTGGATCCCGTATGTGAGCCGGCTCCCTGAACCGGTTCAAAAAGAGCCGAGTTCTGAATATGTTATTCGAGTCAACTGAGCCACTGAGTTAGTTGAGTCAATCATATCACGTAATATTATGCCAGTGACTGACTCACATATTATAAGGCGGGGTTTTACAGATTCCCACGCATTTGCTCAACCAATCACATGCTAATAGCTAAATATATTATTTATTGAATTTGAATTCAAGTTCAACCATATACTTACACACAAATTTAAAGTATTGTTTGGGTATCATATGCGTTCATAATAATTTTTGTGATCCGTGGTTGTTAATAATACATTATTTAAAAAATGAGCAGCCGGAAATATAGTGAAGTGTGGAACCATTTTGAAGATTTAGGCGAAAGTACTGCAAAATGTAAATATTGTTCCATTGTGTGCAAAATTTCGAAAGGATCAACAGCAAATTTAGCTCGACACATGAAAAATAAGTAATATATAATAATTATATTACGATATGGGATATGCAATACAATACTTTAAATAGTTGTGACTTAATTAAGTGAGACACTGTCGCATTGGACCGCCAAGTGCATAGTGAGTACACTGTATAGTTGTATAATGTGTACACCTATATAGAATGCATAGCCAAACATATGCATGAGTCATTTGAGCTGACAGATACTTCTGGTTCCGTGTGTTAAGTGTTTCACTGAGTTATGCGGATCCATTGAGCCGTCGGCTCATAAAAACGTGAGCCGGCTCTCACGGATCTTCTGTCGGAGTCGGCTCTTTGAACCGGTTCAGATCTGAGTTACCCAAGCCTAATGTCGAACATATTCAAGGTGTCAGACATTTTAAATGGTTCATGTAATTTGTCAGAGAACATTATTTTAGCGTTTTGGTTGAAGTTTTTAAGCTATCCAATTAAAAAAACAAACAGTATCTATAAATTTTTATATGTCGTCAAAACGACATCTTTCGGAAAATTTAGAAGGAAAACGCCCCAAAATCAAGAAAAGTCATAGAGGAAATAAGTGTCAGACTAGGCCTAATGAAGCCATATACAAAGTTTGGGGAGAGTATGTGTCAGTAAAATTTTTGCCGACGGGCACTCTGACTAGAGAAAATGGGTGACTCGGTGCAGAGCTGAAAATTTGCAGAATAATAGGTGATAGTACAAGTAAGTAGGGAAAAAATTGCCAGAAAGCTAGGCGGAAGATAAAGAGCCGCCAGAAGTAATTTTTGCTGTAAAACTCGATTCTGCAATAAAAAATGGGACTTTCCATTTAAATTTCAAATGTTGACTGCCGCCCCACCAAATAAATGAGGATGTGGGGGGTCAAATAAAGATTTTGTATGTGTAAACTGTACAAATAATAGTGTACCTGTTTCGCTTAATAAATTTTTGATTTAATCAACATAGATTCTCTTTCAAGGTACCAGATGATGTGTTTTATGGTACACGAACATATTATATAATGATGGGAATGATCGAGATATTTTGGTAATCAAGACACTAGTAATCGAATGATTGCCATAATCGAAACATTTGACTAATTTAGTAGTTTGCGCATTAGACGGCAACACCGATTCGAAATAATTGAATTATATTGCTCTCTCTCCGCTACTGCAGGGAACCGAGCGAGATAGATACTACTAAATTAGTATAATTATCTATCTCACACGTCACAACACACATTAGTACTATCTATCTCGCTCGGTTCCCTGCAGCACAACTTGTGTGTAGTGTAGCTGCTAGCTGTTAATCGGCTACTCTGTTCTCTTTCGATTATTAGTAGTGTTTCAGTGTTCCGTTCCGATACATGTATACATTCAATTCATTCATTCAATTAATTTTAGTAGTAATTCGATTAGATTGTTAAGTTTTTAATAAAATGATTCATAATCGAATGAATTACTAATTGTATATTATAATCGAGATATCTCGAAATATGTTAATAATTAATCGAATGAATCGATTATCATATCTCGATTTATTCCCATCACTAACATTATATATTGTACCTTAGAACACGTGTAGGCGATTTTAAAAAAATGTATTCCAAAGGCAAACACAAAGCAAAAGAATAATTCTCTCAAAGCGAAAAATTGAATCAAGAAGATCTAACGAAAATAGATTCATCAAATTAAACTTTGTTTGGCCAACCATTATTACAAAGCAAATTATTATAAATTATAATTATCAACTCTATACTATTTTGTTATAAATGTATACTAACAAGGTGCATGCATATAACTAAAAAAAATTATTATTTCCTTTGAGGAGTGGTAAAAGACGGACACGATTTGGTTCGCATATGCTGCTAAGGATGGGTTGAAAAATTTCGAATGCACCATACAAATTGGCATACCTACACACGTGCATTTGTCACAGCTCAACACATATCTAAATACAGTAAGACACCGCTTAACGCTGTTTCGGTTTAGCGCTCTTTTATTTCAACCCGGGGATTCCCCGAAATTATGCACAGCGTATGTACATAACATATCCGAAACAGTGTAGTTGTGTTTCTTGTTTGGTGCGATGCTGTACGGACGCATTTTTATCATTTGAAACATTTGTTGACATTATTGTAAGTATAAATTTATATAATACTATAACGATTAATACAGTGACAAATATTATGATCTTTATTTTTTATCATGGGTGATAATGAAAAACAAGAAAAGAAATCAACCAGAAAAATCATTTCACTGGAAACTAAAATGCAAGTGATTAGAAGATTACATTATGGTTTATAATGTTTTTATTCTTGTAAGAAATAAATGTTTGGTTTTATTTTTTTTTATTTTTTTACTGTACGCGGATTTGCATGCGCAGTAAGTACCATCCAGTGAAAAACACTATTAAATTATTTTACCTTGTTCTGCATCAACAATCTCTAGTTTCAAGTCAGCAATTTGCACACTCCGTAAATCTAAATCTTCATCAAGTTCCTTTTTCAAAGTATCTGCATTTGACGGTTGCTGTCTAGAAGTGCATAAGTCTTCACGTTGGGCAGCCAAATTCGCTCGTTCTGCTTCCAAAGTACTAACTAGTACATCCAATTCTTGACCGACCCATTGCTGTATTCGCTCTACTTCACCTGTCACATAAATCGTACATAAACTGAAGCAATTCTAAAAAAATTGAAAACTCCCTTCCCAATAAATTTATCAAGTACATAGGTATCTTAATTTAACGGAGCACTTTCATAACATTTTCTGTACTGCAAAATTTGAAGAAAGAGCTCCGTGGTACAAGGTCAATAATAAAGCAATACCATATTTAAAAACGTTTCGATAGTTTCTGTATAATCTTCAGACTATTATAGAATTTTTTTTTTAACTTACCAATGCTATCAATATTCTGTCAGTACTTTGTTAGAAGTACCTCTGGACCTCTGTATCAACAATTTTAGTTATAGGTATCTTGAATAATTGTAACATTACTGTAAATTTTATTTCTAGAATACTCTGAAGATGACACAAGAGTATCGAAACGTTAGTATATTGAATGCAATTTTAAACACTAGTATAGTTTTATTATTGTACACGTACAAATTTGTATTTATAATATACGCATATTATTCCTATTTTTTTATATGTGTTTATATGCCTCTCCTGTGTCCATGTCAGTGTTATCAATTTGCAAATATCTGCTAAAATACAAAATGATGTCCCGTTAATAGTTTCAGTTTGGTTTACATGGTTTACAGAAAATGAATTGGTAATGCGCATTGGAAAAACTCAAGTACTTTGTGTAGGAAATTACGATCAAGTAAAAAATAGTTCATCAAATAACAGCAGCTGGTAATCTGCTCTTTCTACACAAGAATGTAATTTTTCTAAACAAATTGCTAGATAATGTGTAAAAAAGCATTTAAAATATATTATTGTATTAATATTGATTAGGTAAACTAACAGAATCCTACTCCACCAAAAGATATCAATGCATAATGCAAATCATTGTTGGTATACACTAGATGTGAAGAACAATCGGTAGTCGGCGATAGTTGATGGTAATTAACCAAACTATCGATTATAATTATCAATAGCTTCCAAATTTTGTGAAAATCAATTTTTGTAACTCTACGTTTCTACTTGAGTCTTAGTGCAGTACAAAAGTTTTCCAAATTTACCCAAGTTGCCATATTTTTATGTTATAAGTACAACACCTTAGCTATATCTCCAATTAACTGAACAAGAGGCATAAGAAATTTAAAAAGAATATTGGACATACCATGACTGCTTTGACCCCGTCTATCCTGTGCCGCCTTCTGTCTCGCAAGTGCTTCCATTTCAAGGTTCAGCATTTCTACCTCACTTTGCTTATGGTGCTGTCTTATATCTTCAATCTTGCCATGTATTCGTTGACAAATGACCATTTGATCTTCGGTTAAGTTAAGTGCATTGAACGTTTCATCACACTCTTCGTTTAATTCTTCGAGTTTGTGAGGCAACTGTTCTTTAGCATTTTCGGCGATTAGCGCCCTCTCAACCATTCGAGTATTTTCAATCAAAGCTGTTTGAAGTTGTTCTGTCAACAGTCTGTTCTTTTGTTTTAAAATCTCATTCTCATCGCGGATTTTTTGTAAATTATCACTAGTAGATCTTTCGCGTTCTAACAATTCCAATTGTAACTGTCTTACTCTTTGATTTAAACGCGTGATCTCGGCAGATTTTGGATCTTGATTCACAACAGGCTTGTTTTTAATTTTTCTTGCTCTGTCAGCATAACGCAACGTACTAATAGTTTCATCAAAATTATAATCAGCAGGCGATATGCAAGCTATCATGAGAGTGATGGAATTGCCGCCTAGAGAATGTTGTAACAATCTGGTCAATTTACTATCTCGATAGCATATGTATGAGCCAGCCTTTTGAGATTCGTCACCTAAGGCGGATAAAACATTTCCCAGCGCCAGCAAGCCCCTGTTAATATTGACTCCTTCCCTGAATCGTTCACCGACCGCCTTTGTTTTCTTTGACCTTTCAGAGCCTGCCAGATCAACCAAATGAAACTTGGCACATGTAGCACTGCTTTCGTCAGATCTTTTCTGCTGATGAATACATATAGTTAATATTGCATGACTTCTACTTGACTGGGCGTTCATTGCAGTAGCTCCAGTCGCTCTGCCTAATGATCCGCGATTTAAACACTTAGTAATTTCTTCAGCGGAAATTACCACTTCTTCAGTTAAACTAGGGATCTTTATACCCCTCGTATCTTCTCTGATATCAAGAACAGACTGCTCTTTTGGTTTATTTGCTAACAAATCATATAACGTATCTTGGTAAAGTTCCATAAACGAAACAGTTATTCTATAATCATTTTCTGGCGTATTATTTATTGTTTCAAATATGTGATTAACAGCTCTGGGTATAACGCCCATATTTTCATCACAAGTATATGACGTTCCCATTGAAAATGTTTTTCCTGATCCAGTTTGTCCATAAGCTAAAATCGTTACATTGTAACCCTGAAATAATCGTGGAACCATATGTCTGATTGTTTTATTATAAAATTCTTCTTGAGTGACATCTGAGTCGAAAACATAATTAAAAGTAAAAGATTCTGTTCCTCGAACAACAATCTGAGGTTCATTTGGAACTGTATCGACAATTTTTTGGCAGCCACGATCAATTTCGCTGCCTATTAATGGCCGAATTCTTAAAGCTACTTGAATTGCACTGTCTGCCATCTGTCAAAACATTTGAAAAAAAAAAAATAAATCTATTAGTGCATGCTATTAACATTTTATAGTAGGAGAGATATCAAACTGGATAGGTATTTGAGGCATCGTGAAAATTTGTGGAACACTTCTTTTATAACGTCTGAATACAAAATCAAAGACCTGGCTGAAAGGTGACGGGGCATAACCAATCCTTGAATTTTATTTGCAAAAAAGTCCTTGAGACATTTTGAAATTTTTACGCCTTCAAATTTAGTAGGTATTTAATTAATCAAATAAAAAAATAATGAACCCAATTATTTAAATTTTAAAATCATGGATACGAATTCTTCTCAATAATTCACAACAATTAGACTCTAGTATCGTGCAAAGGGGGTAGATACCGTCTTGTTGTAATTTCTATAATATCCATTTTTCGAAGAAAACGCCAAGAGTATTATCTTCTTAAAATGTCACAAAAAACCCGAATCTGCCGAAAAAACAAATGATTTCCAATTTTTTCACATTTAGGGGCGGTTTACGGGTAAACTATTGTAGATAGCAAATATAAAAATCTACAATTTTTTGTCGAAACTTTTTTTCATATATCTCATAGTTTGTGAGATAATTAGAAAACAAAATTTAAAGGGGCGGTTTCTACCCTAACTGCAAATCGGAGCACACTTTTTCATAGTCAGAATAGTTTCTTGTAACCCCAAGAACGATCACTCAAATTTTTAGCCGTTTGAGATTTTAGGTATTTCACGAAGATTGTTCTTGGACTAATAGGGAAATTAGCATTGGAAAAAAATGAATGGTTCAGAGTTAGCCGTGACATGAAAAACTTGAAATCTTTTTATTCATTTTGACAGATATAATATCCGGTGTATATTAAAACGCAAAAATTTCGACGCAAAAATTTATGTGTCTATAGAAATCTACGCTTTTCGACGAAAAAATCAGGAAAATAGCCAAATATAGAGCTCGAGATTCTCTATTGCATAGGGGGGTCGGCTTTTCTTGCATTTTAGGGGCGTGGTCGGGGCGATTTTTCAAACGGGCCCTCGGCCCCATTTAAAATGCATTGAGCCAAACGCGGATCGTCGTCTAAAATAGTAAAAAAAATCGCACGAGGACGAGGTTTTGGGACGATTTTCGCTCATTTTTCTATTTTTATAGGCCGTTCCGATCACAAAATTCGACCGTACGGTTCGGCCGCCGAAGCCAAAAGTCGAGACCCGCGCAAAGTCCTTATGGGATTTAACCCGGGGACGTGTTTTTGCTTATATCTCGCTCGATTTTGGTCGCACGACCTCGGGAGGCATTTTAAACGAAGCGGAGTAAAAAACTCTACCTGCGAAGTGCAAAAGTTGCACTCGAAACGACTTTTTTGTAGGGATTTATTCGTAAATAAAAATCGGTGTTTCGGCGTTTAGGCGGTGAAGCGGTTGGTTTACTGTACGCATGATAAAGTAAAAAAACACTCACAGTCTAGCTTCAATACGAATTTAACATGCGACGACGAATCCTGTGTTTTAATAAACTTACGTCGCCAACAGTTAATGTGTGTGACAGAGATGAAAAATTTATAGTTTGATTTATTATTAGTCGGAAAATATTTTGACGTTCGAAGTTAATAAACAAAAACAAACGGCAATCTAAAAATGTAGCTGTCACTTTGCACTTTAATAGCATAATTTGGCACTTTTTTCGATTTTGAATTGAATTTTTTTGTCAGTATTATGTAAATTGATAATTATAGAATCTTTTGACGGACGTCCGACGGCGAATTAACCAATTTAAATCGAGAAATATTCAAAACTGAATGTTGACAGAGGGTCGTCGCTTGCGTTGTGAGTATGACAGAGATAGAACATTAATCGGACTTCTATTTTTTTTTTGGTCGACTATTTGACGTTTAAAATTAAAACAATTGTTTTTTGTATCAAAAATACATTTCATAAAATTTGCTGCATTTTGTAACGGGAAATAATACAGGTTAGTTATTAAATCATTCTAAATGTATTATAAATACGTGCTATATATACATATTATGCCTATTAATAAATAAAAAATTATATTTTAAACATTTTTTCTTTGTATAGATATGACAGCTAAAAATTAGGTTATAATATTATTAAGTGTCGTACTGCACACTCAGTCGGGTTTCTGTATTTTAAATCGGGATATCTAATAAAAATATTGTATTTTAGGTAAGTTCGATTTTTACTTTTTAGGTGCCTTTTATAGTACGTGTTATCTCGAAAAGGCCCCCGCGCTTTCAAGCTGGCAATTTGACATACGAATTTAACTAAATATTGTACCTATATTTACTGATAAATTATTAGCAGTTCTGAATCAGCGGTTTGTAAATATAGTCTGTCTTTTTTCAATGTAAGATATAATACTATTGTGTCAAATTTTTTAACGTCAAGTTTTTGTCATTTTTTGTAGATGCAATTTCTAAAATCACTTATCCGGTTTAACTTACATATACAACCCACATAAAATAATTTCAAAGTACATATTATGCTTTTCAAAAAAATACTCAATTACAAGAAAACAGTAACCAAAATAACCAGATCTGGTACCTCACACTTAGAAATAAAAAAAAAAATACGCTGGAAACTCTCACGCGTTAGAAGTGAAACTTCTTAGTTTCAAATATTTGTTGACGATTTTATTATATAGTTAATGTTTATGTGGAATTTGTTACCGTGGCTAGAAAAAATTTAGATTTCGTGGAAGTGGGCATGACGCTTTGACACTGAGAGTAGAAACGTTTCTCTCACTCTTTCCTTTCAACTGTCGGTTGAAGTCGGAAAAGGGGAAACGTTTAACTTTTTGTCAGATTCAAGCCAATTTACCCCCCTAACGCTTATAAAAATAGTTTCACTTCAAAAACGTACATAATACCCAGTGGCGGCGTAAGTAAAATAAAACAACAAAATACTAAAGGTGTTTTGGAACTTAAACCCGAACTTCCACTATCGCGGTGGATGACTACAATAACATAATGAACTAATTCAACATTAATTATAATAAAGCATATACCTATATATACAGTTGCAAATAAGATTTGTTATGAGAATGACGAATTTTTCTCATATAACTTGATTCTACTGGACAAATTAAGATGCGATTTTCACGATTATTATACATAATGGTGAAAATTGCGTCTAAATTCGTCGGTTGGTGTGCATTTCTTTCCTCGCAATTTGCCAGTTTTTTTAAACGAATCATTAAATGAGCATCATCACCCACGGGGTTTTCTAAAAGTCGGCGCCTCTGCACCGACACACTAATAGTTATCTTTTTGCGCTCGACCAGTATCGAAACACATCAATTTTGGAAAACTATTCTAAAAACACATTCAAAAATGTTTCGCGTAAATCTGTTATAGTATTTGAGCAGGCGTGTATCAAAACACACTAACCATTGAAAATAATTACGCCAAAAACACATACAAAAATGTTTTGTTTAAGAAATACGAAAATTGTGAGGGCGAAGACCTGAATTTTGTACTTGAATTAGTTATTACGAGGCTCGAAGAGCCGAGAAATGCTGGTGGAACCGATGCACTATCAAAGCACATCGATTTTGGAAAATTATTCTAAAAACACATTCAAAAATGTTTCGCGTACACCTGTTATGGTAATTTGGCTAAGCGTGCATCAAAACATACCAAGCTTTGAAAACTATGCCAAATCAAATGCAAAAATGTTTTGTGTAAATAAATAATGGTTAGTTTCGCGCGAGCCTGTACCAAAACACATGAATATTTGAAAACTAACCCAAAAGCACGTGTTAAAAAGTTTTGTGTTGGCAAAAAAATTTTTGGCGACAGCCTGTGGCAAAAAAAATTTTGGCGACAGCCTGTGCCAAAAATTGATCTTAGAAGACTGTGTTAAGTCACCTTCAAAAAAGTTTTGAACAGGTACACTAGTTTAATATATTATTTTGCAAAATGAATGTGTATACTACCGAAGAAAAAATTCAAATTGCATATTATTATTGCATGTTAATAATAATTATTGCATGCTCATATTGATTGAATATTGCAACGCTTTACGCAAAAAATTCATGCTTAATTAAACAGATTATAATATGATTATATGATGCAAATTAAAATATACATATTATGTACCTACTAACAAGTTTAAAGGATTTGTTTTACTCCCATTTTCGAGTTTTTTGACAGAGAAAAGTTGATAAAAGTATTTCAAATAATGCTCTACTTACGGTTTACTATTTTCGAGTTTAAAAACTATTTAAAATATAAGTTTTTTTTAAATTGTTTTTTAACCTGACTCTTGTCTAATAAAGTTAAAAACTGATTTTCTAAAAAAGAATACGACGCAAAATGAATCCTAAACCACGAAACGAGCTGACAGGTAAAATCTTAATCAGATGTGACAGAACGCGCTCATCATATGAATGTATAGCGATAAGCAGACAGTAGATGACATAGCTCTATAAAATATGACTTTATAAAAATTGACTAGACGGCGAGGACGTAAAAACATTATTCGGGCACAGGCGAGATTATTGTTGGAATCGCTTCGTTTTAGGGTGTAGTTGAACCCCCTAAGTTTGCTTACAAATTGTTGGTGTGCTTGATTTTATAATTGACAATTAGTGACGAAAATAATGCTTTTTTTCTCTATTTCCTTTAATATCTCCGTTCCTCTTGACTTTTAGTATAGCATATGCATTGAGAAAGTTGTTCCTTATGAAATTTCCTAAAAAATGAGCACTGACAGAGGTCGCTAAGTGCAATTGTTAACTTGCAAATAGCCCCGAAAGTTAAAAAAGCACGTTTTTTTCACTATTTTTGACGTGATAACGTCTTATAAATTGATGAAACACCAGCTGCACGCACGAAAAAGTGTAACGTTTCGCCTGTAACATGTATTATTAAATATGATATTCGAGCGGAATACGTTATCAAGTAAAACTATCGTCCGTAAACCGACTTTACAGACAACCAATTTTTTTTATTAAGAAATGACCGCACATAAATGGCTGAAAATTTTCAAAAATGATGTCTATGTTGACCCAAACATGCATGAATAATTTTAGCGTCATCGGTCGATTACTTCTCGAGTAATTAACTATCACCTTTTTTTTGTTTCCTTAATTGCAAATTGCGCCATTTTTTTCACAAACGGGTTTCGTTGGTCGGACCAAGCCAGAGAAATCACAAATCCATTCAACTTTAGTATCCCGTTGGAATTTTTGGAAAAAATTAATTCTAACCGATTTTATAACGATTGAATATTGGAAAAGTTATATGGTTTTATACGTTTATCTAAAATTGGTATCGCTAAAGAAATCGTTATAAACTCGGTTTGAATTAATTTTTTCACCCAAAATTCCTCGCCGTCTTGCCTAAGAGCCATCATAACGCGTTCTGTAAGGTCGCTATAAAACAGATCTACAGTCAATAAGTTATAGAGCTGTTGTCTATCTTCCTTATATTTGCTGCATAATTCAACTAGAGATGCGCGAATCCGAGATGTTTTTACAATCGAAACAATCGCAATCGTTCATAATAACAATCGAGTCCACAATCGACTCGGAGTTTGATTTTACAATCGAGATGTTCGATTGTTCAAGTCGATTATTTGCCACATAGGTTATAGCAATAGCATCGAATGCGAAAACATATTATAATGATAATATTATAGTCGTGATTCAAACGTATAATATACAGACTGATTTTTAAGTTCATTTATTTTTTTTAACGTGTAGAAATCAAACAGACGAATAACTATTTTTATTCATTTTATTCATTTCCAAGTAGAGTAGGTACTGTAAAGTGTAAAGAAATACATTTGAAGAGCATGCGCCACACGGTTAATTCACAATCGACTACGTCACTACAATGCAGTGAGTCGAGTCAGTGTACATTGTACAATCGACCATGGGACTCGATGACATTTGTTGTGTGACGAACGATTGTATGTGGCTCTTGACACTGCACGACTACGATTCACTCGGTCTCGATGAACTATGAAACAATCGAGTCCAAGTGACAATCATCGAGAATCATCGAGATGTTTGAACAATCGAGACAATCGACTAAAACATCTCGTCATCGCACAACACTAAATTCAACTACCTTCACTCTGATTGAGATGTCAAATCATTGCCAAAATAGGTTAGAGATTTCGGGATTGGAAAAACGCAACAAGGGCAAAGTATAGAAAAATAAAAATTCAGAAGTTTTTTTTATATAATACTCAACGCGATGCCGTGAATTTTCTTTTATTTGGTCCCCATTTCAGCTTCGTAAAAACTGCCCTCGCAATATGACCTCACGTTCGTAATAAGGCCACTACTTCTTACAACTATGCCAAGTTTTAACTTTCAATGTCAAATGTTCTCTGACACAGATATACAGATAGAAATTTCCAGAGTTCTGGTACGAAATACGGAACACTAAAAATATGATAACAACGCTTCCAAACTGATATAGTTTTCATTTCAACGCTGGTTAATTTTAAGTATGTGCGCTATTTTAAAATTACTAATATTTTAACGTTAGTTAATATTATTACATAATTATTTAAGTGATAATCTAAAGATTATTGTAAAACCGCCCCCTTGTAAAAAGATTTTTTTCTTTACATAATATAAATTTCTATTCTATTCTAGTTTTCATTTATAGTAGAATATTAAAATGGAAAACAAACAATTTCTGCTCAAAATTTGTAAAATTATTAAAAAAACATTTTAAAAAACTTACTTTACTTGTGTTCAAAAAACCAACAACAACACTCAAGAATTTAATACAATTGATCACAAAGAACCAAAAACGGAATTTAAAAAGCCAAGAAAGTAGTTACATAACTTAGGACATATTTTTTAAGTTATTCAATATCTGTGTTGCAGGTCACAAGGTAGAATCACGTACGTCGATTTTTATTGTAAAATACGATTTATATTCTAGAGAGAGATTGTGAATTATAGACGCTTAACAGCTGAGTAGGTTTGAAGAGCAACAAAACATAGGCATATAGCCACACAGGTCATTCACGTAATAATGTAGGACATTTTCTCTAATACGGGACACGGGGCTCTAATGCAGGACTGACCCGGAAAATCCGGGACGGTTGGTACCCTAATTATAATACCCCCCAATCTAAACCTTTGTTTCTGTGCGCATTTGCGTATTATAATTAGGCCTATTTTAAAGATAAACACGTTTTAGCATGCGGGTGACGGTTTCGAAACAGTTCGCTGGCTGCTTGGAACGAACCTAGTAGGTTCGTTCCAAGCAGCCTCGAACGGTAATGAAACCGTACACAGTCTTGTCACTGCGCAAGACTAATTTGCGCACTAGCTTTTCTGCACAAGACAGTCTTGCGCAGTAACAAGACTGTGTACGGTTTTGTTACCGTTCACGGCTGCTTGGAACGAACTTACTATAAACGAAATCAGTCAGATATCCCTCCCCCCTCGAGTATTAACTGGAATGAAGCGGCGGACAAATCCCTAAGCGGCCCATAGACGCTCAATATTATTGTGCAATGTGGGTTGCACAATATTTTGACGGCGGCCCCTAGACGGTCAATATTTATTGTACAATATTTTGGTTTGTACAAAAAATTGTACTGTATGGAGGCGATATTGAAGGTTGTGCAATATATTGCTCAATTGTGTACAGCCACATTGTGCAAACAGTCCCCACCAGAATTTCAGTCATCATGTTGTCACGATTACTATAGTCTTTGGACTTCACATCCCACAGAGCCGGAAGACCAGGACACACCTCGATAAATTCAACAATAAATTGTCTTTCAGGTTGGTCATTATTAGAAGGCGACAATTGTTTTAGAAGTGAAATGAACTTACATTAACATTTTCGTCCTTTAACGCTTTTACTTTTGCTTATGTTAATAGAAATAACTAAAACAAAGCCGAGCTTTTTAGCAATTCATAACATGGCAACACCGCAATATTATAGAAGATATATAGAATGTCATCCAGTAATATATTAGTCAGTTTTATGTTAATGCAAGAGACATGAGACTATTAAACGATAAGTTAAATCATACCAATGTGATAGCGAAGTTTTCAAGATAGACGGATAAGGCAGCTTCCAGTACCCTTTTAACAACGCAGAGAGCGTTGTGCACGCTGCGTTCAATTTCGTCACAATAAAAATCGTTAGGGCCGCGCAAAATTATCGACGCCGCCGTACGTGCTTTTGGACTGATAGAAAACAAACATTAATTTAATTGAGATGACAAAAACATAACTGAATAAAAAAAAAAATCGAAAAAAATACCCTTTTATAAGAATAAGCTCATCGTCACAAACGGAATCTTGGACTACTTCAGCTGCTTCACCGACCATATTTGGTTCGAAAGTCTCTTCGCCTAAAATATCAATTTGGTTTTTAATTTATAGTATAATTAAAGGTATTTGTCATTATATATTGATGTCTACTACATCATGCACCAGACGTTTCAAAATATTGGGTAAAAACGCTTCACTTTTTCTTTATTCCTTCTAAATCTGCGAATTGATCAACAAAAATGCAATATTATTTCAGTTAGCAATTATCGAAAAGTTCATAACAAGAGTACAGCTTTATTAGTCTGTTCTTTATCAAATAAACCCGCATTATTGAGAACCTGCCCCTGATTTTGAAGTCCGAGTTGAAAAATACAGTTTTTAATTAATCGAACCTTTCATATTTGTTAGAGAAGTCTGATATGCTGCGCCGGTCGCCTTGGCAATTCGTTTCAAATCAGCTTTCTTGACTCTCCTGGCGGCCATGGCGTTTGCTTCAACAAAATACTTAAGGTAAAGATCGTCTATCCCTCCGGAACATAGGATAACATTCACACCAGTTGCTAATATTTTCTGTATGCGTTCTTTTTTGTTATATCCAATTCACGGGCACGGATAGCTTCCAGCTTTTCTGGATCTGTGATCAAGACCTAATAAGAACAGAGTTTGATTAGAAAGTCAATCGCTATTGTTTAATTTTCCGCAAATCTACATTTAGAGATTTTTTTATTAGAACATCCAATTACTTTTCTTTGACATTACTGTTTCAAGCTGCATTGACTACATAACGAACTACAAATCTCCGGACATACGACCGCCCGAGCAGTCATGTAGTCGAGCAGTTGCAACACATATACTGACTGCTCGTAAGCATGGTTATCTAGACAACGCAAGACAGAATACGGAAACACTTGTCTTTTCAATGTCCCAGGACCTAGGTCATTCTTCTGGTGGAATACTCATCCCCATAGTGATTGTCTTGGCGTCTAATTTTGTTCTTCGATATATCGCACAGTTCATCAAACGACAATATAGACATTCTAAAATAATTGAATTTTTTTTTCTTCATCTCTTCTAAGTTCTATGAACAAATGATAACATTGTTCATGTTCTCTTAAAGCTAAAATTTGATGAACCCAGAATTTTCTTTGTTTTCTATGTAGTCTGCGCCTGAGCAAAAGTAGCAACAGCAGTGCTTCTGCCTCAAAATTCATATTGCAACAGAATTCGAGCGAGCAGCTCGACCGGTTGACAGCGACTATACTGTAGAGTTGGGGAATAAATAACTTCACGAAGAAAAAATCACAGTGACTAGCCGTCCAAAATAATCACTGTGATCTGACAAGAGGTAACTACGTTCTGAAGTAACGTATGTTATTCTATGTCACATCAATCACGACGATCGCTCCAACCGAGTAGCCGACTAACATCGATGTAACGTCCGACCGAGTGTTTGCTCGGTCGGGCGGCATTCGGTGTGACCACAGAACAGTTACTGTTCTGTGGGTGTGACCAACCGTCTAAAATGATCACTCTGATCTGACAAGAGGTAACACGATTCCAAAGTAAAGTATGTTGTTCTGTGTCATCGCAATCTCGACGGTCGCTCCAGCCGAGTAACGTCCGCCTGAGTGTTTGCTCGATCGGGATCGACGTGACAAAGTCACGATGATATTTCACTGTGATTTTTGTGTAACTGGAATAACAATCACTGTGATCACAAAGTAACAACTTTTCCCATGTCCTTTATAGACAGTTATACTTAATTTTACTTCCGGCGATGGTCTGACATACGAAAAATTGGAGATCGAAGTTTCCCCTAGTGCTCATCACAAACGCTCGCATCGAAAAATTTGTAACTCCGCCTCCGTGCACATAGCCCATAGGCGCTTTAGCTTACGCTATTCGCGCCTAAAAACCGAACATAATTCAAATTTTTTGAACTCTCAGATTTGATTTTGAGTAGTCGTGGTAACGTTTTTTTTAAAGTCTGTTTCACATTTTAAAATCATGGATACGAATTCTTTTCAATAATTCCCGACAATTAGACCATAAATTAGACTACAGTATCGTGCAAAGGGGGTAGATACCGTCTTTTTGTAATTTCTATAATATCCATTTTTAGAAGATAACACCGAGAGTATTTTCTTCTTAAAATGTCACAAAAAACCCGAATCTGCCGAGAAAACAAATGATTTCCAATTTTTTCTCATTTAGGGGCGGCTTACGGGTAAACTATTGTAGATAGGTAGGGGTAAGAGGGTGGAGCACTTTTTTGTAGCAAATATAAAAATCTACAATTTTTTGTCGAAACCTTTTTTCATATATCTCATAGTTTGTGAGATAATTAGAAAACAAAATTTAAAGGGGCGGTTTCTACTCTAACTGCAAATCGGAGCACACTTTTTCATAGTCAGAATAGTTTCTTGTAACCCCAAGAACGATCACTATTACTCTTACATTGAGTTTATTTCTAAAAAATAAACATAATTAACTGAATTTACTGACAATTTATGAAGTTCTTCCATTTTTAACAGTGCGCATTGTCCATTCTAGACAAAATTGCTTTTTGAAGAAAAAAAATTGCTTACAAGCTAAATTTAGCAAGGTTTTCAAATTTCTGGAAACTTATTTATTGTTTTTTCTGTAATATTAATAATACGTAATTTTCTAAACCATTATTTTTTTACTTGCGCCGTAACTCAAGCACTTGCAGTTTAATAAGCTTACTGATGGCATTGTCGACACGCGTGGTCGGTTGTTGAACGTCTAGAATTTATAATTGTTAATATATTGTCTATAAAAGAAACTGCCAGTAATTTACTAGTTAGAAATATTTATTTATTTTAATGGCATTTAAATTATTAGTACATTTTTACATAATATCAAAAAAAATTCAGTCTTAAAAAATCTTGACCGCACAAAAGAGGAACAATAAGGCTCTCTGCACACGGGTCAGCTGTTTCACAATCCGAGTTTCTAGACGCGTCTATCGTGCAATCGATTGAGGTTCTTTTCAATCCATACGAGCGCGACTGAATCTGAATTGGCAAAGACGATTGCTCCTGCCTTACAGAAGAAAAATTTCGCAATGACACGCAACCGAAATTACCTCTCGACCTGCAAACACCGTCGCGTCACCGTCGCACGCGACCGGTTTGAAATCAATTTTAAATCGGTCACGTTCGTCCACCTATGCGACGAAAGGTTACGGAACGACAGGCATCTCGAACCGGTTCGAAACTCAAACTGCAAAACTGTCGAGCCCTGTGCGCGGGGCCTAATGCTTGGTACTTTCAAAAAACAACAGTACAGAATTTACAAAATAAATTATTGTATAAATAATCGGACTTATATTAAAATTTGAACAGCTATCTACCAATTACATACACGCTACTGAAATGTTAAAGCCTATTTCTTATTATTATTGGTTTAGAACCCAAAGTGACTTGACTGTTAAAATTTTAATAAAACGTCCCACTACTTAACCGATCAGTTAATAGAGCTGATTTTAAAACAAATGACAAGCTGTACAACTGAATTTATACCAATTAAATTAACATATTTCGCATTTCTGTAAATGTACAGCATTTTGTTCATTGTAAACAAAATAAAAAAACACAAAGTTTAAAATTATTATTAGATACTTTACCTAACGGGTAAATTTTGTTTCAATAAATTACGAACTGAAAAAAAAATTAAGAAAAGTAATGAAACTACGGAAAAATAACCGTCAATAACTCAACATATTGATTTAATTGAAAAGATGATCAATTGACAAAATACTTTAGTTTCCTCTTCGTTTCAACCTGTTCTGTGGTGATCATCAAACACATGCTTTGAATATATTACAAGTACTCGTTTTGTGTTTTTTTAAATGCTTAGAACACAGTACATATTATAATTTTATAAATATTTAAATGATCAGCCTCAATCGGCAGAGATTCTTTGCTAAGAGCCATTACGCACTGTCGACTGGTCGCCGGCGACTCGGTCGCTCGGCGACCAAAACATAGGCAACTAGGCCCAGGAGACCAAGCCGAGCGACAGTATTCCAATCCAAGTACATTCGTGCAGAATGGACGTCGAAGAAGCTGCTATAGTAGCGCTACTAATAATGAAGAGACAGTTGCTTGCAGTGTGAATGATTCCATTTGAAGCCGTGCTCCTATTGGTCGCCGACGACCGGCAGTCGCTTTGCGCGTCGCCACTACGCGCCGAGTCGCCTGGGCGACCGACGACCAAGTGCGTAATGGCTCTAAATGTTTTATCGACACATGTTTGTAGGGTAAATAACCTTAAAAAGCTTAATTAAATTAAAGTTTAATTCTATTATGTGCTATGAAAAAAATCGTGAAAATGGTTATTCCACGTTTTGAATTATCACAAGATAATGAATTTATAATGGTAAAAATTCACGCTCCAGATTGTGAATTAAATGAATACCAAATTCAAGTCGACAAAAATGTGTTTCTTTTTTATTGTAAACCTTTTCATTTGCGGTAAGTAAAAATAAATATTTGATTTTATGATAATTGCTCATTTCATGTAAATAGTAACGGTTTCTAATAATGCTTATTTATTAATTCAGATTGCATTTACCAAGAAACATAATTGATAGTGATAAAAATAATGGCGATTTTTTAACGGATAGCCAAGAATTTATTTTTAAAATTTTAAAAGAAAACAAAGGTGAAGTCTTTGAAGATTTAGATATGATTACAAAACTACTCACCCCTTCAACAAATGAAAAGTTTAAAGTTAAACCAGAGACTGAAGTGATAGCCTCCGAAATTCAATCTTTGCAATTAACAGACTCTGATCAAAACACATGGGCAGAGTACACAATTACTTGCTAATATCAGCTATGGTTTTGCTAACAGAATAACTAATTAACTTGATACAGTACAGGTAATATTAAAGCTATTTTTTAAATTGAATTACCTATGTATTTATGTAATTTGATAATTACTAAAAACATATTTAATTGTAGTATTATTTGAGTGCAATATTCGATGATTCAGGAATATTCAAAATGCGCGTGGAAGACCGAGATGTTTTGCGTTTAAAAAACGAAAATTTACAATTTGATCCTTATCATTATTTACGTGATCTGTATGAAACAGAATGGACCGCACCAATTATAAATTTCGAGTCTGAATGGGACGTTATGTTACAAAATAAGGATCAGGATAATTCTCTTCCATTATTTTCGTTGCTGCCATTTTAAGGTTATGTGTAGATGCTTACACATCTTTTGAGCGGACTGAATATTCAGTAAATTTAACTGAAAGAGGGAAACACTTCCCTCTTTCAGATAAATTTAGTAGTGAAGAAATAGACATAATGAAAGACCTTCCAACCAGAGAATATCTACTCAATAAATCAGAACAGCTGAACTCAATTGTTTTGGGTCTGATAGATATCCTTTATGCATTCTGTTTTGAAAAACGTACATCTGACTTTCTGTTCGGGGATGCCCAACCAGTATCGGGTGTAGCAAGTCGGGTAATTAATAAAATCAGTTCTACTCTTCTTATATGGAGAGCCGAAGGCTCGACTAGTGTCGTTTACAACCGAGCGGTTCTCTAGCTTCTTGTAAAAAACATTTTTGTTAATAAATACACCCTTAGTACAGTCAAAGAATACTTTTGGAGGAGAAAATTTTTTGTAATGGATGACAATTTGGATTTAGGTAGTAAATAATATGTGTTATGCAATGAAAAGACTTTGCCCTAAGATTTTCATGCATAAACTTGATTAATTTGGGAAAAAAAATTTTTTAAGGGTAATTCTATATAAAATTTAATACAATAACGAAAAACTTTTCAGATAAAAGTTGTAGATTAAAATTTTGTCTACAAATTTGAAAATTTTTTTCATACCTCTATTCTATCAAAAGTTATAGCTAATTTTCGAAAATTATGTTTTGGAAATGTACGCATGCGCAACAAGCTTCTCATTTGAATTGATTTAATTGCAAGCTAATTAATTTATCATTTAAAAATAATAATAATAGACTTTTAAATAAAAAAAATAAAACAAATTGTTTTGAATGTCCTTCTCAAAGACAATTCAGGTTGAAAATACTTCTGAATATTTATTATCATATAGGCATTACGTTTTTGATATAACATTTACACAATTTGAATAATTGTCAATTTTTGGACATCATTACAAAAAGTAAGTATAATACAGGATGAGTTTTAAGTTGATGCTTTATTTTTGACAGCGTGTAAAAATCAAATAGACGAGCAAATATTTCAAATAGTTTTTTTATCAAAACTCAAAAATAAGAGAGAAACAGCCTTTCGAAGTTTAAATAAATTTTATTAAATTTTCTTTAATTTTGAGGTCGGTCCTGGGGTTATATTATGTCACTATGGAAATAAGTTGTTATTATCAAGTATGTTGGTGCTTATTTGAAACTGACATGTGTAATAATAACATATTTCCATAGTGACATAATATAACCCCAGGACCGACCTCAAAATTAAAGAAAATTTAATAAAATTTATTTAAACTTCGAAAGGCTGTTTCCCTCTTATTTTTGAGTTTTGATAAAAAAACTATTTGAAATATTTGCTCGTCTATTTGATTTTTACACGCTGTACAAAATAAAGCATCAACTTAAAACTCACCCTGTATAATAAAGTGTACAGATTTCTTTTTAGAAAGAAAATTGAACGTTGAGCATTTACCAATACATAAATTAGGGTCTGCGCTAGCGATCACGCATACTGAGCATGCTATTAATTCTACCTGTTTTTTATAATACGCCGGTGAAAGTAATAAAAAGCAGACGCTCAAAACTAGTACGCGTAGCTTCTGTATCCCGGCTTGTGTGCGTATAAGAGCGTGTTACTATGGCAAAGATTATTTTTCTTCTGAATTATTTACATTATTTACATTTACGTTTTCTACGCGCCATTTTAATACGAAAATTTAATACAGATGAATATATATATATAGCTATACCTTTTCCGATTCGTTAATTAATTCTATAGATAAAGTTATAAGTTACAACTTTTGTCTGAATATTATTTCTTTTTTATATTTATTTGAAAGTTATATGGGAAAAACGGGTTTTATATCTTTATATAAGAATTTTCCGATTTTCCGCGCGAAAATTTAAGGGCAAAGTTTTCTCAGTTTATTCTACATACCTTTAAGTACCTAAATCCAAATTTGCATCCATTATAAAATTTTTTCTACGTTTCAACAATAATTTGTGTTCGTTGACTGTACTACTTGGAATTGATCTAGCATAATAAAAAAAGTTAAATAACCAAATTACTTTTTGGCATTTGGTTGTTCTTCTTCACTTGACGTCTCACTCTTGTTCTCTTCGCCATCGGAACTATCATCACTGTCCTGTTTATTTTGACCGTTGATAGTCCTCTTTAACTCATCCTCGATTTCTATTAAATTCAAGCCCAAATCTTTTTTTGTTGTTTTTATCTAAAACAGACTTATAAAGTAAACGTCTAATATTTATTTAAGTTTAAAAATAACAGTAAACAATTACTCACATTTTCGATTGTTTCAATTAGTTGTTGTATATCACATGATTTCAATGTTTGTACGTATATACAATAATCTTTTATATAAAGTTCGTTTAATATATATCTCGGGGCGGAATTATCTTGATTAGGTATTGAATAACGTAAAAATTTCCAACAAACACTGAATAATAAAGACTTTTCCTAACTTTAGTAACGTCAATAAACCTTGTAAAACTTTTTGTGACAATTGGAAGTTTCTGTGAGGTGGAAATAGTAACGAACGTCTGAAGCATGAAATTATCACGTCTTCCATTTTGTGAAACTCTGTAAAAATAACAGTTCAGAATGAAGCGTCGGATATGAATCCATGACCTTGATGGTAGAAGAATTAACGCGCGCGTACATGTGCGACAGAGATGCACATACACAGTTTTCATATGTACAGTACAACAATCTGTATTTGTATGTATGTAGCCAATTAAAAATACCTACATTTTTAAAACATGTCAACTGATATAAAATACAATTAAACACGGATCTGGATTATTATTTCTTTTGCGGATCATCCGCGGATGATGATGATGCACGAACGTTGATAAATGCGCGGTTTTTTTAAAAGTACACGTAATTTTTCTACCACTCAGTAATATTAATCAAATACTTACAGTGAAACACGATAGAGTAGAACTGATTTTATTAATTACCCGACTTGCTACACCCGATACTGGTTGGGCATCCCCGAACAGAAAGTCAGATGTACGTTTTTCAAAACAGAATGCATAAAGGATATCTATCAGACCCAAAACAATTGAGTTCAGCTGTTCTGATTTATTGAGTAGATATTCTCTGGTTGGAAGGTCTTTCATTATGTCTATTTCTTCACTAGTAAAATTATCTGAAAGAGGGAAAAACACTGAATATTCAGTCCGCTCAAAAGATGTGTAAAGCGCCCTGTAAACGATCAAATTTGTTTGTCAAACTTTACGTTTTCATCAAACAATAGTTTAAACTTTAAACGACCAAACCAAAAGATCAAACAAGTTTGTCAAATTTGCCCGTAGTTTCCGTTTTCTCTTTGTCGTGACGTGAAGATTGCAAGGCGACGACTGAGATCTTGTTTGACAAACACCGCCGCTCACCCTCAAATTTGTTTGTCAAACACGCCGTCAATCCAGATTTCCATCAAACGCGTCAAACACGAGGTTGTTTGAACAAACGCGTCAAACAAAGCTGCACATTATCAAATGGTTTGACAAACACGTAAAATTTGACAAACAATTTGATCGTTTACAGGGCGCTTAAGCATTCAAATTTGAATATGACGACAGCTACACATAACCTTAAAATGGCAGCAACGAAAATAATGGAAGAGAATTACCCTGATCCTTATTTTGTAACATAACGTCCTATTCAGACTTGAAATTTATAATTGTTGCGGTCCATTCTGTTTCATACAGATCACGTAAATAATGATAAGGATAAAATTGTAAATTTTCGTTTCTTAAACGCAAAACATCTCGATCTTCCACGTGCATTTTGAATATTCCTGAATCATCGAATATTGCACTCAAATCATACTACAATTAAATATGTTTTTAGTAATTATCAAATTACATAAATACATAGGTAATTCAATTTAAAAAATAGCTTTAATATTACCTGTACTGTATCAAGTTAATTAGTTATTCTGTTAGCAAAACCATAGCTGATATTAGCAAGTAATTGTGTACTCTGCCCATGTGTTTTGATCAGAGTCTGTTAATTGCAAAGATTGAATTTCGGAGGCTATCACTTCAGTCTCTGGTTTAACTTTAAACTTTTCATTTGTTGAAGGGGTGAGTAGTTTTGTAATCATATCTAAATCTTCAAAGACTTCACCTTTGTTTTCTTTTAAAATTTTAAAAATAAATTCTTGGCTATCCGTTAAAAAATCGCCATTATTTTTATCACTATCAATTATGTTTCTTGGTAAATGCAATCTGAATTAATAAATAAGCATTATTAGAAACCGTTACTATTTACATGAAATGAGCAATTATCATAAAATCAAATATTTATTTTTACTTACCGCAAATGAAAAGGTTTACAATAAAAAAGAAACACATTTTTGTCGACTTGAATTTGGTATTCATTTAATTCACAATCTGGAGCGTGAATTTTTACCATTATAAATTCATTATCTTGTGATAATTCAAAACGTGGAATAACCATTTTCACGATTTTTTTCATAGCACATAAAAGAATTAAACTTTAATTTAATTCAGCTTTTTAAGGTTATTTACCCTACAAACATGTGTCGATAAAACGTTCAAAGAATTTCTGGCGATTGAGGCTGATCATTTAAATATTTATAAAATTATAATATTTACTGTCTCAAATTTCCACGTGTTCTAAGCATTTAAAAAACACAAAACGAGTACTTGTAATATATTCAAAGCATGTGTTTGATGATCACCACAGAAGAGGTTGAAAGGAAGAGGAAACTAAAGTATTTTGTCCAAATATTGTCAAACATGATTCATCACAATACGCAGGCGCGCAGGTTTTCAGAAATGGATGTGTTTGGCCGAAGTAAGTACTTACTAAATTTAGTATGTCACTTACTATACTTACAAAATTTTCGGCCAGAACACAAAATAAGTGCTAACGCAGTAAGCATGGCTTAATATAAGACGCCATTTTGCTTATAAACAAAACAGACTAGTGATGGGAATATCTCGAAATAAAATACAGAATCATTCGATTATTAAAATATCTCGAGATATCTCGAGAGGTTATTAAAAATCACTCGAATGATTTTTGGTAAGTATATACTAAGTAGTAACATCTTTTATCTGCCTCTGTTCTATGAAGCACTGCATCCAGGCTACTCTATTGTATTAGCTATTAAAGTCTAAAGAATCGAAACCTCTAAGTCGAGATGAATGCAAACTTCATTCAGAATGTGTTTATACTGCGAATGAATTCAATCGAACCTCGATGCCTCGAACTAATATTTTAGGTCGAATGAAGTTTCATTTTGTATATTTTGTCTTCACTGCTCACGGCTAGCTTGCGGTAACCAGTAACATCGTTCGAGAACGTCCTAAACCACTCGAAATATACCTTTCGAGATATACAATGAGTGAATTCTGTCCGCGAGAGAATTTTGTCCAATCTCTCAATTGGTTTTATTGCAGTGTTTGGCGTAATGCGTTTACGACTACCAGAAATAGATGTACACACTACACAGTACCACACTACATTTTATAGTTTATACTTTTATAGTTTATTAATTATTTAGTAAAAATAAAAATATAGTACCTATAAATTGAAAGATTCCTATTGAAATGGAATAATTTGTTTTATATAATATATATTATTATGTATTTCTTCCAGTTAATTATTTTTGCTAATGAAATAAAAGTTTTGTGTTTTAATGTGTGCTGTAATATATTAGTATTAAGGTGGGTAAGTAGTAACTACCTATAGTAAACTAAATACTACGAGAATATTTGTTATACTCATTATAATGAAACATCTCGAAGGTAACATTTCGAATGAATCATTCGATTATCAAAATCATTCGAGTAGCAACCTTTCGATTATTAAAATCATTCGATTATTCCCATCACTAAAACAGACAGGAACAAAATTGTCATTTATCCATTTGCAACTATTTACATGAATTAAATTATATTGATAAATTTAGTACTGTCTGGTACTGTCAAATATATTCTGTCTATGAGGTTATGTACGGGATATAACGTAAACCAGTGTTTTGAGTTATGTCAAGCCAGTAAGTCTGTTCTGGCCGAAAAGCGCTATAGTCAGCTTGTAAGATTTTAATTTTTTTATGCTAACTGGCTTACTAAGTTTAGTAAGTACTTACTTCGGCCAAACACGCCCAATGTCAACATCGCACCGGAAATTAGTGTATAGAGACGCTTGTGTGCTATACTTAATTTTACTTCCGGCGATGGTCTGAAAAGCTGAGCGCGCCTGCGTAGTAGAGTGTCAAGACTGTCATATGTAGGTTCGTTCGTCATTTGTAGGTTCGTTCCAAGCAGCCGCGAATGGTAATAAAACATTTAAATTGTGTCATCAGCTTGCCGGCTAGATTGCTCATGTTTCAAAATCGGTTACCTGTCGCGAATTTATTGAATTCGCGGTAGAGGATTGTATATTATTCTGATATTATGTAAAATATTAAAACAGTGTGGACAATAATTTTGTGGACGTTTATTTTTTGTAATCCGCAAATTGCAATATAGAAAGCATATAAATAGTCCGTAAGCCGCTTATTGAGTACCACTGGCTTAAAGAACAGGTTTTCAGAGCTACCAACATGTTCTAATCACAGCAATCAAATAATTTTGACATTTCGCACGTATTTCATATTTTTCCTAATTTTTTTTAAACCAATTGTGTATTGTTGTAAGTAATAAGTAGAGACTTATTCTAAATATGAAAAAGTAATAAAATATGCCGACAAGCGAGATTTACACGATTTGTGTAAGAACATTTAATATACGTTACAATTGTTTACTCCGAAAATTATAGACCAAAATACAAGTGTTTAATGGCCATTTGCACCGCTAGAACTTAAAAGTAGGTCTTACGTAAGTAGAACTTAACATTAAGAACAAGATTCTGTTGCACCGTTCATTTTTAAGTTCAACTTACGTAGGATATGGATACGCAGAGTTTTCTAGTTGAATCGTAATATTTTTATTGTTGTTGTGTTGTACAGTAGTAGATAGCGTGCCTAGCTCTCACCCAAGAGGCCTAGGTTCGATTTCCGGTACCGGAATAATTTTACTTTTTATTTTTTTTTTTTACTTTACGCAGTTCTATTCAAACAACTTACTATTTAATTCGCATACCCGTTTATCGTTCACCCCGGAATTATTTTTTTAAAAACTCCCCCTTTGCTCCATCCCGTTTCACTGCGAGACAATTCGCATACCCCTTTATCGTTTACCCCGGAATTACAATTCGCATCCCGTTTATTGTTCACCCGGAATTTTTTACCCTTAATTTTATTCAAGTAGGTATATAAAATAAGACAGGTGTATTCTAAAAAATGTATTCATATACATTCAGTTTAATGTCGCCAGTTTAGACTATTTTTTAAAAATTATTTTAACTCCAAAACCGCATTAGATACAGACCTCCGGTTGCGCTCATTGAATTCAACGTGTCGTTTTCTATCAGTACACCGAGTTTTGAATGCATCCGATGCGTATTCCAGACTTTCCAGGAAACCACTTCGAACGGGTCTATCTTCGAAACGGTAAGTGATACGAAGCAACGGAGGGGCTCGGTGACTTCAGCGTGTCATTTTACATAAGCCTACCGAATTTGAATCGGAGACATTGTCCAAAATTGTCTTAAAAAAATCACAAAAAAACTAAGGCTATACTATGGGAAAAATCGCGTTTTAACATGTATCATGTTTTAGCCCTGGGGTACTAAATTTTTTTGAGCGTCAATTTTTTTTGAGCGTCAATTTTGCGCGTCAATTTTTTTTGAGCGTCAATTTTGCGCGTCAATTTTTATTAACCATGATTTCATTTTTTGCGCGTCAATTTTGTGAGTCAATTTTGCGAGTCAATTTTGCGAGTCAATTTTGCGCGTCAATTTTGCGAGTCAATTTTGCGCGTCAATTTTGCGCGTCAATTTTTTCCGCGCAACACAATATCGAGGAGAAAACATGATACATGGTTGAAATTTTTGGTTCTAGAACAGAAATTTTATTTTAACATGTATCATGTTTTAGCCCTGGGGTACTAAATTTTTAGTCGATTTTCTACATTTTCCAATAACTCGCTTTTCTGATCTAGACGGCTTATACTAACACTAAATGACACTCCGGATAAAAAAATAAGCTCAACTTTTGGTTCGGTGGGCATTTAAAGTGTTTTTAAACACCGAAGCGACGTTCGAACGCCTCTATCTCCGAAACGGTTTTCTATCAGTAGACCGAATTAGCATATTTGTATATTAAACATACTATTGTCTAAGCCCTATGGTGTATATGTTGTATTTTTATGATTTTATTTGTGATTGGTTTTTGAATTAAATATTTTATTGTTCACTATGCAAAAAGTACTTTATTTCTATTTTAAAATTTTAAATAAAAATGTACATTAATTTATAAATTATTATCTAATGTCACATTTCTGTTATAATATCCAGCAGTATACTTTATTGTGTATCAAAATTTGTGAAGAAGCTTTTCATAAAAGTACATACAAAAAAAAAATATAAATAACAACATTATCATCATTAACAATTCACGTTTAAAACTAGGCATAACATAATTTGTTTGATATAATATAACAAATAAAACAAAAAAGTTACTTATTATTAATAAACTATGGAACTATATCACAGATTAATTCCCACAAGACCTATTTTGAAATGAGTCCATAAACTCGAGAAATGGTTGCAAAAAATGGCATCGCAATGTATAAATATTCAGTACAGAAAGTTCTTCTAAACGCCGGAACACAAATTTTCTCAAAAAATCGGTTGTGCTCTTTTTGAGAGATCAGTGTAGAAAAATAAAACTATAAAAAACGGCACAATTAATTTTTAAAATGTTTGTTGATTAGTTGAATTTGTTTCATAGAAAGAAAAATATGCCCGTGGCAGGCCTACGTTTGGACGGACACCAAATAGATTTCACGGAACACCAGAAAGAACCTTTTGTGCCTGACATCAATTGATATTTATAATGTTTCATTTTTTAATAAAAAATATGAAAATCCGATTTACACTTTATCAGCTCTCTTGGGGCTCGTAATAGGGGAACAACGGCGACACTATAATATGAACAACGGCATTTATACACGTTCGGCCATTTTCAAGTCGAGCTTTTTTCTCATTGACGGAATACAATTTCTTACGATTATTACGTTATCGATAGCGATTTCATTAAAAAACAGGCAGCAGGCTTGGCACATCGACCGAGTCGTGCATCCCCCAAAATGTCTCCAGGAAACGTTCGGCTGATATCGTGATAATTCGACTCGACTCTGCCAAATACTGAAGTTCGTACGCCTTTGAGGTAGATGAACTAAAAAACAAAAAAAAACATTTATTAGTCAGCAATCGGGTCTGGGATACACCCGGTTATTCGTATATGTCGCACTGTCGCTATTTCCAATAGCTTTCGTTGTGTTCTCAGACCTGCCGTACGCGGTTAGACGTCGAACGACGCGCAAGAACCGTTCGAGCAGTCGCTGTCGAATGCTCGCTCAAATCCCGTTTCAATATGGATTTTGAAGAAGAAGCACTGCTCGGACGTGGACAACGCAGAAAACAGAGACACTTCCGGGTTCAATTAAAAATAGAACCCGCGACACCGAAACCGTTCCCATGCTGTTTTCTGATCGGTTCTTGATCAGAGCCGGCCGAGAAACGAGCACGAAAAACAGCCCCTGTTCTAATTTCGAAATCCAGCTTGTAACCACCTCAGTCAGTACAAGTCCCAGCAGTGATTTCAGCGGAAAAACCAAGCCTCGTGTGCAGCGACCATTAAACTAATAACCGATACTAGGTCAGTGTCCAACATATCTATTTCGAAATGCTCATATGTTTAAAAACACTCACTTTATAAATTTCGCTGTCGTTTAATCCGAATCGCTATTGTCGCTGCAAATTCTTCGCCTTTTCGCAACGAACCTGGGACCTTTAGGCCTTTTCTTCTTCTTGCCGCCCGTCGACGTGCTCGGGTCGCCAAAACCGTATTTTGCCTTCAAACGTTCCCGAATCAATAGACCTTTGATGATACGTCTCCAGTTGTCGTAAACGCGTTTTTCAATTTTCTCTCGCGCGCGTTTTTCAGCCTCTTCTTGTTCCTACCAAAAAAACAAATGTTTCGGTTATTGAAGTGAAACAGACGAACGACACCGGAGAACCGATTGGCGGACGGAGGAGGAAATTCGATCGACGCGGCCCTCTCTGTTTACTGTTTGCAATTAATGTTGACCAGTGAAGTTATACTCAAGATGCGTCGGAATTAAACGAACCGATTTTTTTTTATTTTAAAAAATACACCTTACCTGTTCCCAAGCTGCTATAAGAGTCTCTTCGTATTCCCCTTGCAAACGACGAAACCGTCGAAAGTAGGATGACTTCCGCCCGAATGAAAATCCCATCCGACAACGGCCGGAGAACAGTCGATGTTGAGTTTCCTTGCCACTTTATCAAGTCCGGGAACTGAAACAAGCACGCCGATATTTAATCACTCTTCTCAGACGACTTTTTGACGTGATAACGTCTTATAAATTGATGAAACACCGGCTGCATGCACGAAAAAGTGTAACGTTCCGAAAAGTGTAGCGTTCCGCCTGACCCTGTGCGTGCAAGCGAGAGAGCAGTATAAGCGATAGAGAGTCGGTAAAAATATAGTTTGAGAGCTACTAAAATTTAGGTTATGTATTATTATTTATTATAAATATGATATTCGAGCGGAATACGTTATCACGTAAAACTATCGTCCGTAAACCAACTTTACAGACAACCAATTTTTTAGCTACTTTATAAAAACAACTGTTCATCGGCTAATTTTTATACGAGAGACTGAAATAAAATTGAATTGCGATTCGCGACGCATTCTGTAAATATTTCGTCGAAAAGGACTACTCACGTTGCAGGTGGACCGTTCCGATCGGCAGCATGGTCGGTTTGAACAAGTCGACGTTCCCGTAACAATTCCTCGGCACGATTCCGTTCTCAGCGACGGGTGGCTTGTAGTCTTCGACTTGCCACACGCCGAACACGTCGAGCGGCAGGTCGGTTATCATAGTACCGGTGGCCCGATCGTACTTCGGTCTCGCTTTGACTATTTTGTACGGCTTCTCGCCAATCTTGACGCACTTGGCTTGCTTGATCCACGTCTCGAGCGAATGCAAAGTGTACAGTGTACACGCACTCCCGGGCGTAGACGGGCTCGTTTCGGATAAAACCCAGCGTCGCGGCGTCCGGCGGATAAATCGCTTGGAACTTTAACAGGTGACGCTTCAACGCATACAAAGGGTGATCCTTATATCTGAAAAGACAACGCACTCAAATTAAAAAGCATACGATTTTTGTTTTAATCATAGCGAACAACAATCATCAGTGATTCACTGATTCTAAGCTTTCAGATCGAGAACATTTAAAGTCGTTGCTCGTGTAACCGCCGTCCTAGTCAGAAATTGAAAATACGAAATAAGGAAACAAAAAAAAAAAAACAGTTGTGTTCCTTACGTTATTTTGACAGTTCATTGGACCTGACACTACAGTGCTGCCATCTCACGTAGACCGTTTCATAAAACCCTCATTACAACGTACCGCACAGAAATTATCAGCTCTATGGTATATTTTCTGATTTATAATATAATTTCTTCAAGTTGAATCATATTTAAGAAAACAATTGAATTGAAAAAGCGAACAAAAGTTATAACGGTTATCTCTGGTAACAAACAGATTTTTTTTATTGTCATAGTTTAATTTAGTGTAATCCAAATAATTAATCAACAAAAAGTATTTCAGTAAGATTTTAAAATCACTGTCTAAACATGAGTCTTATTGAATTAATAAAATCTATGAAGATAACACAGGATTTGGAAAATATACGAAGATTTTTTAAACGTAAAAATATTAAAAAACAAGTTGTAAATGAAGAATTTTTCCAATATGTCTTAAGCATTATTGTTAACAGAACTGAAGTAAGCACTTGATTTCTTGAACTTTAGATTTATAAAAAAGAAGAAAAAATGCTGACAATTTTCAATGTAAAATTAGTTTCAGACACCAGAAGACATTAAATTGCGAATTGAAGCAGTAGTGGAAATATTTAAATATTTCAAAACCAATTTGACAATATATGATTGGCTGGAATACAAAAATAGTATAGGAGAAATGGTTTTAGAAGTCTTTAATGCACTTCACATATTAATAGCTTTTGATGAAGAGGTTTATTATACATTCGAATGTCATGTTATTAATGAAATAATTCTGGTAAGTAATATTGATCAGTCGATTAAAAACAGTTTCAAAAACTGAAGTCCTGGTCCCTAATTGTCGAGTTTCCTCGACATTTACTATATTAATATGTTATAATTTTAGTCAGTTTCATAAAAATTAAAAATGTTTATATCTAGTAGTCACAGATTAATTAACACTAGGTACCACTATTACATAAAACAGTCAAGCGAATTCTTTTGATACGTTGTAACTTTGTAAATTAGAAAACATGTTTTGAGAATTATTGTATGTTTGTCTGTGTACCACTATCAATCGATGGGACAGTACCGATTTTGATAAAACGTAGCACGTTATATTTTACTCGTAGAAATATACTTAAAATTGTACTTTTTATTCGTCTTAAAATAAAGTTTTTGTCAAAACAGACATGCTTCAAAGCATTTAATTCTGCATCTGATTTGTAGCATTGATTTTCTTTTAATAGAAAGCAACGTAAATACTCTTCATCCAGTTTGTTATTGAAGCGTTAAATTAATTAGCCCCACTGCAGTAAAAACTCAAAACATTATGACTCTATTTATATTATACGAAAAATTATTTTCAGAAACTTTGCTATTTAGAAGATGACGTAATAAATACATTTCTTGATTATAATATTTTGGGTAAAATAATTGAAATTATCGTTAACTCTGAATTAAATATTAACTTCCGAAAAATGTTAATGATAAAATTAATTGCTGTGTTATTGGGCAAAATAAGTCAGACACGTCGAGAAGATTTCTACAAAGAGAATCCTATACTTATGTAAGTTTTGTTCTCTGTTTTTTTAATAATAAAATCAATTGCTAAATAGTTGAGTATAACGTCTAGTCAAAATTGCAGGAATATCGACATTTCCAATAGACGCTGATGACCTCAGCTGTTGAGCGTCTATAATTTACAATCTCTCTCTCTCTCTCTCTCTCTCTCGACATTTCCATGGCGCGTCTATTGCTACTCCCGTAACTGGTGAATGTATCAGTTTAATTTTCAGCTTCACATTAAAAATCATAATAAATTAAAAATGCGAATTGGTACTCGTGTGCCGAGAGCCTACTGTCATCTTTTCTAAATATCTTATAGGTACACAAACTTTTTCTAGGTAAGTTAGCATTGGGGTAAACAAATTTTTATTCATCCGGATAATGGAATACTAACGTTCGACATCACTTCCAATTTTTTTTGGATTATTTGCTTATGTCATCGACTACTTAATTAAAATGATGTCAGACTGTCGGTCTCATCGAGTATTTTCATACCATCATGGAGTACCCTGTTTGTCTGCCCCCATGCTAACTCACACGGCCGAATGTATTCGATAAATAGGAAATCTCACGGTCGACTCTAGAACTTTGGTGTTTCCGACCCCCGAGTGAGAGAGGTTAAATCATCCAAATTAGTCGTTGTTTCTTTTCCCGAGAGGAATACGAGCAATTACCGGTCAGCCTGTATGTGTTGCAACAATAATTTACAATATCATCTATGTAAGATTTCAATGATTTTATTTTAGAAATAAAATGGTGAAACTATTACTGTATACTGGCGATTTTGATTACCAAAGTGTGTTATTAGAATTATTATTCCGTTTGAATCCATCACATAATACTGAGAATAATTTAAACCGATGGATTACACTTCCTAAACTAGATGAATTTAAAAACGATTACTTACAATTTAATTTACAAGATTATGACATTTCATCAAGAAACTTACTAAATAAATTAAATGAAGCTATGGGTTCGGTATTTTCTATTGTTTGTGAACACGGATCTCTGGGAAGATTTAGTTTATGTAAATCAACAGTATGTATTTTATTATCTTTTTGTTTTGTACTTTAGTTTACCAGTGCATAATAAAAAATATTTTTATAGAATACTGTGGACAAATTTTGGGTCGATTTTAATATGGAAACAAAGTCTATATCTATGATTTGTGATGAGGCACCATTTAATATATTATCGGAGACACCGAGTATCGACAGTGCTTCACAGTTGTGGATTACGATCACCGTTACACCTAAAAACATGGCCAAAATTATAATCCAATGGTAAGTCCTTTTTTATGAGACAACTAATAATCGTTCTACAAAATGACGAATGTTTACTGAATAAAATCTTATTAAAAAATCTATGGCCAAAAGGCGGTCCCACTTTTGACGTGAATGCGTCATCAAACAGCTCCGGGGGACATGCACGAAAAATCGAGCGTGACGAAGATGGGTGGTAATGTTACGTCTTATAATTTCCAAACTAAGAGCAACTTCCGAACTATAAATATAACGTCGATTAAACAGAGAACGTTTGTACCTGATATTTCCTTCGGACCGAGTCCGCAACCGCAGAGAGCGCGGGTGAGAGGTCCGCTATATTATGATACAATTCCTACGGTGCCCGGCGGGCTTCAGATTGTCTGCCGGGTGAGAGGACTATTAAAGTTGTGTCATTCAAAAGCTAACTAACTAGTCTATAATAAATTTCACAACAATCATCGTAAACTCACTCTGTCCACTTCGTTCATTCCACGATTTGTGGCCCTGACGCCCCCGACACACAGCCTACCCGATTTTTATTTCCACTTTCCAGATTAAATTGGTTTATAAAATTCGGGACGTTTGTTTTTTTAGGTGGCGCATAAGTGGCGAAGATACGCCTTGTGGAAAGCAGATCATTATCAAAGGAAATTCTGGATTTCGTATAGAAACTCTAAACTTTCCAATTACTGAAAAATATATATCTTTATATTTTAAATTTTCGCCAGAGCTCACCAATTTAGAAAATAATATTTTGCCGAAGATGAATGTTCCTATTTTCTTGGTAAGCATTGAATGATGATTGTGCCACCCGAGTAGGCACTCTACCACTCTTATCGATAAACAGAGAAAAAAGTTTCGGCTTTATAGTAACCAAATTCGCACCAAACGATAAATACATATTATTATTTGCAAATAAATAATTTTTCCTGAAGATTTACAACTTTTTGGAGCTCTTGTCAAAAATATAAGTTTAACTCCGATGGAAATTTCTTGCGGCTACAAACTTCAGCTGACAAACATTTATTAAATTTATGTTCATGAAATTAAAACCAAATTTTTAACAAATGCCACATAAGTAAAAAAGTTTACCTACCCTGGCTTGCATAAAACTCGGAGTTAATTTAATTTTTCATTTCTCTTTCTTAATAATGTTTTATTTTTTTACTTAATATGTTTTACTGTTTGGTAATTTTGTTACAACTAACGTTTATCACTTATTATATCTTGGTATTTTCTTAGTAGACTGCTATCAGTTAAAGATCCCGATATCTCATTTCTCTTGTATGACAAGCTCAAGCCCAAACTTACGTGATTTTTCGACTTGCGTTATCCTCGATGCCCTCACCAATAACATAACTATGAGATATTATTACTGTATTTTGTGTTTCTTTCTTTTACTTTTATTCTTCTTCGTATGGATGAAATATTAATTCATTTAAACGAAGAAATAGGCGGTGTGTTGGGCCAGATATAAAAAAAAAATAATTTATTCCTTACTTACTTTTTAAAGGTTTGTTTTTTTTTTTTATTTTTTACATATTTTGATTTCAATGCAGAATTATCTAGTTATTTTTTATTGTGCCTATTTTTTCTGTTTTAAATGAATTTTAATATTCATATTTAGTCAAATTCCATTTCTTATAATATGTATCTATGCGTGAATATTATTGAGTCCATATTTTGATAATATTTAACGTATTTAAAAGTGTGCACAATTCAAAAGAAATGTCTTTTATTGTCGATTTTTATTTTCAGAATAAAACTACATTTAAAATAATTAATCCTGATTCTGGTGAGTATCAATTAAGTTTAAAAATATATAAATCAAATAGCAAATGTTGCAACAATATTTTGTAGTGTCCGACTGAAACTAGTTTTTACGGCCGAAACCGAATCCGAATTTCGGCTTCAGTCTGAGTTTCGGCCGAAAACGAAACTTCATTTTTTCGTGGGAAAAATAAAGTGAACATTATCATAATGTCTTTATTTTTTTTATTTTTAAATTAATCACATACTAATCAATCAGCCTCTGATATTTATTTATTAATCATTAACTTATCATATTATTTACCCCCCTTATTTCAAAAAGCACAAATAAATATGCTTTTTTTTAATATTATGACACAAAATAAAAGCTACAAAACAAAATTACTTTTTAGTAAAAAGTAATTACCTAATAAATATGTTTAGGTAGGTACACACAACAAAAATTAAGAACAAAATTATTTTTTTTTAACTTTGGTCATTTTGTATGGTACTCTTGTTAACGAACTACAATGAAATTAAAATTAATAAGTACCTACCTACCAAATACAACAACTAAATAAATATTTTTAATGCAAATAATATTTCAATTGAAAGCATCAAAATAAAAAGAGTTTTCGCTCAAACTAAAAACAAAAAGAAAAATTGGTTGTCTGTAAAGTCGGTTTACGGACGATAGTTTTACGTGATAACGTATTCCGCTCGAATATCATATTTAATAATACATAACCTAAGTTTTAGTAGCTGTCAAACTTGGGCCGATCGTGCGCGGAACGTGACACATTTCGGAACGTTACATTTTTTCGTGCATGCAGCCGGTGTTTCATCAATTTATAAGACGTTATCACGTCAAAAAGAAAAAAAAAAAGGCGGAGCGCGGAGGCATAAAAAACACTGAATGTAGTTTCGGTTTCGGCCGGATGGACAGCCGAAATCGAAACTAAGCCGAAACCAATTTTTTGCAGAAACCGAATTTTCGGTCGGACACTAATATTTTGCTTTTAAATTATTAATTTTTATATTAAGTATACTGTTATCTCTTATTTGCAGCAATTTCATTATCAGATAATTCCCGAAGTGTGATTTTGTTCACTTCTGAGCCGATTGAGGTAATAGCTTATACTTTTATAAAATAAGTCATTATCTTTCAAGTGCACGTATTTATTGTATTTTTTTTAGAATTTAAAAGAAAAGTTGTTGTCACACCCAAAGGAAATTTACTCTCTTTTTTTTCCTGCTCCTGCATCTGCATCGCAACTTCCACTACTTTCATCTGTTCCTGAAGAACCGTCACAAATAGTTGATATTTTGAGGGGTAACAATAGTCAAGAGCGTTCACAAGAGAGTGAAGAATGTTCAAATCAGTCGATGCGAAATTCACAGCTTAATGTGTCTCCGTGGAATTCATCCGAAGAAAAGCGTGAATTAAATAGACAACATGCGCAAAAGAATATAGACTGTGATTATGAATTTAATACAAACACAAATTTGATTCGGTCAACCACAACGTCAGAAGTAATTGTTATTGAATCAGATTCGGATTCAAAGTGGCAGCGATTTATATCAGAAACGAAAGGAGAGAAAGTTGCAACAACGAATAAATTTTCTTCAAAAAGAAGACGCACAAAAAGATTGTATTCAGTCAACGATACTGTAGATACATGGAGTGTAAGTGATTCGGATATCTATGGTGAATGCGATCATACAAGAGTGCCTAAATACAAAGGCAGCAATAAAAATGTAAGTTTTTCATATCGGAATTTTCCTTGGAAAAGTTACGTAAAGCGATTGGAATATTCTACTTATCTTTCAACTGCACGTATTTATTGTATTTTTTTTAGAATTTAAAAGAAAAGTTGTTGTCACACCCAAAGGAAATTTACTCTCTTTTTTTTCCTGCTCCTGCATCTGCATCGCAACTTCCACTACTTTCATCTGTTCCTGAAGAACCGTCACAAATAGTTGATATTTTGAGGGGTAACAATAGTCAAGAGCGTTCACAAGAGAGTGAAGAATGTTCAAATCAGTCGATGCGAAATTCACAGCTTAATGTGTCTCCGTGGAATTCATCCGAAGAAAAGCGTGAATTAAATAGACAACATGCGCAAAAGAATATAGACTGTGATTATGAATTTAATACAAACACAAATTTGATTCGGTCAACCACACCGTCAGAAGTAATTGTTATTGAATCAGATTCGGATTCAAAGTGGCAGCGATTTATATCAGAAACGAAAGGAGAGAAAGTTGCAACAACGAATAAATTTTCTTCAAAAAGAAGACGCACAAAAAGATTGTATTCAGTCAACGATACTGTAGATACATGGAGTGTAAGTGATTCGGATATCTATGGTGAATGCGATCATACAAGAGTGCCTAAATACAAAGGCAGCAATAAAAATGTAAGTTTTTCATATCGGAATTTTCCTTGGAAAAGTTACGTAAAGCGATTGGAATATTCTACTTATGATCATATAGACAGTACAGATTCTGAAACAAAATTTGCCATTGAGCAAGTTAACGGTACTATTCCGATACTGAAAAAACGTTTACAAAAGAAAAAACAATAGTCAAGAAAAAAGCGATCAGTTTCTTCAAATAATCGCTCATGAATATTTAGTGTTCAATTATTTATCTATGTTATTTCATTAATTTAATAAATTATGTTTATTATATAACGTGTTTTTTTTATATAGTAAAAGCTTATGTTTATCATCACAACATGTTTTTCAAGTTATACAAGAATTAAAAAAGTTGTGAAATTCAGGTGGGATTATTCAAGTTTGCCAAAATAAAAATAGTATATTGTGCGACTAGTGAGAGAAGGAGAAAATTCCATGAGCATGAAATTTGCCGCACGAGCGTAGCGAGTGCGGTAACACACACGCGAGTGGAATATTCTCCTTCTCTCACTAGTCGCACAATATACTATTTTTACAGTTATAGGTTATACGATATTATTAATCTGTTAATTTTAATTTTGTGATTCGTTATACCTATAAGCGTTTATTTTTATAAGATTTTTTTTGGAAAAATGCCGGCATTTAAAAAATGTGCTGTGCCCTATTGTTTTCATCGAAAAAAGGAAAACGGTTGTGTGTTTGCAACATTTCCTCGTGATGTAAACAGGTATGCTTACATTTATTATCTTCTCTAAAATTATTATGTTAAAATTAATAAACGTCAATGTTAAGAAAAAATATTAATCTTTTATTCATCTATAGATGCAGGGATTGGCTAAAAGTCGTTGGAAATGAAGACTTATTGGAACTCTCCATTGACTATTTAACTAAGAATCGATATGTTTGTGGATGTCATTTCACAAATAAAGATTTCGGCAACTCGAAGAAACGATTGACAAATCAAGCGGTACCTTCTGTTTTCGATAATAGAGTAATAACTTTCTCGGTAGATGTAGTGAATAAATTTCCAAGGAAAGATCAATGTATTATCCCAACTGAAGGTAAATTTTTAAATAAAAATTAAAAAAATTCACTTTGAGCAAATTAGAAATTTTTTTAAATTGTTTTTTGTTATAGCTACCCTTGTGCCATTTTCAGAGCTGATAGAAGTTTCTAGAAAGACCATCAAGATGCAAAAAGTTTTCAATTCTTTACAGTCTTCAGAAAATTGCGAAAATCAACAAAAAGTCGAACCGATGATAGTTGACAGCAATGAAAATAATCCGCAATCACCCGATGTTGCTGAAAAATATCATTGTATGGAGATACAACCGATGACGACAGAAGTAGAAACACCTTTAACTACGACTCCAAAGCGGAAAAAATTACGCTTATCGGGTAAATATAAAAATAATGTTGCTATATTTTTCAGTCAATATTTTCGACACTGTTTCAAATATTATTTGTGGTTTATTGATTTTTTTAATAATCAGCTGCGATTTAATTCTGCGATTTTTGCACTCCTAAAAAATTAACTTGATGCAATTAGTTGAAAAAAGCAATTGAAAATAAACTTTTTTCAGCATCGAGTACAACAAAAAACATTGATTTGGATTTTCAATTTCCAAATCGAGCAGCGACTCGTAATTTTCAATCGGCTTTCAAGAGCAAATGGAGTATTGAGAAGAAAAATCCAGATTCTGTTGCAGCAAAGTTAAAACAAATGAAAATCTCGCTGAGGAGAAATGTTTTGTTTTCACGGAAAATTAATAGATATTTGGATTCTTTTCAGCCATCAGTAGCAGAAACTGTGATTTTTAAAATGAATAGATTATTAAATTATTATCATAATCAGAGATTATTAATGAATAATTACATTGGCAGGAACCAATTTATTAATTGTAAATAAGAAGCTCATTTGCTCTTCATAAACACTGAATTGTTAATTTATAGTTGTCATTAAATATTTGTATCCTGATAAACAAATTTTCTTATTTTTAAGGTCTAATTTTCTCTAATTTTAAAAACATTTTTAACGGCACTTGGATCAAAAGGAATTGTTGAAGGTGATTATTTTAGTGAAATAAATGTGATATTTTTGTGTTGTTAAAAATGTATATCTTCCGTTCATAAACACTGAATTGTTAATTTATAGTTGCGGCAGTTGGAACAAAAGGAAGTGTTGAAGGTGATTATTTTAGTGAAATAAATGTGATATTTTGTGTTGTTAAAAATGTATATCTTCCGTTTGATGCAGAATTGGTCAAGCGGAGTGAAATATAACACATCGTCAGTTTTATTAAACAAAGTGTTCAAATATTGATAAACAGACATATTTTACTGCTGTTTGGTGGAAATAACTCATGGAACAACGTGTTTAAATGTTTTTTGTTTTCTTTTTTTTAGTTGCTACGAATCGACAATCAATAAAAAAGATCGCCGAAGATTTTGGAGTAATATCGAGTAGGCTTTCTCCAAATGAGAAAACGGCATTTAAAGCCGTTAAAAAATTACGAGAAACTGTTCAAAATCTAACTTCACAATTAGAGAAAAAGAAAGAAGAGTGTGATTTTTTAGTAAAATGTAATCGTGACATCACGAAAAATTTACCATCGATGATTCAATCACCGATATTGCGTGAAGTAGTATCGATGAATTTGAAAAATCAAAATAGAAAGCCACAAGGACACCGTTACTCAGAAGATCAGAAATTAATATCATCTCAAATTGAAAAATTTGGACCTACTTGTTACAAATTTTTAAGTCACAAATTAGAATTACCCACAAGTAGAACAAATAAAAAAATGTTGAAAGCTTTTCCATTAGAACCTGGAAAAAATAAAAAAATATTGGGAGCAATACAAAAAAAAGCATCCAAGTTTGACTTCAAAGATAGTGTTTGTGCTCTACTTATGGACGAAACAACCCTAAAAAAAAGATTAGTGTATGTTGAAGGAAATGCTAGTGTCGACGGGTTTGTGGATGACGGCAAGGGAAACAGAAGTAATGAATTTGCTGATCATGTTTTAGTTTTTATGGTTCAATTTTTAAACAGGGCGTGTAAACAGCCAATATCTTTCCATTTTTCAAAATCAACTATAGCTGGTCGTGATCTGAAAGTTTTGGTGAGAGAGGTGATTCAATATCTTATAGAAGTCGGGCTTTCTGTGGTTGCCGTAGTGTCAGACCAAGGAAGTTCAAATAAATTAACGTACAAGCTTTTGAGAGAAGAGGTTCGAGATGATCGTCCAGGAGTTTTTTTCCGTATCGAAAATAACCCGCATAGAATTTATTTGTTATCAGATGGAGCACATTTGATGAAGGCAACAGTGAATTGTTTCAAAGGCAATTTTGAAAATTGGTTAAAAATTGACAAAAAAAATGCAGAAGCCACTGCAGAAGATGTTTATGCAATTGATGCTAAAATTAAGTCTAAGTATCCTGGTAATAAAATCTACTGGAACGGATCTGTAGGTTATTATTCGGACATAGTTAAAATGTTTTATAATCCTGAGAATCCTCATAGTATAAAATTAACAGAAAGTCACTTATTTCCAACATCAAAATTAAAGATGAAAGTTGCGAACGCAACACAGCTGATGAGTGCCACGACAGCGAAAAATTTGCGACTGATGTCTCAAAACCAGCCTGGAATTTCTTCAACTGCGATGAAAACATCAGAAATCGTCGCGGATATAGATGAAATGTTTGATTATATGAATGGAACAAATAATAGAAACGATCCAAAAGTTGAAACTACGAGGAGGCTTGTAACTGCTGATTCACCTCATGTTAAAAAATGGGCGGAATTTCGGAAAAAAGCAAAATCTTTAAAGTATGAAACATACGAGAATAAAAGAGTTAATACACCAACACCACAAGCTCTTGTTGATTTTTTTTCTGCGCTGCAAGATTTGTGGCTTTTTTTGCAAAGCAAAGGGTTCACTGAATTAAACCTTCGACACCTTACACAAGATGGACTTGAAAATTTGTTCGGACAATTACGAAGTGTCCAAGGTGACAATAATCACCTTACGTGTACTAATTTAAAGGACGCTATGAAGACTGTATTATTAACACGTTTTGCGCATAGTAGTAATACGGGAAATTACGAAAAAAATCAAATGGACAAATTAGTAAATTTTGAAGATTTATTCGCAGCGGACGAAGAGACGGAAGTTGAACTTAATGGCCAGGTGCAATCGGTGAAATTACAAAATGCAGAAGACAATATGCCCAATGAGTATCCGGTTCTGAATTTAACCCAACAAGAAAATGATTGTTTTGTTCTCCTTCATAACAATGATGGCACAACACCGATGCAATCAGACCATCAATTTCGTGAAGATATTTTTAGTAAAATGTTAAATTAAAAAAAAAAAAAATCATGTCTCGAATGCCGTTCGTGTTTCTTACAATCGAATACGCGTCTACAAATAGAGAATTTTATTACGTTTGGCTTAAAAACGTTTTGCGATGTAGTAGCTCCTCAACTGCATGAGCTGAATGTATATGATAAGTGTAAAACAGTGTTATCAGTGGATCTAAATAATTCATGGCTTACACTCTACAATAATTTACAATCAGCTTATACATAAGTACACTGTGATTTTATTACAAAGAGAATGTGCAATAAGAAATAATAGTTTAAAGCTAGCAGAAGAAAAGGCAGCGAGTATAAGAAAGATTAACCAACAAACGGGGAAGTGCAAGTAGATGCAGTACAACGGGTCAGATTAAACTCGCGAAAACTGATAACCTTATACTATTGCGTGGAGCGCCATTGACAATCGTTTAAAAACAATGAATATAGTCATTGCATGATCAACGATAAAACTTCATAATATAGTCGTAAATTTTTTTGGGGGATCGCTTTCGTTTTTCTAATCCATTACAAACAGGTTGCTACTACAATGCAGAAATTTTAAAACCAAGTTTTTTTTTGTGCAATAAAAAAGATATTATACTTATTTGTTTTATGTTACATTTTTGCAATTATATAGGTAGTTGTAAAAATTCTAGTATAAATATTAATACTTATTTTTTCATAGGACAATTTTATTTATATTTCTTGTACCTGACATTCAATATTTTCCAATTTCTGATAGAGTTAAAAAGAAATAATCCAAAAATTATTTTTTCAATAGTTTTAAATCCATTTTTCCATTTATTTAAAAACTTAATTTTTAATAGTTCCTTCTAATAATGCGAACAAATATTTTGTAAAAATTAGTAGTCCGAGGAAAGTAGGGGAACAAAGGTAAGTTAATACACCTTATTATTTTTCGCGACGTTTCGCAGATATATTTCTGCTTCCTCAGACAATCGATGAAAAATACATGATGTTATTACAAATTCCTTACAATATATTGATTTATTTTGTAAAAGTTAAATCCGCGATATTGAAACAAAAATGGTTTTCAAAAAGTTAAAAATCTAATATCAAAAAATTTTCTCACGTTTCGAACAAAATGGTTGAAGTTTCAAATACATTTCCTTTTATAATTGTAATTTTGTAAGAATTGAACAGTTTTTCATCCTTTTTTATTAAATAATATTGTTCATAACATAAGTAGACAATTTTGAAACTCCCGCTTTGGTGAGCTGGCGCCATTTCAGTGATGCCAATGACTGAAACCACGGACATAATTTCTATGTCCGTGCAATCCAGACGCAATACCAAAAGTGGTTAAGAGTAAAAATACAAAACAGTATGCTTATCAGTTGTATCTGTCAGTGATATCTTATTAATTAGGTGTATTAACGCTCAGGATAATTTTTCACCACTCGTTTCATGTTTGAAAACAGGTAAAGTGCTATTCCTAATCCTTTCAGCGAATGTGAATATTTGTTTGTATATCTCATATTCGGCGAATACAAATGGAATTGTTCGTCTTCATTTCACCATTAATGAGGATTGTTACTAGTGATTCAGTGAAAGAAAAAACATATTTTTCTAGTTTTTAATTATACCGTTAGCTTGTAGTTTAACAATAAATTAATTTGAATAATAGTTAATTTTTATACAACGTAAATCATGACAATTGATTCCACATTTTCGTTCAGAATACGACAGTAAAAAAAGGTACAAATAAATGCATTGCACTGGTAAATATTACAAGTGAACTATTATTAACGTTTGTGTACATTTTTAATTTGCAAGTTTTTGTTTTTTGGGTTAACAATTGATAGAGTTCCGTTCAAAAGAAGAAATATAGGTAAAATTTTACTTATTCGTCGCTTTCGATTATGGAACGCACCTTAAGGAGGTTGATCCATTATAGTCCCAATCAAAAGTAAGTCGAATTCTAAATGGGAACTTTTCCATAATAAATTTTTACAAAAGGTTATAAGTCGATGATACCAATAAATTATTGTCATAAAGGCATAAATAAATTTTTTTTTGAAGTGATAACGTCTTATAAATTGATGAAACACCGGCTGCACGCACGAAAAAGTGTCACGTTCCGCCTGAGCCTGAGCGTGCAAGCGAGAGCGCGGTATAAGCGATAGAGAGGCACGATCGGCCCAAGAGTCGGCTTGTACGCATTTCTCTCTCTTCTCGCGTGACGTCAGAGAGTTCATCAATGTTTCTTTATGACGTTATCACGTAAAAAAATCGTCCGTAAACCGACTTTACAGACAACCAATTTTTTTAATTATAATTAATTATTTCAGTATTTTACTTAATGGACTAACTTTTGAATTTTTTGTACAAAGTTAGGTTAAAAAAAATAAATGTATGTAAATATCTGTATTTTACATATTCTTTGCAGTAAATAATTAAAAAAAGAAATTAGAAGTAATAAAAATTAAATCATTAAAAAGTTGAAAATTCAGCTAAAATTGTTAAAACTGTCAAGAATAAAAGTCCATAATCGAAAAGTGCTAAGGTTTAATAATTTTTTTAATGATTAAAAGTCTCCTAATTAAATTGGAAAAAATATTAAAATATGCGTAAGACAACGATGCTTTACATAGTTAGTTTTCGGACCTGCTGACATTATTTGGTTATTTGCAAAAAATTTAAATGAACAGTTTGCATGCTAGGTTTACATATTTTCGATAAGACTACATGTAAAAGTTTTTTTTTAATTATTAACTTTATAAATCTCCTAATGATTTTGGATTTTTTACAGAAAATTTTGTCATAAAAAAATCTATTAAAAAAACTTTATTTTAGATTTTTTCATTATCTTCGTAAAACGGCTCAACCTCCTTAACTATCTAACTATTACTTATGGAGGGTCTCCATACTATTACTTTAGTAATAGTTAAGGTGCGTTCTAAATTTGCCATAATCGAAAGCGACGAATAAGTAAAATTTTACCGAAATATAAATTGTTATTAACACTCGACATAATTTTTGCATATTTACCGTGAACAATTAAGACTATTTTATTATCTAATTGCTAATTGACAACCTGCAACATCAAAATATGAAAGGTCAAAAATAACATTTAATATTTAACACCATCGTTGCCCGTATCAGGCCTAGATAGGTAATGGATTGCTATTTTTTTATATCCCACCCGACAAGAACGACAAATTTTCTGTTTGTTTAATCTGGGCCTGGCACAAAATCGTGAATTTCTAAATTACAACCCAAACAACTTGCTCGACTGACTCTCATCTAGCGGTGGGATATAACGGGCAAGTAATAATATAATTCTATGAAACTATAAATATAATACAAAATCAAATTTTCAAACGCTTATCTAAAAATACTGTTTTCGTTTTTTTTACATTTCTACTATTTAAATAAGTCATAATGTAACAAAATAATTAAACACAACTAAAATAACACCTGCTTCAGGTCGACTTGTTTCATAAAATTTGTCCAAATTAATGTATTCTTCATTCATTCATAAGCTCTGTTCCAAGCTCTCGGCGAACGGTAACAGAACCGTCACAGTCATGCGCAACAGGTCAAAAACCGATACAAACAGTTTCGTTTTAACTACCGCGCAAGACTGTGACGGTTCTGTTACCGTTCGAAAAATGTAATCATTAAAAAAATTCAAAACACTGGAATTAATAATTCGATTTGGTGTCAGTAGAATATATTGAACTTAAAATCAGGTTAAACATTTGTGTAATGCGTAGTCATCAGGCCAAGGAAATGGCAAATCATTATCGTCTGAACACGATTCTTGGCTAGAAGGCGGTGTATCCAATTGGGGAAGTCCTAAATCTAGATATTCCTCATTTGCTGTAATTGTTAATATCCTGTCCAAATCTTCGACTAAGTCACTAAACATCGGTCTCTCGTTTGGTTTGTAGCTCCAACACTCTCTCATTAACATGTAACTAAATAAAGAAATGAAAAATTATAGTCGGTTAAAATATTCGCGATACCTAGTGTATGCATAAAAAAAATAAATAATTTTTTATTTTATTAAAAGCTATTAACGGTTATAATGCGTACATTTCAAGAGAACAACAAGGAGGTTTTTCCATTCTGTGTCCACTTCTTAACAATTGGAAAAGCTTTTCGACACTCGGGACGGACGGATAAGGAGTTCCTCCGAGTGTCATTATCTCCCATAGTAAAATACCGTACGACCAGCTGAAATAAAAATATTCAATAAGTATTCGAAACATTTACAGAACGGCGCAAAGTTTCCGTTTTAAACAATAGCGTTACGTACACATCTGACTGAGTTGTGTATACTCGATGAAATAGTGCTTCGGGGGCCATCCATTTCACAGGCAATCGTCCGTCAGTTGTTTTACGATAGTAATCGTTGCAATGCACGTCTCTTGCTAAACCGAAGTCAGCTATTTTCATTATCAAGTCATCGCTGACCAGAACATTACGAGCGGCTAAATCTCTATGAATGCACTGAAATAAGAAAAAGAAAAACGCGACAAGTTATTGAATTTTTTCAGAGCGGTTCGTCAGGTTGAGAAAATAATTATTACTCTTCGAGACGCCAAATATTCCATTCCCCTAGCGGCTTGGTAAGCAAAAGAAACGAGGTCCTTTTGAGTGAGAGTTTTCTTCTCTTTAATATCTTGGTCAATGGCCGATTCATAACCGGACGAAGGTCTGTGTTGGCGTAGGAAATCTCGAAGATTTCCGTGAGGCGCATATTCAACAACTACGTAGAGCGGACCGTTTTGCGTACAACAACCCAAGAGATTTATTATATTTATATTTTTTCCGATCATTTTCATCATTTCCATTTCAGACACCAAATCCATCATTTCGGCGTCGGTATGGCCCTCTGAAAAACATCGAAACTGAGTAGTGAGTACCTAATAATGCGAATATTCAAATAAATCAATACATTTTCCCAACTAAATTTGGCATTAGTTACCTTTTAACATTTTAACAGCAACGACCGAACTGACGCCTTGTTTTACAAGGTTTTTCGCGTCGGCTTTTACGACTTTTCCGAAGGCCCCTTCGCCTAAACTCTTACCGAGTGCCAACAAATCTCTAGGGATTTCCCAATCGATATCAATTGGCAATTCGTATTCAGATATCATTCCCGTATCATTTATTGCACTGACATTGGTCGCTTTTTGTTTCTCAATTCGAACGATTGGCATTAAAAGAGGTTCCGAAATATTTTGTGAATTCGACAGCGTTTGTTTTTCCACTGTTACTTTTTTAGTCCATTGCGTAACTACAGCTGCCCTTGCAGTCTCGATAGCTATCAGTTTTTTTAATTTCTCACTAAAAAAAGTAGATAAACAAAATTTTGATATAAGTATTTCTAACGTTTTGTTATTCAATATCGTAAATTATATTGAAAAAAACCATTTACCGTTTCAATCGTCTAAAAATGCATACGACTATTATCATCCCAATAAAAAACATTGTACATAGAACACCGGCCAGAATGATTACTAACATTGATTGAGGCCTTATTACGGGCACTTGTATTGGATCGATTACTGTAAAAATTACGTAAAAATATAAATGATCCCTTTCATTGATTATTCAATTGAACAATTTCGATAAACGAAAGACGAATCAAAAATAGTGCTTTGTGTACCGTCAACAACTCGAAGATAAGCGCTTGCATGAGAATTTCCCAAAGTATTGGCCGCAATACAAGTATACCAGCCTTCGTCTTTATATGTCACGTTTGTTAATTTTAATTCTTCGGAATTGTCGGACTGAAATCATAAAAATTTTTTATTCAATTAAATGATTGCAGTCACCGATGCAGACGGCTACGCGTGTTTTTATTAGTCGAGGAGGCTGCATTCTGTAAATCTATATATGTTAACACAAATGAACATTTCAGCTTTCGCTTAAACATTTAGTTGTAATATGTTTTATCTCAGTTTGAAAAATTGCAATTATCGACACTTACTTCGTTGCATGCAACAAAACATGAAAATTGACTGTAGATATATTTTTTTCCACTATCCGTAAAACAATCATTTTGATAGTAATTATTTTTATTAAAAAATAGATATGCAAATTAGTGCAACTACACAAAAAACATAGTGTTAAAAATATAATTCTTATTGTATTAATGCGACGTAAAAGATAGAAACAATAAAAAACAACGCACCGCCCGCAGCAAGTTTCAAAAACGTGTTACTAAGAGCATGTCAACGCTAGCCGGACGCCGGAACGAATTTTTATCGGACGTTCTTGCGACTTATTAGCTCTCCGAGAACGGTAACAGAATCGTCGCCGTGTCTTGCGCAGTAGCTAAAGCGAAACTGTTTGGTTTCGGAACACGTTTTAGCTACTGCGCACGGCACGGTGAAGGTTCTGTTACCGTTCTCGGAGAGGTTGGGACAGGGCTAGCATACCGAGTTTCAACAGGCTCGGTCCAGCCGTTTTCGATTGTCACTGGTAGAAACTGAAGAATAATCGGTTTCTCCTATGAAAAACGCCCGAAAAAGGCGCAAGAAAATCACGAATCGTTTAATTTAAATGCTGTAAACGGTGCGTCAAATTTATACCAATCTCGAAACCATATAGGTACCTTGTGAATCGTCTTATTTAATGTCTGATTGTTTACTTCATTGAATGTGTATATCCATTCCACATGATGAGAGAGGTCTGATAAAAAATCACATTTAAACGTCGCATTCGAACCAACAATTACGGTCACGTTTTCAGGTCCAGTGGTTAATATCGGCTTATGTCTGACGCGTTCTATAAATCAATATTAACAAGACATAACACAAACCAACACCAAAATGTTACTAATTATTATCACAATCAATTAATTTATTGACATACAGTGTAAATTCTTTATAACGTCCTTCGTTATAACGAAAAACTCCCTATAACGTCGAAATTTTTACGATTTGGTTGGTTTACCTTAAAACCTATACATTAATACCCTCTTTATAACGCAACAGCCATTCTCTATTACGAAGAAATATGTTCATATTTAGGCGTCAGCAAATGTTTACAGACATAAAGAGGACCATTCTGAACCATCACCATCTATTCAACAAGCACTTGATGACGCCAAACTATAGGTATAGGTATGTGTTTGTATATGTGTTTGGAATAAATTAATTTTGTGAAAATTGGTTATTTTTCTTTCTTCCCTCCATATAACGAAAATTCTTTATAACGAAAAAAATGTTCGGTCCCTTAAAATTCGTTATAAAGAGATTATACAGTACATTGAAGATTATTGTTAATTTGGTTGTTTTTCTTTCTTCACTCCATATAACGGTAACTCTCTATAACGATAAAAAATGCTCGGTCCCTTGAGTTTCGTTATAAAGAGTTTACACTGTATTACTAACTAACTAATAATAGCTCTGCTCCAGCCTGTCTGCGAACGGTAGTAGAACCGTCACAGTCATGCGCAGTAGCTAAAACGAAACTGTTTGTATCGGTTTTGGAACACGTTTTAGCTACTGCACATGACTGTGACAGTTCTACTACCGTTTGCAGACAGGCCGAAGCAGAGTTTATAATAATAATATTATTTTTAATAATCAACATTTCCGTCAAATATCTGTGTAACCGAATTTGGTCAGTAAATTACTAAGACAATGGGCGTGTTTGGCCGAAGTAAGTACTTACTAAATTTAGTAAGTCACTCACTATACTTACAAAATTTTCGGCCGGAACACAAAATAAGTGCTAACGCCGTAAGCATGGCTTAATATAAGACGCCATTTTGCTTATTGTTGATGTAAACAAAACAAACAGTACCATACCTCTCATTTATCCATTTGTAATTTATTTACATGAATTAAATTATAATGATAAATTTAGTAGTGTCAATTATATTCAATTTATGAGGTTATGTACGGGATATAACGTAAACCGATGTTTTGAGTTATGTCAAGCCAGTAAGTCTGTCCTGGCCGAAAAGCGCTATAGTCAGCTTGTAAGATTTTAATTTTTTTATGCTAACTGGCTTACTAAAGTTTAGTAAGTACTTACTTCGGCCAAACACGCCCATTGTGTTTGCTTAAATCACTTATTAACGTAAGTAATATCATTCAGTTACAACGATATTGGGGAAGGTCGCAGTGTTTTTTCCTTCACCGTAACGCCACCACCTTAGAAGAAATTCTCCTGTAGCTTGTACGTGCGTTAACTACTGAACATTACAAATTAATTATTATTAAAGTACTAGCTATGCCCGCGTGAATACGCAGGAACAGAGCCGTCTTAAGTCAAGCGGGGGCTACGGCACGTTAGGATAATCGGGGCCCCTTTAGTAGCAGAAATTTGGATTATCAACAGGGATAAACAACGTTCTAGTTATATTTGTTATTTTGTCGTAGGGCCCCAAGCAGCCCATGTGGAAAGATGGGCCTGAGAATGACCTCAGCTCAAAGCCACATGTAAACAATATCTAAGCAATTTTTAGGTTTTATAAAAAAGAAAAAAGTAAGAAGGGCGTTCTTTTTATGCAATTTCCTGCGATATAGATGTTACTCGAAAAACACAGTGTGTTCTTTCTAGTGATGTGCCGGATCGTTAAAAATGTATATCCGCGGATACGGATCTGAATACAGATATTTGGTTTCAAGATCCGCGGATACGGATCTTAACTTTCTTAGAGTACGCGGCGGTAAATATTGCACCTTTGGAAAGAGACTATCTGTTATGGGAAAAAGTTATTGACTTCTTTAAGAGTTAACTCTCTTAACAGATTGTCTCTTTCCAAAGATCGATGTGCAATATCTCATTATAAAGATAGTTTTTTATTAGTACCTTTGAGTTATGTACTATTGGTATGGTACTCACTACGATAAATTTTTGCAATATAAAGGAGCCAAATACGATTTTAAGAAATAAAAAGTAATCTGAATGGAATTTAACAGTTTTTCATTATTGCCTAATCACCTATATATATAAAATTTCATCTATGAATTGAAAATTAATAAGGTAAAAGATCCGCCAAAAACTAACGGATACGGATCTTTCTTCTCCCTCGGATATCCGCGGATACGGATACGGATCACATCACTAGTTCTTTCTCACTCTCCGAACACCCCCTGTACCTTGAAAAAAAGGTATTGTAAGAACAACGCGTTCTTGATTAATTTTGAGAATATATTATTTTTTTAATTACGCCATAAAAAAAGAACTTACAAAAATGCCGTTGCAAATATTTTTATAGGTAAAAATTTTCAAAAGGAATTTAAAGTGTTATAGGAAGTGATAATTATAATATAAATTAAATAATTACTGCAGCCAGTCGACCCTATTGTTTCGCAGAAGCCTTAAGTTAATAATTAGTTATTGTATATCAGTTTGTCTTTCCGACAAATTTTTATTCCGAGTAAGCATACGTATAGAAAATCGGAGATCGGTTCCGGCTATAATACACGCGAGCTGCGAAATAACACATTCAGTGAAAAACGATAGAGTCGACTCGTAACATCGTGCAATGTGCATGTCGACAATAAAACAAGAAATTCCTCCACCGATATATGTAGATGATCACCGGTTATTTTAATACATAATATTATTGTTGACCGTCACCGATGCTAGGTATTCTTTACCTGCATAGTGATATTGATACCGTCCGGTATTACCGAATCATCGTCAGACGTTCTATTGACACGTATCCACCAAACGTAAGGTGCTAAATCCGATATCGGCGGACATTTAAATACTGCTGTAGAATTCACTAGAACTGTTTCATTTTTAGGATAACCATCCTTTATGTAAGGTTTCGATGGAAAACGTTCTATTTTAAACACATTTATACTTTAATAAATTATACGACAATTAAAAAATAAAAACGTACACGAAATGGTTTTAACTCACCTAAAACTTCAACTTTGAAGACGAAACTGATGCATCCGAGTTCATTACAAACGCGACAGGTGTAATTTCCCGAATCGTATGTCACCAAGTCCGTTAAAACAAGTCCCCATTTTTTATATTGAGGCGTTCCTAATTGCCTTTCCACAGGTCCGCCATCCTTGAACCATGTAATGTTAGGAGTTGGATTTCCGGTAGCAATGCATCTACAGAAAGAAATTTTAATATTAATACTCAATTACTCGACAGTTAGTAATAAACAATCGATAAATTAAATGAAAACAATATCAACTCACTTGAGATCGGCTAAATTACCGGCAGGCTTAACGACATTCTTGTGCATTTTTTCTGGTTTTGTAAATCTCGGGGGGGTTTTTTCCTGATGTATATTTACATAGCCTGGAATTTTATGTTCTTCGCCAAACTCATTGTTCGGTTCTTCTCCTTCTGATTTATCTGAAAACATTTTGTACTTGCAGCGTAAATATTAATATTATGATGTCGAAAGTTAAAAATTGTCGCATTTAGAAAGCGATTTATTATTTATCAGAAGACTCCAAAACAAGTGTGCACACTTATCGATATTTTCAAAAATCTTACAGTCATGCGCACTAACTAAAACGAAACGGTATCTGTTTCGGAATACGTTTTACCGTTCGCAGAGAGGCTGGAGGAATAGAGCTATTACATAGAATTTTAGGAATCTCAGAAATAAGATGCAATTACCTCCGATACTTAAAACAATCGTACTGTCTTTAAGAACTCCGTCGATATTTGCTCGACAAGTGTAACTGGTTGGGCTGGCAAGGTAAATTTTTTCCAATACCAACAGATTTTGTTTCCAGACTGCTTTTTCAGTTATTAAACGTGACTCGTTAAACCAAACTATATTGTCTCCTTCCGTTTCCAAACTGCACACCAAAATGACCGTGTCATTAGCATGGACAGTTATCTTCTTTGGACTCTCAACAATCACCGGTTTTCTTGGCAGATTCGATTGGTAAACATAAAAATAAAATGTTTGCCTCGCAGCACCGTATTTATTTTTTGCTTCGCACGTGTACTCGCCCGAATGTCTAAGACTAACGTTCTTTAATTCGATTTTGATATCTTTACTCAAAATTACATTGGCTTTAGTCCACGTTATGGTTGGTTTCGGTGTTCCGGCCGACGAGCATTTCAACTCTTTGTTATCCCCTTCTTTCGCTAATATTATTTTGCTTTGCTTATTTCGTAGCTTTATGTGCGGTGGGACTTTGCTCTGCACGGGAATAATAATATCTTGATCTTGTAGGTCTTCGTCGTAATTTTCTATATCGTACTCGTCATTGTATTCGATAGACGATGCATTTTTTTCACTACTGACGATAACGGTAGTGTTCAACCAATAATGACTTTCAACTGATTTTATTTCACACGAATATTTACCAGAATCTTTGACTTTTACCGATTTCAATTTTAATCTGTTAATAGGTACGGAAACGCATTATAATCAATCGATTGAAATTTTTGTAACTTGTCAACTTTACATTAACTTACCCGTTTTTTGTTATTTTTATGCCCGGATTTGTGTCTGAATTTAACGGTACATTATCTTTGTACCATTTTGTCGATAGATCTGTAGTATTGACGTTACAGTACAATTGCAATACCTCTCCCGCTTCCAAATAGCTGGTTCCACTGTTAGTAGAATCTGTTAAAAATAATATTCGCTTTATGTTTAGAGTTTTTTTCCGGGAAATGTTCGATTTTTTTTAAGTTTTGCTAACATTACCTACGTCAAGAACTATAATGGAAAAGTCAATAAACAGATATCAATGCGCTCAGTGCTATATATAATACTTATATTTATAGTTATAATAATATAATCTTTATTACCACCGGATGCTGGAAATAGAGGTAAAGCACAATAACAAACCATTTGGATAGAAAAGTATTAGAATTATAATTCGCGAAACAAATGCAATTTCATCTGATATAAGTACTTATATGTCAACTGTTTTTTTTTTCTCTACTAATTACAATTATATAAAAAAACGTGTAATCATAACTGTGCGCTTAAGTCATGAAATTATTTCTCATATTTTTAAAAACGCGCACTTGCGAGACGCTCAGGAAAAACTTACCTAATACGACTTCTTTTAATTTTGGCGCGGCATTTACAGCCAGATTCATAAAATATATTAAAAATATAACGAGTTTCGAACCCGTGTTATTCAGCCTCAGAAGATTCATCTTTTTGATTTAGCTGCCTATGGGCAATTTTGTGAATACATTTTCTGAAAGAAAAACGCATATAAAAAATACTAAACAAATATATTCACATTTTGATTATAAAACAGTTCTAAAACTACACAAAACAGTGTGAAAAGTGGCAACAATACCTAGTAAAGGTGGTTCAAAAACATACGTAGTCTCTATTAATATAAAACTAAATTATTATTCAAACGAACGGATGGGAAGAGTTTTCAGTAGAATGTTGAAGGTTGACTGCAAGCGTCATCATCATCATCATCTTTGCCTGTGCAACGATCACTCGTCACTCGTCAGTCGTCACCAATCGCGAATCTATAAAATGTTTAGTGTAAGTATTTGCCACAAGGGCACATATAGGTAAACTAGAGATCAGATCTAAATTTCTCCTGAACAATTCGACACAATTTTTGGAAATGTTTGTTAGCACGATAATTCTCGACAAACTCAGATTAATTGAACGAAATTTGATCCACATGTTAGAACCCCTCACCGCACGAAACCTATTTAAAATGAACCTAATCGGACCATTGTTAGGATGGTATTTAGGGATTGAAAAACATTTTTGGGCCCAAAAACACCGAAAACATTCTCAGAACCGTTTTAAATTTACCCTTTTGGTAAAGATAAAAATGTGCTGCTAAAATGTAAGTGAAATCGGCCGAACAGAACCGGATTTACAAATTTTGTGAAAACACTAGTTCGTGGATACGGATTTTCATACTGAAGGGTGTATTTATTTTTTTGCAGATGTTATATTGATGATAATATTGAAATTAATCACATAAAAAATTGGTTGTCTGTAAAGTCGGTTTACGGACGATAGTTTTACGTGATAACGTCATAAAGAAACATTGATGAGCTCTCTGACGTCACGCGAGAAGAGAGAAAAATGCGTACAAGCCGACGCTTGGGTCGATCGTGCCTCTCTATCGCTTATACCGCGCTCTCGCTTGCACGCTCAAGCTCAGGCGGAACGTGACACTTTTTCGTGCGTGCAGCCGGTGTTTCATCAATTTATAAGACGTTATCACGTCAATAAAGCCACATTGCCCGTATTAGCAAATACTAAATACACTATAATATTATCGTCGGCAGGGTTTGGCACTGCGAGCCGAGGAGTTTTTATTATTATGCCATCCCTGAGTCGACAAACAAAATCTAATAAGTATGCGTGTCCACAAAGTTTATGCTTTAGCTTTCCGGTAGCTGCGATCTACCTTTTACAGAACCTGTGCCCTACCAAATACAAGATACATAATATTATTATCATAATAAAATTACACGTTAAAATCGTACGAAACTGGTTCGGAGGCGTTTTCGAATGACGCTAATACAGACAGACAGACTAGCTTGAAAATTATTTACGAAAGGCAACGCAAAAATGATTCCTTTCCTGTTTTATATATATATTTTTTTTGGTTTTCTTTATTTCGTATAATTAGTTCAGCTATCGATACTTATGTTTATAACTTGGTAAAATTCAAGATTCCTAAAGTCTCTAAGTTTATAGACGTGGCACACCCGGTGTATAATCAACATTAGTGAAATGACTAAAAAATATTTTCCCCCAAGCGTATCAAAATTCCGTTTGGGCGTCCCTATATTGTGCATTCTTAATACTATCCTTATTACTTGGGCAGCATGCTTAAAGCGCTGTATTGTTATTACCATACGCGCTCCTGTACATACAAATGAGGAAAGCATTTTCTCTTAACCATAACTGACAAGAAGATTGGCTTTGTATAGAAAATTACTGTTGTCTATGTTGTCTATTGATGATTAAATTCTTTTTTACAACTACCGCAGTTGTAGACGAAACGTCAGGTAGTAATACCAATGGACCACGGCATACAAGCCCGGAAACCAAAAAGATTTGGATCAGCACCGGCCGTGAAAGCCTACGCACTTGAATAATATTCGACTTATACCTGTTGATTACTAAAATAAAATAATTTAAAAAAAAAACAAACAAACACGAAAACGAACGTACAAATGGAACTTGCTGCATTACTATTGAAAAGTAACTTTCTTGAATCTATACTAATATATAAAACTGAAGAGTTTGTTTGTTTGTTTGAACGCGCTAATATCAGGAACTACTGGTTCAAATTGAATAATTTTTTTTTGTTGGATAGCCCATTTACCGAGGAAGGTTATAGGCTATATAATATTACGCTACGACCATTAGGAGCGGAGTTTTAATGAAAAATGTTGCAAAAAGTATCTCAAAAATAAGCTTCTATTCATGTGAAATGCACTAACTAGATATACTCATATTAGTGATGAAAGAACACAACCTCAGGTAGATCAATCGGTAGCGCATGCGACTCTCAATACCATGGTCGTGGGTTCGAGCCCCACGTTGGGTGAATATATTTTTATTTTTTTTTTTATTTTTTACATTGCTTTCTTCTAAGGCTTACATTTAAATTTATTTAATTCATTTAAAAAAAATATTAGTTAAAAAAAGTTTAAATACAGCTCTTTATCGACAAAAACTTTTGAACAGTAACTCCGATCATCATGAAATTTGGACACAACATTCAACTCGGTAAACTAAGATGAATGTGTGTACTCATGTCCCTTCCTTCCCCATTCATTCTTTTGCACCCGGGTGAAACCGGGCGGGACCGCTAGTAGAAAAATATGTATGTAAATCGTTATAGGTACATAAAAAAGTTGTCTCGAAAAAAAAGGATAAGGACGAGAGAAGTATATAAAATTCGAGCGAGTGTTTTAAATGTCTGCGAGGTTCATAAAACATCCGTGGACGTTAAAATTGTCCAGATGTTTCAGTTTGTGTAATGTGTTAGTTGGCACTTGGCAGGCTAGCTGAGAATTGAGGAGTTAGAGCAGGCGTCTTCAAAGAAATGCATCCTACTACACGACAAAAGAACACAGCATCAAGCTATCCCGACGGATAGATCCACTACTAATCCAAGATCGAAAGGTCGACGCTGTCAGATTGCATACACATTCGATCTCGAATGTGTAATGTCAGAGCGTTCTGGGCCACAGTGGTCACTATGATTAACAATATTATGCATGGACTTTATGACATTCGTAAAATAACTAGTGTGAACAAATTTTAGACTTGAGTAGCAATAAAAATTGACAGTGACCTTAGACTGCTTCGTTTGCACGAAAAATAGAGAATAACTTCCTAGTAAAAATTAAGAAATGCGCTGCTAGAATTTGAATAAAATTGGCCCGATAGGACCGAACTTACACATTTTATGAAAACGCTAGGTAGGTACGGATACCTATATGAATTTACTTTCTGAAGGGTGTATTTAATTTGATGCAAATGTTGGATTGATAATAATAATGCAACTAAGAAAAAAAGACGGGTTGCACTCCGGGAGTGCCGGCAGAAGTGAAAACTTGAATATTAACGTCTTACGAATTTTTGATCAAAATGGTTTGTATCATAGATTGCATTTTTATGTATGATATTTCAACGCTAGATGTCTAACGTTGTATAAATAAAAGTTTTCGTCTTACGCATTTTCGATCAGGACACGTGACCCTGACGCGAGTTTACGATCTGACGCGAGTTTAACATTTTTTAGCCATTACAAAATGATCCTGACGATCTGACGCGAGTTTAACATTTTTTACCCATTACAAAAAAAGTGTACAACGCCGCTAAAGAAGTTTTCACTTCAAAAATATTATTTTGAGGGATGCATTAAGGGGTAAATTTTTGTATTTTGTCTAAAAACAAATATATGTTAAAGTAACAAAGCCACATATTATTTATTTAGTATTAGCAAATACACTATATTAATTATATCGGCAGCGTTTTGGCACCGCGATCTTAGACCGAGTATCTCTACCTACCTATTAGATTTTTAAATAAGAACAAAGCTGATAGTTTTCAATGTCAAAAATGTTGAGAATTTCTGGTGTAGGTGCCAGTCAATCATAGATTTGGAAGTTGGAATCACATTCAACAGTCAGGGTTCCCTGCGCTGCCTGCGCCAGATGCGTCGCATGTGGCGAACATGCGCGTGTGTTTTGAGTCTACCTCTATTAACGTACATAATATTTCAACAAACATCTTTCAGAAAAAGTTACCATTTCCTTTTTGAAAAAAAAAAATGTTCTCTTCATATATTTTGACACAAATTAGTGCGACTTCCCGTGTAAAACAAAACAATACCTTTTGTACGACTGTTTCTATTTAAAAGCTAAATACATATTATGATATTATATTTACAGGATTTCGTAGTAATACTTCCTTTCAGTGAAAAAATTACAGACATCCCGACACAAGTACCTACGTATAACATAACAGCTTTATTATTTTTGTACTAGCTTTTACCAAAGCTTTTAACGAGACCCCATTTTTAACCCGAGTTATCGTTAATTAATCTCGGTTTACTGTTCTCGAATGATACCGGTAACTACTGAAAAAAATCTGGAAATTCACGTTTTATTACGAAAAACTTTTCTGTTTGTATGTCCGGAGAGAAAATCGAAAAACCGGTTCCGTCCCGTACCCTATGGCCTATACTCTAAGCGTGCAAAATTTCAGTTTCTGGAGGATCTGGACAGAAAAACAGACAGACATTAGGGGATAATACGTAGATGACGTATTACAGAGATTCTGATATAGGCAACCATATTTATATATTACTAGTGTGACCTGTGCGAATTATTCGCACTAAATAAGTATAATAATTATCACTTTACAAAATTATTTTTTAAATATGATTGCAGGTAAGTATTCAATTCGTTTCTAATTTTGCACACTTCTTATACCTAACGTTCTTCTTTTTGTTGTATTACAATATGAAGCTCAGATGACAGATCGAAGAAATATTTTACTAAAATTGTCATATAGAGGCGCAAGTAGCAAAAGCGTTGAGCTAAGCCGTCAGATGGCATCATGCAGCATTGCTGTGACGTTGTTCAGCGTTGCTCGCTGTTTCAAAATTAAAGCCGTCAGATGGCAGTATGCAGTATTGTGTCTGTTGTATTACAATATGAAGGTCAGATGACAGATCGAAGTGTTGACGTTGTTTCAAAATTAAAGCCGTTAGATGGCACACGTTGTTCAGCGTTGGTGTATTTTAATTAATTTACAAAAACAAAAGCAATAATAAATTTTTTAGTTGTCGATGTCAGTAGAGCAAGCAATTATCTGTAAAATGATATATAATTTATGTGGAGAAATTGAGAGGTTTTTTCTAAAAAGGGAGGCAAATATCTTTAACCTTAGCGTATTAATATATATGATGTAAAGAACTGATTTTTCAGATATGAAAAAGGTTTTAGATGACACTAAACGGAAATGCGTAGTGCGTACCTATGTACCTATAATGATGATTTTATGTGTATGCACGAGTGACTTTAAAACGGACAGCGACCTCGCTTTCTTGTAGATCACATATTTTGATATATAATCTAAAAATAAGATTTTCGCAAGCAGTTAGAGCAATACAGTCTTAAAAAAATCTAGTTGGTTATTAGGTAAATTGTGACAGTACCTTACTACTTAGACATGAGCGGATGGGGTAGATATATAAAATAGCACCGTATGGAGGCCGGTCAAACCGCCATAACAGTTACAGGGGGGTTCAAGGGGATTCCTTTCAGGATTGTTTTTTAAATATTCAGACATATTCTGAACTGAAAGTGCATCATTGTATAGACACACGGTTATCTTACAAAAACAAATAAGTATGTATAGGTATCAAATCAATCCAATGTCTTCATAAAACCTGATTAAAATAAACGCGATTTCAATTATAGGTATTCCACCTGCGTTATAAAATTCAAAAAAATTGTCCCTCTTTGATTTCTTTACGAAAAATTTAAATTCAAGTTTCAACGTCACATGATTTTTGAAAAAAAATTGACTGTGACTGACGGTCGACGTACGGACTACGGACATACCGGACACGTGAGTGATCTTATGAGAGTTCCGCGTTTTTCTTTTTGAGGCTATTGGAACCCTAAAAAGATTAAAAACCACTTTCAACACTTTTGACGGTGAAAAAAACTTTTTTTCTTAAATTGACATGAGAAATCGGGCTCCCGAATTTTCGACAGAATTACTTAGGAAACATTTTATAGATTTTGCTATTTGTATGACTAAGTCCCGCACATTAAATTTTCCTGTTGCCAGAATTTCAAGAAGCAATTATACTTGTACATACTTATGTCACGAGAAAATCATATTTGCCCCGCCACAAAATAATTTGTTAATATAAAAATTATGTCTCCCGCATCGATTACTGAAACTTGTTAAAAATTTTGAAAATCATTACCTATAGGTGACGGTTTTTAAATTTCTTTAAGCTTTGACCATGAAACATCGGGTGTTCATGTTTTATAGGAAAAGTGATTGCGAAATTAAAATAGCACATAAACACATAATTACTAAGTATACTAATTTTAAACTCACCTTAGCTTAGACCTGTGTCATCTATTGTTTAAACTATTCAAATAAGTGATCTCATAGCGTTGGGATTCGGAAAATTAGCAATATTTGCAAATTGTTCCATCCAGAAATGCAGTATTATTTTTGCGGCACTAAACACTATAAGGTATAACACATTGATTTAATTAATTAAATGACCGCATTTCACCACAGATTCTCGTCCGAAGTCCAGACGGCTTCTGAGCAGTTCTGAGTGCTGATTCTGAACCGACTCGAACAGTCGGACCTGCTTGTAACTTACGATTTCGGCCTTCGTAATTGAAACGTTTTATATTAATGAATCTATTTATAAAATGATTTATATATCGGATTGGTAAGACGCATTCGAGAAACAAAACAGAAATCGCGCGTTACCGCAAATATAATATTATAGGTACCTGGAATAGGTAATATTATTTTATACTTAATTATTATTTCGTCTATTTAAAAACAAAACACTTCACTTTTGTTTTAAAAATAACACTGAAACTATTACCATTTCCAGAAATACAAAATAAGTATCGTAAAATTGTTTGTGGATATTTAAAACACAAGCGTTGCGTAGCCAACAGTGTCTTTGCAAGTAAGCCGAGTGCAGACTGCAGAGTAACGAAGACGAATTGAAGATATTTGCCTCGTGCGCTTTGCATTGGGCTCGGGAGTGAGACTCGTCTCTGTCCAACGGAGTTTCTAACGCTAGCCGCTAGCAAAAAGCCCGACTGCATAATATCTAATTTTATTGCACAGGACAAATATCATTCCCTTAGGCCGTGTCTACTGAACTGGTACTTATACGTTTTTTTATGTGTAAACACCTTAGTTTTCGCTCCACGGCGCGAGTTAAATGGGAGTTCGAACGTCAGAAGCGTCAGACGTAATTAAGCCCTGGGATGTCCACAACTATACCAGGCAATCTATATTCAATAACTATCTTGCCTTACTGTGTGTGTGTGAAACGATGTCATATTATGTTTACACATCAATGCTCGTTTTTTTAATATACGATTTTTTAAAACAAAACTCCTCGGTGACCACACCAAAATATTAGAATTATTTAAAAATCGAATCGGGTTCGAGGTTCGACAAATAATAATATATATTTCATTTTCAAATGACTTGTGCCGATTTTATTTTTCGAAAACATGGAACTGTACAAACTAAAAATTATTAATCGTTGAAATAATGAAAATGATTATGCAGTCGGGACATCAATAATAAAATCAGTTAGTTGCGTTAGCCACGATTGTCTTCAAATTGCAGTAATTTGAATGAGTTAAGAATTATTCAGTTTACATGTTAACTTCAAATTTGTTAAATAATTTGCAATAAAACCAGTCGAAGTTAAACCACATACGAACGTCGATCCAAAATTAAAAAAAAAATATGGAAGTATAGAAAACTTGAGGTGTACAAAAGTCGATGTTAAATTGAAAGAGTAAGGATCAGTGAATATTTTTTAGTTTAATTTTAATACGTATGTTGGAATATTATAACTTAAATGAATATAAAAATCGACCTTTCTATTTTAGTAATAGTTTTAAAACAAATCTAGGTATATAGGTATATCTATTATGATTATTTTTCTTCAGGTGCTAAAAGTAAATATACAGAGAAAATATTCAGTCACGAATTTAAGGGTTTCAAGTATACTTATGTTTATGTGATAATTTTAAGATAAGTATAGAAAAGATCCCTCGTATGGTTTTTAAATCTATTATAAGATGGAGTCTCATACAAATCGTCATACAGTTAACACTGCCTTCCTGAGTGCGCTTTAAATAAAGAGAATATTATTATTAGATGAATAAAAGTGTCATTTAATTCTCAATATTGAAACCTAATTCCCATTTTCCAATAACATAGATAAGGTATTAGATTTTCAAAAGTAAGAGCGTCACTGTGTCGTTTTTTTTTATTCAATCGAAAAGTGCCATTAATTGGTCAATATACTATTTGGGTAGTGCAGTAAGTTAAGCTTAGTAACCGAGTTTCATAAAAATCTGTCCAGTCAATATCCAGTGATTTTCCTATCTAGGTGTAATAAAAAAAAACTCCGAAACACCCACAAGAAAATAAAACTAGCAGAGCACAAAAGCAGTCGCTAACAGCCGAGTGAGAGTAAAAGAAAGAGTTTTCCGCTACTGCAGTGCTTTGAGGGGCGCCAAAGTCGAAAACTTAGTGTCTAGGGGCGCACAAGTTCATAATTAATCGGCGCTGCGCCAATGCAAAGTGTAAGCGTGCCAGTTGCCAGGTTTTACCTTTGCGTCTATCACTAATATGTATAATCCGCCAGATGCAGGCGTCCAGATGTGACGTACGTTACCTTGCGTTCTAACGCACGCCGCGGCGGTTTTTTATTTTTGATGTGTTTCAGCGCAGTCAAGCTTAATATAATCTTTAAAAACGATATACGTATGTACGCACAGTAAAGTATGCATAACCAGAGATGTTATTATAACCGAATGTTCCTTATCCTTTAGAAATTGTTGGCCCGTGGTAGTTTGTATGTTTATTTACTTTTTTGACAACAAATAACAATTCAAACAAATTGAACATTTTATTTTACTAGTTTTTACCAGCGAGTATTAAGAAGTATTCTCTACTTTAAGTTTGGTAATGCAGCAGATTTCCCAAAATAGATTAAAAGCGTTGCCGCAATAAATTCTCTCGTTTGGTTGTTGTAAAAAATACTCGAAACTCACAAGAATGAAGAAATAGAAGTTCGAGTTAAAAATGCCGTTAATATCTTATTAGTACTGATGATGAGGACACGATTATTAGTTTAGGGGTGACCGATTTATTGTTATTTTTCGAACTGAGCAATTTAAATTATATAATATGTAATACCTACATAAAAGCGGAACGGATGTGCATTTCTTAAGGCCTAGTTTATATGAGAGGCGTTCAACGCGCGTTAGCCCAACGCGCGTTGAACGCCTCTCATATAAACTAGGCCTAACTCTGTCAATGTTAGTTATCAAATTTTGAAATAACTTTTAAGGTCATTCAGTACTTAGGCATTTATTATACTGAAGTACTTATAAAGTACAGAATGACCTTAAAATTTATTTCTAAAGATAAAATAATGTTAGGCTAGGTTTATATGAGAGGCGTTCAACGCGCGTTAGGCTAACGCGCGTTGAACGCCTCTCATATAAACCTAGCCTTTAGACATTTATTATATCTACTGAAAAACATACTTATAAGTATAACAATATTATTTTATCTTTCGAACACTGTGTCTGTATTGTCTCGCTCCCGTGTCCATGCGGTCTTCCGTACACCGCAGGGCATAGATTAGAGATTATCCCAGACCAGACTGAGTCGTGTCCGCCGTGCACTGTCCAGAAAGTGTATGTTCTCTGCTGTCCAGTGTCCAGTCCGACTCCGACTCCACACTCTGCCCGCCCGCCCGCGCCATCGTATACACTATACATACTTATTTTACTTATTAGTATTCAACGGCTCATTTCCGTTCGGTAATGGCAGCTCCATGTGTAAATATATTATAGATGTATACATAATACAATAGTATACAATACATAGCTAATTTTATTTTATTATTAAAAAGTACAGTGCAGGAATAATAATTGAAAAATGGTAAACAATCGACTATTAATGTAGTTGACCAAATACCAAAACGGTTTTCTCATCGAAGGTACAACTTTTGATGAACAATTTGTCTGAATTAAATGTTTATAATTTCTGTTTGCGACCTTTAGGAAATACGAAAATGATGCTCGCCAAAATATAGACGTTTACAGCTTCTATTCGTGTTTTCACATCCACAGCGTCCAGAAATGTTGCAACACTCGTCTCTCGAAGATGCTTTTCTAATTGTCTTGTCTCGATTCTCGACAGCTCAGGCCTCAGCCTGCCGACCGCCTCTAATGTAGAATATACCTAGCTGGACCAACTACCTAGTCCGTAGGCAGGGGGTTGGGTTTTGGGGGTTAAGCCCCCGCCCCCCCCCCTCCGACCCGAAAATTCTTGAGAAGCAGCATGGGACAGTCACGACTGACTGGATTGGCCTTGATAATCGTTCATCGTGATGTTGAGATCAATCCAGAGATCGTTGTCACGCACTTTATTTCTGACGATCATCCACGTCGGTTGCCTTTATTTAATATACCTATGCTTATTTAAAATTTATCTCTGATCCAGAGCTCGACACCCCCCGAAGTGAATTCCTGGCTACGGCCTTGCGCTTGCCAACTAAGTACTGTTTTAATAATTCGTTTTACCTATGCAATAAAGGTTCTAGTGATGTAACGAATGTCAATTTTTAATTTAGAAGTTATGGCAGTTGGCGTTATTTTCAAAAAAAAAAATAAACATAAAAAAATTGGTTGTCTGTAAAGTCGGTTTACGGACGATAGTTTTACGTGATAACGTCATAAAGAAACATTGATGAACTCTCTGACGTCACGCGAGAAGAGAGAGAAATGCGTACAAGTCGACGCTTGGGCCGATCGTGCCTCTCTATCGCTTATACCGCGCTCTCGCTTGCACGCTCAGGCTCAGGCGGAACGTGACACTTTTTCGTGCGTTCAGCCGGTGTTTCATCAATTTATAAGACGTTATCACGTCAAAACTATGAGCAGTTAAATGAGTTTTTTCTATCTCATTTAGTTGTTAGCATAATATGACGTAGGTACCTATCTACTATATATTTATGTCGTTACTTATGAATTGACCAATCTTTTTTTTAATAAGTATTGTGCAGTTCTTTCAAGATATTATATGTAACAAGTCAATGCATTGTTATTGCATACTGGTAACGACAATAAAATAAAATCACTTACAACCCGCATATTGGAAAATATTCAAGAATATACAATAAATGAATTGATTTTTACAAAGCATGATGGCTGTTCATTAAATTATAAAATTATTTCAAGAAATATGCCACGTATACCTAGCAGTTTTAAATTGAGCAATGTACGCACGTTCCCTGGTTTTATAAAATTTGTCTATTTATATAAATGAAAAACAGAAAAAGGAAAAAAATGTTCAGGAAACCAAGACAGGAAGTGTCGTAACACTTGCATTTGTACATCAATCATTCATCGTTGCATGTCGTGTGTTCCGGCCTTCAGTTGACAAAAATATTTCAGTCTTTGAAATGAGTTATGTCAAAACTCATTTTTTTTACATATTATACTCTAGTTGTCACTATAGCGATAATCATGACTTGATTTGACACGAAATAAAATTACGTTATTACTAATTATATGGATTAATAAGATGCTACTTATTTGATAAAAGATTGTGATCCTTGGATGACAACGTTGACGTCAGAGACAATACAAATTAATCCCACTGATCTGTATCAAATATCAGTACATGGATAGTGGATAGGTTCTCCTCATAGATATACTTATAATATTTAATAGATTGCGGATACACTATCGCCTCCTGTACCTTTTAGAAGCCATTTTGTACGTGGAAAACGCCGTAAAAAGCGCGCGAGATTCAAAAATATTAATTATTTTATAATATGATTTTATTGAGAAAAACGACAAAACTCACAGTAAACAGAGATATTTCGCTCCAAAACCTATTTTTATACTGAAACGTTTCAAAAATTACAAAATTGAGCATAAATATAATGTAAAAGCTTAGAACATTTTACACTGTCAATTTGACATCAAGGTTGACAAGCATTGATGCCAATCTGACAATGTAAAATGTTCTAAGCTTTTATATTATATTTATGCTCAGTTTTGTAATTTTTGAAACGTTTCAATATAAAAATAGGTTTTGGAGCGAAATATCACTGTTTACTGCGAGTTTTATTGTTTTTCCATTAACATCATATTATAGAATATTTAATCTTTTTGAATCCCGCGCGCTTTTTACGGCTTCCATATGGCTTCTAATTGGAACCATTCCGCACAATGCTCAAAGATAGGCATCCGCTATCTATTAATATATATCTATGGTTCTCCTGTGCGTCTCTCTTGAACCCGAAAGTACGTTTCGCGCTGTAATCTATGGCTGTAACCTGTCCGAAAGTAGAATTTGTTTTTCTCTTAGCATTGAAGACAAAAAAATAAACAAATAGAAATAGATTTTATTTTAATTTTAAATAGAAAATACATTTTTATAAAACCAAATATCAAGTAAATAGGATTCATACATAAAAAACAATTTATACTATCACAATTATTTAATTTTTTTAAAACACTATAATATTGGCATTAAAATTTACACAATTCCGTTTTTTGTGGCAATTAAAACAATAAGAAACTGAATATTAACGGCTCAATGAATAATTCGAGTTACGTGTTGTTTTGGATCCCGTTTAGAAACTATACTTTTCTATGCACTTGCCTGACCGAAAATGGTTATAATAGAGATAGCTAGTCAAAAATTTAATTCTCCCATGCTAAATGTGCAATATATTATTTATTATGTAAAAAGATGAGAAACTAATAGTTATAAAATGATTTATTAAGAATATTTTACAGATACAAGTACACTACATTGTAAATAATTTAGTTTCATTTTTGAAGTTCCTATGAACAGTAAATTTTGATAAACTGAGTACAAAAACCAAAACAATAAGAATTTCATGGCATGGATAACGAAAATTTTTACTTAAATTTTAGTGGCAGACGTTCTTAAAATTTGTTCTTTTTCATATGCAAGCTGTTTGATTACATTTATGGTTTGTCACCTGTTTGCCCCAGTCCCTAATAGATGATTCGGAGCATCTGCAAACATGAATTTGAGTCTATAGGCTTCCGCTACTAATATATTTATATCGGAATTGGTCCAACCTTGAGTGGGAAGATTCTGAAGTTTTAAGAGCAGACCCTAAAATTAATAATAATAATTATAGATAAATTCAGATATTTTATTGTATAATCAATGAAAAAAAACTACCTGGAAATCTTTTTCTTGCATCAACCTAGACTTCCATCGTAACAGAAATGCGGCACAAACATACAACTGGAACGACGGAAAGCCATCGGATTCTGCTAGATAAGTGTCCCACAGGCGAATGGTGCAATGCAACGGAAGCTCTCTTGTCAATAAATTGTTCATCCAACGAAAGGAAAATTGTAAATAGTCAACCCCGTGATTTGTCAAATGTCTGTGGAGCGGACCTACAAAAATTCAATTTTTAATGCCCTCTACTAACGTCGCGCCGTTTGAATAGCAACACACCAAAAAAAAAAATATATATATATATGTATATACAGGGTGTCCCATTAAGAATGGGACATAGAACAACCGCAGATTCTCCAATTCAAAATAAAACGATTAAGCGAAATATGCTTAGATAAAATGTTACTCGCTCTACCAGTGGCGTACGGCAGGAGTAAGTAATGCTTGTACCCCTTCTAAATGTTACGCCGCTGTCTAAATTTTAATTTTGACTATAATTTTAATTTTTTTGATATTTTCTAAGTCAATAATGTACACTTGTTAGTTTGTTGTAAAGTAATTGGTTTTCGAGATATTCGCAGTTAAAGATAGATAGACATGCACTTTTTATTTGTATTATTATTAATAATATTCATTTTTACAATTTTGTCTTAAAAAAACTGCGAATATCTCGAAAACCAATGACTTTACAACAAACTAACAAGTGTACATTATTGACTTAGAAAATATCAAAAAAATTAAAATTATAGTCAAAATTAAAATGTAGACAGCGGCGTAACATTTAGAAGCGGTACAAGCATTACTTACTCCTGCCGTACGCCACTGGTAGAGCGAGTAACATTTTATCTAAGCATATTTCGCTTAATCGTTTTATTTTGAATTGGAGAATCTGCGGTTGTTCTATGTCCCATTCTTAATGGGACACCCTGTATATACAGTATGGTTTTTTAAAAACCGAACACCTGATTTATTCCCGTAGGTTGCATTCAAAGGAATTTTACACCCTGTAATAATCTTTTTTATGACCTAGTGCATTCCGGTGCAGTGCAATGCACTTGCACTCATTTTTTTTAAATGGGGACCCCCGTTTTTTTTGCAGTTTCTGATTTTTTATGAAAAAATAAACATTTTTTGTCCCGGATATTTAAATAAAAAACGCGAGTCTGATCGAATAACCGCTCAAAATTATGCCACGCACGAAATCGCGTTTCGACGCTCATGTTTCCGGGTATTTGACAATCAAAACAAGATGAAAATATCAAGGAAGAAGGAGAAATAATCATCAATAATAAACAAATCATATCCTTATTCTATCATAACCTTATTTCTCCTTCCATATTGTTTTGATTGTTTTCCCACAACACAGGCAAGGTAAATACCCGGAAACTTGGATACGGCGCGTCGAAACGCGATTTCGTGCATGGCATAATTTTGAGCGGTTATCCGGTCAGACTCTCGTTTTTTATTTAAATATCCGGGACAAAAAGTGTTTATTTTTTCATAAAAAATCAGAAACTGCAAAAAAAAACGGGGGTCCCCATTTAAAAAAAATGAGTGCAAGTGCATTGCACTGCACCGGAATGCGCTAGGTCATAAAAAAATCCGGCAATCGATTTCCCCCCTGAAACTATGAAGATTATTACAGGGGGTAAAATTCCTTTGAATGCAACCTAAGGGAATAAATCAGGTGTTCGGTTTTTAAAAAACCAACTGTATATATATAGGCAAATTACCATCTATTCTTTGGATCAACTCTTTTAACTGATTGACTTTTTGTTGAATTCCAAGTTGAGCAAATATATAATTATCTTGAATGCTGTCGAGAAATTTTGATAAACACCAAAACGAATCGGCTTCTATGATGTCTTGTTGATCCTTCGATAAAGAAGCTACATCGAAGTTGTCCAAATTATCTGTTAAAAATATCTGTTATGAAATATGAACGGTGATACAGGAAAAAAACAGCAAGAGGAAAATTCGAAATAAATTACCAGAAGGTACAACTTCTTGAAGAAATACAACAAAGAAGGGTGTCACTAGATCATTTATGCCCTGTACATATCCCGATGCCGGATGTCGAATTGCCCAGATAAATAAGATGCGTTCAAACATTTGTTGAACGGTTATTTGCTGAAATAATGCTATGGTCGGATTCATTCTCGGAATATCGATATGAATCTGCCGATAAGTGTCCTGATATGTTTCGTCCCTTTCCGTATCATAATACTGTTTCACTAAGCTCCAGTAGTCTAAACGTTTCCTTTCTAAAATAGCATTTCTTCTTTCCATGTTAACTGGCAAATAGCCGCAAAGCAATCTCCAAGTAACGGCTCGAATCTGAAATAAAGATAAACTAAATTATTTGGACACAGTCAACGTGAACCGATATTACTTCTTATTAAAATACTTGGGCTCTGGTCTAGTATCTGGCTGCACGATTTGACGGATGGAAAGGGGTGTAGAGGATAGAAAAGGGTTGTAGAAGCATCCTCTTAAATTGTGGAGGTGCGGAAAGGTTTATATTTTGCAAAATAAATAAATAAACTTTTCAACGTAACGATGTAATAGGTAGGCCTAATGTCACATATTGTGGTTATGTGCACAGTGAATATGAGTGTGTTACAAAACAACACCAACGCTTTTTGACAACTTAAATGTAACCTTAGACATTGTATAAAGGGGTTTGCGAATTGTCTCGCAGTGAAACGCGATGGGGCAAAGGTGGAGTTTTTAAAAAAACAATTCCGGGGTGAACGATAAAGGGGTATGCGAATCGTCTCGCAGTGAAACGGGAAGGGGCAAATGTGGAGTTTTTAAAAAAACAATTCCGGGGTGAACGATAAAGGGGTATGCGAATTGTAATTCCGGGGTGAACGATAAAGGGGTATGCGAATTGTCTCGCAGTGAAACGGGAAGGGGCAAATGTTAAGTTTAAAAAAAAACAATTCCGGGGTGAACGATAAAGGGGTATGCGAATTGTAATTTCGGGGTGAACGATAAAGGGGTATGCGAATTGTCTCGCAGTGAAACGGGAAGGGGCAAATGTTGAGTTTAAAAAAAAACAATTCCGGGGTGAACGATAAACGGGTATGCGAATTGTAATTTCGGGGTGAACGATAAAGGGGTATGCGAATTGTCTCGCAGTGAAACGGGAAGGGGCAAATGTTAAGTTTAAAAAAAAACAATTCCGGGGTGAACGATAAAGGGGTATGCGAATTGTAATTCCGGGGTGAACGATAAAGGGGTATGCGAATTGTCTCGCAGTGAAACGGGAAGGGGCAAATGTTGAGTTTAAAAAAAAACAATTCCGGGGTGAACGATAAACGGGTATGCGAATTGTAATTCCGGGGTGAACGATAAAGGGGTATGCGAATTGTCTCGCAGTGAAACGGGAAGGGGCAAATGTTGAGTTTAAAAAAAAAACAATTCCGGGGTGAACGATAGCGGAGTATGCGAATTAGATAGTTAATTGTTTGAATAGAACTGCGTTTTCTAATTGAATAAAGAAGATTTTAACAAATTTGTACAGTCTTGCACATAACTAGTAACTACAATATGTGACATTAGGCCTACTTTTATAACGTTACATTGAAAAGTTTGTTTATTTATTTTGCAAAATATAGAGATTTCCGCACCTCCACAATTTAAGGGAATGCTTCTACAACCCTTTTATATCCTCTACACCCCTTTCCACCCCTCAAATCGTGCAGCCAGATACTAGACCGCGACCAAATACTTGCTTTAATAGGTATTCCGGACCAGCTAAGATGTCTCAATTCTGTTAGATCTAAGAGGTCACTTTTGAGTAAAGGCACGAAACGTTCCAGTTTCGTTTCACAATCTCCTTCTTGCGTCGGCAAAACAGGACAACACATAGCTTGAGGACGACCGGGGTAAAACGACCGTTCACTGATAGACGGTGACCTGAAAATACAAAATTTCATTCCGGGTCCATTTACGTACTGTGTTATCAAAAAACGCGGCGCAAACCTTTCAACGGTGCTTCTCTTTTGTTCTGATAGATCACATTTAAAATCACTACACTCCGTTGTATCTATGCTTGTTTTCTTCGATTCTTGATGTACAGATAAGACATTCAATGATGAAATGGGATTTCCACCTCGGTGACTATTTATAACAGTCAAAGCTGCCGATTGAGACACTTTCTTTGATATTTTTGTGTCTTCAAAGAAACAAAAAAAAAACAAACACAAAATTTTAAAACTGTTGGAACCAAACACCTTTTCAGAACGTCACGTATAACATACCAGTGTTCCCTGAAATAATACAAAATTCGTCGTCTCCCATGTCCCATGCGTCGTTTACAGAAGCTTGAAATTCATTGAAGGATGCAGATCCTGAAGTCCTTCCCAAAAATGCATCTTTTTTGGGGCTAGGTCTGTTAATAAAAAGTGTCAGTGTTATAATCGAATATATTACAATACGCATATAAAAAACGAATTGTGTACCTTCCAGGGACAGTTTTAGCATTTTTTTTCCAAAAGGAGGCCATAGACTCAACACCGTTTGAATAACCATTTCCTATACCATCCATAGTTATAACAATTTATTGTTGGCAAAATATTGTTATTGTACATTCAAGTCTATAAATGTCAAACATAAATTCGATTATTAACTTGTTATATTGAAATTATGGTTGTAACCGAACAGCGATTTAGTATAGAGAATGGTTAGAGGTCGTTTTATGTATATTTACTTATTATGTGCATTTTTAATAATTTGTATACGATCAGAAATAAAATTACTATATTAATCTTTGGAAATTACACGACAATACAGAATGGTAAAATAAAGTAGCGGCATTTTGCCAAACTGATTCAGAGCTACAAATAAACACTTGACTCGATGCTGAACAAGTCCGATCAGTGGCGTTCAGTGAATTTTCACATCAGAAACATAAAGTAATATTGATAATTATAATAAAATAATAATTATTATTATAAAATTGACTCAAGCCAATTTTATGATGAAAAATAACTGCAAGCGTAACTTAATTGAAATTTTAGGTCGGTATCAATTATTATAGATGTTGAAAATTACAATAATTGCTGAAAAAAAAACGCGAACGAATAAAATTATGGATTAACAAAGTTAAAAAAAGCATAAGCTTGCGTAATTTATTAAAAAAAAGATACAACCAATTTCAATCCTAAAGTAATTTAAGGACGTAGTCTGCTGTTCGGGTTTTGGAAAATCGAATTTATTTTTTCTACATTCTTAGTAACTATAATATATAGAGAAAATACTGTAAAAATTTTAGACCGAAATATTAAATATTTACAAAGCTATAGCATATAGTCGTGAACAGCAACGGTCTTACGGTAAGACTCTTACCCGCTCTTACCTTTCAACTTTTATCATGTTACCCTTATACTCTCGCAGAGTAGAGCAAAAAAATTAGCAGAAAACGATGCCTTTGAAAAAACGGAAGGTTTACTATACACCAGGCATAGCTGATTAGTGTAAATATTCATTTTTATTTTTTTGTAAGAAATCTGAAATTAAAACTTTAAACGCGTTTTTCTCAAAACTACGTTTTTCTACGCGGCGCGGGTGATTGAAACAATTGTATACAACCGATTGCTTTCAGTTTTGTACAGGGTATTCTACACAACAATAGCTCCGTCCGGTACTAGAATTACTTAATTATAAAAATTATTTCTATTTTGTAACCGATTTTCAACAAAATCACGATTTTCTCATTGTTTTTTTTTTTTAAACCGCCATTTTGTTATTTATCAATAAAAATGTTTAATTCTAGTACGGGATAGAGCCATAAGCATACGAAACAATAACCAATTTAATTTTTATAATTCAGATGACTCCACCCCCGCTACCCACCTACCTCCATTTAAAGTTGTCTACTTTAGGTTAAAAAAACAATTAAAAAATGGCGTAAAATTAATAAAAAAAAATTTTTTTCTTAGTTTACGGTGTCAGTAAAAACTAGTGATGTGCCGGATACGTATTTTTGGTTTCGAGATCCGCGGATACGGATCTTAACTTTCTTAGAGTACGCGGCGGTAAATATTGCACATTGACCTTTGGAAAGAGACTATCTGTTATGGGAAAAAGTTATTGACCTCTTTAAGAGTTAACTCTCATAACAGATTGTCTCTTTCCAAAGATCGATGCGCAATATCTCAAAGATAGTTGATTTAGTACCTTTGAGTTATGTACTATTAGTATGGTACTCACTACGATAAATGTTTGCAATATAAAGGTGCCAAATACGATAAAAAAAAATAAAAAATAATCTGAATGGAATTTAACAGGTTTTCATTACTACTTAATCACCTATATATATAAAATTTCATCTATGAATTGAAAATTAATAACGTAAAAGATCCGCCAAAAACTAACAGGTACGGATCTTTCTTCTCCCTCGGATATCCGCGGATACGGATATCCGGCACATCACTAGTAAAAACATGTAACAAAATTAAAATGATTGTACATTATTTTGTTATTAAAAAAAAATCTGAAAAAAGGGTTGAAAACGAGCTTGAACATAGGACTACGTCCTTAAGGAATTCGTCAATCATAAATGAAATTTCACTTTGAATAAAAGTGGTAACAAGATGTCCTCCAGTTATTGCAAATGCCTACTTTTATGTAGTCAAATGAATATATATTATGTAGGTACATGAAAAGAATTTCGGACTTTTTACAAAATTGAACAGAATTATTATCAATGGGAATATAGATCGATTTAAATTTAAAAATCTTTTATAATCAGTATTGTGTATCACAAATTTATTTATAGTTGAAATAATAATTAAACACGTTTCTTATAGATCTGGTAATTTTAACATTCCACAATACTTAAAAATACACTTATTCTAAAAAATAATCATAATCTGACTTCCTATCAGAAAGTGAAATTATCGATAGATAGAACTTTATACAATTAATTATAGTAAAGTTATGTGGGATTTATATATATGTATATATATATATAAAAAAAAAAGAAATAATAATAATAATAAACCTATGAAAAATTGCTTTATCTAAATATAATCAATTGCCACTTATTTATTATAGTATGACATTATTAATAATTGTCAATCAACATACATTTAAGTTCAATTCATATTTACTTATCATAATGTGACAAGATTCAAGTTGAGCTGCTGTAGTGAGAAATACTTGCAATTCTTCAGTTACCTTAGTAGATAATAATTTGTAAGCGATTTATTGTGCATCTCATTCTCACCCTTAAAGTTGCACATTATAGTTTACTTTTTTTACTCAAAAAATCACAGAGAAATAATTATGTTATTGTAGGATTATTATTGGTTGTAAATATAGTACAATAATTTATATACAAATATAATACGTATTGCGTACGGATATAAATTATTACGAACGATTGACGTTTATTAAAGCCGAACTGATTATTAATTATGCTTACGATGTTTTGTGTATAAAACTTGACTTACGCGATTTTCTAAACTGAAATGAAGTACAATTTCTGACATAATTGTTTTAATACATCGTTTAATAAAGGCCATACGCAATATAAAGCAGCCAAGAAACTTTATCGCACCGATCCATTATCGACAAGTGAGCGTTCCTCCATCAGACTCAGCGTAATATTGTTTCTTCTTCACGGACGATGTAAAAGGTGTTTATTGAAAACTTAATTAAGCTACAGAGATGTGCCTCTGATACTCAGTACATCCTGTATACACTGTTAATGAAAGGAAACAATTTTAGTGCATGTAACTAATCAAATATAAATTCTATTTCTAATTACATAACGCCAATCGCTCCTGAATGTGGTATGTGTATATTTATGCTTACAAGTCACACACGAAATTCATTTATCAAAACAGTGTACTTATTCAAAATCTCGGTTTGGATTTAATCGGTTTACAAATACGTTGTCTATAAAACACGCTGTAATTATTAGGGACCAAATGATGACGTGTGAAATCAAAATTAATAAAAAAAAACAAACAAAAAAAAAAAAAAACAATTTAATCCTTATAATTTTCTATGCTCACTACAATTTGTTAAATATATTTGTCGAACATTTTTTTTTCAAATACCTTGAAGTTTTCAGTCCGCCCATTTTACAGTACAGGTATATGCACATTGCACATACCTAATACTTCTATATTGCTAGTTACCGTAAGTGGAAGTTTTTCCCACCAAGAGAAACAGCGACTGCATGCTTCTATGTCACTTATGCGCAAGCGTTGCGACTGTAGTGGGGAAGTGGGCAAGTGTCTCACACATGCGCATAACATTTGAGGTCTAAATGACGGGAGTCAGGTGTATTTATGTCTACACCGTTGGGTCGTCATCCTTTTCCAGACCACTACAAGCAATATAGGAGTATTAAGTATATGGGTAGACGTATAAGTAGAGAACATTTTTATGTTCAGAGCCGCTGATGGTATTTGAATTTTGATTGTTGCAGATCATAGAATACATACTTTACACATTATATTATGTACGATATGTTTTTATGCGTGTGCTAAGCATACATATATCTACTATACAGGCTGTCCCATTAAGAATGGGACATAGAACAACCGCAGATTCTCCAATTCAAAATAAAACGATTAAGCGAAATATGCTTAGATAAAATGTTACTCGTTTCCGAAATACGGGGTGTTGAAGTTGAAAACTGAAAAATTATTAATGTCCATAATTTTTTTAATACACCGTATAATTTTACTCAAATCGGCACACTTGTTAAATATCATAAAATGCACCTAACAATAAAAAAAATAGTTCAGTACGCTCTACCAGTGGCGTACGGCAGGAGTAAGTAATGCTTGTACTCCTTCTAAATGTTACGCCGCTGTCTAAATTTTAATTTTGACTATAATTTTAATTTTTTTGATATTTTCTAAGTCAATAATGTACACTTGTTAGTTTGTTGTAAAGTCATTGGTTTTCGAGATATTCGCAGTTAAAGATTTTTATTTGTATTATTAATTATTAATAATATTCATTTTTACAATTTTGTCTTAAAAACTGCGAATATCTCGAAAACCAATGACTTTACAACAAACTAACAAGTGTACATTATTGACTTAGAAAATATCAAAAAAATTAAAATTATAGTCAAAATTAAAATTTAGACAGCGGCGTAACATTTAGAAGGGGTACAAGCATTACTTACTCCTGCCGTACGCCACTGATAGAGCGAGTAACATTTTATCTAAGCATATTTCGCTTAATCGTTTTATTTTGAATTGGAGAATCTGCGGTTGTTCTATGTCCCATTCTTAATGGGACACCCTGTATACAAAACACACAACATAATGCTATAATAATAAATACAAGCCATCCACAGAAATAGAACAGATTTGTTTTATGCTTTTAATTATTTCGTCAAAATTAATTATTATTTAGACATGCACTACGGAATATACAATATAGGTATATATTTTTTTTTTTATACAGAAAAAAATCACATTTTTTACTTTAATTAAATTTGAAAGTACACTATACGTAAGACATTCTTTGATACTGTATTTTTCTTAGAGAGACTAAATTATAACACTTTACTTTATATCTGCGTCATTTGAATGAAATAAATAAAAAAATTTAGAATACGTTTTCAATGAAATTTGTAACACGTTAATCGCGCTGGAAGACTAAATAACCGTAACACTAATAATCTTATGGTAGGCGCCTATATTTATTTATTCTGTAATATGTTTATAAGAACAAAGCTTTTTGACTACGCTCTAACGACGTTGTCACAATAAAAAGCAGGGATCTTTGTTCCGCATTTACTTTAATATGGCTTTAAGTACAAATTATTTCATTTCAGTTATTGCGATTCTTATTATATTTTCAGGCCATGATCAAATTATAAAATTTACATATATTTTTGATTACCTATAGAGTACTTGTAATTTTTATTTTGACGTTATTTGAACTTTAGTAGTAATATTTACAATTATTGCAAATAAAATAGGAATTAAAAAAAATTTAAAGAAAATTGAGGCACAATCTTAAATAATGCACAATTTTTAAGTAAAACTTTCTCCAGATGAATAAGCGCACTGTTTTTAAGAAATTCAATACAACAGGAATGCTAACAAAAAATACGGAATTATTGTAACGATTTTTTCACAAATTAACGGCTAACTGTTTTTAATTTTTTGTAATTGAATTTTTAACAAAATCAGATGTAAAAAAGCTGCCGTGCTTGCAAACAAAATAATACACAAGGCGTTTAAGATCCATTCCATACTACTCTATTCCTCTGGATAGATTATTCAACCCGTTTCTTTCAAAATCTCTAAGACAAATAATGAAAAGAAAACAAGAATTAAACATGTTGCTGTTCATTACATATGATTAAAATAATTCCAAATATGCCTATATGTACTTAAATCTTTTCGTATTTAAAATATAGTTTTCACAAATAATTCCAATGTTGGGTACTTTGCGCATTTTATGATTTACAAACACATTAAGATTTTTTTTAAATTTCAACAGACTTGGTAAAAAATTCTAGAAACTATCTTACCTAAAAAAAGCGAGTTTTTAGTATTCTAAACCTAACACTGAAGAATTTTTATTCACTTTAAAGTCGGAATTCATAAATGAAAAAAAAAAAAATCCACAAAGTGGATGTATGTTCTAAAACTGACTTTAAAATCAAATTACTAGCAGACTTACACCATCGATAAGTGTTAGGAAAATCATGTCTATCGGATGCAAATTGCGATTAGTAAATGTTATCGATCGATTTATTCCCACACTTACCGATAGTCAAATCGACCGAGGTCATTACGATTCGTAAAAATCAGTTTGAACAATATGAGTAGTTATTTATCTTTGCTTTTTAATAAAATGTCAATATTTTTACACCAGCTTTAAAATATTTATCCTAAACTAAGTGCGAAACAGATTTTATTGTTTTTATTTCATTACAATTATTATTTCTATAGGTACATGCAATATATAGGTATATATTATGTATGTATAAAATGATTCACCATGACGTTGCAAAATTGTTCACATACATCGGTACTAGTAGCGTTTTTTTTGGAGTTCGTTTTGTTGCATCCGCTTATATTTGGTTAGCCTTTGTTAAAAAGTTACAGTGATTAAAAGTCCGAAATATTTTTATGGGACTCTACAAGAAAGTCACGCTTATAGTCAGAGCTGGGCAAATTATTTTGAAATTGAAATTAATTACCTTACATAAAAAACTAATTTGATTACCACGAAATGTAATTACCTATTTGTTGAAAAAGTATTTAAATTACTAATTACTCTGCAACTGTATTTAAACAGCATGTTACTTTAATATTTACTCCGTCATAATAAAAAATTTATTACAAGAAAAATGATACATGTGATGATGTATTGTAAGATAATTTATTGATAATTCAATTACATTAAAATAATTTAAACTTACAGCACCGAAGTAGTCTATAAGATATTTAATTAATTATTTTAAACGTCAAAGGCGCCGACTTTTAGAAAATCCCGCGGGTGCTTCTTCGGTTTATTAACCCGCAAAAAATGATCGAGCTATTAAAAGTCAAATATTGTATTTTTTACTTCAAGTAAAATCATCACGCATCATTTGTAAACATTAATTGATCATCTACAGATATTCGAGTGGTTTTGCAGATCAATCATTTCTGCACGATTGTGCTCCGTAAACACTATTTATTTTCTGTTGGTGCCGGAAACCCCGGGCACCTACGGAGTCGGCGCCCCAGATATATTTCTGCAAGAGCAATTTAATTAAAGAAGTAATTTTTATCGGAAATTCATTACTATAAGAACGGTATTTTTGAGTATCACAATAGGAGAAAAAAAAACAGTTGTGTGGTTTTAAGAAACCACGACGCAAGTGAAACTTTTATTGGATTGTAGACACTTATCCATCACGATTAATTATAAACAACAATATTCACATGAATACACGAATAAAAACATGTAAACACTGTACAGCACTTGCCCGCATGACAGATTGACTATGTGTTATACATACTACACGGTCAGCTGATGCTAACCATGGGCGCCGCCATATTGGCCTTGGCTGCTCTACCGAGCGCCTACTCCGAACGCCTTTCACTTTACCCCTACTCCGCGGCCGCCTGTAATGCGACATGCAACAGACGGCCAGAAAAATTCGGGGCGATAGAATAAAAGTTTCACTTTAATAAATAAATTACTTTTACTGTAAAAGCATTTAAATTAGTCATTTGATTAGTTGGTAGGTAATTATTGCCCAGCTCCGATCATAGCCGTTTTTCTAATTAAAACTTTGGTAAAATTTGACAGTAAGGATAACAGCGTCTTGAACAAATCAGAAACTATTATAGTACTTCGAAATGACTTTTAACTTTTTTCCGTGATCGTGTGATCATACTCATTAATTAAGAATATTTTGATCACTTTTAATTTCACTTTACTTATAATTATTGGTCAAACAAAGAGAAGATATCTATGATATGTCCAAAAAAGGCAAAGTAACTAACTTAGGACCAATAAACGTAATATAAGTTTACATAACAAATTTCGCTTAAATCAGCCCGTTTCCAATATATTATTTTAACGATTTGGCAACATCATTTCATATCATTTTTGTATAATATTATCTATGTAAAATTGTATATCAAAGAAAGAAAGACCAAGGTTTCAAATGGTATTTTTAAATAAAAATGGCAAGCTCTTTCATTTTAATCATCAGCGCACGTCAGCCATTCAAAAACAAGAAAATTACGAACTTAAGTCTGACGAGTCGAATTACTAATGACAATAATAATAATTAGTACATATTATTAACATAAAACGTTTTTTAAATAACATTTATACAAAGTGTGCAGTGACAGAAAAAAAAATAATAATAATATTCTTCCTTGTCACTACGGACACTATGGATAGCAATAAATATTTAAAACTAGTTGGCAGTCAGTGCGTTAAAATGTTACAAATATTACGTTATACTGCTTTTAAATCTTAAAGTGTTTATGAAGATTTATAAATAAAAACTAATACAATTACAATAAATAAATACGATTGTTGCAATCAAATTTCATCACTAGGCTTGGGTTCCCCTTTAGCATCGACTTTAAGACTCACATCATTGTTTCGGGTTATTTAATTCTATTAATTTGTATTTGTTTATTAACTTTAAACACATCTAACAATGACTTTTGTACCCAAAGCCAAAATTTTTAAAAGAAAAAATGGTTTAAAAATATTTCCATCCATTTTCTATTGCAGACATCGTCTTTAATCAAACGAAACAAAATAAAAAAGTTTAAAAAGACAAATACAAATAGAAAACAAAAAGATACAACAAAATTACTTACGATTAAATTAAAATTTAAACTCGAGGCTATCTGAAATACAATTAGTAACGAATTTTTAATTTCAATGTAAAAATACAATTAATAACAACCTGCTATTTCTAAACTTGTTTATTGTTAGCTTTGCCAAACACCGAGAATGAATGCCTGCAAAAAATAAAAAAAGAGCAGTTCTTGTTGTTAATATTATACATTATACGTAATATTCAGTCCAGTGAATTTACTACTTAGACAAATATAGAGACTGATCTGAAAGCAACTATACAAACACTGTCTTGTAACGTATTTAATTAATATTCAACTTCAAAAAGATGAATGTATTTTTTTTTAACTGAACTGTTATAGTCCGGGAGGTGGTGTCAAAATTTATCAGTGATTTATCTCTGACTCAAATGTAATTGATTGAAGAGTTTAACCATTACTCTGTTCGAAATCGAAAGTCAGTCAGCGCGACCGCGGTGGGTGTGGGCGTGGGAGTCTGTGATAAATCTGCTGATGAAAATTTGTTAGATTGTAAATAATTGATGATTAAAAGTGAAAATACTCGTCAGTCACTTTCCCGGCGGGGGAAACATCGTCAGTCAGAGGTTTGAAGCCTTTAAAAGAATATCAATTGCTCAGTGTTTTAATTTAAAATCGATATTTTCAGAACGAATAGTAGGAACTGAAACATTCTATTCCTACTATTCGTTCTGCAAATATCGATTTTAAATTCAAACACTGAGCAATTGATATTCTTTTACAGGAAAACATTCATGACTGATTATGTTTCCCCCGTCGGGAAAGTGACTGACGAGTATTTTCACGTTTAATCATCAATTATTTACAATTTGACAAATTTTCATCAGCAGTTTTATTACTTTTTTTCATAGTTTTTCCGAAGAGTTTCACAGCCTCCCACGCCCACACCCACCGCGGTCGCGCTGACTGACTTTAGATTTCGAACAGAGTAATGGTTAAACTCTTCAATCAATTACATTTGAGTCGGAGATAAATCACTGATAAATTTTGACACCACCTCCCGGACCATTAGTGTTATATAAAAAATTATATGCAATTTCAGATGAAATCAGCCGAGTTATTAACGGTTTATAATAACTGCAGAAGAGTCGTTTGTCACTTTTTAATTATTCTATCATTTATTATTTTTTCCATATTATAAGAAATCAATCAGCCACTCGTTACCTAAACGTATTATATTTTAGTGACAGTACAATAAATGGAAGAACAATCTCACTAAAAAATATTCATAAAATGAAGTTACAATCATTTTGTAATCTCTAGAGAGCATTTTCACACATTTCTCTCAAGCAATATGTATTATTTTTTATTTAAAATTTATCTATAGTATCAAAAGAATCGGAAAAAAACAATTGCAGTACTTAATCCAGAGATCATTTCTACGTGTATTTACTAATACTATTTATATTTTAGGCTGATTTGTGTATAATAATGATTTTTATTTACAAAGTGACTTAGGGGCATTTTTGATTATAGTTTTTTAAATGTGAGATGCGTAAATATTATGTGTAGTGATTATTTGGGTTTTCAGTAATTATTCGATAACACTTTGTACAGTAATAATTGTGTTCCACTTTGAATGCCCAAATAGGGTTATTGACAAAATTTCAAAAAGTATTTAAAATTAAAGAATAAAGGTGTATGTACCCGTAAAAAATATTTTTTCTCATAAATATAACAGATTTGACTCATTATTAGTTGTTTTTTATTTTGACTTTAAATTCTGCGCCAAAACGTCAATTGACCTTGACAGCCATGTTTACTGATTGCCTACGTCACAGTAGGCAAACAGTAAACACTAAGCCAGCGGGCACAACGTGACATATAGCATTATAACCAACAAAGTGTTGCATTTAATATGATTGACAGAGTACAATGAATACACCAGAGAACATACGCTGAACAGAGATAACGAATACACATGGCAGTCAGTGGCACACAGCTACCGGCCATGTTGACTGATTAATGACGTCACGCGCTGTGATTGGTGTTTGAAATCACGTGACACATAGGTTTAAAATCGTGATTTCATTATAACACAGTTTTATATTTAATTTTAATCACTGTCAATAACCCTATTACTTAGGTTTCTTTTTTTTGCGTTCTAGAACAGTATTTTTTCAATAAGCAATTAATTTTAAACAGTTAATAATTACGATTATTTGTAAAAAAAAAAAAATAAATTACACAGTCATGTCTACAGAATACAACGATAAAATGTCTGCTTGAAAAATGAGAATATTATTTTCAAAAAGAATATTAAACGCGCAACATGCAATAAAAGATGCCCAGATTCAGTGAAAAATGTTCTTGTAAGATATGAAAAATTGCTCAATACGTAACAATAATTTTAATTCCTTCAGTTCTGAATTTTGAATGTTCGATACAAAAAATTGAATCGATAAAATATACAGCAATATCGTTATAAAATACTGATCGTAGATTAGATGGTACCTAATTGTCTAAAATAAAACCTGTTTTAAAGGCAATTAAATGGCATGTCATTCGTCGTTGTTTGCTATTTAGAAAGGTAAAAGAATAAAAATATTTTTTTTAGTCAAAATTTAAACCCACTTAAAGGTCGAGACTGGTCTTGCCGCTAGATTTGGCTGCCGAGTTTCAAGTGTTTATGTGTTCACTTCACACGATGTGACGGGTTTGCTGCTTGTGCAGTTACAGTTCGAACGTTAACAAAAGTGAACACACATCATGCCGCCATGTTTGTTTGTGGGCGTTTGTCCGTGTCGTCCACGTGACAAGAAACTGTTTTTGTTCTGAATAAGCATGAAAAATAGCTCCGGTTCTAATTTTGAAATTCAGTTCGTCACCACGCACGCGATCCTGCAGTGACGTCATTCCCGTCAGCACGAGTGCCGGCAACTATCCTAGCGGCAAAATCAGCCTCGCGTGCCTCAGCCCTAAGATACATATCGAGTACTAGTGAACCACTTACTGTGACTACAGCCGGAAAATGAAAATTTATTTCGTCATATTATGTATTGTTAAAAGAATAATAATGACAATTGTCTTATACCTCTTCAAATAAATCAATCGATCAATTAAAATATTTTTTACACATGCAGATGTGTATGTTTGCCATGTTCAGCGTAGCTAGCACAAAATAAAAATTATATCCTTTGTAAAAATTCCGAATACAAATTAACAATCACGTCAGTTAAAAATACAGGATTTTACGAAGATGTACAATGAACATTATTACGACTGCATCGGTGTGAGTTGCCTGAGTTTATTGGAGAGATCACTAAATGGCAGTTGAAGCCCGTTTCACATTGTGAACATAAACCTTAAAAAATAAACTGCTCATAATAATAATAATACATAACGTAGATGAAAATTCATAGTAGAGAAAGACGTATTCATTCTTAAAATTAGGGAGAATTCTCATACAATGAACTGCCAAAATTCAATTGAACTAAGATTCCCAAAATTAATTTAATTGTCAAAATATGTCTTGTACAATTTTTTTCAATGTGAAAACATCTTTTAAGCAGTATGTATGAGTCAGTTCTGTAAACTGTTAAAACTTAATCAGCTTTGACATTTTTTTGTCACGATAATTTTAACCATCAGGGCGTGTAAATGAAAGTACGAAGTATCCTACGGTGTCAGTCGGTGCCCGGACACGGAACGGCGCAAAGGTAAATGCCAAATTTTAAATCATATGCACGATGCAGTCTCCTTTTTTTGGTCAATTGCTAGGCAGCCGTACGCTATCGGGTAGATCGAAATTCTGTTACACGCAATTGGCGTTCGTACAATTCACTTGTAAAAATTATGGCACGCAATAATTCAGTAGATAGTTCCTCACCGCAATTATATTGAACAACGTGGCAATTCACTGAATGAGAACATACATATTTTTTTTTGTCTAAATATTAATTTCAGTTCTTTATAGATCAATAAAAAACATGAAAACAAATGCAGATTTATGTTCCTTCCAGCAGATGATACGTTTTAAAGTAACTAAAATATAAAGTTCAACGAAAAATTGTGCAATTTATATTACGATTACTTCCAGTAAAAAATAGCACCCAGAGCGTTGCAATATAAAATATAATTGTCGTTTTGTTTCTCAAAGCTTATTTTTAAATATAGAAATTGCTACTGAATCGTAAAAATCATATGCAATTCTCATAACTTACAGTTTTAACTAATTAGGGATCATGGTATAATGTAGGATAAAAATTTCTGCACATGGTGGTTTAAACAGATTAACTAGTCTTCTTATAAGATTTACGTTTCAAAGGCAGTTTCGAGACAAAATGTATTCATTATAAAAGTCTTTTCTCAATAGCAATACAAATTATATACAATGACATTATCTGTTTCTATGCCGACAAGTGACAAAATTTATCTGCCATATATAGCAAAATATCGGTCAAATAAAGAAATATATAATTTATTTACTTTTCTCTTTTCGTTTTATATAATTTTATAGTAAGGAATATTTTTTGTCCCGAAACATAAAATGTACAACACAACTATCTCTGGATTTGTCGAAAGACGGTCTCGTCAAATATTGAGCCGTTCACGCAATACGAGAAGAGCAGACGATGCTCAGACCGCCTGCTCTACGCATCACCAGCTATGCTACGTGATGCTAGGCAGTTTACCACTAGAATGATTGCTGTGCCGCGAATGAATCGTACTGGCGCGTTCGTCTGATAATTGCGTACGGAGTTTGTGCGTCGCGTGCGCTGCGGTCGCGACCGCCAACGTTCCGGCTTTAGCAGCCGCTCTCGAACAACTCGCCGCTCTCGCAGCTGCGACGGCGTCGTGCGGAGCCCTCGGAAGCCTTCGGCGAAGCCACGCGTGCCTCAGCGCAGCGCTCGGCGTCATTCGAACTTCCGGATCCCATTCTAGACATCGACGGATGAAATCTAAAAACAAAGGATCGTCACAACCTTTCAGCGCGCGTTTCAGGTCCTTGGAACCGGGCGGACCGCGCGGCTTTCCTCTTCGAGACAGGCCTCCGCTCAACACGGTCGTTCCGTCTTGTAGAGTGCTCGCCGTGCAATACCGAGGCAGACCTTTTGAGCTGATGAAGTTCTTTGCACGTTTGGCATTGTCTAATAAACGCTGAGGTGGCATTCCCAATAGTTCAATAATGCACGCCAGCTGATCGCTTTCGTCTTCTCCGGGAAGCAACGGAAATCCCGTCAGCAGTTCGCACAAAATACAGCCGAGCGACCACATGTCGATAGGCATTCCGTAGCGGGCTCCTAAAATCACTTCCGGCGCACGATAAAATCTCGACTGTATGTACGTATAAACCCGCTGGTGTTCGTAGCACGAAGAGCCGAAATCTATCACCTAAAGGAAAAGATACAAAACGTTATGAGAATCATTCGTCGACAAATCATCGAAGCAAATACAAATAAAAAATACTAACTTTAAGTCCACTTCTGCCCTGCTGTTTCAGTAGCACATTTTCCGGTTTCATATCACAATGAATTATTTTATTTTTGTATAAAGCGTCAAGACATTGTAACAATGAGTGCGAAAACTTACGAACCAGTTGTAGACTAAAGCCTTGAAATTTATTCTTTTTGATAAGTTCATAGAGATTTATAGAAAGCAATTCGAACGTGATGCACATATGATTTCGGAACGTAAAACTGTCGTACATATGGATTATGTTCATCGTATTGTCTTTATCTTGCTTCCGAAGATGTTCGAGAATGCGGATTTCTTCTTGGGCCTGCCGATGGAAACGCTTCTCGTTTCGTACCATTTTTAGCGCCACATGCTCGTGGGTCTTGTGATCGTAGGCCTTGACCACTTGTCCGAAACTGCCCTTGCCTATTACTTTGAGCACTTCATAGCGGTACGCGACGTGGTCGTGCGGTATGTGTATGTAGGAGCCTTGATCGTTGTCATAATCACAGTTGTTGGGATTGCCGATGATGCCCGGCCTTTTCTTGGCGTTCACGCCGATGAAATAAACCTGCGGGTAGTTGAATATCTCGTGGTGTTCGTACGGCGTTAATTTGTTCATGTACAATTTCATTACTTGTTCGGGCGTTGCGACCATTGTTTTTGGTTTTTCGGCCGGGGTCTGCTGTTGAGCCGAAGAGTTTGTCGAGCCTCCGGCCGGAGATTTGGCGTTTGTACGATGGTGGTGTTGGTGCTGGTGTGAATTGGTGCCCGTCAGACAAAGGCCGTGTCCGGTCACTATGCCGCACTGCTGTCCCGTCGACTGCAAAACGTGACCGGAGACGTCGGGAAGAAGACCGCTACCGCCACCGGAACTCGTGCCCGTCGCGGCGCCGCCGCTTCCGCTGCCGCCGACCGTCAATACGGCCGGCATCTGGACCCCGTTGCTGCCTACCGACTGGTCCTTCAGCACCGACATCGACTTGAGCGGCGGCAGTGCCGTTCCGGTCTCCTGCACCTGCTGTATATAGGAGCCGTGGGACGTCAGGCTCGAGGTAGGAATTCCAGGCACCGAAAACGGATGGGCTCTCGACAGGGGCATCGCTGCTATGCTCGTACTAACTGATACTAGTGCTGCACTACTCATTTCCCATATTATCGCGTTCTCGACGGTAGATACTGGTCACTTGGCTAGCCGAAAAACGACTGGGGATCACTTCGGAACTTCGTTCGCTGTTAAGGACAACGCACTCTTCGGTAACACTTCATTTTGATTTGTTCACATTAGTTTACTGAATTAGATCCGTCACTTACTCAATTTCACTCATAACTCGAAGATACCTTGGGTTTTTTCTGTACTGAGCGAAGAAAACATACGAGTTTAACGACAATTATCACATAATAGTGATAATAGATGCGACCGAACAAAAAAAGGTTGATGGCCAACCATCGGAGCAAGCAGACGGCTCCACTGGCATATTTCGTACAATAATACCGAGCGAGCAAAGAAGTGCAACAACCTGTAGATAAAAAAGAACCAACTACGACCAACTATAATGATTAGCATATTTGACGAAAGATGTCGCTGACAAAAAACTCAAAGGTTGAGAGACGCTTTTTGTCACTATAGCTTGAAAAGGATTGAAAAATTCAAAAAAAGTTTCACGCGAAAGTTGTAGAGCACACAATTTATATTTTATACATATAAAAAACGTTTATAAAAACTTACAAATTAATATAGATGTCAGCACATACAAATGTGTATGCAGCATGGACATAGGTATATTCCTATGTCTATGGTATGCAGTGTGTTGTGTGGGAACTATGGAGGAATCACGAGAACTCTGGAGCCGAACAACGCCGTTTTACAGGATTCTCAGGGTAGCCCTCCATAGGCACCATGCGCATTATAGCCTCTGCTTTCTGGAGGGCTACCCTCCATACTCTGCTTATAGCCATAGAGAAGAGAGGTTTTAGCAGAGAAAGAGATAAGGGTTATACCGTTATACTTATAGAATTAGAATATAGGCAGATATCAGCATTGCCAGACGTCCCGATTTTGGCGGGACGTCCCGATTTTTAAATCAAAATTAAATGTCCCGCGCGGGACAGGCTCAGTCCCGCTTTTCGGTGATAACTTTAAAAGAAGTTAAATCTTCATAGAAATATCATAAGTAATTCTTATAAATAATTATTCTCTTATTGTAAGTTGCAATTTGTAACACTCCCTCCACAGACTATTGTTTGAAACGCCATATTTTTCTAATGAATAAAACTTTTTTGATTTTGATTTCTGTTTTTTTTTTTTTTTATTCTGAAGACGAATAAGACTCAACTATTTAACGATAGGGTAAATCTGATTTAAAATATTATATTTTTATTAAAATACATTTTCTATGGCTATTTTTGTTATCTATTGTCACGTAAACGTAATTTTAATTCAAATAAAAAGATAAATAGATTTTTGAAAACTTCTGTTTATATACGTTTTTTTACTATGTCCCGCTTTCGACGAAAGAATCCCGCTGTTTTCACAAGAGTTCCAAAATCCCGACTTGGCAAAAAAAAAACTGGCAACGCTGGCAGATATACTTAGGTGCATTTAGTTCACAGAACAGTAATAGGTTCTGTGATTTAGTTCTTGTCTCTGATACACTTCAGATCTACTTTACCTTTTCTTTCTAGGCCCCACATAGGCTGGTTTCTGCACTAAAATGAAAAAAAGGCCTGTTCCCCCTGCAATTTCAACGTGCTTTTTTCAATACTAGACAGTTATTTTTTCAAAGCTCTCAAATAGTTTAAAGTATTTTAGCATTTTATATTTAAATCTGCGTCTTTATTAAAGTGAAACTTTTATTCTATCGCCCCGAATTTTTCTGGCCGTCTGTTGCATGTCGCATTACAGGCGGCCGCGGAGTAGGGATAAAGTGAAAGGCGCTCGGTAGAGCAGCCAAGGCCAATATGGCGGCGCCCATGGTTAGCATCAGCTGACCGTGTAGTATGTATAACACATAGTCAGTCTGTCATGCGGGCAAGTGCTATACAGTGTTTACATGTTTTTATTCGTGTATTCGTGTGAATATTGTTGTTTATAATTAATCGTGATGGATAAGTGTCTACAATCCAACGCCTACAATCCAATAAAAGTTTCACTTGCGTCGTGGTTTCTTAAAACCACACAACTGTTTTTTCAAAGCTCTCAAATAGTTTAAAGTATTTTAGCATTTTATATTTAAATCTGCGTCTTTATTTTAATAGTGATAGCTTTCAAGTAGGTTATATGGAGCGCACATGTTCCCGATAACATAGACCTAAAGTCTCCTCAAGAAATCAGCTTTCGAATGATAACGGAATTCAAATTCATTTAATTCTCGAGATTTGACGGTACATACATACAGGGATGAGGGAGGCATCTAGCGAATCCACTTTAATAATATAAGTAAGGTTGATAAACTTGACGTATTCCAGCGTCCATCTAAGTAAATATTAAATAAATAATTATTATCGAACCTCATAAACTAAGACAGACAGACATGTAAAAACAATTCAGTCTTTAAAACTTTTCCAAATAATAATTTATTACCACGACTTTACATTAAAATTCACGATTAATTAATTCATGATATCAGCTGATCTATTTACTAATTTGCATCATGCATTTGAAACTTGTTAGCTATGTCATATAAATAAATATCGCTAAAAATAACAAATAAAAATGATTGTTGGCAAATGTCCATATCTGTAACAGAAATGAAAGAAAACATTAACAAACCTACATGTTAAAAAAAGAGAAAACAATCGAAATTACCTTTCACAAATCAACCATTCAATTAATTTGTTAAATAAAAAACGCCAGCTTAAAAACAGAGTACACGTTATATATTTTATTAGTAGGTATACAATACAGAGATCATATTTGAACAACTTAAGTTAAAAAATGCATCCCATAAAATCCTAAAATTTCATACATACATGGACGAACGTGTTCCGATGCATATTGTTTTATTTGCGATTACTAGGACATAACAATCATTAGCAATTAATTTTATTATTTAAAGTGTCGCGTCAGGGTAAATCTTGAACTGTTTGATATCGAGTTATTTTCTCTACTAATATCAAGTAGCGCTTTCTTAGTTCATAAAAATAAATAAAATTGCATATTAGGAACTATAATTAATAATAAAATTCGTCATAAATCACTTTTAAGAAATTACTTAAAACGGAATGTACATTTAGGAACCAAATTAATCGAAATATGTTCAGATCAAAATAATTATAAATCTTATCAAGAAATATAAACATTAATTTATACAAAGCAATAAACAAGCTGGAAATAGCTTTAAATACTGCAGTTTTAGTCACTGATCTATAAACTAGGAAAATGAATTCAAGCGGTTAATTGAAACACTTGAAAAATGTTATATATTATGTATTAGAAATGATAAAAGTCAAACGTAAGGAATTATTATTTGCGGAGAGCACTATTTGGATTCCACCAAATAGTAAAACGTGCATTGATCAATTGTGCATAGAATTTCGATTTGTTCGGAGTTTACCAGATACGGGCCGATGTTTTAGCAATGTTGTCGATTATACTTTGGATGACGTCTGAACTCGAATAGTTACCTCCCAGGTCTAAAAAAATAAAAACAAATCAGATTTAAACTGCTACTGTATTCACATTAGATATGAGCGCCCCGCCGGCGCGCCGTCGCCGCCGCCGAGCGAAAAGGCATATGTTTAAACGATCAGAAAATGTTGAAAACATATTTTTAGAGACTACTTTATATTTTTTTATGACTTAAAAGAAACATCTTTGTTTTCTCTAAGATTTATTTTCTTGTTAATTGTTATTAGAACTTTATGACAACGTTGAATTTTTTCTGCCAATCGAAGTGCCAAAAATATTTCCTTATAAAAATAATTTGTGTTAAATAAATAATAATTCTGATTGTTTAACTACATGTTTTGTTTTATTGTATCCTGCCCATCATTAAAAAATGCTCCTAAGGTCACGCCGCCGCCGCCGACTTCAAAAAGTCGGCGCGCCGCCGCCGCTCCTTTACCCATCGGCGCTCATATCTAATTCACATAAAAAAAAAATGTAACCTACACCTATAGGATTCAACAATACCTGGCGTATGTATTTTATCCTGACTGATGGTTTTTTCAATGGCCCGTTTAATAACGCCCGCGTGTCTCGTGTGTCCAAGGTGTTCTAACATGTCGATAGAAGCGTTCAACATAGCGACGGGGTTCGCTATGTTCTTGCCGGCGATTGCTTTCCCTGTATTACGAGTTCCCGGCTCAAATACTGCATAATGATCTCCGTAATTCTTTCCGGAAAGAAGACCCGCTCCTCCCACAAGGCCGCAGACGACGTTCGACACAATTGTACCGTAGAGATTAGTCATGATCATCACATCGAATTGCTGCGGCTTGGATACGAGCTGCATGCAACAATTGTCGATAATCATATCGTTATGTTCGATGTCAGGATAGTCTCTGGCTATTTTTCGTGACGTTTCCAAAAATAAGCCATCGGAGAGTTTCCTGCAAAAATAGATACTGGTTAAATAAGTTTTTAATTATTTTTTTCCTAGCAATACCTATCTCAGTTCATGTTTAATAGACCGGTGTTGTGGGATTATAAACTGAAATATTCTGATAAATATTAAATTGAAATCAATTACGAAATTACATTATATTAGCTTTATGAATGGTTGTTATTTTCTTACGACCGTATCTTCTGGCATATTCAAAAGCATATCTAGCAACACGTTCGGAGTTTGATTTTGTAACAATTTTCATACTTTCTACAATTCCACTCGCGCTCTGAAAAAAAAAAGTATTATTTTAAAAACAGCAGACAATTGCATTTATTACATTTTACATGTTTGTATCTAAACATTATTTCGTTCCAAAGAATGTTGTTTTAATAGTTAGAGTTTAGACGAATATAAGGGTAGCTTTACCTCGTGTTCCAGCATAGCATATTCTCCTTCGGTATTTTGACGGATGACAACAATGTCAATATCTTTTTGTCGAGCTGTCAAAGCGGGATACGTATGGCAATTGAGAATATTTACGTACAAATCTAATTCATTACGAAGTGCAACGTTTCGAGATATAACATTCGCACTTTTGCTTCTTGTCTCGATATTTCCTTTAATGGCAACGCCGTTTCTTTTGATTGACGTTATAGCATAATCTAAATCTTCACTGCTTTCTGAATCCGGATCTATTTCTATTATTTCAAAATCTATCGGTGCTCCAGCAAAATTGAAAATTTCGCGGACGTAACTCATCAGTTCCGGTCCGATTCCACCTCCAGGAAGCATAGTAACGGCATGTCTTCCACCGTACTGAGCTTTTGGTATTTCAGCCTATTAAAAAAAACCACGATGATTACATGACAGAAGATAGTCGAAATAGCATCACAAAATAATGTGCGATTTTTGTGGCTATTAACCAATATACAATTAAATATATTAATATGCATGTATCCTAATGTAATAGGCCCCACTCACGATCAAACTTTATGCCACAGTTCAGTGTTCAAACTTATAGTTCAGTGAAGCATGATAATGTGTGGGACAAATAAACACTGAAACCAACACTGAAGTCAGGCATGAACTCATCAAATTCATCTTGATTTTTGAACGACTTTTAGTTCAGTGTTCAAGTAAACTGCTGTGTGTGTGGGTTTTTTTCAGTTCAGTTTTCGGAGTTCTGTGTTTTGTACAACCAGAAGCCAAAAATCTCAATGTTGCTGCAAGTCTTTCTTGTGCAGAAATAGATTTTCGCATATTTGTGTCCTGGTTCTTAATAAATAGGGTAACTAATTCCAGTATATAATTGTAAGTTAATTCATCCATTCGTAAATAATTATTCCAATCAAGCGGTTCAAGATGTAATTCTTTAATCAAATAAACATGACTTCTTGAATCACGCATTTCTAACAAATTTTTCACCCATATTCTTCTTTTTTTCTTATTTCCCTGTTTTAAATACAATCCCATAGCTATGAACAGCCAATCCTCACCATTTAAATAACTCATTTAGTTTTTATTAATTATCTATACTCTATAGTCTATAGTATAATATTATAGTATGTAGGTATATAATATATATTTTTTGCTCGACGGGCAGAAAGCGTCCACTTTCGTCCCGCTGCGCTAAACGAAGTTGCCTCTTCCTGCCTACGTCGAGCAAAAAAATAGTATACACACCACGGGAAGTAAAGTAAGAAAGCCTAAGATCACATATTTGTTGACCTCGGCTTCCCCTCGGCCAACAATTATATGTGATCTCAGACATTTCTTACTTTACCTCCCTAGGTGTGTAATATACTATTTATATTTCTATACTCGACGAGTGTATGCCAACAACTGAACCAAACTGAACACAAAAAATTTAAAAAATGAGCAATTTGCATGAACTGTGTGTGGTATCAGTCAGTCTTTCGATTAATCGGTCCAACTTCACTGAACACTGAACTGTGGCATGAAGTTTGATCGTGAGTGGGGCCTATAAGGTTGCGTACCTCCATAACAAAAATTAAAAAGAAAAAGTATTAGCCAAGTATGAAAATGGTTGTTTCACAGGTGGCTGTCACTGCAGATAACAATATCCTATACAGTAATAATAATTATTATTACTGTATAGGATTATAATCGATTAGGATAAAGGAGATAAATTGAAAACGTGCTGAAATGTGCGGATCAATTTGAAATGACAATGTGATACGCAAAAACGGCAATGTTTATATTTTACTAAACTAACACGAGACAATAAAGTTGAGTGAATATACCTACTAAGAACTCTGCCGGCACATTTATTTACAAAAAAAAAAAAATAACTGTAAATTATCAGATATGTATATATCATTATATATTTCAGAAATATTTTATTGATAACTTTTAAAGTAACTTGGCAAATTTTATCAAAAGTTTGGCACTGTAACACTTCAACCTTCATGACCATGTAATTAGTTAAGATACACAAACATTTCAGGTGTTATTTAGATAAACAAATATTAATACTTTTAACTCTGGGAAAATGACTGGCTATTTTATCAATACAAGCGGCTTTTTAAAATAAATTAATAGTTAGTTTTGAGGTATATTTGCAAAATATCTAAATTACCATAAATTAAACCATAAAATGTTAAAACCATTCACACAAAGCATAACCATAAACGAACGAGCTGTAAGAAAGGTGGCAAAAAGCGGTTATGAAAGTATTATAAAATAAAACTGCACTCCAAGCAAGTTATTTATTTCAAAAACACAGCAAGTACCTACTTACGATCTTTTTAACTAAGGGTGTCTTATGTTGCAAATCATAATCTGACTGGGGTGCTGCCTAAAAATACATTGTAGAAATGTACTTAATGATATAACTATAAGGATTTTTTACAAACAGCAAAGTAATCAAACAGGAATCACCTTAATACAATAAAACTTGGCTTCTTTGGAAAGTTTCGTCAAATTTCTGAGTTGTCTAAAATTTCTGAGTGCTACAGCCATAATAGATTATTTTTAAAATAAATTTTTACTTCACAAATTACTAAAACTTCACAAGTCAACCTTGGACAAGTCTGAGATATTCTCATTAGAGCTGCCAACATTTAATCGATGTTGACCCCTAATGAAAGGTTTGTTCCACAGTCAATCAGGAATTTGTTAGTGACAAGTCTATGGGAACAATACTCAATAGACAATAGTTGAATTTTTGATGATTGTTGAACCAATGAAAATTTCATTGCATACGGTCATACCCCTACCTGGACGGACGGTTTAGGATTCCTGTAGGACTTTGGGGTTCCGTTCCATAGAACCACTCTAGCTTTGTATCGACGAAAAAGAGAGACTGAGTTCAAGTCTTAATTTAATTTTTCAAATTGGACATTGACTTATATTGCCATAAAAATTCTGAATGCTCCTTTTTAACAGGCTCCTATATAAATTGGGTTTCATCGAAAGTTATCGGAGAAGTCCAAAGCGAGCAACAAAACACAAGCGGGACGAAGCCGCTATTTTAGTGGATTGTGTGAGTCGGAAAAACTTTTTCATGGGTTTTTCCGTCTCACACAATCCACTAAAATTCATCCCGTTTCCTATTTTAGTGGATTGTGTGAGTCGGAAAAACTTTTTCAGGGGTTTTTCCGACTTACACAATCCACTAAAATAGGAAACAGGATGAATTGAGAATCAAACAGCGGTTCACGATGGCATCAAATCCAAAAATGTTTGGTACAAGAGTTGATCTCTTTGACCCAAAGAACAATAATCCGAGATAAAAAATACAGGGTCGTATTTAAGAAAGTGTAGGTTACCTTGATATTTTGGAGACACCTCCCCACTGTTCTTCCCCCTTGATTCCCTGTAACTTTTGTCCGAAACTTTTTTTCGAAAACCCTTCCTCTAAGAAATAAAAGTGTGTTCGGTTTTTAAAAAACCATACTGTATATATAAAATTTCATCTATGAATTGAAAATTAATAAGGTAAAAGATCCGCCCAAAAACTAACGGAAACGGATCTTTCATCTCCCTCGGATATCCGCGGATACAGATACGGATATCCGGCACATCACTAGTTTATTATCTACAATCTCTCTTATCCGTCGATTATGAAGCAGTCTATAAATGAATTCAATTTTTAAAAAAAATGTAAACAAAACATAGCTGGCAACTTATTTATATCGGTCAAGCAGAGGTTGTTTGATGTCCTCGGACAAAAAAAAAAAAAAAACAGATTATGTTTTAAAAATATGTACTGAGCTCTTTTGTCTATATTTTTCTATTATCGTTTTTTATTACACCAGTAGGTAGTTTTTTTTTTTTTTTTTTGATTAATTTAAATGTTCATATTCGCAGTGTGATTTACAATTAAATAAAAATTCGCCTACTCCACAATTTTATTTATTAGCCATTTTTAGACATTTTTAACAATGCTACTCTGATCTGAGGACCGTTTGACACAAAAATATTTTTATGTAACGTGTATAATAGTTACATAAAGTTTACTCATTGAAATATAAATTTCCTATAAGTACAAAAAGTACGTAATTTTTACTAGAGTAAAACTGCTATTTCAAAAAGAAAGGAAAAAATATGTCATCCGAAAAAAATCAAAGAAATGTGAGTACCTACTTAGAAAACGTGTTGTGTTTATATTAATAATATCTATAATTATTGTTATACATTTTTTTGACGGAAACAGTTTGCAATTGATTTTTTTACAGTAAAGGCAGGCTTCTATTCTTTCATGCTCATTTAGTTGCAGATAGCCGTCAAACAAACTGCTATTAAACTCATTTATACCTACGCTAGCGTGTATACGTAGATTAAGAGCTAGCGAGTGAATGACCACTCATATCCCCTCAGTCTTGGCTGTGTAGTTTTCCATTTATGCTAGAAGCAAATTCATTTTACTTCCTTAACTCACTTAGTCAATGGTTTATTCTTTTTTAAAATTATTTTTGTATTCTTATCTATATACAGGTTGTCCCTAAAAGGTCTTGACAAAAGCCTACCACATATTCTTCAGGCCAAAATAGCTCGATACAAGCAAACTTACCTCAGTACAAAGTCGCTTAGTTTGGGCGCTACACGGCTCTTAAGTTACAATTTTCAAATCGTTTTTGCTTTATAACTTTGAAACGGCTCATGAGATTTTACTCAAATTTGGTACGTTGGCAAGGCTTTATTGGGCAATAAAACCCATATCATAATAATGATGAATATCATTCCATGGGCGTAAAACTTGATTTTTTCGATAATTAAACATCTAAAACTTCTACGCCAATGGAAAAAAATCAGTTTGAGTATGAAATCTGGATCACGCGACTCATTTACTACAAAAAAGGTACTCTTGATAAAATGCGATTACTCTCATAGTTTCGACAAAATTTTAATTATATTAATTTAGAGCATAATTAAATATTAAAACTCTAGTACTCAATTGTGGATTTTCTTCAACATGGTCTAAACTAATCTTACAGGCGATGAAGAAATTATGCAAAAAGTACATTTCAATTTTTTGCGTCGTATACATTTTTGTATACGTGAAAATGGTGAACACTTTGAACAATTTGTATGAAATATCTGTTATACGTTTTAATATTTAATTATGCTCTAAAGTCTAAATTACTAGAATTAAAATTTTGTCGAGAGTAATAGAATTTTATCAAGAGTACCTTTTTTGTAGTAAATGAGTCGCGTGAACTTTGTACTGAGGTAAGTTTGCTTGTATCGAGTTGTTTTGGCCTGAAGAATATGTGGTAGGCTTTTGTAAAAACCTTTTAGGGACACCCTGTATATCTTATCATATTTGTTTGAAATGTTCAAAATATTATTTAGCAGGTAGGCAATTATTTGGTACTTGTATTATACGCAAAAATTGTTTGTTAAAAGCGCTCGAACACGAGGTAATGCACAATGCAACTTTTCGAGCGCGCTGTCATTGTTTAAGTCAGTCGAGAGAATTTGGGTGAAGTGAGGGAAGAATGAATATTCGCCTGCCTAGTCTGAATTCCCAGCTAATACTATAACCCGTTTCATAGTTCATAAAAGAAATGCCGATCGAGTGCTAACATTACAAAAACAAATCGGTATAGGCAATTGTATAAATTGTAAATTTTTCAGGTACGATTCCACAATGTTAAAAAATCGCCAAAACCGTCAATTGAAGACCTTACTTGTACCATTTGTAATGTTACCGGCAACAGTTCAACTCAGCTGAAAATGCATTTTGCAAGTAAGTCAAAAATGGAAATGCATTTTTAGGATTTGATAAACATTTTAATCGATTGCATCTAATTCATAAAACACATAAGCTCTGTTCCGAGCTCTCTGAGAACGGCAACAGAACCGTCATAGTCTTGCGCAGTAGTTCAACAACCGACACAAACAGTTTCGTTTTAGCTACTGCGCAAGACTGCGACGGTTCTGTTACCGTTCTCAGAGAGCTCAGAACAGCTATAATCTACGACAGAATTATCGTTTAAATTTCAGGTCTTAAACATTCCGAAAAAGTTAAAGCTTCAAAACGTCTAAAATCTAAAGCATCTATACAACCTAGCAGTTCAAACACTAATGCTTTATATTTGCCCATTGGATTTCTCATCAACATGTTTATTTTCTATGTGTTCTACGTATTTTTTAAATTTTGTTACTCTTAAAAAAATCAAAAGTTTATATGATCTTTTCATCAAATGTTTGTTAATATATTATAAATGTTAATTTATTGATATTGAATATGTTCGTATTCAAATATAATAAAAAAATATGTATTATGACAAAATAAAAATGGTTCTGTTTACTAAAATTATTATTTTATTGCAAATTAAGCAGACCTACAATTTATACTGTAATCCAAAATGGAATAAAATACTGATATAATATTAATTAATCGTCTTAAATATACAAAAAAAAAAAATAACAATTATGCATGTTTGTATTTTTGAAACAGTTTGTTTTTATCTGTGAAAGAAAAATCTTCTGATCGTAATAATATACACGATTACAAAGAGAAAAAAACAGTTGTGTGGTTTTAAGAAACCACGACGCAAGTGAAACATTTATTGGATTGTAGGAATACACGAATAAAAACATGTAAACACTGTACAGCACTTGCCCGCATGACAGACTGACTATGTGTTATACATACTACACGGTCAGCTGATGCTAACCATGGACGCCGCCATATTAGCCTTGGCTGCTCTACCGAGCGCCTACTCCGAACGCCTTTCACTTTACCCCTACTCCGCGGCCGCCTGTAATGCGACATGCAACAGACGGCCAGAAAAATTCGGGGCGATAGAATAAAAGTTTCACTTTAAAAAACAACAAACATTCTGGAAAAACAAAACAAACACATAGGTTTTTATTGTATAAAATATTCGCAATATATTAATATGTAATTATTATATAATCAACAATTAAAACCTACACCTTAAAAAAATAATTTTATGACAATCTACAACGACTAGTTAAATACAATATCTGAGAGTTAAAATTTAATATCACTGATTAATGCTCCAATTTTATAGTAAATTAACATTTTCCAATAAATAAAAGAATGATTAGAAAATTTATCTTTGAAATGCTGAACCGCTAATTATATTATCAATAATTAATTAATTGAAATCTTAGCTAGAAAGATTAGAATTTAAAATAAACAAAGGCGTATTACTATCTGTGTTATCGAACGTCGGTGTCTTTCCTTCTTTTACAATACGAATTGCTTGCAATACACAGACAGTGTGAAGTTCTTTTTCTGAAGGCACTTCATTATCAAGGCACACTTCGGATGCTCTCGTCCCGAACAATTCCAATACTTTAACTCTATAATCGACGACAGTTGCGACGGGATTCCCCGTCAAGCGCAAATTTTCTAAACAAGGTAAATTGCTTATATGATTGATTTCTGTTAGATTTGTAACCAAATTTGAACTGACATCTAACGCTTCTAGTGAATAGAGTTTTGAAAGTCCTTCCAGAGATGCTATGCGATTTTCAGACAAATCTAAACACAGTATATTTCCTAATTTTAAATGAAGATTCTGGCATGTTCCAATTAAATTACCTGATAAATACAAATGAGATAAGTTTGGTAAACTTGCTAAATTATTTATTTCGCAAATTTTATTGTGGTTTAAAGATAACGACTTTATATTTGGCACAAGTTTTACAGATTCATCAATTTCTTTTATTTTATTGTAGCTTAAATCCATGTCATTTAGCTTTGACCACACCTAAAAATTCAATATTCATTATGATAAAACCATAAATGATAAGTCGATACTCGATACTTTTATTTATTTTTATTCAATTTTCTTCCAAACACATCAGAAAAAAGGGAGTATAATAAAAATGCACAGACTCAAATTTCAAAACATCTTTAAGCGTCAAATTTATATTTTTTTATGTAAATTTGTACTTAAATTAGACTACGTTATAGCTATATTAAATACAGTAAAATCCGCTTAACATGATTTTCGTGGCTCCTTAAGACTATCAAATGAACAAACCAGAGATGTCTATGGAACAAACATATATGTAAAATAAGAGTACATTTTTGTCTGGCGGATATTTTTCTTATGACTTAATTTTGCCTACGGTAGTCGGCATTACGAAAAATCCATAGCACGCCCAGACAATACTGTTTATTATGATCTACTTAAAATACCAACAATATATTGTATACTATGAAGTACAGCATTGTCCTTTAGATCTTATTTTTTACGTTCGGGTTAAAAACCGCATTAATTAAAGTATGAAGCGTTAGGTCCAATTCTTGGGACCGACGTTAAAGAGGGTATTTTATGCGCTAAACCGTGTTGATCGAGAACGTATTAAGTGGGCTTTACTGTAGTATTATAAGTTATTCGTTTTGTATACCTGATTTTCAGTTGAACTTAAAACCTTATGTACAGCATCACATAGTAAAATACCATTGATGTGCAAAGACTCGGTACCGTTGACTTTGAGAGAAATTAAAGTTTCTCTAAGCGTTCCCAATCCAAATATATTTTCCATTGGAAATTTGTTTATACGAATGTGTTCTAAAATCTTGGAAATAACATCCATTGTCATTTAATGAGAATTTTTAGAAGCTCATAGTTACTTGAAAATTGAATATATATAAAATACTTAATTCGATTCGAAAAGGAAATACTTTAGATTAGATACTCAACAGTTCTGAGCAGTAGTCGATAAGAAAAATCCAATATCCACATACTCTTAGGTTTTTTTTTATGTACATAGAAATTTATAAAAAAATTGCTTAAAAAACTTTTAGTCAAAATAATAATACGACATAGTTATTAAATATGCACAATAAAAAACAGCATTTATCATTCAGAGCAATTTCTTATGAATAGGTACTTATAATTAAATAATTATGTACTAAAATAGAATAAGTGAGTAGGTACATACTTTAAATGAGCATAAATTGAATTTGAGTTCATTCGGTACAATATTGCTGTGACCGTATTGATCATCTGAACCGGTTACTGTTAATTGTTGAATTTGTGAACAGAAATCGACAACGTGACTGAAATCAAAGCGTTTATCTAATGTTCCTGCAAAGTTTCCACAAAGATCCGGACACGGTTGCTGAAGTCTTTCACTAATTGCGTAAAGCTATAAAAGAAGTGAGCAGGTAAATTTGCTGAACTTTTTAAAAACAAGAAAGGTTTCCATAATTTCATCTGTACTTCTGTTTGAATTATCGCGGCTTTGAGAGTTGACAATTTTTCTTAAATATTATTTCTGTTTACCTGAATTGGAGTCATAGTAAATGATTTTACAGACGTTAATAGCGCATCTCCTTGGGTAAAAAAAAGTAAAGCCATATCTTGCAGTAAAAATAATACATCATATAAATGGAAATCCAAAAATACTGCCAGTTCGCGTGGCATCGTCCGTTGAAGATAATTCAACACTGTTTTCAGATAAACTTCCAACGCTTCTCTTCGTTTTTCAATAAATAATGGGCATTTGTTTCTGATGATCTTTTTAGCTGGCAGAATATCCTTAGGGACACCGTGGTCGTTCACTAATTTTGAATGCAATTCACAAAACTCACTGTAGCGATGACTAAGCGACCATTTAATTTCACCCACTGTCACGTTAATAACATAAATTGTTACATTGTCGATTTCGTCTGTCCGACTTATTTTCAAATTTGTATCTTTGCGGTTTGAAATAAAACACGCCATTTTTATAATGAACATTAAATATTTTTTGCACCATTGATAGATTAAGCTTTAAAAAAGCTAAACAACAGTTTATCCATATTTTATTTAGAAATACACAAATGGAAAAATAAATATTATATATAATAATAAAAATTATACTGTGTTGAAATGAAATGTCATTTTGACAACTAGAAAACAGTTCTGTATCAATCATGTACCAACTGTCAAGTTATCAACCCATTTTGGGTGTGTTCAGAGAAATTTAGGTGTGTAAAGCGTATATATCTATGGTGTAAAGGCCACTGCACACGAGGCTAGAACATAGATATAATATATTTAATAGATTGCGGATACACTAGCGCCTCCTGTACCTTCAGAAGCCATTTTGTACGTGGAAAACGCCGTAAAAAGCGCGCGAGATTCAAAAATATTAATTATTTTATAATATGATTTTATTGATAAAAACGACAAAACTCACAGTAAACAGTGATATTTCGCTCCAAAACCTATTTTTATACTGAAACGTTTCAATATAAAAATAGGTTTTGGAGCGAAATATCAGTGTTTACTGCGAGTTTTATTGTTTTTTCATTAACATCATATTATAGAATATTTAATCTTTTTGAATCCCGCGCGCTTTTTACGGAGTTTTCCACGTACAAAATGGCTTCCATATGGCTTCTAATTGGAACCATTCCGCACAATGCTCACGGATAGGCATCCGCTATCTATTAATATATATCTATGGGCTAGAAACGCTGCTAGACTCCTTGCTAGATTTGCCTATTAGTTGTTTTCTAGCGCTGATTTTCTTGATTGCTGTTAACTGCTCACTTCACACGAGACTATTTTTCAAGCTTGTTTTGTGGATAGATCTGCGCGCGTTCAAATATAAACACAGAGCAAAACGTGTCTGTTGTCTGACTCTGAGCAGAACGTCACCATGTTGGTTTGTGGGCGTTTGTTCAAGTGCCCACGTGACAAGATACTGCTTCTTGATTGGTTCTTACTCATACCTAGCAGGGAAAATAGCCCCTGTTCTAATTTTTAAATCTATCTTGTGAGCTAGCAGGCCAGCCCGCAGTGACGTCATTTCCAGCTTCATACCCAGCCTACCAGCTAGCAGAACTCCCAGCAGCGTCTCTAGCCTTGTGTGCAGCGGTCTTAAGATCCGCAGTTAGCTCATCCTTCACCTATCTTCTTACCGGATGAAAAGTTTTTTTATCAACCCATTCGCGATAAATTTGTTTAAATATTATGTTTGATAAAAAATATAGTTTGATTTTACGCGGTAACCCTGTACACAGAGGTAGGTACAATGTTACTAAGTAGAAGTTTGTATCGATAGTAGTGATGTGCCGGATCGTTAAAAATGCATATCCGCGGATACGGATCTGAATACGGATATTTGGTTTCAAGATCCGCGGATATGGATCTTAACTTTCTTAGAGTACGCAACTGTAAATATTGCACATCGACCTTTGGAAAGAGACTGTCTGTTATGGGAAAAAGTTATTGACCTCTTCAAGAGTTAATTCTCATAACAGATTGTCTCTTTCCAAAGATCGATGTGCAATATCTCATTATAAAGATAGTTTTTTAGTACCTTTGAGTTATGTACTATTGGTGTGGTACTCACTACGATAAATGTTTGCAATATAAAGGTGCCAAATACGATTTTAAAAAATAAAAAATAATCTGAATGGAATTTAACAGTTTTTCATTATTACCTAATCACCTATATATGTAAAATTTCGTTTATGAATTGAAAATTAATAAGGTAAAAGATCCGCCAAAAACTAACAGATATACGGATCTTTCTTCTCCCTCGAATATCCGCGGATACTGATATCCGGCACATCACTAATTGTGAAGTATACTGCCAATTATTTTGAAATCGTACTACTTACTGTTTTTAAGGGTATTTTAAAATAATTGCACACTTGTGTGAAAATATTTTTATTAGAAACTTAAAAATTGCAATATTTTTTTCCTTTATTTTAAATCTGAATTCATAATAAAGGTATTTATATACATGCATCATCATTCTTACAATAAAATTTATCTTAACCACATTAACGAAATATTCTGGTTTGTTTTTTATAAATTTTATGTCAAACATTAATTTTGTATATTTTTTATAAAAGAAATAAGTTTTCATTATTTAATATTTACAATTTTCAGTTGATTTGTATTTTCATCTGACTAAAAAAAAATGACGAAAAATTTTACATTTGAACAAATGTTACATTTATCAACTTTATTATTTATAAGCCACAGGTGGATATGGGATTTCTTTAAACCCTTAATTAAAACTAAAATTTTAAAAGTTCCACGATCTTTCAAACTAAACATTATAAAAGTTTTGTAAGATCTTAAAAAACTTCTTAAATCACACTAAAAGTGTATAATTTTCTTTAAGAAATTGCAAATTAATCAACATTTAAAAACAATATAAAGCAAATTATGCATCTGCAGTTGATTCAGTTCTTGATTACATTTTATTTGTCGACCAGGTTTCGTTAAGATACCAATTTTTATGACAAAGTCTAATTATTTCTACGTATTCAGGCCACTTCCCAATTGTTTCGACTAAAATTGTATCAGTATCCCGTACAGCCTCAATGAAAATAACAAGTCGTAAAATTTCAATTAAGGCTATACAAATTACTTTTTTGGGATAGCCATTCAACCCGCATATTTGACTCTTAGTTTTGGGACAAAGACATATTTTCATTAGTACATTTTCATAAAATAATTCATTAACAAAAATAAAAACAATAAATGTTTTTAGTTGCTTCAAAATGAGCCCTTTCTAACGATATTCCACGTTACTAATTTTTTAAAACAGTCCCTGGTTACATCTAGCTATATAAAAAGAGCAACACTAAAAATCGGTGAACATACATAAAAAACATTACGCGTTTCTTTGAAATTTGAGAGTTTCCCTCGATTTCTCCGGATTCCACCATCAGATCCTGACTTGGTTCCGATGGGACCACCTCTGAGGTGCACTCTTTCGAATAAAAAAAAAAATTTGAAAATCGGTCCATAATTGACGGAGAAATCGGTGAACATACATAAAAAAAAAAAATATACAGACGAACACAGAGCCTCCTCCTTTTTGTTGAAGTCGGTTAAAAAGAACAAACAAAATGAAGACGCATAACTAAAAATGGAACAATTTACGGGTTCACTCGTTGTGCATTAATATGATGATGATATGGTCTACTTATCTTTCTTTCACCCGTGTGCATTTTGACATGGTTTGAAAGATAACTTCTGGCTGCAAAACTTTTGTTACACAATTGACACTTAAAAGGTCTCTTTCCCGTATGAATGCCAACATGTTCCTGTAAATTATCTTTTCGTGAAAAATGCTTGTCGCAAATTTCGCACTTGTACGGTTGCTCTCCGGAATGTGTTTTTTGGTGTCTGTTGAGCAAATCGGTTCTGGTAAAGCGTTTCCCGCATACGGTGCACTGATACGGTCTTTCGCCCGTGTGAGTCAATCTATGACTGGCCAAATTTCCACTATAATTGAATTCCTTATAGCAGATCTCGCACTTGAATGGTAAATTGCCCGTGTGTACTCTCTCATGAATTTTCAGTTTACTGTGAAGCGGGAATGTTTTCCCACACACATTGCATATATAGGGTCTCTCTCCGGTATGTGTTTGTTTATGAGTCAGCATGGCACTTCTTTGTTTGAAAAGCTTTTTACAAACATCGCATTGAAAAGGCCTCTCCCCAGTGTGAACCCGATTGTGCACGATTAAATTAAAATTGCTCGAGAACCTTTTATCGCACTCGTTACAAGCGAACTGTTTATATTCTCTGTGAGTGCGCTGGTGTTTGGCCAACGCCAAACTGTTTTTGTTAAAACACATACCACAAATATCACATACATATGACTCGTCATCCCTATGTGAGCTTGCTTTGTGTTTCAGGAGCATTTTTTGCGATATGAATGATTTATCACATTCTGTACAATTGACTTTGCTGCGATGATGATTCTGTTCATGCTTAATAAACTTCGATTTTTTTGTGAACTTCTTTTGGCAAATCTTGCATTTATATAGGATATTATTTTGCTCATTCGTCAACGGTTCAATTTTTATTTTCTTTGTATCTGTTTCGGTTCCAGTTGGCATAGTTGAGTTCTCCTCTTCTTCTAATACTTCCAGTCCTTCGTATTCAACTTCCTCCAAAAAAAATTTAGCCGGGTCATTATTGTTGGATGACGTTGGATCCTCCTCTATAAAAAAAATATATATATATACTAGACGAAACATGGATGCATTCCCATTATTTGGCATAGATACTCCTTTCTCGACGTAAACTCCTCTAACAAATTTAAAAATTGATGACATTCACGTGACAACGTCCTGGAAAACCTTGAAAATGACACAAATGTTGATCTTTAGACTATTTACCTCTTTTCACCCTCTGAAGGGGTTGTTTTTGAGAAAGCACGAAACACGTGCTTCTTTATTTGTTGATAAGGAGTAGTACTGCGCATTTTCGAATTGATATATTATGTATCTTATATGATTTCTCCATGCAAATTTTAAACCCCCGTTACACCCTTTTAGGGGTTGAATTTTCAAAAATCTGTTCTTAGCAGATGTCTACGTCATAATAACTATCTGTGAGCCAAATTTTAGCCCAATCCGTTCAGTGGTTTGGCCGGTGCGTTGTCTGTCAGTAAATCAGTCACGGAACTCTTTTATATATATAGATATATAAGATTCAAACTTAATATTTGTAAAAATTACATTTACCACACATATACAGTAACAATGCTCGCTCATATTTCATTTCAAGACTGGGATATGTTCGGGAAAATCATTTATTTGCATACAAACCCATATAAATTCCATAGGATCAGATTCAATTAATCAGAAAGCTTTTTATATAATTTATAGTTTATACAGAAAAGCCGTATAGCTTAATATGTGTGTTTTAATTTTAAAGTCAGTCATCATTTTTTTTAAAACCTATTAAATATAGGTATAAATCATATAAGGCAGGGGCGGGCAAATCTTTTGATCGGCGGGCCACATAGCTGATAAAAATTTGACCGCGGGCCAAAAATTTGCAGAAAAAAAGATCGTCACATTCTATTTCCGCATGTGGAGAGCAAAAAAAAGGTCCTCACATTCTATTCTACTATTTTTCTAAGATGCTTCGCGGGCCAGATAAACTTGCGCTGCGGGCCGGATGCGGCCCGCGGGCCGCCATTTGCTCAGGCCTGATATAAGGAGTCTTTCATAAATTACATAACGTACTTTAATAGGGAGGGGGCTCATTCAATTTGTTATGTTTCGTTATGTCTACATTATGTACCGAAAAAAATATTTTAATGTTGAAAGTCCATATTGCTTGGATAAATCTAGCATTTATGAAATTGCCCAGCTCTGGCTCTAAGCAAAATGACTATACTGGGTGAAAAATAATCAATACGAACAATAGTTTAACCATTACCTGTTGGATCTCGATGAGTTAAAACATAATGTCTCTCCTCATCACAATTGTATTCATCTGTAGGATCATCTTCCTCTTTTTTAATAAACACTACAATTTCCCCATTAATAATTTCTCCATCGATTATTTCAGGTTCACAAGATCTTTTATAGTTTTCAACACATCTACGAAGAAGATTGTCCGATCGGGTACAAAGTGTACGGAACTCATGAGCTGTTTGCAGCTTCGTAATACACTCCGGACAAATAAATATGGGTAGTTCGTCGTCTTGCAGAACCTTGAAAATAAAGTGATGTATATAATTCGAAATCACAAATAACTCTAATATACTAAATTTAAACTTCCTCTTAATTTTCAAAATATTAAGGAAATATGTCAATTAAAATATTAAACAAGAATTCAAATTGGACATTGTATGTCGACATAGTTTGTGAAAAAAATTACTCTATTAAATTTTAAACGTAATGAGACAAGGATTTTATAGAAATGTTAATTTGGGTCTACACTGACGCACGTTCTTGCAGAGAGATCTCCAGTTATTATCTACAAATGAGGTAGAGCACATAATATTCAGAACGTACAAGTTATGTTGATAGGAGAATCACAATATAGTAGAAGTTGCTTAGATATTGTATTTGTAGTTCTTCGAGAAATAATTGAGATTAACCTTATTCATAGCCAGTGTCACCAGGAAGAGTCTGCTACAACGTCTATGATATTTAGATCGATTTTTAACTTTTCATATTTCTTATTCACAGACTTTTCTGGGATTACTTATCTTTACAACAAAAAAATATATTTTCTTACAAAAGTTGGTCAGTGATACAAAAAACAATTCATTACATATTTTTCTTCATACACAAGAGTATTTAATTTACTGTTAGGTACTACTACGTTTTAAGATTATGACGTTTATTTGAGTTTTATGAAATTACTTAGATTAGTACATTAAAAACAATCACAATAAAATCGTAAGAACTGTTTACCTTAACAGGTGCGCATTCCATAATGATTTCTGCCGTTGTGTTGTCAGGAGAAATATTTTTGTCAAACACATTTAGAAGTGTTTTTACGGAATCCAAACAAATACGACATATAGACTTAAATTGTGTTATAGGAATATCATCCGTTGCCATTATGTTGCATTTGCTAATATCAGTACTACTATTCCTGAGTGATCAAACGAACAGAAACTGACACGAACCTTAGACTATAGAGTTATAAGGACATATAAATCATTGCGCGCGTGTGTTGACTTTTAGCATCAAAACTGAAAAATGCCAGTGGCGTAACAATCGGATTTAAATATCTGCTATTATATATTAATACAAAATTTATATTGATAGATTATCTTGGATCTTTCATTAGGAATATGTTGTAATGTGATTAATTATTTAATTTTCAAACTTAAATATTGTTGTTAACGGTTCTCACATACATACGTGTAAATCTATAAAACGTTTTTCTTTGCTTTTAAGCAAGTAAGTAAATTTATTTAAAAATGGGAGAAACATGGGCCTTAATAACGCATGAAATTCCTATTTAAGAAAATCGATGTGTAAAAAAAACATTCCGTTTTTTCTAAAATTTTTGAGCAAAATAAAAATAATATAAAATATAATAAGTATCTACATATTCTTTATTTTTGAAATCAAAACAAACAGTAGTATAAATATTCTAGCCAACGCGACGGTACCATTAGCTGGCCATACACACACAGTTCGATCTGCCGGTTTGGAACGGCGCGGTTCAAACGTGCGTATTTATCTGTCCGTTTGTGGGGTATGCACGCGCCAGATGTAACCGGCCCAGACTAGTCTGCCAGTTTGCACTGCCATGGAGAAAACCGTCGCCGCCCACAAACGGGCAGTTTTCGTGCAGTTTTGTTTTGAAGTTCTAACTGCGACAATCAACATGTGTTCTGAAGGTGTTGTTGGAATTATAGAGATTTATAAACAGCATCCGACTTTATGGAAAATCAAAAGTACCTTCATGTAATCTGTCTTTAATTAAATATTACGGCACATGTTACTGGTATTAAATATCCCAGCGCCTGTGCGGAAATTCCCACTGAATATTTTAAATACGACCTTCCCGTCGCCAAAAAACGAAGGGTATTAAGCGTTCCTCTGGATCAATTGCTTCTCTCATTACAGTTTTTTTTTCGTGAGGGCACCTCTTACTTAATTTAATAAAAATGTGTGTCCTCAAATAATTCTTAAAATCGTCCGGGTCATTTTCTCTTAGCTCCTTTAATAGAACACTATGGCTGAGTTGTTTTTTCTTTAGCAAATAACTTTTAACCCATTTAGAACGTCGCTTTCTTACACCCGTATTGTCCATTATTTCCATATTAATTATTGCACAACACAAAGCTAGTTTTTTTTTATCACTTAACATTTCAGCAGTTGACTAAGTTTAACTTTTATAAAAACGGTGCACTTTTTATACGTCAAATAAATTATTTACCTGCAGTTCACTTTACTAACATATAAAACCGTGCCGTTCCAAACTTTCGTCAAGACGAAATTCCATCCATACGGTTGAATCTGTGGATAAATCTGCCAGTTTCTCCCACTAACGTGCAGTTTGGCATGTGACAGACCGCCCGGTGCCAGGTTGATGCGTGGATTTTTGTTTTGCGTTAGTGGGTGGCAACGGTTAAAACCGACATGCCGGCGTGACGCATCAAACCGGCAGACTTATCTGTGCCGGTTGAAACTGCCGGTTCGATCTCTCTGTGTATGGCCAGCTATTGTAACGTTTGGGTGCTTTTAATGCCGTGTTCGTAAAAATCAAACGCACACCTTTATAAATAATTATTAATTATTTTATTGATAAAGGGAAAAACCTTTATGTAATTTTTAAAAGTCATTTCTTTTCTTTGAATATCAAGACAACATTATTTTCTAATTATTTTTTTTATTCAATCAAAATTATTCCTATAAATTTTATTCATCAAACTTAATACTAACATAGCCTAAATATACAGTTAATATGAACCATTTTTATTTCATTATTCCCAATTTACATATAATTTATTTATTTATCTGTATTTCACTTTTTAGTAGATTAAGATATTGATTTGACTTAATTTTAAAGCAATTTCATACCTTTACTTTACTTTATTTTCCATTATTTATTATCTTTATTCCATATATTACGTTTTTCTTCATTCATTCACATATATCCTATAAATTATTTAATACATTTTATACCTTTACACAACAAATTCTGGCGTTCTTGGATGGCTCCCAATCAGCAACCTTCATATTATTAATCCAAGAATTACGTTTGTGAGAATTTTTCGGAAATCTACAATTATTTATAAAATAAACATTATATAGGTTACATATCAGAGGTTATAATATATTAGAAATCAATAGTAAATTGTTCTTTATTACACACTACGCCACTGCAGAAATGGCGATTTAGATCCAAAAAATCACATACAAAAGCTAATTTATGAATGAAAATTTAAAAGAATGTTTCCCAAAATATTATTATTAGCTTTAATACTGTATAAAATAAATCATATTTAGAAGCCATGGCTATGAAATAACTAATTTTAAAGATATTTGCGATCATCGTTCTAGATGCATATATATGAGTGATTTATTAATTACCTGTGAAACGTAACTCCAGGCTCCATTCTACCGCTATTGCTTTTACAACCCAACCATTGTGCACAACACAGTTTTTTATCAAAAAAAGTCTTAAAACGGGCAAAATATTACAAAAAATACACAGGTACCAAATCGTTTGTTTAGCACCAAACTCACTTGCGTCACTTCAGTTTTCGGAAACAAATATTAATTGAATGTATACTATTTGCAGTCAGAATTTTTAAGCTTCACATTTCAAAGAAAAGACGTTCAAATATTGCAACGGTGTTTGAGCACACTTCAAATGGCCACAGAGCCAAAAGTTGAGCTTATTTTTTATTTGGAGTGTCATTTCCTGTTAGTATAAGCCGTGTGGACCTAAAAAGCGGTTTAGGCTGTGTGCTGTACGGTCAGTCGATGTTAGAGTTTTAACTAGGAGATTAACCGCCTGAGAGGATGAATTTTCAAAAAATGCTTTCTCAGTCCTCACTTACGGCATGTTGACTTTCTCAATTAAGCGCAACAGCTAAACAGTACTGGACACTACTCGCACTACTAATCCCTCTCACTAATCACTTATCACTTGCACTCGCACTAATCAAAGTGTAAACAAGGCTTAAGCCTGTGACGTCACGACTTTCGGAGTCCATTGTCGAAAATCGTTAGTATAAACGAGTGTAGTTCGAAAGAAAATGGCTGGAAAAATCGAAAAGATATTCTCGCATAGCGATAGTTCCCTTCGATCTTAGTAAGTTCAGTTATCTTTTGCTGGTGAATACTTAGGTTTGTGGTTGTTAGTTATGTTGGCAATGAACATTAATACCCTACATTTTACATTGAGTAAGTTATGGCTGAATAAAAACATTTAGACGTCAGTATAATGTTTGTGAAATATATCTTCATTTAAAACCACATTGTGTGGTATAATTCATAAATAGTAAACTCCGTTGGACTGAGAAGCGTCCCTTCACAAAATATTAAACGGGGGACCACAACAATGAACGGACTTAGTTTCAGTGAATTGTGTTGCTTATTTTGCTGTCCGCCTTGCCCAGGTAGAATTGCTGCAAAACTAGCATTTCTGCCACCTGAGCCTACGTATGAATTCCAGGCAGATGAGACGGGGTCAAAATTTACATTAAATTTAACTGAACGTGCCGAGTGGCAATATTCTGAACGGGAAAAAGAAAATATGGAAGGATTTTTCGCTAGGACAAGTAGAGGGAATCGGATCGGATGTCTGTTTGTAAGGTGTAGCTCGACTGCAAGATTCACAATATTATTTTCACATGGAAATGCAGTTGATTTAGGCCAGATGAGTAGCTTTTATTTAGGCCTAGGTTCTCGTATTAACTGTAATATATTTAGTTACGATTACTCAGGATACGGAGTTAGTGCCGGCAAGCCTTCTGAAAAAAACTTATATGCTGATATTGACGCAGCTTGGCATGCTCTTCGTACCAGATATGGAATAAGGTAATAAAATATAATATTTTTCAGTCTCTAGTTCACTAGTGTTTAGGTCACATTACAGTGTTCATTGGTAATCTACAAATCATATTTTCTGCAGATGAATCAAAACTACAGCTGCACATGCCCAATCTTTATTAAATGCATATTAAACTCGGTCGATGTAATACTTAAAAATATATAACATTCTAACGTTTTTATTTTTTTCATGACATTATTACTATGTTAAATTTAATCCCATTATTAAATATCTTTTTATTCATTATTCAGCCCAGAAAATATAATCCTGTACGGTCAAAGTATTGGAACTGTACCTACTGTAGATCTGGCATCCCGCTACGAAGTCGGGGCAGTAATTCTGCATTCACCACTTATGTCTGGCATGCGAGTTGCATTTCCCAATACGAAACGCACTTGGTTCTTTGATGCCTTTCCCAGGTAAATACATTTTTTATCACAATATACGCCTAAAATAAAACAATCTCATTATTTTATTCTAAATCTTTTTTAGTATTGATAAAGTTCCCAAGGTTACTTCACCAGTTCTTGTGATACATGGAACAGAAGATGAGATCATTGATTTTTCACACGGCTTAGGTATTTTTGAAAGATGCCCCCGTGCTGTAGAACCTCTTTGGGTCGAAGTAAGTAGTATTTTAAGTATAATAATAATAACATTTAAATGACAGCTTGAAGTCGTCTTATATTGCTAGACCAATTTTTTTAAAACTTTTGCTTATAATACAAGACCGATTTTTTTTTTTTGGCAAACGTAAAAACGCTTTATAAACTCCGAGGCTTTTGTTAACGTGTCTGGAATAGTGATGTGCCGGATCGTTAAAAATGTATATCCGCGGATACGGATCTGAATACGGATTTTTGTTTTCAAGATCCGCGGATACGGATCTTAACTTTCTTAGAGTACGCGGCGGTAAATATTGCACATTGACCTTTGTAAAGAGACTATCTGTTATGGGAAAAAGTTATTGACCTCTTTAAGAGTTAACTCTCATAACAGATTGTCTCTTTCCAAAGATCGATGTGCAATATCTCATTAAAAAGATAGTTGATTTAGTACCTTTGAGTTATGTACTATTAGTATGGTACTCACTACGATAAATGTTTGCAATACAAAGGTGCCAAATACGATTTTAAAAAATAAAAAATAATCTGAATGGAATTTAACAGGTTTTCATTATTACCTAATCACCTATATATATAAAAATTCATCTATGAATTGAAAATTAATAAAGTAAAAGATCCGCAAAAAAACTAACGGATACGGATCTTTCTTCTCCCTCGGATATCCGCGGATACGGATATCCGGCACATCACTAGTCTGGAATCAGATCGTAGCGATAATAATAAATAAAATAAAATTTCTGTAACAGATAAAATAGTGTTTGTAAATATTTCTTTATTAGGGTGCCGGTCACAATGATGTTGAACTCTACAACCAGTACTTGGAGAGATTAAAACAATTTGTTAGTGTGGAATTGCTCAACTGACACATACTGCCTGTCGACGAGTGTACAGTCAGTTCGGGTACGACTAGTTCAGTGACGGAGAAATTACTCTAGCCCACGGACATGGGCGGTCAGTCGCAGACCGTCCAGCCCCCTTCCTATTACACAGTCGTTCACCAACAGCTCTCCAAAAACCCCCATGTCTCCACTAAGTCTACTGTGAACAAGTGCCCTTCTCCCCACCCATCGATTAAAGGTAACCATAGGACTGCCATCGTTAAACAACATGCCGAAGGCGATGATAAAAATGACATCGACGACCGATCACCTCGTCGTTTTACAGACGGACAAGACAAACTTTTAAATATAACGTCGGACTATTTAAAACAACTTACTCCCGTTAACTCACCGACACCTGTCGCTAAGCATTCACCTCATCACGCAATCAGCGTTCTGAGTTCTATATTGGCACGATATGAGAGTGCGGGACTTCTCGAACGGTCCAAGTTCATCGGCGAGGACGATGAAAACATTTGGACTCGGCAAACTAACAGTGAACGAACATCCCCTCGAGCCAAACCGGCCTGTTGCCGACGGACGTGCGGCTGCGAAGAGAGTGCCGATAGATCGCCGTCGAATAGTAAACACGTCAGAGCGAGATCGTTGCCTCATTGTTCAAACCCAACGGCCTTGACCGATGTACAACGAGCGTTTGTTAAAATGACAACTGACAATCACGTTCGACGTAGAGTGTTGCTGTGTCGGTGTTCTGTTAAGTGTACACTGTGGTGCTCAGAAGATGGTGAGTCGATCCCCAAAGAACAGTGTTGTTGTCCTTTACGCAATACGAACAATCATGATGTACTTGAAACAACTTGTTAGGTCTGTTTTTATTATCATCTTTTTTTTTATTAATTGTTAAGCTAATGGTATATGATTTCATTCCGGTTGATTATAAAATTAGATTATTATGTTAAATATTTTTGACGTGATAACGTCTTATAAATTGATGAAACGCCGGCTGCACGCACGAAAAAGTGTCACGTTCCGCCTGAGCCTGAGCGTGCAAGCGAGAGCGCGGTATAAGCGACAGAGAGGCACGATCGGCCCAAGCGTCGGCTTGTACGCATTTCTCTCTCTTCTCGCGTGACGTCAGAGAGTTCATCAATGTTTCTTTATGACGTTATCACGTAAAACTATCGTCCGTAAACCAACTTTACAGACAACCAATTTTTTTTAACATAGTGTAGTCAATTTTTTATGTCAAATTGAAGCTTACAGTATCCAGTTTAATATGGGAGTGATATTATCATATAACATTGGCTGTACAGTTATTTGAAATAAACAATTATTATAAGGGAAGTGGCATAAAATAGTGCAAAATTAACATTTATCTCACGAAAATTCGCGTATCATTGAAATTAAATTGATAAAATGATTTTTTTATTGTTTGTAATACTTACAAAAAATAACAACAATTTTTTATTTGTAAAGGGTGGAAAGATTGTGTCACTTCTATGCCAATTTATAGTGGATTGGAAGAGACAAAGTGGTGAGGTATATGATGCCTAATAATATTTGACTGTGTGATGAACAATATATACTTCTGTGCTAGCCTATTGAACAAATTTTGGGTCACTAAGAAAATGTAATCGTATTTGAAAACAGAATAAAAAAAAAAAACGTTAGACTTAAAAAATATATATAAATTTATACGAGTGTTTGGAACAGCCTAATATTGTTACCAATTTATTAAAATCAAATTTATTTTATTGACGTGTTCTTCAGTTTTTTCCATTTATGTTTTTTATGTATGTACATATGTGTTTATGAATAATAAATACGTTTTATGAGAAACAAAAAAAAAAAAAAATCGTTCAAACCATTTTTCAATATGGTTTCTCCATTTGTTTCAATTATTATCTCCGAATCTATTACTTTTTTTAAATTTAATTCCATTAGTAACAAAATTGTGTACTGATGAATAATTTGTAATATTTAAAACATGATTGAGAAGATTTCCGTAGTTTAATAAATGGAGTGATTAAAATCAGTATATATAATTTTTAAGAAAACAATTTCAGAACCCAGCTGTTATTTTTCAAAAAAATCACATATATGTACATTGTACATATACAAAATGTTTCGTAAAAAACGCCTCAAGATATCAAATTTCAAAAAACAACATCAAAGAAATAACTCTAGAACTACTACAAAAAGGTCTTAATTTTATTATTTTTTTTTTAACAACTCTAACGCCCAGTGATATTCGCCTTTTTATTTTTAATTTAGTCGGGTAGAGAATGTTTTTCTGAATACAACGATGTATAACTGGTCCAATATTCGTTCAAAAAATCATTGCAGTTAATAGGATTTCTTATATTTTTTATGGCACACTTAAAAAATCATAGCACGCTATAAGAAACTATTTCAAATCAATTTTACACATTTTTTCGAATAAATGTTGCACCAAAATCAACTTGTTACACCGTTGTAAATAATTCTCTACTTGACTAAAGTGCTTAAACCCAGTTGAGTATCATTTGATATTCAAATTGATGTTGAAAAAAAATTAAAATTAGGGTCATTTTGTAGTATTTCTAGCATTGCCTTGTTTTTTTTTTTTTTTAATTCAATAATAAATAACGGAAGTTATAGTTTTGGTTTTTTTTAGGAAACATTCTGTATATATTTGAATGGAGAATGCAACTTTTAATAATTTACAAGATAAACAAAAGTTCAATTAATTAACTGACTTAAGTAAAATTATTTTTATATATTTTACTACAAGATTACTTAGATTGTTTATCTAATACGTTCAATAGAAAATTCTGAGTAAAAAAACTACAACCCATTTTTTTTATTTTAATAATGCTATCAAAGTAAGTTGCATTCTACCTAGCAAAGTTTTAGATATAATTTTGTTTTCGTTTTATTTGTAGCAGAGAAAAGAGTAGCTCAATTTTACCAAAATATCGATTTAATTGAAATGAAACAAATTAAACAAGTCCGCATTATTTATTATGAAACAAAAGAAAGTTACAGTAAACTGAATCTTGTTGAACATAATTTTTTATCTAAATTTAGAAGAAAACAGGTCTTATTTCCACTCCTTAAATATGCAAATACAATCTTTTTTTAATAGTAAATTTTCATAATTTTGAGTTATTTTAAAATTCGCGACCTAAAATTGACTAAAGGATTGACATTTTGTGCTTTCGGAAAATTTATGTTTGACAAAATAATTGTGTGTAGTATTTGTCTATTTTAATAAATTCAGTTACTCTTTCTCTTTGCAGTTTTATATTTTATAGATAATATTCATTCAAGAATATGTATACAAAGATGATGTGAGAAAAGGTAGTCAACTCCCCTGTATAGTAAAAAAAATATTTTAGGCGTGTTCGAAAACCGATTCATAAAGAGAAAATCAAATTTTTAGATACATCGTTGCATTTGCAGCTTGCTAGATAAACTTTTCTCTATATTTGAGAATAATTCACTTTGGCACAATTGCTCAACAAACATTGTTGCCTTTGGCAACTAAATATTGCATTTTTGGAGTATCGGATAGGTTGCAGCTATTGTTTTTGTTTATAGTGTCAAAATGCTCAGTGTTCATTTAATAATAAAATATTAACTTTGTTTTTGACGTGATAACGTCTTATAAATTCATGAAACACCGGCTGCACGCACGAAAAAGTGTCACGTTCCGCCTGAGCGTGCAAGCGAGAGCGCGGTATAAGCGATAGAGAGGCACGATCGGCCCAAGCGTCGGCTTGTACGCATTTCAATGTTTCTTTATGACGTTATCACGTAAAACTATCGTCCGTAAACCGACTTTACAGACAACCAATTTTTTTTTTAATTTCGAAGCAGTTGCCAAGAACTAGAAGAGTCGACTGCCTTAGTAACTAAGTTTGAGTGATTATGTATTTTGTTTTCTTCAATAATAGAAATAGCAGTTATAAAATTTGTTTCATACAATGAAAATTGGAGGCATATATATATGATAAGACTTAATTATAATTTTTGCAGTGGTTCACATTCAACAAAAGTATTTTTTTAAGTATCTTTCTTTGCCGTTTACATAATAACTATTTCAAAAGTAAGGTTATATTTATACTGCATACTTCAAGCAATACAGTGTACTTGTATGTAGTGTCGTCTAAACTAAAGAATGAAATAAAAATAGTGATTTAGGTTTTTTTTACTGAAGTTTTAAAACAGTAGATTCTGCTAAATTTAAAATCAATTAAATTTTATTTTTTTCCATTAGAAATTAACGTCTTACACTATTTTATAAAAATTCAAATTATTTATAAATTATTACATAAATTTCCTACATATCAGTTTTGATAAAAGAGATATATAAAATATAATTCAATAAATGTGATTTTTTTTTTAATTTAGCTTGTTTTAAATTATTATTTGTATCCTTAAACCATAACTGTACAAAATTAACAACTAACAATTGAACGACGATTTTATTTTTTACATTTTCATGTTAAATATAACCACATCGATGTTTATATTTTGCAAAAAGAATGAAAAATTAGTTTAATAAATAACTTTTTAATGGAACCTAGTATGACATCAGTTACCATTTATTATCAAAAAAGTCAAAGTACGATAGCTACGACACCAGGTTTTTTGGGTAATTTTTTAAACGGACCACCTGCTGTAGAAACAGTCAAAGAACTTATTTTCCTTTGAAATACACCTGTCCGAAAAAAAAGAGCATAAATATCCAACTAATAAAAAAATCACACCGTATGGCATCATACCTTCAACTAATACTTGCACCAATTAATCGTATAAATGAGAAGTTTATTAATATAAAAACCGTTAAAAACTATCGATAATAATTAACGTACATGCAAACATTTCTTATAAGTCGCTATTAAGATACTCTGCTTACAGTGCTTTGATCCCTGATGTCACACAAAGTTCAAGTTGCTACAACACTTATTTGAGAACCATTACTTTTATTTAATATTTATTAGAACTGAAATCAGTAAACAGACATGTTCAACTTTCGTGATGAATTAAAATGCTCAAAACTACATTCCTCGAATGATTTTAAAACAAATTCGTGCGGTTTTATTATTAAAGTTACTTACACTGTGAAATAAGAATTCAGTTCGAAGAACTGATTATTCACAGGTCAAAACAGTATTACGAATTATTTATTCTTAATTATTTATAAATTATAAAATGACAATCACAAAAACTATTATTTTTTACAATTTTGACTGAAGAAAGCATTTACTTAAATATATTGCATAATCGCGATATGAAACTAACCTTGTATAGTCCTGTATTACGTTTTGGGTGTGACATAATAGGAGCAAGTATAAAGGTGGCACTTCACATGGCTATTTGTGTTCGCTATTGGGTGTTTGTTGTATTTGGCAAAATATATGACGTTCAAGACAAACATGCAAATAGAGGCAAATACGACCATCCACACATGGCAGTCAAATAGCAAACACACAAACATTCGGCAGCAGAACGCAAGGTTCAAAATTCCAGGAATTTTAGCACTGTTTCATTTTCCCAATTAATTTTCAATAGTAATTGTTCCAGTTCTCGCTCACAGCACAGACACAAAAATACTGCACGTCCGTACAGGTTCACGGCGCGTGCGCTTCTGAATATGGCCATTGTGTGGACGGTTTATTTGCCTATTTGACTCCTTTGATGTGCCTCGAAAAACCGTCAAGCGCACGGTAACGCGTATTTGGTATTGGCCTTATTTGTCAAATAGGCAAATAAGGCCAACACTTTGTCAAATAGACCGTCCACACTTGGTAATTGTTTGCCAAATACACAAATACAAATAGCCATGTGAAGTGCCGGCATAAAGCGCAATCGACATCTAGGTGATGGCGACTAAGATCGCGTCGGTGACGCGACAAAATCGCAACAAGTATGTGCAGATTCACTCGTGAACTTGAGATGTATCGGATCGCCAACGCGATCGTATAATGCGCTTTAATTTCTCTCTTTTATAAATGTTAAAAGCCCATTTACACTGTCTAAACATACTTACGTTTAAGGTTATTAGCCAAAGACAAGAATCGGCGATCTATTTAGTCTTCGGAAAGGGCAGGTACCTGTGCTATTATCGATTTATGCATTGTAACCGATACCATCGCGGAGTTACGTACCTGTCTTTTTAGAAGACGGATTTTAAGAGTGTTTACGAATTCTGTCAGTACAGATATTTTTATGCAGATACATTAAAAATTGTTTTATCGGTATGGTACCAACCTGCATCTGTGCCGGAAACCTTAGAAATTGCAACACTTGTTATTTTTTATGCAGGTTTAAGCGTTTTCTCATTACAACGTCTAGATATCCTAAGATTAATTGCTGCGACAATCATTGCCTTAAGCAATATTTCTTGAGACGACGCAATGAAATAAAATATTCAATATAACAAATGTCGATTCGGTAGAAAACGCTTGAGCTGTTGTCTTATTTGATTATGCAACTTTATTCACTGTGCATTTTTTATAAATCACATTTTGTGGGACCTAACACTTCAGTGCATTTCTTTTTAACACCACCCTAATCGAAATTTTTTATGCATTTTTTTTTAATTAAAATGTATTTCAAATTAAATTTGTTGTAATTATTAAGAAATATGATCACACTAATTTAGTTCCTAACAATGTGCAATAAATAAATTTAGATAAACAAATGCAGGCAATATTAGAATTTTTCTGCATTTTTTTTACATAAATTAGTTAAATATTGTTTCATCTTATTTTGCAGACTAGGCTAGTTTGGGAAAACAACGTAATTGAATATATTTTTGTAAAAAAATTGCTTTCTTGTTTAAAAAACTTGTAAATATGATCTGAATGTGGACTATTGCTAATATTAGTAATACTGATTAGAAAATACGCTAAAGTCTAAATTAGATCTTTATAAAATGAATATCGTTATTAAAAAAAATGAAGTTTTGTAAATAAAGAAAATTTCCTATCTTTGGTCAGTTATTTTACTTTATATTCCTCTTTGTAGATCCAGTTCTACTTATCCTTGAATCGGATAACAAGTGTTTGTGGTTCCAATTTTTTTGTGAAGGAATAGTGGAAATTTGAAACAATAAAAATAAGTCTTTACGTACGAAATATTTATTGTTACAAATATCTTAAAATTACAACATAGCTATTTTCATTTTTTAAATGCAATTTTTGTATTTCTACATAATTTTTATAGGTTTTGTAACTATTTTTTTAAACAACTGCCGAAACTAATAATAATTAACCTGCTATGTATAATACGACAAAACTTTTGCATTGTTAATTTTTATCTGAATTTAGAAATTTGCATTTAAAAAATTAATTCCTAGATAACATCACTTTAAATGAAAATTAATATACCAGGGAATGCGTTTTAGCTTTCCATTAAAATCCAAATTGAACTGATATTAACCTCATAATGCTTTAGAGGCATTACTACATTTGACACCTGTCTTAAAATTTAAATTTTTTAGAGAATAATAAACCTATTCACATGTAATAAAAATGTGGCGTCGAATGTGTTGAGCCTTAAAATATAACCGACACAAAAAAAAAAAAAACAAACAAAAGCAGCAAAACAAATGTTTTCAGTAAAAAAAAACAACTTAAAAAAAACTGTCGGCTCTTAAAATAAAATTTTAGAGACCGCAAACTGAAATAAATTATCCTTCATACATAAGTTCTGCTGCCAACAAAAAGAAAAAGAAAGGAACTGCAGATAATAAATAAATTATGACGTACTACTGCTAGTTGTAGTGCTGGAACTACAGTTGAACTTGGATGGTTGAATTATAGACGTTTTTCTAGCGGGCACGGTTTCAGGTGTCGGAATGGCATCACCGGTTACGTATGGATTTACAGGGGCTGGAATCTTTAACGGCTGTTTACTGGCACCGCCCATTTTTTGTTTGGCCATCTGGTAATCTCCAGAATCAAAAAACTTTTGCTTTAAAAGACAAAACGACATTGAATATTAAATAATGTTATAACATACAATGACAATCTCTATATGATATATTAAATAATAGTAATTACCCCTTTAGCTAGTCTCTTTTGCAAAAAGGCCGAATGAGCACCGATCGGACGACCAGGTCCTACTTGAGGATACTTAGCTTTTAACTTCGCTTCTTCCGCCTTTTCGACATCTCGAGCACTCATTTGCTGTAAAATGAAATGACAACTTACTAGGTGAACAACTAATAACTAGATAGACAGGCTGACAGATTGCATGCTTGCTTATGCAGCCCGTGCTAGTCTACACAATTTTTCAAAACAAAGGAAGGTCTACATGAAATGACGTAACTAAAACATAATTAACCTCAATGTCATAAAGTAAATCAATTATACCTCTGTGTTAGCTTCAATTTCCTGATCAGCCATTTTCGTCACCTATAAAAAAATAACAATTATCAATATATAGCTAGTTAGTATTTAGAGGATTATTCAACGTCTTGCTAAAAATTTTATTTTACGTCTTCAATGATCTAAAACTATATAATCAATTGGAAATTAAATTTCCTCCCCAACAAGATATAAACAATCATATTATTATATAGAAATAATAATACTAACAATGGGAACGTTGTATATATTAATATCTAATCATAAAAATGTGAAAAGGTGTTAATTATTTTTAATACCTGTGAAATCAATTTAAATACTACAATTTGTTGCGAACAAAGTATTATTATAATTAGAATATAAACATAGAACTTTGGAAGTAAACTGTACCTTACACATTAAATAAAAAACAAATGAGTATTACTTTTTTTTGTTACAAACTATATTAAGGTGAAGTATGTCCGTTGTAACCAGCCATATTCGTTTATTAAACACCAGTGTTGCCAACAAAACTAATATAAAATTTGCTAAGAAAAAGGCCAATTTTTCCAGTTTTAAAAAAATCCTTAATTTTTCTATAAACTTCAGAAGACTTGTCAGAATAATCTATAATTTTTTCAACGTATTCTCATCACTTTCAATTTACCTCCAAAACATCCTTAAAATTTAGATTTATTTTATTTTTTAATATCGAACAAAATATTATCTAGCAGAGATATCTACGTCTGTTCTATCACAGACCAAAGAAAAGTCAACTTCTCTGAAGTAAACCGAACGTTGCGTCCGTTGCGTGTCGATTTACACAGGTTTTCCGAAGCAATTTTACAACTGACAACCATAGGAACGATCATACATATGTGACAACTGACAACTAAAAAGTTCATGTGGCATTGACGCCGGTATTTGATAAATTGTAGTTTTTAACAAATTTGTGGCGTGTTTAAAAGCTAGTATCCTATCCTGAGATTGATAAGCAGAAATTTTAACAATTTTAACATGGGTAAGGCATTTATTTCACAACAGAAAACTTTTCCTCAAATATATAGAAGGAGGTTATGTTCTTTACAAAAGAAATAATTAATACATCATTTTTTCAGCTGTTTCTAGTGGCATTTCGTTTATACTAGCCTCGGTCTCAACTGTGTTAATATTTTCTGCAATGCAGTTATATAGGCCATGGCTAGCTTCATCTCAGCTGTCAACAGTTTTAGGTGGTTACTTAGGATCAGTCCTGTTTACATTTATTTTAACAGTATCCTTTAAAAACATTGAACAATTAAAGTCCGCTTTTTTTAAAAAATAACCTTAACTATTACATCAGGCTATTGGAAATATTGAATCGGTTGCATTTGGCAAATCATTCCAGTCAAAATTATTTCCAGAAGGTACATTTGATTATTTTAAATACTTTGCGACTAGCTCTAGTTTTTACAGATTTTTTAGACAAAATTTTACGTGGTATTGTCGATCAATTTTGTAGCCGAAGGTGGGATTGCATTTTAGTTCGCTCTTGCTTTTAACCATCAGGTTACAGGTTCCGTGTTAAGCCCCATCAACACAAGATCGTTTCTTCCCAGTAGGTATTGACTGCCCAACTGTCAGTGCTCACAGATCAAACTAAATAATTCAACTGATTTAATATTCGCTGCACGCATGTTCATAATGTTTAGTAGTCATTCACGCAACTTAAAAGCAGTCGACCGATTAACAATTGCGTCAGAGCAAGGTCCGATTGTCTATTTATATCAATTCTGAAATTGAAGCATTAAAAATGAATATGTAACGACAAAATATGATCGAACGTGGTTATAATTTCTGTTTGAAATAATTTTCAGTTATTGTTTGTCTCCTAATTTCCATGATTGCCGCAGGAATGGTTCATAGAGTATGTGCGACAACGTGGTAAGAATTAATTTGAATGCTTTAGAAATAATGTTCAATTGTGTATGTATTTAGAAAGAAACGTGTTAATTATTTTTTTAGCTTGCTGTTTTCGTTAGTGAGCCTTTATTATATGAACTTGTTATCACAGAAAATACACACAGTTGCTCATGTGCCGCAAGTCCATATTGGAAAGAAGAAAAAATAAATTCACAATTTCGTGAAATTCGTTTACATCACAAAAAATTTGCTTTTTTCACATGCTATTTTTTTCACAATAAAGAATTATTATAAAAATGTATTTGTTTGTAATACTACCCAATCGCACGAAATTCTTTTCCGTTTCTTCCCGAAATAATCCAACAGCTAAAAATCCACGACGCAAGTGAAACTTTTATTGGATTGTAGACACTTATCCATCACGATTAATTATAAACAACAATATTCACATGAATACCCGAATAAAAACATGTAAACACTACAGCACTTGCCCGCATGACAGACTGACTATGTGTTTTACATACTACAGCTGATGCTAACCATGGGCGCCGCCATATTGGCCTTGGCTGCTCTACCAAACGCCTTTCACTTTACCCCTACTCCGCGGCCGCCTGTAATGTGACATGCAACAGACGGCCAGAAAAATTCGGGGCGATAGAATAAAAGTTTCACTTTAAAAACAAAATGAAGTAATATATCAATACGCCAAAAATGGAAAGGTTTTATAGAAAATATAAAAATCATAATATCCAATAACACGCAATGTATAAGCAAAAAAATGTGCTTTGTTTATTTCGAAATAAATAAGGTCAGTCAATATTACAAATATTGTTATGATTTAAACAACATAAACAAAAAAAAAATATGATCACATTTCAGTAACATTGTTTTTTGAAATTATGACGCAACGAACGCTGAAATATATATAAGGAAAAAAGTTAACAGTTTTAACTGTACCATATAGAAATATCGTTCGATTGTTAGCGAATTTATTGAACGACTATGTTAACCTCGCCCTTAATTTCGATCCGAAATGGCAGCATGTAAAGGTCACTTGCACAGATTTTAACCGCGAATTGAATTTTACACTTGAATAATGCGGCTGCTATTTCTTTAGAAACAATCCATAATTATTTAGTTTTATAAATGATCGAATCGATTATGGTAGCTGAATGTAGAAAAATGGCTTATTATATAGAAATAATTAGTTTTTTTATGTTATACTTGTTTCCTTATATTCATTGTATTTTACGTAGATTTTTCGGAATGTAATAAATAAGTTTCCATCTCAACACAACTGACTATGCCTCGATTTTTAATATTTTTTTAGGAATGTAACAATGCTAATCAAAACGATGACGATTATTTTAACTTATTATTCAAACACATACTTATCACAAGAATTATTATATCTTATTATAAGTATCTTTAATATAGCAATTAATTAAAACAAGGAAACAATTCAGCTAAAATAATTTTAACAACTGCCTCAATTCCCGTTAATAAATCGTAGAAAATCTTGAACTGTGAATTTAAAAACAAATACTCGAGTTCTCAGTATGGCACCATATCTGAAAAAGTATACATATCTAATTATACCAGGGTTCTACATCTGACTAAAAAAATAGAGAAACTCATCGAATAGCTTTTTAATACTGTAGCACCTATAAAAAGTTAAGGCGGTCATATATTTTATTAAAAGACGAAAACGGATACTGGAGCCTTAATAATACATTTTCCTGTTTATAAAAGCAACATCTCAGATAATTTGGCATACAACATGTATTTAATTACAATTATGCTTTCAAAATTTCTAATAAAAAAAATGACAGTTCATTTTAAATTTTGAACTGTCGTTATCCTAAAATTCAAAATTGTTGTTTTTGTCATAAATAAGGTACTTTCATGGATTTGTTTTTGCATTTTTGTAATGAAGAACGAAACTATAGATAAATTTGCACAGAACTCTAAAATTTCAGAAACATCGAACAATTTGTTGAAAAGCAATAATTTACTATAGTTGACGTAACTATTTAAACAATACATGACATTAAAAATAGCAGAACAACTTTAACGGACTTCGATTAATTATCTCGACATTTGAGAGAGTTTTGTTCGAATTAACATATATTTTTGTTTTGCACAATAATGCGATTCCATGTAAGTACTTTATTTTGTTGAACAGCAGAATTGTCTACTTAGGAAATTATGGCATTTTCAAAACGTGTTACAAATGGATCATAGAAAGCGAGGCAAACATGCTTGGTTTGCTTTTTTGCTTTGAATAATGCCACTGCAACACAGGATGGAATATGAACGGGTATTATCAGTACCATTTGTTTTATCGATGTAATTTTATAATATATTTTCAAGCGGTACAAGTTATGTATACAAAGTTAAGACATATGCTTTTAATTTTCTGCCACTGATAAATAAAATAAAAAAAATATATCCTATTAGCTTTTAAATAACGATTAATCGAAGCAAATGGCAACCATTCCTATTATAAAAATGTGTGTAACAAAAAAAGAATACGAAACAAAGAAATTTCTTTGTTTGGATAGGAATCAAATTTATTGCTATTTGAAAAATTTCAATTGGAAACTGAAAAATATTAAGCGCAGTTTAAAAAATCAATCGGCATATGATAAAAAATGGGAATAATTATATTGTTTTCTGCTTGTTTTATCTGTTAAAAATTAAACATTACTGTAATACGTTTCCGTTGGCATTATTTACTCATGGAGATGGTCCAAAATTAAACAAATTATCACCAAATAAGTTTTCAAATATAATTTGACCGAGATTCTTACATCTAAAGAAAAAAAATGGCACGATTTTTCTTTGTAAATTAACTCTGATCTTTATATTTTAATGAATAAACAATATTATGCCCTTTCTTGTACAAGTGTCTCGAGAGGCATAGTGTAAAAATGAAGGATACAAATTGAACTGCTGTTTGAAATGGATTTAAATTACATTTTTATGTCTGGTATCAAAATTTGTACTCGATTGTATGACGTTGAATCGTATTAAAAAAATTTAACATATTTATTTTAATACTTCTCGGTAATTTTTTCAAAACAGACGTAAGACTTTTCTACAAAATGGATAAAAAAATCGGATAAAGTTCAATTTCATCCTTTGCATTAATACGAGTGACTTTTTTTTGCTGAAATGTATGTAAGTAATTACTTTTTTTATCCATTAATTTCAATAATAAAAAAAACGCTGTCTTCATACACATTCTTTATGGTCAATCATTACAAATATCAAGAAAGACATAACGCATAAAAATCCTTTCATTTATACAAATCGTTTATTTATATTATTCAGTTCTGACTCTGACAGCTAAAAGCATCATTTTTACTACATAATAGAAATCCACAATGAGAATTGTTGGATAAGCTTGTAAACGTTACTTGAAGCAAGCAAAAGGCAGGGGATTTGAAGAGCTCCCTAGTGCTTCGCAATTATCATTAGTACATTATTATAATTATTATTATTATATGACAAATATGGATAAAAAAGATCCATAAGATGGGCAATTGAAATCAAAATGATTTTTTGCGTATATTTATACACCGTAAAAATTGTCTTCAGGAAGTTTTACTAGTACAGCAAACACTATTTTTGTTATTAATTTTACGTAAAAATGCTCAAAAACCACAAAATTAAAAACATTAAAATGTTTTTATGATGAAACCAATATAAATACTCAAAGATATGAGTGATTTTGTAAAGTTACATCAAAATTTTGTAACGTAAAATATCACGAATCCAAAAGAAAGAAGGATCGAAACACGATTTATAAAAAGTAGCCAAATGCTATTAAATACTGTTACGTTATTATTAATATTTTAGACAATATGTTAAAAAAACACTTTTTAGACATTCATAACAAATAAAAAGAGAACACTTATATACGATAAATATTTAAAGACAGGTATTTACGAAAATATAAATTCAGTTAGTTCGTTCGTGTTGCTTCAATAATTTTGATTATAATGTAAAAAAATCGCAATCCGTTTGGCATGAATAGTCTGTTAAAATTTTGCAACAATTAGGCTTTTTTAAAACAAAATACGGAATCCGAAAAACAAAAAAGCTACATCTTTTCTTTATTTTGGATTCACACAACTGACAGAGACAAAACTATATTTTTTACCTTTCATGTCGAATCAGCATTTATATACTAATATTAGCAATTGTAATGACTGATGGTTTTAATTTTTTTTTTTAATTTTATAAATCAGAGATTCACCACACACATTAATTTCAAAATTTATATAAAACATCAACACCAGAGGAACACTCTCCCGAATATAATTAAAATATTAATGTAAATAATTTAATTAAAAAGTTTTAAAACATCTCATTTTATATAATACATGCAAAATAATTAATAATAAATTGCCAACTAACACTTATATTGGTTTATATAATTCATTTTGTTGTTTATTTCATTATATTAATAATATATTAAGTTTTTCTTTTAGATATAATAATTATTAATTTCCATTCTATTTTTTTTCGCATATGAAAAATAAAATAAAATAAAATTTAAACAACCATCACTGAAAATTCTTTGGTGTTTGAAACTCAAAAAACTTACTACTCTTCAAGCACGGCACTAATAAAAAAATAAATATGGCCCAATATACACAAATTTATTTGCTGAGAATTTTGATGTTCGGACGTAGTTTTGAAGTCATCGTCGGATGTTGTCGGCGCAATGCACGGGACCTAGATATGCACCTGGATTTATCCGCGGATGGCAAATATCAGAACATCGTCCAGACCACAACAATACCGTCAATTAGGAACGGATTCTGATAATTTATAGCAAACTCATCAGACCATGACGAATGCTTCCTTGCCACAAAACAGAAAAGGATACTGATCTATCATTGTCTGGACAATGTCTTCCAAATACGGTCGCATCTGTTCGAAACATGCCATGTCGCTGAACTCTATTGGCAAAAGCGTTGGCCACCAGCAAATAGCCAAATTCTTGCTGTCCATGTTATTCAATTTTGAGTTTTCGGACACCCTGAAGAAATTGTTTTTTTGCATTTTCAATCAAGAATTTTTTACCTTTAATATTTTTAACTTAATGTTTAAAATTAAATATATATGAACTGAAATACTTACTTGACAAAATGTTGAAATATAAACTTTAGAACCTGAAAATTGACGGCTGGAAGTTTATTAAGCATTGTACGCAAAGCCAATAAACGAACACTGCGGTCGGCTTTTACTTCGATTGTGGCAGAGAGTGGTTTTATGCCCCGCGAACCTACACCTAAAAACCGAACACTCGTTTTTACTTATCATCGCGTTTTTTTTTAATATCTTTTCTCGATACAAAATGTTTATGATTATTTTAATTGTCGATATGCACAGACTGAATATTCAACTGAAATTACCTGCAATATCTTCCAATTCTTTCATGACATCTTCTTCAAACAATGGCGGTAATCGTTTTGAAAAGAAATCTTTTAAAGCAGTCGCAACAGCATTTACAGGAATATCTAACTCGTGGATATCAACATTTGAATCTATAAACAAAACATAAGGTTTATAAACAGAATTTCAAAATTATACAACGTATTTACGAGTGACACACCTTCTTCGAACTTTTGAAAAAGAAGATCGACGTGTGCTCGATTTCCCGGAACTCTATAAATACCCTCAGAATCAAGTCCTTCCGCTTCGATGAAATTTACGCATTTCTCCAGGAACAGCGGTATAAGATTATCGGACTGAAAAAATTGAAAAATATCAAGAATCTGATTTTTAAAAAAAGCACAAGATTTTCTAACCTGCACAAAATCTGAAATCTTTGATGCTTGATTTCCACTCAAAGAAGATTTCGGCTTCGGTTTTTGTTTCTTTTTTTCCCTTTCACGTTCTTTATCGGCAACTTTGCGTAACTTTTCTTCTTTTAGTCGTCTTTTTTCTTGCTTTTCATCATCTTTTGTTTTCTTCTCTTTTTTGCGACTTGCTTTATCATTTCCCTTCAACTTAGAAATTTTTATAAATCGACCATAATAAAAATAACCAGTTTCTTATTACTACGAGAACCATACATGAGTTCCGTGTTATGAAATAATTTTTAATATCATTGCAATCAGTTCAAAAGCTCTCATAGATAGAAACAAAATTGAGTATATTTCTAAAATCACCAATCCAATCAGTCATACGGAAAGCCAATTTTCCTAAGCGTAAAATCAATCTCATCTCCGACCCGATTGTTCATAGCATAATTCCGTTTCCTTACGGAAGTAAAAACCACAAAGCAAACTTACCAGAGGCGAATTATCCCTCGGTGAAGATACTTCCAATCCCGATTCGTCATCGTGTACAGTATATGAATTAATTTTACCTAAAAAATCACACACTGTAAATTTAGAAAAATTTAAAATCAAATAAAGACGAAAAACTACTTACTAAACAAATCGGGCGAATTAAGTTGAATATTAAAATTAGTACTGTGCGCTTCTGGAGCAAACGGAAGCCCTACAGGAATAGGACCGCGTTTCTTCAAACTCAAAGAACGTTTTTGGAAACGATGTCGTGCAGATTCTTGTTCGCTTGCTTCACTCGAATCTGAATTAGATTCACTTCCTGAAATGAAATAGAGAGAGAGAGAGACTGTAGTTCATAGACCCTTGACGAGTGAGATCACAATAACCGAATTATTCAACCAGCGTTCAACTATTTCTCACACTTTCAAATGGAACGATAGAGCTTACTGTATGTGAAGATTTAAATCTAATTTATCCAACATGAACTATGTTGTAAGTAGTGATGTGCCGGATCGTTAAAAATGTATATTCGCGGATACGGATCTGAATACGGATATTTGGTTCCAGGATCCGCGGATACGGATCTTAACTTTCTTAGAGTACGCGGCGGTAAATATTGCACATCGACCTTTGGAAAGAGACTATCTGTTGTGGGAAAAAGTTATTGACCTCTTTAAGAGAACTCTCATAACAGATTGTCTCTTTCCAAAGATCGATGTGCAATATCTCATTATAAAGATAGTTTTTTAGTACCTTTGAGTTATGTACTATTGGTATGGTACTCACTACGATAAATGTTTGCAATATAAAGGTGCCAAATACGATTTTAAAAAATAATCTGAATGGAATTTGACAGGTTTTCATTATTACCTAATCACCTATATATACAAAATTTCATCTATGAATTGAAAATTAATAAGGTAAAAGATCCGCCAAAAAATAACGGATACGGATCTTTCTTCTACCTCGGATATCCGCGGATACGGATATCCGGCACATCACTAGTTGTAACTAACCGGGTTGTGCATCTGCTGAAGGAGCAGGCGTCGATGTAAATCCTTGTATGGGTGGTACCCGTGGTGGCTGAACTGGAATTGCAGTCTTTTTCTTTCGAGCTCTTTTGTATAATGTTGTTTTACGACTGACTTTAGAATAAATCTCGGCAGCTCGCTGTCGTCTTTCGAGGGAACTCCATTCGCTATCCGAATCTGAATAGCCAACTGTGGTCAGGAAATAGTTTCAAAAAGTGCAATTAGTTATAATACACAACAGTTTAGTATGTTGTGTTTAACCTCAATTATCCTGTATTTCCAACTAATATAAAAAGTAAAAATTCCTCACAAACTGAAGGCCGTTCGGTGGACGAACCCTAGAAGACCCTACTATAAAAACTACACAAACAAAATATATTTTTTAAGTATATTATTAATTATATCATATCATAATATAAATTCAAAGGAATTTGTGATTATATAAATACGTACGCGGTCTGTCTTTTTCTCTTCGTTGTCGTAGTTTCGATTTGCCACTTACAGCATCGTGAACCAATGTATACATGTAATCGGAATCCAGGTGACTGTACACTCGATCTTTTACCTGAGAATAATTACGTACAATTTTACAATATGATACAAACTTATTTCGATAGAATTTTACGTCTTTCTTATCGTTTATGAAGCTTCGGAGAGCCAAATAGATAAGAAGCATTAAATAAAAAAAAGTTGTGTGGTTTTAAGAAACCACGACGCAAGTGAAACTTTTATTGGATTGTAGACACTTATCCATCACGATTAATTATAAACAACAATATTCACATGAATACACGAATAAAAACATGTAAACACTGTACAGCACTTGCCCGCATGACAGACTGACTATGTGTTATACATACTACACGGTCAGCTGATGCTAACCATGGACGCCGCCATATTGGCCTCGGCTGCTCTACCGAGCGCCTTTCACTTTACCCCTACTCCGCGGCCGCCTGTAATGCAACATGCAACAGACGGCCAGAAAGATTCGGGGCGATAGAATAAAAGTTTCACTTTAAAAAACCCGTAAAGAACACATAATTTCATTACGGGATCCCCGAACAATCAATATTTACTGTCAATCCATTAGTTTACAAGAAACATCGAATTTTCTAACGGTTTCGTTACATCGTTAACATCGTTTATTATATGTAACAAGAACAAAAACCCGATTATCAGTATTAAAATAACGGTGTACCGATCTGTGTTGAACATTTTCGAATTAAATTAGAAAAAAATACCTGACTATACTCAACTCCTAAGTCGACATTTTCAGGTGTAGCAAGTGGAGCATGTCCGAAAGACGAATTACTAAGTTTTGAGTCTTTACCTCTCACAGTCATGCGTTCTATAGCTTCCTCAACGCCGGTAAAATTTTTCATATTCAATTTTCCTGGTTGCTGAAAAATTAATGTTTTTTTTTTTAATAATCAGTCTTAAGAATTATAATAGATATCTATATCTGGTTAAATGCAACATTAGAGACTTAAATAAATCTGTACAGTCAACAATAAATATTAGAGCTGTAAAAGTAACGAGAAATTGTGTACCCGTATGTATTCGTAACTTAAAGAACCAGTACCCATTACTTTCGTATCGTTACGTTACTCGGTACTTTTCATACGACATACAATAGTGTATTTAACAGCATCAAGCAATAAGCATGTAGCTTCGCACCAAAGCGCGTTGCATATCTGATACGACATGAGTCATGACTTAGTACTTTATGAATACTTATAAATATAACACATTGTGTTCGTATAACCGTATCGAACGAGTCGAACTGACATGGATACGAAACATGCGAGTAACGAAATGAATTTGTAAGTAACGATTCGTTACTTCGAGTCAGACGATGTATCCGTTACTCAGTAACGAATACATACGGTTTGCTACAGCTCTAATAAATATGGAGGCGATTACATTAGAAACGTACTTTAAGTGTTTGCGAAGTACCCTTCGGTCTCGATTTAGCAGACGAAATATGTCTCCTGCCCGTTGTAAATGCATGTTGACCATAACTATTCATCCATGGCTCTGGGGGTTGACTAGTGCCCTCTTCCTCTCCATCTAATCAACAATAGAAGTATTTAAAATATATCGATCACCAAACCTTTCACATTGTATCATGCACAAAAAGAAATTCAATTCTATTTCTGCCACAAAAACAAAATTAAAAAACAAACGAATATCAAATCAGTAAGTAGTTATTATTTTGGTTGATCGATAATCGACTCTGCTTGTTCAACAGCTGAAAAGTCGGTTAAGTATTATTTTTCTTGAAATTCACAATTTTAAAAACAAAGCAAGCACCACAAAGTGAACAAAAAACTTTTCAACAAAACCGGTGTTTAAAGCGTTAATAATAATTATTTCGAAAATAAATTAATATTATAAATTTTAAATCGATATATAAATCACTTTAAACATCAGGGTTGATAAAAAAATACTACCTGTCACACATAAAAATTGTCAGTCTTATAAAATTACAAAATGTTCGTAACATAAAAGTTTGTCATATTAGATAACAATTTTTATGTATATAATTAGTTTCTTAAATTGATTTTTGTTAAGAAAACACTGATGTCAAAGGACATGCATAGAAGTGCGTTTTAAGAAATCATTTAATTAAGATATATATTTCATCTTAACCTTTTTTTTCTAAAGCGCTCCTTGTTCTTTTTAAACAAACCAAATGATATTGCAGGCTTACATGTTGATTTATTAAATAAAATTTATAAATATATTATATCGACTAAGTTATTAAACGTCACTTCATCCTGAAAAAATATTTACAGAAGTGTATAAAAAAATACGAATAAGCTTGTTAAGATAAAATCTATACCAGGTCTATTACAAATAATCGATACATCAAATATGGTAAAAGATTGGTGCTCTGCATACAACATCGATAACTAATAATGATCACCTGAATCATGGGTGGCCACAGATTCCCGAGACCCACTAATGTCCGCTGCACAAAACAATAATAACTTTCAGACATAACAATACACAATAGGGACGGAGATTGAATCTGTTATCCAGATTTTAGAAAGATGGATTTTTTCATTTGGGAATTAAGCTGGATCCAGTTCTTGTATCTGGTCATTTTACCGGAGCCCGATCCAGCATAAACTTAGCGCCGGACTGGATCTAGTGCCGGTATCCTGCGTTGTGCAGTCTGCATCCGTACATTTTGTCAGAACTGGATCTAACTTAGGTATTCGGTTTTGTGAAAGAGAATTTCTACATTAAGGACAAAGGCCAATATTCAGACAGTTCGTCAGAATCAGATCTGACCTCGGTATCCAAAGAAGAATTTCTCCAATTTTAATAAATAAATTGTTTAAAACCAACACTACAATTTTAAATTAGTTCAGCTACCAAAATAGATACCGAAACACCGAAGTTTTCAAAACACAAGTAAAGATTATAGCTCTGTTTCAACTTCTCTGCGAACGATAATATTATTGTCACATTCAATCGCAGTAGCTAAAACGACTCTGTTTTGTATCGGTTTTGTGCGCATGCGTCGACTCTGCACTGTTTCATGGCTTAAAGGACAGTTCTAGAACCGTTCCAATCTCGGTTGGAACACGTCTTAGCTAGTGCGCATGACTGCGACGATAATATTCGCAGAGGTTGGAACAGAGCTAATAAACAATCGAGTATTACATTTAAATGTATTTTTTTCAGTTTCAAGAGCTAAGATTACATACTTGCAAAACTACAAACTACAAAAATCATTAGCTACGCCTAGTTTAGAACCATTTTGAAGAAATTGTCGATGATTATTATCCACAGATTTAATTGCATGTTAATTACAAATTATTGGGAGTAAAACCAGTAATTTGAAGTAATTGTTATGCAAGTTCTGTACGCAGGTAAGATAAAGAAATCCGGGCAAAGTGGCCCGAACTTTTGACTCGATGCAAGCAACGCAATGTTTAAGTACGTGCTCTCTACATCTGAGATCATGGCAACACGGCGCATAAAAAAGTGTTAAAAAACGATTGGATGTATTAGTTTTTTATATTGTTGAAATTTTGTACGATTTCTAAGAATTGTGATTTTCGAGACTACCATAAGCGCTAAAAATACAGAATTATCTGATGAACACACGGTGCTCCATAAATATAAAGAAGAAAACCAATAAAAAAATAAATTTTATAAATCAAACCTCATCGCCAAAAACAAAACAAAACTAATAATTCTACATGAAACAAAAACACAGTTTACCAAAATTTCAACTTAATACAACTAAAAACAACGTTTATAATAAAACAAAAACATATTAAGTAAATAAAAACTCTGATATAATTGTCTTTAACGAATCCATATTTTCTTGACAATATAAACACCACAAAAATATGCCTCATTTATGAATCAACATTTTGAAACTTTAACAAAAAAAAAAGTTATTGAGTATCACAGCCGTATAATTTTTTTCATTTATGAGAAAATAAAACAATTGGCGGTCATTACAACAAATTATTGTACCTAATTAGTAATTAAAAATTACTATAAAAACACACTAGAAAACAAAAATATACTAACTACATTTTTTTCAGAAAATGTCATGAAATACTACATTATATATCTAGTGGCGTAAGAAGGTATATTATTGGCGTGTAAAGACATGTTAAAACGAGTTTTAATAGTCGCACGAGTCATAATATCATTGAGCACGAGATATATAATGTATGTTTTGTACTATCCCTATAAAATAGCTCGACTTTTGATATATTTTTCAGATTTTGACGTGTAGTAAACTTGATTCCTAATTTGTTTCTAAATCAAAATAAAATACACAAGCATAGTGAGCTACTATAGTTACTAATGAAGTTTTCTTTACCGCACTAGTGTGTAATGGATCACTTTACATGCGTTTAAAGCAGCTATTTTATAAGGAGTATGACAAACAAGAAAATGTATCACAAGTTACGGTATCGTCCAATTAATTTCCTTAAAAAGGCATATAGAAAATCTAAGATAGTTAACAAAGTAATATAAAAGTAAATGATATAGAAAAAATAAAGAAATCAACGAGAAACAATTGAATCTAATGTCATAACAAAATACATTTAATATGATTCTCACAGGTGATTTCATCAAGGCTCGTTTGTGAGGCAGACATTAGCGGAGTGCGAGAAGAATCTACTCGGCTGCTGGCTATGCCTATCCCAAACGGGTGATCGGGCGGTGCAGGCTCCGGAGGAGTGTTCGGCGGAGGGTATACATGGAAACCTATAAATCAATGCCCACGTAAGCCTGAGACATCTTGTAATATAAATATCGTCACATCACAAAAAAAAATTTAAATACGATAAAATAAACGAGAACATTAAGAAATCGGAAGCTCGCCTGAAAAAAATGCATCTTCGATTTATAATTATTACGTTTCTATCGGGACAACCACCAAAATATGTATTAAGAAAAACAAATACTAACCTTGAAGCGATCTGTTTTTTTCCATCACATCCCCGTACATAAACACATGAGAAAATTTGTCGCTGTGATCACTAGAACTGAGCCTTTCATCGGGTCCGTTTAATTCGCCGAGTCGTTCGTAATTTTCCATTCCGCTGCTTTAGCAAAATAATAATTAAGCGGTGTTTAATTATAAACTAAAATATAAAATATCGCTCACCCGTTATTCACTTTGAGGTTATAACTCTCGTGTCGCGGAGGCGGTAAAGGTCTAGTTCCGTCACACAAACTATCTAAGGATGGCGGTTCCTCCATGTGAAATGCTTGCTCTATCTCCGGTTTTTTTTCCCAAACTTCTTTAAAAAAAGGTGTATAAAACGCGGCTGAAATTTAAAACGAAACAACATAAAACCCGGTTAAATAGATGAAAAAAAAAACAGTTGTGTGGTTTTAAGAAACCACGACGCAAGTGAAACTTTTATTGGATTGTAGGCGTTGGATTGCAGACACTTATCCATCACGATTAATTATAAACAACAATATTCACATGAATACACGAATAAAAACATGTAAACACTGTACAGCACTTGCCCGCATGACAGACTGACTATGTGTTATGCATACTACTCGGTCAGCTGATGCTAACCATGGGGGCCTTGGCTGCTCTACCGAGCGCCTACTCCGAACGCCTTACACTTTACCCGTACTCCGCGGCCGCCTGTAATGCGACATGCAACAGACGGCCAGAAAAATTCGGGGCGATAGAATAAAAGTTTCACTTTAAAAATAAAAATTAGAACGCTTGATACCATTACTTTTTTGTTGTGTCGAAGCGGTCGACGTCATAAAATGGGCATGCAAACGATCCGCCGTGGCGTTTCCTTCTGTGATAAGTAGATGACTCAAATCGCTACTAAAAAATGCGTTCGCACCACCGCTATCTGTCACCGCCATTATTTGTATCGGTAGATTCGGTATATTCATAGAAAATGCACTGAAGAAAATATGTTCTGAATTATTTGAAGGCAATTAAATTACAAACTGATTAACCATCACTTGATTACTTGTCATTTATAAGCTATGTTCCAACCTCTCTTCGAACGGTGCAGTAGCTAAATCGAAACTGTTGTTTCGGTTTTGTGCACATGCGTCGACTTTGCACTGTTTTGTGGCTTAAAGGACGGTTCTAGAACCGTTCTAATCTCGGTTGGAACACATTTTAGTTACGGCGCACAGCTGTAATGATAATATTACCGTTTGCAGAGAAGCTGGAACAAAGCTCTACTGATTGAGTTAATAAAACACAATAAGGTAAAAAACTGACAAACTATTTTGAAAAGTATGCACGTAACGTGCGGTGTTGCAAAAATTATATAAAGCAAGACAATATAATTTTTATTATCCGTCTAGTTTTCATGTGACGGCTAATTGTTCTCCTGAATGACACGGAAACTTACTTAAGTGTTGCGAGGGACGCTTTTCTTTTTGTCGAATAAACAAGAATGAATCCGTGAACTAATTCATCTCTAAAAGCATTCGCACCGTGAAAAGACGATATTATAACTTCGACTTTTCTTTTCGAATCGCCGAGAAAAGTTTCGAGCACGATCGATCTTTCTGCCGATAAGAAACAATACTGATGCGATAATAACGGCGCTAAAACATTCTCGACAGAATACGGATCTCCGCAAAACATACACATTATAACTCTGTAACAAAAATTAATCGATAAAAATTCGAAGTTTCTTTTATGACATAATATATTTCTTACCTAATGTCAGGTTCGAAACATTCAATTACAGGTTGATATACATTTAAAAAACCGGCACGATAATGTATGCTATGAACTAACTGATGTAACGCATCCGATACAAGTTGTTCGGTCGTAGTTCGTTCTATACACACGTCCATAAAAGGACACTGTAAACTGTCAGCTAAGTTTTGACCTTCTTCTCGTAACTTTAGCACATCTTTTTCATCGATACTTAAATCTTGCATGAACATAAGTACTATGGGTAAGCCTTGAAAAGGTAATTTATCATCCTGTTCCAAATTTGACAATAAGGTCTTTTCAAGACTTTCTCTTATATATTCAAATGACTGTGCATTTGAATAAACGCAAAAACTGCCATGCGGCACAAAATCAGCAGTTCGAAATGCGTTGTACGACTGACTAACATCACCGGATATTATTCGATAATCTAAAGTATAAAGCTGACAGTCTATTTCGTATTCATCGTCATCACATTGTGCCTGCAAAAAAATCACTCGATATTTCTAAAATATTCCCCAAAAATCGCATCTGATCATTTGTATTCAAATCTTTGATTAACGTCTGAATAGAACTCTTCAAGTAAATAAAATTGTCGACCAATTTTTCTCAGACCATACGATATGTTGACAAAAGATAATAAAAATAAAGATCCAAATCCAGATCGAAACGTCATCTTGTGTTATATTGATTTGTATTTTTATTATTTTTTGTCAATATATCGTATGGTCTGAGAAAAATTGGTCGACAATTTTATTTACTTGATCATTTGTATCATACCTGTATTTTTGCAGCAAGATCTTCAGCTAGTCCACTGTTGCCTAATAGAATTAAATTAAGCTGATTATTGTCCGAACTGAGTAACCACTGATTACTTTGGTTCCAGGAAGGCCGATGCGCTTTCGTGGATAAAATTCGTTCAATCAACGCATCCATACAGTTGGGGTACGCGGGACAATGTTCTCGAATCGGACAATGTACAAAACCGAGGTGTTGAAATAGCATTAATTTTCTATCTTGATCTAACCTATCCAATAACTTATATCTGTAACAGTTCGAATTGGAATTGTTAAAAACTGAACGATTAACACAAATCGACAAAATATTTGTATTGATTACCTAGAATCATCTTGCAATACGTCAGTTATTTCTTTAATATCATCCTGAGTTATTGTACCAGTTGGGGTAATACTTTTGAAGTGATAAAATAAATCGGCATGCTCCAATAATAATTCCTACAAAAACGAACATTTACAATATATTTGACTGTTTTTTTTTTTTTTGGTCAAATGCAATTTATTTACCTGAAAATTGTGTTTGGCATTTTCTATCAATTCTCTTTGATGTGCATCGTATATTTGTTGGCAATCGTGTTCTGATAAAGCCTCGAAACATTCACGACCCATAAACAAAACTCGTACTTCCGAAAGATGTTTACCCGGCGTTACATAACCTGTGTCTTTTAAAAGTTGCTTAAATTGCTTTTTCCACCTGATTAAACCCAAGAACAAAGTTAGTTTTATGTGTTTCTAAAAATTGTTTATATTTACAGTTCAATTTAGTGTACCTTTTTGGCATTCTATGCAAGCATGAAAAAAAGAAAATAGAAATATTAAATTTTTTAAATTATCAATTATCCTTACAAAAATATTACCAATAAATTCAGTTAAACACCAAATTTGCATGCATTACGTATTGAAAAATTATTAGCCAGCTGAATTTATAAAAAGCCCTTTTGTACCCAAAATTCCAAAACAATAAAAAAACATGTCGACTTTTTCCGCTAATATATAAAAATTGCATTTTGCGTATAAAGCGTCTAATAAAGTGTTATAAAAGAAAAACATATAAAAAACAAATGGTGCTTTAGAAATATAACAAGTGCTGTTAGTCCGACTCACTCTAGTCGTTTCTGTTCTTGTTGTAACGCATTTACATGATTTCTGTAAACAGTTTCGGCATCGCTCGTATCTAAAACATCAAACGGAATTCGAGTGGAATCCGTTTCTTCCGGTTCACAGTCCGTCCACGACATATCGTCAGGACATTCATAAAAATATTGGCTAAAATGCGGATGATTTTTAAGATACTGTTGTACGCCCGGCCAATCACTAAAAAGTGTATTAAAATATTAAACACTTGTTTCCATCACATTTAGTTATCAGACCGTCTCGCATAATTTTTATTGCAATGAGCTACTCTATCCAAAATATATGTAAAAGTTAGCTCGCTGAACTCTTATTTGATAAGAAAACGTAATTTAAAGTCGCCAATAATAACAGCGCACTTAAAACGCGCGCTAAAATTGACGTAATCTGACTGTAACCAATAGCACAGCTTTGCAAAAAAAAAAGTGAATAACTAAAGTAATAAAACCACGATCCTTCTAATGTAATGCAAATATAGTAATACGATATATAAACAAACGAACGCCTAATTTACACGTTTCTGAACATAATTCATTGTAACACCGCTATTGGCTGGAATCAGAATGCGTCACGTCAGACGTCACAAGTGGATGTTTAGAAATGTTACTTTTGGCATGTATGTTAAATTACATGTTAGCCATGTAAGAAGTAGCGGGACGGTATAATTTGAAACTGGATAAGAATTACCTATCGGCTAACTGATTAACGTCAGGCACAAGTTCGTGAAGAACGTCAGGAAGCATATCCATATAATGTGCTACTCGTCTGGCCAACTGATCATCTTTTAATTTCTTAACATGTCGCCTATACAATTTCTGCACACCGTCCATTCCAAATAGCTGAACAAAATATGTCCAATCTTTATGCGTGGAAAGTTTTTTACAAGCATGCGTCCACAGAGTCCGTGGATCTGTCACGTAGGCTCGGATCAATCTAGTCAAAGCTTCGGTTGATGCATCGAGCATTTCTTTGCGCAAACGTGCTGCTTCGCTATACGGCATTAATTTTAAACGAGTCTGGAAAACATATACTTTTTAAATAAACAAAACAAAAATGATTTCGGCGAATTCAGATTGTCTTTTCCGATTAAAGTATTAAAAACAAAACTAGCGTGACCTGTGCGAATTATTCGCACTAAATAAGTATGATAATTATCACTTTACAAAATTATTTTTTAAATATGATTGCAGGTATTCAATTCGTTTCTAATTTTGCACACTGCTTATAACGTTCTTTTTTTTGTTGTAAAAGAAATATTTTACTAAAATTGTCATATAGAGGCGCAAGTAGCAAAAGCGTTGTTCAGCGTTGCCCGTCAGATGGCAGTACGCAGTATTTACAATATGAAGGTCACATGACAGATCGAAGTGTTAAAGTTACGCCGTCAGATGGCAGACGTTGTTCAGAGTTTAATTAATTTACAAAAACAATAGCAATAATAAATTTTTTAGTTGTCGATGTCAGTAGAGCAAGCAATTATCTGTAAAATGATATATAATTTATGTGGAGAAATTGTGTGTTTTTTTCTAAAAAGGGAGGCAAACATCTTAAACCTTAGCGTATTAATTATGATACTAACTACATTTGATTTTTGTACTAAAAAATACAATACGATTTTTACGTAAATTTAGCGACTTTTAGACCCTTTCCAAACCCTACATTACAGTTCGAGTGTATTTGGGTAGGATGCTTACACGCTTCTAAGCGTAATTTTTCGTCGTTCCGTTTGGACTGTGAGCGCTCAGTGATGCTTTCAAGTTGCCGAAGTCACATAATCTTAAGTGAATGAGACAATACAGTAGCCTACCCCCTTACAATTTCTTAACACGTACTTATAGAAAAAACAGTTGTGTGGTTTTAAGAAACCACGACGCAAGTGAAACTTTTATTGGATTGTAGACACTTATCCATCACGATTAATTATAAACAACAATATTCACATGAATACACGAATAAAAACATGTAAACACTGTACAGCACTTGCCCGCATGACAGACTAACTATGTGTTATACATACTACACGGTCAGCTGATGCTAACCATGGGCGCCGCCATATTGGCCTTGGCTGCTCTACCGAGCGCCTACTCCGAGCGCCTTTCACTTTACCCCTACTCCGCGGCCGCCTGTAATGCGACATGCAACAGACGGCCAGAAAAATTCGGGGCGATAGAATAAAAGTTTCACTTTCACCATTCGCATCTCTGTATCTCGTTCTGCTTAGAAGAATAGCTAAGTTCAATAAATTCGCACTTACTTTGCTACGATCGATCATTTGCGCCAGTAAAAGAAAAGCCACATCGACATTAACACTTTCGTGCGCAGAAGTTTCCACCATCTGTATAACTCCTTTGTACTCTTTTCTCTGAACAAGTTTCTCCGCTTCTCTAACATATGTTTCATTAGCATCGTCATTTTTCGTTGTGACTAGTACAATAGGTTTTTTTGTTTTTAATAAATTATTTAATATGGCTGTCACCATTTCAATTTGTTTTTCTAATGTACGACTCGGAACTACACTAACATCAAATATACAAACAAAACCGTCAATATTTAATTTTCCATCGGGCAGAACTCGCTGTTCATACTCTTTCTCAATTCCTAATTGATTTTTGCATATGTACATTAATTTTTCTGCTGATGTAATTTTTGTTGCTGCACAACGCTTTGTGTACGGTTCCATTTTTCCGCCTAAAACAATGGAATTCAGTGACGTTGATCTGCATATTAAAATACCGAGTGTTTAAAGCAAGCGCTCAATTGATTCGTCGAAATAAAACCGCTATAAAAAACGCTGCGTTGACGCGATATTATTTTTGTAAAATTCTATCGTAAATTCTCTGTTACTTCGCAGGATTGAAAAAGTTTCTATGCAGCTATACGGAAAATTTTGTTTGAGACATATTTCGTATTGATCACATAGGAAGCCAACTTTACATTTCTATCACTTAAATATTCAAAAATAGCGTTCAATAGTCAAAAACATTAATAATTATTAGTGATGTGCCAGATATCCGTATCAATATCCGCGGATATCCGAGGGAGAAGAGAGATCCGTATCCGTTAGTTTTTGGCGGATCTTTTACGGATCTTTTACCTTATAAATTTTCAATTCATAGATGAAATTTTATTCCATTCAGATTATTTTTTATTTTTTTTAAATCGTATTTGGCACCTTTATATTGCAAACATTTATCATAGTGAGTGCCATACCAATAGTACATAACCCAAAGGCACTAAAAAACTATATTTATAATGAGATATTGCACATCGATCTTTGGAAAGAGACAATCTGTTATGAGAGTTAACTCTTAGAGGTCAATAACGTTTTCCCATAACAGATAGTTTCTTTCCAAAGGTCGATGTGCAATATTTACCGCCACGTACTCTAAGAAAGTTAATATCCGTATCCGTATCCGCGGATCTTGAAACCAAATATCCATATTCAGATCCGTATCCGCGGATATACATTTTTAACGATCCGGCACATCACTAATAATTATTTATAAAAGTATCGTCATTTCTCTGGATATACTGAATAAAAATATTAAATAAAAATCAAGTCTTCTACCTTTAAACGGTTGAAATGAAGCATCGTCAATGAATTCAGTTTGTTCAATGACTTGAAATACATAATCACCACTTTCTTCGCATTGTTTGGTAACTTCGCCCCAATACAAAAAATGATCGTTGTTAACAACTCGACCGCTAAAATCAGTCTTAAAAAAAAACAGCAACACATTTATTAAACTTCTCAGTTCCTAATATGAGAAATTAGAAAGCAAAATCACAATCATACCTGGCTAAGAACAGAAATGTGATCGACACTGTAATCGTCTGCATGAGATCGCATGAAACGATTGCACAGACAGGATTTCCCAGCACCTGCATGACCTTTGTCTCTTTCGCTGCCCGACAGACCCACAACGGCCACGCCGATGGATTTGCCCCCTTCAACTTTACGAGCCATTGACCCTAAGCGTTGTTCTTTTCATTCATTCGGTCTCCGATATCCGGTTCAACCTTTACATTTTAATATATATTACTAATTTCAAACAAAGTCTTATCAGAACAAGGTTGGTATTTTTATACTTTAAATTTATAAGGATTGTTTAAAAAAAAATGATCGCGACTATAAACTAAAAATGCGCTGCAACTGTCTGTCCGATGAAATAAGATTTATTTACAAATTCCCAAATCTTTTTATTTTTTTTTATTTTTGCTGGTATGAATGGTGTGATACGAATATGCACTTTTCTAATTTTGTGTCAGACTAACAATTTTCAAGTCACACCTCTAAATTTTCGTCCATAATTATTTAAATATTAGTTCCTATCAGAGATGAGTACTGTAAATGAAACACTGCTTACTCTAGTTTAAGTAATATTATAAAAAACTACACAGTAATGTTAGTAGGAAATCGAGTTGAAATCTCAATAGAGCTCCTTATTAAGCAACAATAATAATTGTGTATTAGCATGCTAATATCTAATTAATAGAAAACATAAATATTAGCATCTTCCAAAAATCCTAGATGTATACATATTTCTTCCCAGACATCAACTGCAACCTGTCATCATGACAACAATATGTTTGTTATATTAGGAAATTATTTAATTGAATAAAATTTATATAAACCTTTAATATGGGAGTATTGATACAGTCCATAACTAAGCAATGACTGAACATTTTTCACTTAATTTTATCACAATATTTCGTCAGTATCAAACTATAGTGTCATATTTTTGAAGTCTTTGTTGCATATTGCTTATACGCGCACAGTTGGTTAATATTTTATAAATAATTAGTTATTGAGTAAAACGAAAAATGAACTGTTTCAATTACGTTCTTCAACTCTCGTATTTTACAAGATGTTAAGAAATTTTTACCGACAGCCGATCAAGACGCCATTTATAAAGGTGGGTTAGAAGAAGCAGAGAAATGGGCTGTAGGAGATAGAATATAAAGGTGATGGGCTGATATGGGCGTTCAATAGCGTGTAGAAATAATTCATACTTCGTGTGAGAATATTCCCTATTGTACTTAGTTCGTCAATGAATTGAATGAATATCGTGGGCACTGGGCAGTGCCACAGTGGTCGCTAATCCAAGTTAACATTTTTGAAAATAAAACAAAATTTAATGAGACTTATGACACTCCGTATGTACTATGTATACAGTTTAATCCGCATAATATGAAATATCAAATTATAAACATAGTCTGCGTAATATAAGCCGTATACATACGGTCTAGACCAGGGGCGGGCAAATCTTTTGATCGACGGGCCAGATAGCTGATGAAATTTGACCGCGGGCCGGATGGTTGACGAAAATTTCACCGCGGGCCAAAAATTTGCAGAAAAAAAGGTCCTCGCATTCTATTTCTGCATGTGGGGAACAAAACAAAAAAAAACCCGCATTCTATTTCCGCTACTATTTTTCTAAAATTTTCTGAAATGCTTCGCGGGTCGGATAAAATTGCGCTGCGGTCCGCCATTTGCCCAGGCCAGGTCTGACTACTAGGGTCCATATAAATACTGGTTCGATGCTAAGCTGCAACTTAATTCTTATGGTACATTTTTATTTTTTAAATCATGTTGAATGCATGAATTAAAAAAACACTATTTAAAAGGCAATCTACATTCGAATTACTATGATTTTGCTATATTTTAATTTTAAATAATTAATTTTAAACATCCTTGTCCTGAACAAGATAATTTTTATGTTGGTACAGTCTGTCAATCTGACATTTAAACTAAACAAAAGCATTTAGATAAAGACAAAAAAAATGATACGTCAATTTTTCATAGGTATATAAAAAATATGTTTGGCCTGGTTTGTCGTATTTGCTCTAAAAAATTTAATTTGTTTCAAAAAGTGCTGTTAGAAAAATTTACGTTATTGTGAAGAGCAAAGTACAAAGCACCAAAAAATATTAGTGTTTTTGCGTGCTTTAAATTCTATCAGTTACTTTTAAGACAGTGGGTCACAGTCACACTGACATTTTCGATGACATTCATAAAACGTCAAAAGTTGTAATCAAAGTTTAAAAAGAATATGTGAGTAATATTGTTTGTTTAAATAATTATCAGTATTATTATAAATGTTAGAATCACGAGTTAGCTGTGCAAAAAAAATGTCTTTGTGTATTTAAATATATTTTATTTTTTATCACGGAACTATTGTTTTAGTATAAATATGGATGAAACAGATGAAAACGGCACTTGTTTACTTCAAAAGAAAAACTCAACTCTTATAACAACTGTTTATCAAGGTATACCGGAGACATTAATTTTAAATATAATAACTTGGCTAATACTTCTACTATTGTTTACGATCTTAAGAAAGAAAGCATGGGACTATGGCCGTTTGGCTCTAGTCCAAACAGCAGACAAATGGACTCGGTTATTTTATGGCAGTCAAGAAGAACAGATTCGCACTGAAGAATCAGAAGCGTCTTTTGATTCTATGTTGAGAATCGACAATGGATGTTGTTCGTGGATACCAGCATTATTTCATGTATCTACTATGAAAATTGAGCAAAAATGTGGACCAGATGCGTCGCATTATTTGTCATTTCAGCGACAAATGCTTTGGTTGATGACTGTGATAACATTTATATCAATTGTTATCGTATTGCCAGTAAATTTCAGTGGCCAATTGGTACCGGGCTATGCGTCATTTGGCCATACAACTATCGTTAACCTCGATCCAAAATCACCACTGCTTTGGATCCACATCATATTAGCATTCTGTTACGTCCCGATAACATTATATATTATGAGCAAATGTTCCGGCCGCATTCCAATTTTAAAAAGAATATCTAAAACCGTCATGGTTTTAAATATTGCCGAACAACATCGAAACAGCAGTGAAATATTTCACTATTTTAAATTATTGTATCCCGATATTACTTTTAAGAATGTTGAATTGGCTTATGACGTAAGTCGATTGACAGTTTTAAACGAGGAATATAAACATATTTTAAATGCAAGAATGCATTCCGAGCTATTTTTGAAGAGAACAAATAAGAATTTAAAAGTGAGACCGAGCGGTTGTATAATGTGCTGTCCATGGGGAACGGAAAACGCATTCGAGTATTATTGTGATCTGGAATCCTTTTTTTTAAGTGCCGTTGATCAAGAAAGGGCGAGGGCTTTAGCTCGTCCTCTCGGAATTGCTTTTATAACCGTTCATAGTGCAGAAGCCGCCGATCATATCGTCAATACTTTTACCCCTGGCACATGTAGAAATTGGTTTGTCACACAAGCACCGCCCCCTTCAGACATATTTTGGGAAAATTTAAGTGTTGGAACACGCTTTTGGTATTTAAAAGCAATTTTAATTAATTTGTTCTTATTTATCGTTTTATTTTTTTTGACGACTCCGGCTATTGTAGTAAATATGCTAGATTCGTTGTATTTAATCAGAAAAGACTTCATTGATAAAATAAACCCCTTATTGTCTGAATTTCTTCCAACGATGTTGTTGTGGACTATGGCCGCATTGATGCCTGTCATCGTTGCCTATTCAGACGAGTGGCTATCGCATTGGACCAAATCGAAACAAAATCATGCTGTCATGACTAAAACGTTCGTTTTCTTAGTATTCATGATCATTATTCTACCTTCGTTGGGTTTGACGAGTGCTCAAGCGTTTGTGGAATGGTCATTGCAGCCCCATAACAGTACGTATCGTTGGCAGTGTGTTTTTTTACCCGATAAAGGAGCATTTTTCGTTAATTATGTGATTACATCCGCCTTTATTGGAACGGCGTTGGAACTAATCAGATTTCCGGAATTGTTTATGTATGTCTGGAGTTTATGTCGTGCCAAATCTACTGCTGAAGATTCAAGCATTCGAAAAGCAATTTTAGTCGAATTTCCTTTCGGCATTCATTATGCTTGGACGTTGGTGGTGTTTACGCTCGTAATGGCATACAGCTTATCGTGTCCTTTGATAACTCCGTTCGGACTGATATATTTATTGTTGAAACACCAAGTGGACCGGTACAATTTATATTTTGCTTACGGGCCAAGCAAAATGCGCGGTGATATTCATGTCACGGCAATATACATGGTCAGAGTGGCCATCGCGTTGCTTTTAACAAATATAGCGGCCTTTACAGTACTCAGAGGAGGAATGGATCCGAGAGCAATAACAATCATTGTAGGTTTGGTTGTTGTAACGATTTCGTTGTTCTTTTTTTTCAAACTATGTACCCCCGTACCTAAAATCGACATAGATCAAAACCAACCGGATCCCGATTATGTCGCTCCGGTATTGCACCCGTCCACATTGTTGGCAAGGCCTCTTTCACCGATGACCGTAACCAGTCAGAATTACGGATCATCGGCACAAGATTCGCCGACCAGTCCAGACGAAAGTAATGCGTAATTTATTATTCAAAATGATGCGGGTTTCATATTTTTGTTAAGACCGAGCGTTTAACCTACTGGAGTATTATTGATCACTTAAGATTTTCAAAATAAAACCATTTCATATTGTTATTTATTCCCAATATTTGCTTATTAAAGTTTATAATCTTTAAGAACCGCATAAATATTGTTATTTATAAATTGTATTTTATACCGTATATGTGATAATATATAAGACTCTGGAGATAATTGTTCTCGATTTTGCTAACTGTGAAGGATAGCCTATTTATTAATAAAGTCCGGATGGGTGATACAACTATCACACTGAAGCTATATGCAAGGAACAAAATCAAAGTAAATTGCGATTGTTGATAGAACCGGTTATATAAAATCTATGGTAAGTCATATTGCTTCACTGTGTAAAATTGTATTTAGTTTGGTAGTAATAAGATTGTTATATTTTTAACTGTTTCATCTGGTAAGGTGTAAATAATAGATTTTATGTAGATTTGCAGTAAAATAATGGCCTATTTTTATATGAAACTTGACGAGTAGAGGTTTGTAGTGTTACAAGTGCTGATTGTGTATTTAGCAAAAGTTTTTCCTTTTTCTAATGTTGAAAAAGCAATAATTTCAAGTCTACTAATGTATAATTTTTCAATTACATAATATACCTATTTATTAAATTAATCGGGTGTTCATATTTTCATTAAACCTTAATTCATTTTCTTTCCCAGTATACACTGACCGGCAAAAAAAACGCAACACCTAAAATTATGACCAGTTTCAAATTGCAATAACTTTTGAACGTATCGCTCAATTTGAATGAGTTTTTGACGTGATAACGTCTTATAAATTGATGAAACACCGGCTGCATGCACGAAAAAGTATAACGTTCCGAACAGTGTAACAAGTGTAACGTTCCGCCTGTAACAACATGTATTATTAAATATGATATTCGAGCGGAATACGTTATCACGTAAAACTATCGTCCGTAAACCGATTTTACAGACAACCAATTTTTTTTTATTTGAAAGGTCTATGCTTTGTCAATATTTCTGTACGTGCTCTGCCCATTTTGGCGCTCTTCCAGTTCGGCTATAAAGAATAACGCTAATGCGCGTTTTCTTCATACACTTTGAAGCTTGCTGTGGGGTACACCGACAAAAGAAATTAATTTTAAACAAAAGGAACTTGTAGCCTCGTCTGTTCTGAGCATTTGTTTTTTTTTATTCGTGTTTCTATTGCTTTTAACACCAAAGTTACAAGCTCTAAAAGAAAACGCAGCTTATTATGTATGAAGAAAACGCGCATTAGCGTTATTCTTTACAGCCGAAATGGAAGAGCGCCAAAATGGGCAGAGCACGTACAGAAATATTGACAAAGCATAGACCTTTCAAATAAAAAAAAACTCATTCAAATCGAGCGATACGTTCAAAAGTTATTGCAATTATTTGAAACTTATCATTTTAGGTGTTGCGTTTTTTTTGCCGGTCAGTGCATGTATATATAATATATATTATACTTACTGACGTATTCAGATGCTAATCACAGGGATATAAAAATAAAGAGTTTTGATTTCTAATTGTTTATTACTGAAAACAATTCGATTTTCGTACAAAAATTGTTGGTAAATATTAACGAAATATTGCATTAATGATTTTTTTTAATTACTTGTTTGCTGAGTTTTTCATATTTATTCTTACTTGAATACCATAAAACAAATGGTATTGCCAAAGAAGGTAACGTCATGATTGCGAACGCAGCCCAATCGAGTACATGCGATGAGAATTTCTTATCGTAATCTCTAAATGCAATAATTGCTCCTTCGCCTGGTTCGCTGGTAACAGAAACTTGCGGCTGAAAATGAATAATTGAATTGAATTTTTGCTTTCCAATTTAATGAATTGTTAAACGATGAACACTTACAGATGTTGCTTCTTCAGTTGGTTTGTATGTTACTTCAGCAGCTGTGAAATTGAAATATCCATATTTGGTAGGTCTTACAACCACTGTATGAGAAACATTTGTCTGAGGTGAAATGCGATCAATTCTAGCAGATAATTGTCCTCCAACAACACTAAATACATCAGGATGAAATCCATTATCATTAATTTGTACATCTGTAGCGGCTGAGTTTCCAATGTTGTATAACGTATATTTAACAACTAAATCCATATTTTCTACCAAATACTTATTAAGAATCTGTTTAGAAATTAATAATCTTGCACCAGTTTCATCTTCCGAATTGCCGTAACATGATGCGAAGAGAACGCAAGATGCAAACAATATACTTTTCAACATTTTGAAGTAAAAATATGGACGAAATATTACACAAAATAAATGACTATTAAAAATATATATTATTTTAGAAAATTACATTCAATTTGAGACTAATGTTTTTACTAAATGATTTATTCAGCCACACACGTTTCAAATAACCTAATTTGCAATGAACTGAACACCTATTCAGTAACTGTAATCAGCTCTCACTAATTTAGTTACGTAGACACATAACATGCCAACATCAGCCACGTACGTCAAAATTCAAAACATCAAAAGGCTTACCAACATAAAAAACCTTACATGTAATAACTAAAGCTACGTGCACACGACAATTGTGATGTCATTGGAGAGATTGGAGAGTGCGTCCACTAGTTGCCAGCCTTAAAAATCGATATTTCCGGATTCTATAAAAAAAAATCAGAACCGACAATGAAAATTCGGTACTACTGAAAAAAGAGATATACCTATTTATAATAGCAATAATTATTAATGGTTTAATTGCTTAAGTAATTTACGAACTCAAGAACTATTTCTTCTAAAAACCCATTTGCAAATATTTTTTTAGACCTAAACATTTTGGAACAAAACTTCTACTAACACCTAATCATTAACATAGATTGAGTTTTTCCTTTACTTTTTTTTGTTAAAATTAGTGCGTCGTGTAAATGTAGCTTTACATCATTTAAGATCAAGAAATCAAAACATTTCTGTCTGTACGTCAAATTGGTTAAATCCTTTAGAATTTTATTGAATAAAATTAATATTTCATAATCTGATAAAATAATATGATTCATAAAAGAAATGTCATTCAAAAACGTTTTCATTTTTTAAATGCAAAGTTGAATGTAGAACTGTAATTTGACATAAACGGAAAATGTCATCCCATCCTCCAGATCCAGAATTAGAAATTAAAATTAAAAAAGGTAATGCTTTGAGTGTCATATGCCTATGAAAATAACTGTTATTGATCCTACGGTTTTAATTGCAGCTACTGAGCGAATATCAGAAAATATGCACATCGTTGCAAACGAACCATCCTTAGCATTTTATAGATTACAAGAACATGTCAGAAAAGCTTTGGTTCCCATGGTTGACCGAAGGGTGGAAGTTACAAAATTACACCATGAATTGCAAGGTCGTTGCTACGATGTCGAATATGCAGTCAGGTATTCTATAAAAATTATTTAATAAGTGGTTGCACTAGAATAAGAAACAAATTTGTCGAACAATTGACTTGATCCACACTATCGAATTGCTCTCGATTCCCTTCAATAACACTGGCGGTCCGATCTAGTCTCGGTTTGGACAAAATGTGCTTCAAATGATCGTTCGATGAGCGGAGCGATACAAGACCTGAGCGTGAACGACGAATATGAATCGTTCTACGATCAGGCCTTAATGTATGTGAAAATATGAACAGATTCTTTCCTACATTATACACACTCCTATAAAAGAAATCTTTAATGAAGTTCCGTGTTTACGGACATTTACTTGCTATGAGTTTTAACGATATTTTTATTGGTTTTACAATTTCAGTGCTTTAAAATCAATGGACAATGCAGAAACGAGTTTTAAAAATATACAAGACCTTTTGAAAAACGCAACTTTCTTAAAACAACAGTTAAAATACGAAGAAGCGCGTCGAAAAAAGCCTGAATCTAATTCTGTGTATAAAAGATTATCAGCACATATTACGTTGGATCTACCCGAATTACCAGAGTTGTCAGACGTGGTGAGAGAAACCGCTAATCGAGTAGAATCTATGATGTCCCAAGCCAGACATAATTGAGCTTGCGAAATAATACGCAATAAATAATATATCAGTAAAATGTAACATGTGAACAAATTAATATAAGTAACTATAATATTAAAAACTTGTTGATGAATGAAAAGTCATAAAGCTTCTGTGTAATTTTTAGTTTGTTTAAATTTTGTAAATTAAATGTGATTACAAATTATTACGGTTTATTCATCCTAAAAAGTTATACAAATTTTAGAAAACAAATCTGATCAAAAGGCCGCATTTTACTAATCCATTGTTGCCTACCTTTATATCTTAATGTTATGAATTAAGGTTGGTTGCAGTGACTGTCAAGAAAGTAATTAGTGAGTAATGAAAAAAGTAAACTTTTAATTTTTTGAATATTCGGCTCTCTTAAGGTAAAAGTTGGGCTATCATTAACGTTACTGCTTTTTTATCAGATGGAAAATTTGCTATTTATTTAATTATTTCACCGGGATAAGTTGGAAGTGGGCAGCTTGAGAACAGCCATTATCAATAAACCACTTGCTAAAATCATATAACTGTGCTTTCAGGATTGTCTATTAAATTAATAATTTAACATTGCTTGCCATAAAAAAATAGTTTTTTGGACTCAAATGACTATTTTTTCGGCTTAACCTGATTCGTATGACAGATCTGTATAAACTAACCTAACTTTCACATCACGTGAAATATGTGCGTTTATATTACGGGATCGTTTTTGGAATATAAATTATTAATCATTAATTAATATACCTAGTTGTCAAATTTGTGATTATGTTTTACAAAGTGTTCATATATTTTTGAGTGAAGTTGCGGTTGTTAATGAATACAAATCTGTTAAAAAGTGTAGATATATGACCATAAACATATTAACTAGACAATACCTATTTTAAGTTTTTTAATTTTAAAATGCACCGGACTGTTGCTTAGAAAACTTAAAAATCACATTTTCATTTAGTAAGTATTAGTAATACTTTATTGGGCTTGGTTAAAATAAGGTATGTACTTTTCACATTGATTTGAATGAAAAAGTTATAAAATCAGTGTTCATTTGAAACGCCTACAGCTATTATAGGTACTTTTGCACTGTAAATAAATAAATGCCCGTTAGATTAAATGTACTAATTAAAGTATCATAGCATTATAGCTATACAGAAGCATTCAGCAACTATTATACTAATATCTAGATAATTGATTGAAATCGACGATTTCTTTAAATAAAAATATAGTAGGTACTTATTTTGTTAAATAGCGTTTTTTCAACAATATCGTTTAATAAGATGCAATAAATAATACGTATATATAAACTAGAGTTCAGTGATCGTTGTTTAATTTAAATTTGAAAATAAATAAACCGCAAATTCGGTCTAAATTTTATAGATGCTTGTAGATGTACTTCTCTTTCATAAAATAAAATTTAAAAATTTTGGACCTAAATATATATTCAGGCGGCCGACACATTCCAGTTTCTGTAAGGCCATTTGGCATTTTATTTGTAATTTGGGCTTTTAAATTATTGATTTTGTGTAAAATTTTCCATCTGTTTTTGTTGCACGTGTATTCGCTTACTGCCTTCTCTCTTGACGTGAACATAATTTAGTATCTTTTTTCATTTCACGATATCGTCAATAAGCTTCGCTCGCTCTTCCGTAATTCCTCATTGCTTTACTCTCTCGGTTTCACAGCACAGTCAATGATTCGCACTCTCTTGGATACCGTTCTACAAGTGTTGTACATTGCGACCTCTGTAGGCAAAGACTACGAAATATAGAGCACATACCCTTAACACATACACCCTGTGAAAAGCACCCCGAGCAGTTATTTTATTTCAATATTACAGTATTGCTTTGTTAAAGATGATTTTTATCGTGTAAATAAATAAATAGAGCTACAACCGTGCTGGCATTATAATGGACATAATTGAAATGAGGTATTTTTTTTCTATTTCATTTTTGAATTCGCTTTGCCTTTTTATAGCACTGCTTCTTTAAAATCGAAATATTGTAATATTTGATTTATGCTGCATCATTTTCTTGTTTTTACAGAAATATTTGCTTTATTTTGAGTTCTTAGTTTTTCAATAGTGTTTTTCACAAAGTCGATTTGAAATTTAGGTCGTATACTTGTAATACTTGCGTTACAGTATTTTTAATAATTAAAATAACCATTGCAGTCATACTTAAATTTATAGATAATAATAATAATCATAAAATTAATAAAACTACTGTGTGGTGTGATATAATTCATTATTTTGAATTTAGAAGTTTTTATTTCAATATAACGTATTTTAAAACAACCCCTAAATATGTGACTCCTGTTGTTGTCTGATGATTCACACCGTTGCTTGTTTAATATTCCACTGAGTGTGATTTGGTTTAGCGATACTGTATCACGTATCAAAATAACTTCATTAACATTAATTTACTTAATATAAATAACGTTAGTTTTTATCAAAAGTGAGTTACCGTATTTTTTCTTCTTTACAGAACTGTTAATTATCCAGTCAAAAATTGGTTACATAAATATATCATGTGAAGTAAGTTCGTGTTAAATTTTATTTCTATTTTAATTCTGATTACAATACTATTTTGAAATAGTATGTTTAGTATGAACTTCCCTTATTTTTGAATTTAGTGTATAGCGCGGTTTTTATTTTAAATTACGGTTATAGTCTTTATAGTCTTCTTTAAATAAGTGTAGGCGACTCATATAACATTCCACTTGCAAATCGAAACACAAAAATAAATTATTCATAACTCGATAACTTTTATTAACTACTACTGGCCCGACCCGGCTTCGGTCTAATTTATAGATTGTCATCGTTTTTTTTTTTGTCGACTTACGTTTTAAAATCAAAATTGGTTTCCACGAAAAGCGCTTTTATTTTAACGCGATAATATCTAGCCTGTGTGCATTTCAAACGTTGGTGAAATTTTTTTTTAAATCGGATGAGTAGTTTCGGAGATTACCTCCTACATCCAAACTTTACATCTATGTAATATTAGTATAGATTTAAAAGTCGATATGTATTATTATAATTTTTGTTAATGACTCGGGCTTAGGTCAGCTTAAAATATATGTAATTATGGGGGGGAGGGGGGAGAATTTGAAATTATAGTCAAGTGTAGTGAATGACCAAGTTTTGAAGAGTGATATTTGTTCCAATTTGAATAATTGTAGAGGTGTGTAAAACTTTTCAAAATTTTATTATTCATATATATAGGTGGGACAGCCAACACGTCCTGAATGGTTTCGGTAGGGCCGAGATGACCAGTGTTAGTGTGAGCCTTCAACAGCTGGATAATGGCGACATGTTCAACGGGGCGGGGGCAGGTGGCGGGGGAGGAAATGTGGATGCGGTGAACGCCGATCAAATAACAAAATTGTTTAAGAAGTGTAGACCGAGATCAGACGTCAATCTGAACCCCGTTGTCATTGTTCCCAATTCGGAACATAACGCCTCGATAGACATGGATCTCAATGATTCCGATAGGTATGTGTTTGTTGTTTGATAATTTTTAAAATCGGCTCGGAACAAACAGACATTACGATCGCGATGATAGTTATGCGTGGTCGGTTAGAACAGTAACAGTTGAATGTTGATTCGGTAGATCGGCGTCGGAACGCAGTAAAAGTAGCAACGATAGTAGGGATCGCCGCGATAGTGAAAAAGAACAAAAGCAAATCGTCCAGCCTTCGGACTTAGATGTCGCTAAAGAAGGAAACGACCACGGTGTCGACGAAGAGGAAGATTTAGAAGGAGGGCCGTCTTTCTCGTCCGACGATGGCGAGGGTGAAGGAGAAGACGATGACTCAGTTAAAGATAATCAAGTGATAATACTGACCAGTAATAAAGGAGGAACGTACAAATTGCGTGACTCTAGGTATAACCTTGCATGCATACTTATATATAAATGGACAAAATATTTGCACACTTTATAATAGTGTTTAAAATTTTGGAAGCAAAAAAGAATTAATACTTAGTATTAATTTGCAGGATAATTGAAATAGCCGGCGGCCGGGAAATTTATTCTCAGAGTCGAACAAAAGCAGCTAGAAAATCACGTTATATAGGCGAATACACAGACAAAAAGAAAGGAATATGGGATTTGCGATCTCGTTGTAGTAATGATTCCAAGAAACATAAAAATGCATCGCGTGAAATAACAGAAACTGTTTTCTCCACTGAAATTTGTTCTGTTCGACACCAAAGGCCTGTAACGAGTAGCGGTTTCGTCAGCAAACCTAACCTAGCTTATGTGTCTTCAAATAGTGATGTAGAAAGTTTGATAAATCCATCGAGAAACATGGCTGTCGTTTCGGGTGGAGAAGTAGTTGTTTTTGACGACATCGGCGACGAGTGGCAAGGCTTGCGCCTCGATTTGTGCCCTAATAATAAAACCGATCGTTCGCAATCAGAAACGGACAGAGACAACAATTCGAGTAGAGGCGAATCTCCTGCACCGTCACCGTATCATCGTACCGCGACGGATTTCTTCAAAGTCATGGCGTCCGTATCTGATTTTGACGGCGATTCCTTATCGCCGGAGCCTAACAATAAAGTAGCCCAGGTAATAGGCAATTTACCGATTGCCGTTTACGAGGGTTCTCCGAGACGATACGGGCCCAGACAAAATGAATCTAATCAAACCAATCATCCGATGTTACCCAGTGCTCATAGTTTGTTGGCGTCGCCTTCCGTTTATCCCCCGAGACCCGGTTTCCCGCAAAGAATTTTAACCACGCCGGGAGAATCTGAATCGCAAAACAATGTGACGTCGTCTGAAACCGATATATCACCGCCTATGGCGTCTACGTTTGATTATCTTTATGAATTTTCGGAAACTAGGAAAGTGCTAGAAGAATTTTTTAAATGTCCACCGGATGACGAAAATCCACTTGGAGAATCCGAATTCCAGGTAATCTAATCTTTGACGCTTCTCGCGGAATTTACGCTTACGATAAATATTAACTTGCAGGATTTAGATTATGAATTGCATCGTCAAGCAGGTGGCACAGACTCGGGAAGTTCATATGTAGGCCAGCGCTTAGCTAAAGGTAGACCGGATCAAAATGATTTCACCACTCACATGGAATCGCCTAGAAAACCTCAAAATATCAGCGACTTTCCTAGAATACAGGTTAAGTGTCAATAGCCTATTTTATTTAAAATTGTTGATCGGAGTAATTAACTCGTAGCGTTGCATTTTTTTTAGGAACACGAAATAGTAGAACATGAAAATAATTTTTTGGATCTATCTGTCGGAACGGGTTCGAGCGGCGATCTTGGTGAGACAGAGGTCGGCTTACAGGTCGGACATAGTCGCAACTTTACATTATCCCCAGAAACGACTGACTGTGATTCTAACTGTGGGGATTTAGACAGTGAAATGTCGTTAATGCTCATAGATAATGAATTAGGTCCATCTTCTGTAGGATTGTTAGGCTCCAGTGGTGATTTAGCAGCTCCTACAGATTCATTACGGTTATATTCAAGCATGCCCGTATTGGAAGATGGCTTATCTTCCGGACATGCAAGCGATACAGATAATAACAATCCGACCGTTCTTTTAATGAAAAGACAAATAACTGAAATCGAACGTGAATTAATACAAAGAAGTCACAATGACAATGTTGTTACTGTAAGCACGATGACTAACAGTTCAACAGAAAATGAATGCACTAATAAACAGCAAAAACAAGAAAATAACGGGTTTTTAATCAATACCCCGCCTGTAGAAGTTGTCGTCTGTAGTGAAACAGTTGAAAACTCCTTTGAAGATAACATACCGGAAATAACAAACGCTGATCCACTCTGTAAGCTATATAAACTGCAGATATCTCTTTTAAATATCGATTTCACAGTTGTTAGTAATACTGTGTTTTCAGCATTGGAAATGACTCCACCCCCTCCGGCACCCGCACCTCATAGAAGACCAAGCGGAGGCGACTCTCAAACAAGCCCCGGCCGTGTTGAAGCAGCCATACAGGATATTAGATTGGCCTTACAACGGACCAAAACTTTACCTCATAGCTCAGCTCCAACACCAACTAGCCCGGGAGAACAGCCCACGGCTAGTCCCGTTTGGGTACCCAGGTATGTTAAAAATACACACACAGAGAGAGAGGAGATGGGAAATGGCATTTTAGTGAATTATTTTTATACGTATAGGCAATGTGGATTATCCAACACCAGTACCGGTAGAGACACCGAAAGCGTGAGAAAAGCATTAAGCGGCGAAGAAGTCGGAGAAGAAGGTCAGTTTCAATTAATTTTTGAAGTGAAAACTTCTTTAGCGACGTTGTACACTTTTTTTGTAATCGGTAAAAAATGTTAAACTCGCGTCAGGCGTCAGGACACCTTACCCAGTTCTCACCCACTATGCGGTTTGACTGTACATCTATACTCGTAAGACGGAAACTTTTATTTATATAACGTTAGACATCTAGCGTTGAAATATCGTACATAAAAATGCAATCTATGATACAAACCATTTTGATCGAAAATTCGTAAGACGTTAATATTTAAGTTTTCACTTCTGCCGGCACTCCCGGAGTGCAACCCGTCTTTTTTTTTTTTTTGTTTAAAGTTTTTTCAACGTTGTTATTGTTCATTATAAACTTTCCTTATAGAAGAAGCCGACACGGATTTAGAAACAGACCGACTCCTAGGGCAGCAACGTACTGATGACCAAGGTTTCTACGACGATAAATTGGTAAGATGTAATTTAAATATATTTTTTTGTTTTTAAGTCGCGAGAGTTACATAGATCTGCTGATTGGTGATTTGTAAATTAATAACACTATAGTTACTCTTGTTATTCGTTACAAGCGAAGTTGTGCCATGTTAATAGGAGTCTCATACCCCTCCTCTACACTGACCGGCAAAAAAAACGCGACACATAAAATGATGACCAGTTTCAAATTGCAATAACTTTTGAACGTATTGCTCGATTTTAATGAGGTTTTTTTTATTTGAAACGTCTATTCTTTGTCAATGTTTCTGTACGTACTCTGCCCATTTTGGCGCTCTTCCATTTCGGCTGTAAAAAATAACGCTAATGCGCGTTTTCTTCATACACTTTGAAGCTTGCTGTGGGGTACACCGACAAAATAAATTAATTTTAAACAAAAGGAACGTGTAGCCTCGTCTGCTCTGAGCATTTGTTTTTTTTTATTCGTGTTTCTATTGCTTTTAACACCAAAGTTACCCCACAGCAAGCTTCAAAGTGTATGAAGAAAACGCGCATTAGCGTTATTCTTTACAGCCGAAATGGAAGAGCGCCAAAATGGGCAGAGCACGTACAGAAATATTGACAAAGCATAGACACCTTTCAAATAAAAAAAAAACTCATTCAAATCGAGCGATACGTTCAAAAGTTATTGCAGTTTGAAACTGGTCATCATTTTAGGTGTTGACAGAGTACAACGCATAACATGTTGACTTTGCTATCGACCGCATGGCCCAACTTCGCTGAATAATAATTTTATAAATTTCTTATCTACTAACAAAATGGAATGAACTTTAGGGGTATATAGGACAAGGCTGACAATTTACAAGATTACACATTTATATCACATTGTTACACAGTTGATTTTCACATTACATTTTTATTATTTAAGCATGAATTTCCACAAACAGAAGGGGAACTTTGGTTTTCTATAAATGCAAATTGTACAAAAAAAAAACTTTTTTTAAGTGTCTTCATTTTTTTCCTAGTGTTCGGCCACAGATGTTTTAACTGTACATCAAATACAATGAAACACTAATGTAGGGATCTCATTAAAGGGAAAGGGGATGAAGAAATAAACGGTTCCACTCCACATCCTCACACTGCCAGGCCAGATAGAATTCTGACCGTGGAAGTCAAAATGTCTGTACGCACCATTATATTTTTTTATGATTTGTCATTCCGAACTTTAGAACTATTATAAACCCAGAACTGTTCTGGGAAAGTCAGAACTAATGGGATCCCTACTAATTTTTTTGAAGGCCACTGCACACGAGGCTAGAAACGCTGCTAGGAGTTCTGCTAGCCGGTAGGATGGGTACGAAGCTAGAAATGACGTCACTGCGAGCTGGCCTGCTAGCTCACAAGATAGGTTTTAAAATTAGAACAGGGGCTAATTTCCCTGCTAGGTATGAGCAAGAACCAATCAGGAAGCAGTATCTTGTCACGTGGGCATTTGAACAAACGTCCACAAACCAACATAGCGTCATGCTGCTCAGAGTCAGACAACAGACACGTTTTGCTCTGTCACTGCGCGCGCACCAGATCTATCCACAAAACAAGCTTGAAAAATAGTCTCGTGTGAAGCGAGCACTTAACAGCAATCAAGAAAACCACCGCTAGAAAACTAGTAGGCAAATCTAGCAAGGAATTTAGTATGTTTCTAGCCTCGTGTGCAGCGTGCTTAACCTTTAACTGTTGCTGTCACTGAAAGTAAACGAACAAGATCGTGATATTGTTTAATAAAGTAGATTTAAGGAGGTTGATCCGTTACAGTCCCAATCAAAAGTAAATCGAATTTTCGATAATATAAATTTTTACAAAAGATTGTAAGTCGATGATACCAATAAATTATTGTCATAAAGGCATAAATAAATATATATTTTTTTAGTATTAATTCATTATTTCTAACTTTTGAATTTTTTGTACAAAGTTAGGTTAAAAAAAGTAAATTTATGTAAATATCTGTATTTTACATATTTTTTGCAGTAAATAATTAAAAAAGAAATTAGAAGTAATAAAAATTAAAATTAAATCATTAAAAAGTTGAAAATTCAGTTAAAGTTGTTAAAATTGTCAAGAATAAAAGTCCATAATCGAAAAGTGCTAATGTTTAATAATTTTTTTATTGATTAAAAGTCTCCTAATTAAATTGGAAAAAATATTAAAATATGCGTAAGACATCGATGCTTTACATAGTTAGTTTTCGGAACTGCTGACATTATTTGGTTATTTGTGAAAAATTAAAATGAACAGTTTGCATGCTAGGTTGACATATTTTCCATAAGACTACATGTAAAAGTTTTTTTTAATTTTTAACTTTATAAATCTCCTAATGATTTTGGATTTTTTACAGAAAATTTTGTCATAAAAAAATCTATTAAAAAAACTTTATTTAAGATTTTTTTCATTATCTTCGTAAAACGGCTCAACCTCCTTAAATCATTAGATAGTCAATAGTCCCGTCAAACTGTAGCAGTTAATGGTTCATTTTATCACATAAACACTAATTACACAGTAGTCACTCGCTTGAACTATTTATAATGTCACTTTGCTGTTTGGTTGTTGCAATTTAGGAATGGAGAAAACCGAAAACGCGGACAATAATGCCATCGAATAGTTCCAATAAGTCGTCTACCCCCAAACAAATGCTAGCATTGTCTCCCACGCAGTCCGGTATAGAAAGTGGCGGCGGTGCAGGCGGAGGAGCTTCGCCTGCGTTAGCCCCACCTGCTCCTAACACACCACCACCCTCAGTTACACAAGCCCCGATTGCTCTGTCCGCCGCTAATGGCAGTCCAGACAAAAATCTATCACCTCAAAGTCAAAAAGGATCGACTACTTCCGTTAAATCGAAAAAGGTGTAGTGTTGTCTCTTTTTGCCAGCTTTTCCAAGCTTTCTGATCGATTTCAGTATCTACCGCCTGTTATATGCTGATATCTGAGTGCTCAGATAATTCACTAAAGGACACACAGGTCTTTGAACTAGTCTGGAAATGTACGTTATTGATATTGAATAACACCTTTAATTTTTTTACAACACGAATTTACTTTAGTACGAAGGGATTGTCTACTGCAGCGGTGCCCATACTTTTGAAGTGAAAACTTCTTTAGCGGCGTTGTACACTATTTTGTAATGGGTAAAAAATGTTAAACTCGCGTCAGGGACACGTGACCTGATCGAAAATTCGTAAGACGAAAACTTTTGTAACATGCCCTAAATGAAATCCATTGTATTAATGTGCAAGGTATATATTTTTTTTGGGACTTGTCTATGCAATCGAATGGTTTTTAACTACACTATAAGTTGTGTTTTGGCGACATCAGACGGCATTTCTTGGAAGTTATTAGTTCAAACTTTTCTGCGCTTTGGTCGTTTAGCATAGACGTTAATATTCAAGTTTTCACTTCTGCCGGCACTCCCGGAGTGCATTTTTTTTAAGGAGATCGATCTTGCAAAAATTTATGACTAAGATATCGACATTTTAACCGTTTAACCCACCAAATATTTATCAAGAAAAAAATGTGCATAAGTAAAACTACATTGGGTGCAAAGTGTCAAATCTGTATTCAATTTTTAATTATTCAATATTACAAAAAGAAATTCAAATATTAGTGGTAACAACATTAAAAATGAAAAATTATCGTGATGCTGATTTTGAAGCGTGACATTGGTGGTCTTCCGCAAAATGTTCGTAGTTAGGAATATTCTCAGTTAAAGCTAGACGCAAGCAGACTGTCAGGTGGTCATTCATGAGACAAATACGATATTTTGATTTTATTACTTTTCATATGAGATAAATATAGTTTAAAAAAAACTAAAAAACACGCTTTATATCAAACTAAAAAGTAAAAAATATTTTTTTTAAATAAACTTAAAACAATAATGAATAAAAAATACAAGTATTATTGTGAAAAAAGCGTGGGGCGCTCGATATACGAAAATGTGGAACAAAGCGCCCCACGCTTTTTTCACAATAATACTTGTATTTTTTATTCATTATTGTTTTAAGTTTATTTAAAAAAAATATTTTTTTACTTTTTAGTTCGATATAAAGCGTGTTTTTTAGTTTTTTTAAACTATATTTATTTTCCACTTTTTAGTTTAATTTATTATCAAAAATTTGCCGAAAAAAAAACAATTAAAAAAATTAAAATAATGATTTATAAGAGCTTTTTATTGTTAAAAAAGCCAAGTAAAATAAAAATAAATCAAAATAAAATAGAAATCCTCAAGATTACCACGATAATTCAATAGAAATAACAATTAATACAGTCATGGCTAACTCTGATCCAAGTTTTTTTTCCCAATGCTAATTTCCCTATGTGCACCTTACGCGTTTACATACTGTATAAGCAACATGGACATTATAACAACAATGTGTGCTAGTAATAAAAATTCAGTTACTACAGGAAATTCGTATTGTTGCATAAAAATTAAAGTTGTTATTATTAATGTATTGATTATTAACCACAAGTGACATTTAATTTTTATCGATTAATACTCAAATTTTACGTTTAATATGGTCACGTTTTTAATACACAAATAACTTCTCAGCAATCATTACGAAACTAATTACTAAACTTGAAACTCGCGAGCTTGTCAAATGCGGTGAAGGGGATGAAACATCAACCCAGTAAACATGACGCGGTCTCACAGACACCATCACGTTTATTAATGGTTAAAGACAATACAAAGACCTATGTTTTCTCTTGTCGACGCTTAAGACATTGGACAATTATAGAATATTTAACTTAGCTTTTGGTAATGTTTTAATTTTTGCGCTTCCTAAGTACATACTTTTTTCAGCCTTATTATTAATATATATCTTTATAAGCTAATTGTGGTGCATGTTCATGTTTTTTCCGTAGATAAATATTTTTTTGCATGTTTTGTACTACACTTCTATAGAAAGCAGATACAGCAATTTACAGTCATGTTTAAAAAATAAATTATTTATAACATTTTAAGAAAAATTAAAGATTGTATTAATATTTTTAGGATAAGGAAAACAAGAAGAAAGGACGCAATAAAGAAGGTAATTTTTTATAAACTAATTATTTTTGTTTTGCATTTTTTAATTAATTGTTATTTATTTTTGCATCTAAATTTGGATATAAATTTAAATGGTAAGTCTTTTAGATTTTACTACGAATTTGCATTTTTTAAAAATTGGTTTTGCAATTAGTATAAATTCTATTTGTTATTCAATTCCATCATGATAATTAACCAAAATGATGTACATACCTATATATTTGTTTAAATAACTCAGGTTTACGTGACCCATCAGTACTGATTGAAGGGGTATTATTTCGCGCCCGATACCTGGGTTCAACACAGCTGGCTTGTGAAGGACAACCCACCAAAAGTACTCGAATGATGCAAGCTGAAGAAGCAGTTTCTCGAATAAAGGTAGAATACAAATATATTGCGTGTGCATGTAATGGAACATTTTTAAATTTATGCTTTCTGTAGCTTAGTAATATGATTTTTGATGTTACGATTTATAGTTTTTCTTCGTTTTCTCTTGTTTTTTTTTTTTTTTGTATATTTTCTCCATTTTGTATTGGTTTTTACAGTTAGATCGTTTTTTGTTTTTGCTTCAGATATTTATTGGAATTTTCTTGAAAATACAGGTTGCTCTAGAAACGAGTTAACTAATCCACGGTAACAGAAAATCCGTCCAAACACTTCTAGCCAAAATGATCAGTCAAGTTATCCGTATTATAACATATTTATAGGAAAAAAATATGACAATAATTTGTTAGACTAGCTGCGGCGAAAGATGAAGCCACCGCGTCATAGTGACGGGAACGCATTGCGCCCGCCTTCTAGCTTGCTATTGGCTGTTTCGGAGATCCATATGCGTTGAATGTTTATTTTTATTCTACCGCTATAAATGGATATGTCGAATTTATTCCACACGCCACTGTCTGCGGGCAAGTAGGCGTTCACTAGCATATTATTGATGACGTGTCTGGCTTCAGCTCTCACCGCGGGCACTATATCAGTTCATAATTTTTAAATCCTATGTCATATATATTATAAAAAACTAGAATTATTTTTTTTTTAATAAAGCTGAAATATAAAATTAATTCAAAGTTTAGATTTTTTTTGCGTAATTAAGCGAAGCTTGCGTTTGTTGAATTTTGAATTGAACTTCAGAGATCAGCTTTGTGCACTTATTTCTGAAACAGTCTGTATATCTCTTGACACTTTAATATGCTAGTTTGCATGTGGGCTGTATAGGTTCTATTTTTATATATATATATTTTTTAATTTATTAATTAAATTATGTTTTAAAGTTAAGCTAATGTATTTTGACCAACGATATTCAAAATCAAAGCTTTTAGATAATTTCATTGGTTGTAGTGACTTTTTGTTTGTAGTATGATAATTTATAACTATTTTTTTTGTATCTGTCAAGCTTACAGGTATATTAAATAACAATATAATGTAAAAATCATTTTACAAAATAAATTTATTTTCTAGTTCAGATGGGTCCTTTTAACTATGACAGTAAGGTCTCATTTACGAGTATAAGACCTCATTTTTCAGCGTAAAAAAATCGCAGTTTTGAATTTCGTTGGGGACTGTACTATTTATACGTCATGATTATGTCGTGTAGGCCCCATTGGACCTTAGATGTGATGTGACAGTTTGGTGTTTTTCGTTCCCCCTCCCTGACCATAGCAGACCCGCTTCCATTAGCCCCCAAAGCCTCACTGTCGCAGAGCCCCAATGTCGCCTGTATTCTGGTCCCCGCTGCGCCCCCGTGCCCCAGCCCCGGTGGCAACGCACGCTTCTCATTGATTGGTTGGTTGCCTCTTGCCTGCTATGTACTCTTATCACACTTTGTATTGTATTCTGTACTATTCGTACTCAATTGTTTCTGTTATCGTTTTATTATAGTCGTGTCACTGTTCCAAGCAAACAGATCGGAGACTTCTGTGAAAACTGGTTTTCGTTAAAATCGACAAAATATATTCGATAATTTACACCTCGTTCTTTCTCTCTTTTTCTCTCCTCTCTGATACACTTGCTTTGAATAGTGAAACAAAATTTTTTATTGTTCAAAAACAAAAATAAAACACTATTATTATTCTAAAGTATTTCTTCCACTTTCCAGATTTTAAACACGTCACACAGTTTTATCGTTAAATTTTAAAATTGTTTCACATTATATCTGTTGCTAGTAAAATTTATTTTTTTTTCAAATCTTTATGGCGCTACCACTTTTTATCACAATTTACTATAAAATATAATGGAAGCACATGTATGAATCAGGTATTAAAATGTATGCTTTAGGTGTTGTACTGTATACATACTACATATTTTGTTTTATATATAAATATACATTTTACAACTATGTCGATGTACCCTTTACAAATCTTCAAATATATTATTATTGTTATAGGCATCGAACAATTCAATTTTATACATACTTAAAATCTTACACACTTGCATATTGTTATAATATTATAAAAAGTAGGATGTATGATTTCTTTGTACATTATCTTTTCCTTTTTGTAGTACTTAGTTTTCTATGTTCCTAATTTAGCATAAATAAATTTTTTATTTTGTGCTCTATTCTATATGAAATGACGTAATTGAAAAAGTTGATATTCTGTTTGTAAATATGTTAATTTCACTCGAGAGAATCATGAACACATTTTTTTAAATTTATTTTTAATCGGATTGGTAGACAATAAACAGTTTTAATAACTTTAACATATTGTTGTATTATGTGTATTAAAACATACATAGTATCAGTACATAAAAATTTACATTCAACACCGATTCGACATTAACTGTCAAAGCATTAGACGTCACCATAAGCCCTACATATTGCAGGAGGCATCCAACCAAATATCCCAAAGCTATCGCAGTCATTATGGCCACAGCAGCCTAACATCCTTAGGGAGTTACGATGACGAAACGGGCATTGAAGACGATGACGAAGACGACGAGAATGCCGAAATTGTAGTACCGGTCTGCAATGACAACGATCCATCGTTGGCGGCAGACTCGGCCACTACAAATAATGGAGCCGCCGGTGCTAGTACTGGAAATAACTGTCAAAGAAATTATCCTGTCACTTTACCCCTACCCTTACCTTTAGGGGTTGGGGCGACTGGAACTGTGTTCAGATTACAGTTCCTCGGGTCGGTAGAAGTCGAAGAGGAGGGAGGACGAAAACGCCGAAAAAGACTTAAGAAAAATATGGTCGAAGAGGCTGTCACTAAAATTAAGGTCCGTTTTAAAATATCATTGACGAATAATTTCTCATTAAATTTTATGACAATATTAAGAACATAGATTGTTTTTATTTTCTTTTCAATATATTTTATATCAGTGACTTGTATTTCATTTGTTTTTTTTAAATTTTTATTGCTTTCATGGATCTGTAGGCACTGGTAAGTCTACGTTTTTTCCGTCAATAATACAAAATCGCCATTTTTGAAAGTTCTCCCGCATAATATTGTCTGGGTTCGTCTTCTATTCGTGCGTTCAATTTAAGCTTGAGAATATCAAAATGTTTGTAGGCGCCTGATGGTGAATCGCAGCCAAGTACTGAAGTTGATTTATTCATTTCAACGGAAAAAATAATGGTATTGAATACTGATTTAAAAGAAATAATGATGGATCATGCCTTGAGGACTATTTCTTATATTGCCGATATTGGCGACTTGGTAGTTTTAATGGCTAGAAGAAGATTAGTGCCTCACGAAATGGAAGATCCTCCCAAAATTAACCGTACTCCTAAGATGATATGTCACGTGTTCGAAAGTGAAGAGGTAGGTAGCCGCCGCCGCCGTCGTCGTCGTCGTACGTTTTAGATGTCTTTTTTCCGCCATTTCATTGCGGCTGCTTTTTTCTAGGCGCAATTTATTGCTCAGTCAATAGGACAAGCGTTTCAAGTTGCGTATATGGAATTTTTGAAGGCAAACGGAATTGAAGACCACAGCTTTGTAAAAGAAATGGATTACCAAGAAGTATTAAATTCTCAAGAAATATTTGGAGACGAGTTGCAGATGTTCGCTAAGAAAGAAATGCAAAAGGAAGTCGTAGTTCCAAAAGCAAAAGGAGAAATACTTGGAGTGGTTATTGTGGAGTCCGGCTGGGGGTCTATGTTGCCAACAGTGGTAATTGCAAATCTTGCTCCAGCTGGAGCGGCAGCTAGATGTGGCCAACTGAATATTGGTGATCAAATAATTGCCATAAATGGCGTCAGTCTAGTTGGTTTGCCGCTATCAACATGTCAGAATTATATTAAGAATTCTAAAAATCAGACTGTGGTTAAATTGACCGTTGTACCTTGCGCACCGGTCGTTGAAGTAAAAATTAAACGACCCGATACCAAATATCAGTTGGGATTCAGCGTTCAGAATGGAGTGGTATGCTTTATTTTCGAAACAATTTGCCATTTACTTATTTCTGACTTTATTAACCGTGACTTATTTACACCGCAGATTTGCAGTTTGTTACGAGGCGGCATAGCCGAACGGGGTGGCGTAAGAGTTGGGCATCGTATTATCGAAATAAATAACCAAAGTGTTGTAGCTGTACCTCATGAAAAAATAGTCAATTTATTGGCTACCTCAGTCGGAGAGGTAATTATCGATGGTATTAATTAGTGATGTGCCGGATATCCGTATCCGCGGATATCCGAGGGAGAAGATCCGTATCCGTTAGTTTTTGGCGGATCTTTTACCTTATTAATTTTCAATTCATAGATGAAATTTTATATATATATATATATAGGTGATTAGGTAATAATGAAAAACTGTTTAATTCCATTGAGATTATTGTTTATTTTTTTTAAATCGTATTTGGCACCATTATATTGCAAACATTTATCGTAGTGAGTACCATACCAATAGTACATAGCTCAAAGGTACTAAAAAACTATCTTTATAATGAGATATTGCACATCGACCTTTGGAAAGAGACAATCTGTTATGAGAGTTAACTCTTAAAGAGGTCAATAACTTTTTCTCATAACAGATAGTCTCTTTCCAAAGGTCGATGTGCAATCTAAGAAAGTTAAGATCCGTATCCGCGAATCTTGAAACCAAATATCCGTATTCAGACCCATATCCGCGGATATACATTTTTAACGATCCGGCACATCACTAGTATGAATTAAATAGATGAATAGATGAAATATACTATGGCGACTAATTACAATTTTTAGATATTAATGAAGACGATGCCGACATCAATGTTTAGGCTTTTGACCGGACAAGAAAATCCCGTTTACATATAGATGTAGATTTAAAGCGAACCAATTGCGTATCGCGCCATAAAACTAAAGGAAGAATATTTGGACCTGAAAGTGCCTAGCAATGTTGTCGAAAGTGGAATATGTGTACGTGTTTTATCTAACTGCCCCTTTCCTTTATTTCTGTAACAATTAAAAACTCACTTAAAATTTATCCTGTCACTTTTAAAAGAACCACATTATCATATAATAGTTGTGTTAGATAAATAATTTTCATGCCTTCTCATCACATAATCATCGATATTTAATTTTTAACCGCCTTACATGAGTAGCATTTACTCCCGAAAATTCGTGTAATTATTTCAAAACTTTATATTTTAAGTTCATGACAATATATTGATGTTATTTGGGAGATATTCTCAAATAAAATATTTTTCCATATGCATTTCAAATACTTTATTTCTACAAGAAAGAAATAAAACAATTAGAAATTAATAGTGAATTGTTGAAATGCATTAAAAACGTACTGGTTTTAAAAATGGATTTGCCTTTTTTCGTTTACAATAAATCTGAACTAATTAATATATAAAATTTACTGTTTCTTAAAAAAATTATAATAATAAAAAAATAGGACCACCTGTGTGTTATTGCTGTCGTAATGTTTCTTTGAATTATTAAAAAATAATAAATATAAATGTCAGTTACATATCTAGTATTCAAAATATTGTAGATATGAATTAAAACATTTAGACTGCTGAATAATGAAATGATCGAGTACTACCTAACTTTGATGTACGTGTACTTAGTAAAAGACAATACATACAGAACAGCATCTTACCTCTTTTTCTCTATCCCTCTTTATGCAAAGTAAAATCAACCCAACAGATACGATTGGAGATTGGCGATGAATGGCAAGATACACAAATCATTTTATATTTTCATTGTGTAATCATCAATAATCGATATATCAATAAAAGTGTTCAATTGCTTTGTATATGAACAAAAATAAAACTTCGTTGATATAGTAAATACCTAAATATTTAGTTATTCGAAAGAGAAAAGAACATTTTTTTTGACACAAATATTCATACGCTTACTTGAATTGTATGCTTCTACTTAGCCAACAATAAAGTTGATTTTCAATTAAAATTGTAACGATGTACTTTTTTATTTTTTATTTGGATTGTAAATTTTTAAATTCACAACTGCATTTTAAAAATGACTGAAAAGTAAAGAAGATATAATAGAGCATTCTGAAATTGTTTTTAAAAGACAAAAGTGCTATTAAAAATGATACATTATTAAATCGTCAGTGAACAGGTTCAATATCTGTTTGTTGAATTCTTTTTAAAAAATTAAAATGCAAATTTAACAAATGACTTTACTTTTCAGTGGCAAAATATATTGATTGTGTAATAAAAATACCAGTTTCGCTTGTGATATGTACACTTCTAACAATAATGTGATGTGAACTTTAATTATTTAATTGACAATACAGTGAAAATGAGCTGGATTTGAATCTAAGTTGTGCACAACGCTTCGTATGCACAAATTACTGAAAATTGTTTAAAGAAAAATCAAAACAATAGACACAAAATAAAGTGTAGTAACCGTAAGAGAAAAATTAATATTTAATATTATTTATATAACTTGTAAGGCTTAATATTTGATTTAATGCGTTATTTTGTAAAAATAGTGTCTATGAAACACTTTTGAAGTTAAGAATATTTTAAAAGTAAAATATCTTCTTTATTTTAATGACTGTTATATGTTACTTTAAATAAGTGATAATAGCTGACATTATATTTGTAAAAAATCTTGGTGACTACTATTATTGTCAGTCTGACAGAATTTCTGAAAATAAAAAAGAAGTAGTTACCATTTATCAAATTTTTTGAGATTAAAAAGTATTAGTTACACATAGATATATTGGCTTTTGTAATGATGTATAATATTGAAATTTTAATTGTCTTACAAAATTGCGAATTTCTTAAAAAATATATACGTAAAGATTTTCAGAAATTCTGCGTGTAAATTTTGGTTTTAGATAATTTTTATTATTCGGAAGAAAATGTAAATTACTTTTATATAAGAAAGGCTGCCTTCAGGAACCAAAAAAAATATATATGTATAATAATCAAATGCACCAAACCATGTTAAAAACTTAACATGATAAATCAAAGATTTGGATAAAATGGTGCAATTGCACTTAAAAAAAAATAAAATTGATTTGCTGCTAAAAATTAATATCTAGTCAATATTATGTATGAACATCTGCATAAAATGATAATAAATATAAACATATAAATGCATTTTACATGTTTTGCTTGTGCTTGGGCACATTTTGACATAAAAGTTATATCTGGTAGCCTGTTAATTCCCCAGAGCTTTTAATAAAATTCGGGACATATTGTTGAAGTTTTTTTTTATTACAGTTTGTCATTGGGATTCCGGTTTAATATATTAAAAAAAAAGATTTTTAATGACTCATCATAACTTGTTTTATTTTTCCTCTTCACCATTGCAGGACAACGAAGAAAATATGCTACATTAATATACTATCGGTGGTACTATGTAACTTCTCGAAGTAGCAAACGGGCGTGTTCTGTGACCTATTATTAGCGCAAAATGAATTGCGTTTTAAAATACTACGTTAACTCGAATATTATTTTATTAATAGTTGCGCGGTGTTACAATAACCTTAATACGCGAGTGGAGTTAAGTTGTTTTGCAATATCATCGACGATACAATTCATTCAGCAAATGCTTTGAATTCAAGCAATGACAACTGTTCCAGTATTAAAATTATCCAATACTAGAACCTGGTTCGACTTCATCCGGGTGCAAATAAGACTGAATCCTAGTCGAAGTTCGCGTTTACAGGAAGACAACAAAATTTTAACGTGATGTAAACAAATTCAAATACGACTGACCGATTACTGCATATATATTTATGAATCCCGATGTGACTAATTATTGATATTACAGGAATGCGATTGATTCCGAGATTGGAATGTATTAATATATAGCTCAGTAGGACGTCAATAATCCATAATACATTATGTTACTCCGTAAGAAGTAGTTTTCAAATCGATTCAGTAATTTCAGAAATAACATAGTCACACAACCTCCTTTTATATTTTACTAGCGGTCCCGTCCGGTTTCATCCGGGTGTAAAAGAACGAATGGGGAAGTGAGGAACATGAGTACACACATTCATCTTAGTTTACCGAGATGAATGTTGTGTCCAAATTTCATGATGATCGGAGTTACTGTCCAAAAGTTTTTGTCGATAAAAAGCAGTATTTATACTTTTTTTAATTAATTAAATAAAATTAAAATAAATTTAAATGTAAGCCTTAGAAGAAAGCAAAGTAGAAAATTAAAAAAAAATTAAAATATATATTCGCCCAACGTAGGGCTCGAACCCACGACCCTGATATTAACAGTCGTATGCTCTACCGATTGAACTAGCCGGCGTTGTATTCTGAAACGCTAATATGAGTATATTTAGTTAGTGCATTTCACCTGAATAGAAGCTTATTTTTGAGATACATTTTGCAACATTTTTCATTAATGCTCCGCTCCTAATGGTCGTAGCCTGATTTTATATAGCCTATAGCCTTCCTCGATAAATGGGCTATCCAACAAAAAATTTTTTTCCAATTTGAACCAGTAGTTCCTGAGATTAGCGCGTTCAAACAAACAAACAAACTCTTCAGCTTTATATATTAGTATAGATTAATATAGATGAATCTTAATGCAGCTCGAAATACAAGAAAAATAGAAAATGACCCAAGAAAACGAAATGATTTTCGGCTTCAGATCTAGGTTCAAGAAAGTCAATTTATATTCTACTAAATGACGACCTCTGTTGAGTTGAAAACAAAATATGACTCATATCAGAAAAGCAGCATCAGATTTGACTTAAAACAATCTACATTTTTAGTTGACAGGACGGACATTTGTAAGTTGTACAACTATGTTCACAATAACAATTTGCAGTAACTAATGGCAACGAATTAAATAACTGAGTTGTTTGAAAATAACGATCTTGTAGCGGATACACGTCAAATTGGATGTATATAGGAATTAATGATGTACATAATGGTTAAGCACATATTTTTTAAGCTTTATATTTATTGTTCCGATGGAAAAATATAATAAATGGCTGTGTTGTCAATTTTCCAGTTCCGTTTCTTTTTTAATAATCATTGTTGAGACTGTTCACAATAAAAAAAGGTAAAATTCTATCTATTACACACAGGTTTTTTATTTTTAGACGAATATTGCTACACAACAGTCAAAGAGCTGATTTCCCTTTGAGACATATCTTTTTCGGAAAGAAATTAATAAAAAATTTAATGAAAAACCTATGTGTAATAGGTAAAATTTTACCTAAAAGATAGATAAATGTGTAACCCCTTTTTTATTTAAATTAGCCAAAAAACATTGCAGGTATAATTAACTAAGTAGACAATATTTAACATATAACAACCGTCTTCTGTCCATACCTGTTTTTTTAATGAAAAAAACACTGTTCATTCACTAATTCACATACTAGACTGAGATTTCCGATATACACAATTAAAAAAAAAAAACAGCATCGATTAAATATTGACTTTTATACAATTATACTCATTCATAAAGGCATTACTGCAAATGAATTGTTTGGTATTTATTTATAATGTTCAACCGATACTCAGAGGTATGTGAATAAGCAAACGATATTCACAAAGAAATATAATACATGAAATAGTAAATCGATGGATAATCGAATGATCGATTTGATAAAACCATATAACTGACCGGCGCAAAAATGTTTTAATTGTCCATAGCGTATCTTCGTGTCCATTCTCTGGCGTTTCGTATAGCTTCAACCTCGTTCACTTTCCACAGCTCGGCTACATCGTTAGCCAACGGATCATCGGGGTTTGGCGCACTGAGCAATGCTTGAATCGATAAAAGCACCGTACGGATCTGCAGTGCAGGACTCCATTTGTCTTTCAGAATATCAAGACAAATACGACCCAATCTATCAATGTTCGGATGATATATTTTTGTTATAAATCGCACTTTGGGCGCAGACATAGGATAATCTTCCGGTAAGAACAGTTCTAGTTTGAAGAGACCTCCTTCGAAAGGTGAATCTTCAGGACCAGTAACAATTACGTGAAAATAACGAGCATTACTTTCATCTGGTACGGCACTTATGCCGGGAACTGGTTCTTGCATTAAACGCTGAGTTTCTTTTATTATTCTCCTAGGAAGAGCAGCCATTATACCAAAAAATATACCACACCACACTTAAAACTCCCAAACAAAAATAACAATCCGGTCTTATTGCGAGCTGAACGTCTATCAAATGATATTGTAATTTCGCATAGTAATATTATTAAAACCATCTACGACGAGTGTATTCCGGCCCTCGAATCGCTGTCACCCGTTCGTCCGTCCAAATCTAATGAACTATAGTGAACATATTAACATAGTTACTTTTTTTTTCTTTAGGATCGTTTACCCTTTTAAATGTAACTGACAATAAATATTTAATTATGAATAAATTACTTTTTCATTTCTTCTATTTAATTTAGTTTTGATTTTTAAATCAGTCCACTATCAACTGAGACCACTCTTTGCAGTGTGAAATTCAAAGTAACTTTAGGTTTTAATTTGATAGTGACATATCACTCCAGACTCCATACATTTTTAGTGTCATTGTCAACTAATACCCATCCAACAAGGATATCAAAATAGCAATTATTGTGGTGAAATTTATATCAGAAAAATTATATTTCGTTGCGAATATAAGGTACATTATTATATTTATTAAACATACTTTATTATTAATATTATATTTCCACTTGTCTACCCTCCTTGTATTATGGCGCTAAAAAAACAAAATATTTGGACATTTGATTTTAAATTATTTTGATTCAAAATTTAAACCTTTATTAAATGTTTCTCGTTTAGTTAATATTAACGACAAAATAAAGCAAATTATCTTACCCTGTTTTACTTTCGATTTTTTTAATCGTAAAAATATAATTATTATTTATCTTCACAGACGAAAATTAACTGTAAATTTATTTATTCCAATAACAAAAATATTTGTTACGGAATTTCCAAATTATTCATAGACTGTAAAAAATAAAATATCTTAAATCTTAATATTATTTTGTTCACAATCATAATATTTATAGCAAAATTTCTAGGAAATCATGTTAATTCAGTTTATCTCCTTTCATTAATGTTATGTACAGTTGCGAACTCAATATAGTTTACACTTTTTTTATTTAGTTATTGGTTTTCTGAATATTTGTATATAGTAATTTGACAGTTGATAATAATATATCAGTTACAGGGTTACTTCCTAAAAAATCAATAAAAAATATTTTCAAAACACCTCAATAGTTCATTATACAATCCAAATTACTCTATGTTATTTTAATTTTTGATACTGACATTTACTTATCAAACTAAACTTGTTGCTAAGCTGACTTTTTATGAACTTAAACTAAAAAAATTTAGCGTAAATTACATCAAGTTCGCGACTTTACACAAAATAATAAATTATGTATAGCTATATATCTATATATATTTTGCGTCTCCTTTCTATACTAATATTAAAAAAAAATTTTTGTAAGAATGTGGAGAGTAATTTCCGGAACCACTGCACCTATTTAAAAAATTCTTTCACCCCTATTTAGAATAAACCTTCAGGATGGACATAGGCTATATATTATCGCGTTAAAATAAAAGCACTTTTCGTGGAGATCAATTTTGCAACGTCGACGAAAAAATCTATAAATTTGGGCCACTAACATTTTATAAACGTAATATTTTGTGAAATTCAACGATTTCAAAAATTATATTTGCATGTAACTTATACAATCATTATAAAGCAATGAATAATAACAATTTAATGGAAAAAATAATGGTTCACTTACTACTTTAAGTAATTTCTGTATATATCCTTCTTTTGCCTGTCGATTCTTCGGTAACGGATACTTACTTGCCAAAATCACTGACATTTTGAAAACACAACACTTCGTTCTCAATAGTTCACAGACCACAATTTTGAATACCGAAAATTAAGCATTGAAACCGTAACCGTTAAAAACCGTTTCATTTGAGTATTCAAAACCACTACTTTTACATTCGATAAAACCGAAACCTGATTTGTCTTAATTCATGGCTAAAATTGGATTCTTCTTGTTGAAAATATTTTATTAAAATTGAACAAAAAGTGAAATTTTATCTAGCACGATTATAAAATTATGTAACAAACTAGAGATTGTATAACAGATGATAAAATATAGTAACATAACTAAAGCCAGGTTTACAAACGTTGATTTACGAGTTGACGTTTTTTAAAAGGTAAATCTATTCAGGAACGGATACAGGTTTTCTTTGAGGGGCATAAAACGACGGCATAAAATATCTATAAACACTGAACAAACTATTTAGTTTTGGAAATTGTATTTAAACAGTGTGGGAGATTTTTGACGTTTTTAAAAATGACAGAATTGATGCGAAGAAAGGTGCACTGAAAAATTTACAAAAAAATTACATTTTTGCAGATAGACCTGTTGAATAAAACTAATCTTTGAATTTTGGTGAACTATTTTCAAAATAGCTCATATTTTGCATCCCTTTGTGTGATTTAATTAAGATATATTACTGTTGGTAATATATATTTCTCTGAAAAACTGCGATTCAACAAAGAGAGCCTTCAATAAAAATATTATAATAATGAGAATATGATAATGAACTTGGCATAATGTAGTATACAGATCTGGAAAAGTTTTAATAATTTCACACCTGGAAATATTTTTTTAATAATCACCATTCGTTTCGGTAATAAGGTGTCATTAGTATTTTTATGTGATATTAGCTTTTGCTGAGACTTCACTTCTGTGAACTCCAATTTTGCCCTCGCAGACAAATATGAGTTTTGAAGGAAAGCTTGATTATTCTGCTCTAACGATCAGACTACTTTTTATTCATCTTGCAATGTTCTATCGAAATGCACCGATATTGCTTCCACAATCCGCATAAATCAAAGTGTACATGCAATTCAACCCTTCTACTCAGAGTCGGTTTTACGTTAAGGAGGTAGGCCCAAAGGGACACCGCGCAAGTGCGCAGCAGTTCTTGCGCGGCGGTTGAGGCAAATTATATATATACAAATATATAAAGCTGAAGAGTTTGTTTGTTTGGTTGGTTGAACGCGCTAATCTCAGAAACTAGTGGTTCGAATTGAAATTTTTTTTGTTGGATAGCCCATTTATCGAGGCTCTAGAGTCTAGACTATATAATATCACGCTACGACCAATAGAAGCGGAGCATCAATAAAAAATGTTGAAAAATGTAACTCAAAATTTGTCCGTCCGACAAAAACTTTTGAACTGTAACTCCGATCATCATGAAATTTGGACATAATATTCATCTCGATAAACTAAGATGAATGTGCGTGCTCATGTCCCTCTCGTTTTCTTGCACCCGGGTGAAACTGGGCGGGACCGCTAGTAGTATATATGCGTGTACCAAATTTAACTGAAATCGGATTAACGGAATAGACAGACAGATACACTATCTCCCTTAGAGTTTTAATATTGCAGTAATGGTTTGGAGTAAAGCATCATCAAAAATATAATTTGACCATATCTGAACATCTAAATAATGGACATAAATTAGACGTATAAGGAGTTATATCTTTATGTATGCAATTAATTATTATTACAATACATATAAAAAATTGCCATGTTTGTCTGTTTTATTTATGTTTGGTCGGGTCATTGCAATGCCAAGAACTTTGAAGTACACAAGTGGGGTTTTATGAAATGTGATATTTGATTGGTGATCTCATTACGCTAAAGGCATAATGAAACTAGTTTAATAAATATAACTGGTCAACGTTATTTTTGATCAATTTGTTTTCTATTCGTGTCTGAAGTAGTTCAATTGTAGGTATCTGTTTTGTGGCATTTGGTTGTAATTATTTCAAAGGTAAGTTTCCATAGACTAAATAATATGAATATTCTACACGATTTTTACCACACGTTAAAATTCATTGTTGTAACATTCCCAAGTATTTGTAATATTTTCCAGTAAAAGAAGCATTGCTAATCCAAAAACGCGTGTCTCATATTTTAGATGTAACTAATACTATGCCGGCTCATTATGACTAGTGTTGGATTTCCGTACGACTTTCACCTTTGAAATAAAGCTTAGTCTAAGGAAAATGATAATATATCGTTTCCATGCATTAAATACGTGACGCTCTTCAATGGGGGGAAATGTTAGTCTTGATTCGTCACGAAGGGGGAAGGTAGAGGTGTATAGTTCAGCACTGTAAAAAATTAAGTTTTAATAAGATTATGTATATTGCAAAACCTAATTTTTGCAAAAAAAATTGGTTGTCTGTAAAGTCGGTTTACGGACGATACTTTTACGTGATAACGTCATAAAGAAACATTGAAATGCGTACAAGCCGACGCTTGGGCCAATCGTGCCTCTCTATCGCTTATACGGCGCTCTCGCTTGCACGCTCAGGCTCAGGCGGAACGTGACACTTTTTCGTGCGTGCAGCCGGTGTTTCATCAATTTATTTATAAGACGTTATCACGTCAAAAACAAAATTTATACTCATTTAAAATAGAATAAAAAAATAAGCAGTGTCACGTGACATGAGGAAGTTTGTATATATAAGCAAGCGTCACGAACCGTCAATTTTAAGAGAAAAAAAGTTCAAAAATTGAGTCACGTGGTTAATGTATAGCCCCTAAAGCAGCTAAAAACTCAGGCAAAGCTCACTCACTCCCTCGATCAGTTATGCCAAGCGATTTTAACGCACTCAAAACGCCTTTTCTGTTTAGGATTTCTAGCTATAGTGACATTGATTTTTTACTTACCTAGAGGCTAGAATATTATGTTTAGTAGTAATTTTATGCCCTGTATCTGTATGGATAACGTTATGAGAAATATATTTTATTTTAGTCGCAATATTGAAATTACAGAGGTTCCGAGTTATCCGATCACATAAATCACTTATTACCATTTTATGATTCACGATAGTGCAAAATTTATGTACAGCGATCTTTAAGGTCAAATTCAACTTGGGTGAATCAGTGTCCAGTAGTTTCTAAACAGGTATACCTATTGTTGCTGGAATGCAACAGAAATAATAGAAATATTCTTCGAAAAACAAAATTTGTTGGTCTTTTGCAGTGGTAAAACAAAAAGTGAATTTACGCGACAATATTGGCTCTTACTAAAGTGTTTCAACGTTTCTGTCAAAGTGAGAAAATGTTTTTGATAAACTAGACACACAGTATCGTTGTTCGATACTTGTAAAGTTGGCGGTCTACTTTATTAATTTAATTTCCGATTATTTATTCGCTCGCGGTGTTATTAAAAGTAAAAGTTTAGTTAAATAACAGAGAATAAAGTTATTTATTTAAGTATATTTTTTATTTTCCTGTTTATTGATTTTATTCTCCTATCTCCGTGATAAGTTATCAGTTTTTTTTTCTTATGACACAAGGCGCAAAATTAGTTTTTGGCGGTACAAAATTTCATTAAATAAGTACAGAAAAATCCACTAAGCGCGTTAGATTTTGCTGATTTGATCCTGCTAGTTTTTTATTTATTACAAAAAATTAGCTCTCGCACGTAGTGGAATTAACCAATAGTTAGTACTTAAACATGTTTTACCCGGCTACTTTTAATACTAGAAGCTTGTTTTGTAATTGTAAACAATAATAACAAAAAAAAATGTTCGTCAATAAAATAACAATGAAAACAATCTGACCATTTTTACATCACCTATATTCTACAACGCTAAAGAGTACAGCAATTTTCAAATAAAAAATCGTAAATTTAACAAGACATGAATCTATTTTTATTTTTGTCTACACATTAATGGTAAACAATGCATTTTTGTTGTGTCGACTCATTTAAGTTAACTCTAAATGTATTGTTTTCAGAAACGACAATAACTATAGCAAATTAAAGGAATAGCGTTTTGTACTATATAAAAATGACGTCAGAAGTGGGAGGCGGTCCATGCTGGCGGCAGAGTCGCGCTATACTGTCAAAAGCCAGTCGTGAACATACGCGAGAGTGTCGTCAAATCAAATATACGCGTTTTTTCAACGTTGGCTGTCTATTAGCAATTGTTTACTTAATACAAGCTTTCGCAACAGTAGAAGCCGCTACGACCAATACGAGACCCAAAACTTCGGCCGTTATACCGACCAATAATAATCAAGGATCAAAAACTAGACCAGGCACTGTCATGCACTCGGCGTTTTCACAAGCTGGACAAACTCCAGGACTTGAAATTTGGAGAATTGAGGTTTGAAAATATTTTTTTTATTTAATTTATCAAACACGAAGTTTCAGTTATTCTTGGATTTTTTTTAATACTTAGCTTGCAGGTGAAATGAAATTTTCGAAATGTATAAAAATATTAGAATTGTTTAGCGCAAGTCTGGACGTTTTGGGTTTGAGTTCAATACATTTTTTCTTTACTGAAATTTAGTTATCTAAAGTAACTTTAATGCTAACATTTTGTATTACAAAAATTATTAATAGTCACTTAATTTCAAATTTAAAAATAAGAAATGCAGAGAGAAAAACCAGTTTGTTTAGATTGCAATTAATATTAAAATAATCATTATTTTAAGGAATAAATTGTACTTTTGGGAAATCCTTTTAGTTGTTAAAACTGATTGACATATATTAATTATGGAATAAGGATAGTCTGTTTCAAATAAATAAAATTATCGACCAATTTTTTCAGACTATAGGTATATTAACAAAAATTATAATTCAAAAATGTAATCTATTAAATTTTTGAATTATAATTTTATAATTTTTGTTAATACATAGTCTGAAAAAATTGGTCGATAATTTTATTTATTTGAAGAGTTCTATTCAGACGTTAATCAAAGATTTGAATAGTATGTTTCAGTTAAATTAATAAAAATTATTTGAAAGTAGGTACCTATAGGTATGCCTAATTGTCCTCAGAAATTTTAATCCCGGTACTTTTAAGAATATGAGTCAATGTCAGTGTAAGGTCGGACTGTCTTTCATTTTTCAAAAAAAATCTATTATTAAACTTTGGAAGCGCTCGAGAAAGTTTGTACGTTAGCCTGTTCACTACGAACGAAGCTGTGCGCATCGCTAATATATTATGGATCTAAATCATAGTCACAAAATTAATAAGTCGTATAAAGCTCTATGTAGACAGTCATGTAAAGGGAAAATTGCGCCCGAGGATAGCATTAATTTGCCGCTCCTCGAGACAAATTAGAGGTACTTGCTGGAGTAGTTTCTGGCATCCCTTAATCAGCGACGGGGGCCTACGCCCGTTTCGTCTCCCCTTTCTGACGACCCTGCAGAAAATTTACTGAATCTTATAACGGGATTTGTTCATAGTGGACAACGGGCTTTACGCACTGACACTAAAAAAGAGGATCCACGCCGTTTAAATCTAACATCAAAGACCAGGCGACCCTGAAATCAAAAGACCTTGAGATTCGCCAAGAATTGCAATGCAACATATAATTTAAAGTTCCACAAATCTAGACCAGAAAATCATACGTTTTGTAAAAAAATACATACCTATACCTTATGAAGTATAAAATACTAACAGAACCTTTCTTTGTATTTTTTTTATGTGAAACACATCTAATGCCGCGTTTGGTTAGGAGTAAAACCGTGTAAGCGAGACGTGTTACGTTTAAATTGGCGCGACGCTGCCTATGGTACGTGTTACGTTTCATTTGCGCTTGCTGTGTGTATGCGTTGGACAGCTGTGTGTTAGTATCCTAAGTATAGGGTACTCTTTATCCGGTTACAATCAGTAGTTTCTTTTAAAAAGGCGACACACGCGGGCGAATTCGCGGATAAAGGGAAAGGCTAATTTAATTTAAAGAACTGTTTGTACCAACTTCGATTAACAAGTTAGTCAGAATTTAACCGTTAATTAACATAGATTTCTCCACTTAGAGACTAAAAGACTAGTACGCGTCCATGAATGATAAAATCAATCACCTGATCGAACAATATCGAATAGTAATAACGACAGTATTGGAGGCCTATGATTAAGCATGCTTGAAATCGGCCGATTTTGTGTCGGTTCATATGCACTGCGTTGTCATCACTATCCGATAGTTCAATCGGTCGATTAATATATTATCATTCATACGCGCTTATAGCCCCAAATTTATCAAATTCGAAGCTTCAATATTGTTTAAATCGCACTAAAAAAATATTTTTGCAAAACAAAAAAAAATTATGTAATTTATCGAATTATTCTTATCGTGATTTAAACTGCGATAAAGGCAACTTGTTGCTGCAAATGGCCATGAATTTATGCAGTCATTGATTTGTACTTCAATTTAAAAGATCTAATCATTGCCCGAAAACTTTTTCAAAGGTTATTGGTTCAAAGATGATTTAACAACTTGAGTGTTTTATTTTGTCACATTTATGTGATAATCGTTAATTTTTCACCTGGTGCCTTCATAATATGTTATCAGTTTTTATCAGCGTTTGTACAATGCGTCGTTTTATGATATCGATAAATGGGAATTACAGCTTTATGTTTATTATCATATAAATTGATGATTCAATTTAATTAAGTGAAATCATTTACCACGAAAAATTAAAGTGGTTTTTCAAAGATATTACAGATAATATTTAAAACAGAAATTTGTATAGTTATATTTTTTTATAACGATTTAAAAAAAATGTAAGTCAATAAAAGTTACTGAAATGAACGACTCATAATTCAGCGTTTATTGATTTTTATTAGTTTATGTTTGTGATAGATACACCCGTTCACATAATAATATAAAACAGTTACACCATTAATACATCAACGTTATAGGAAAATAATTTTACTTGTACCTGGTATTTTTTAAATAATGCAACCGTCTCTAATTTTGTTTTACCCAAATTGAAGTACGTAGGTTTACAATTTTGGTCTATCTTAAGGAAAGGCATCAAACACGGTTGGGTCGATTTTAATGAAACGATTGGTACAACAGATACTCTTTTTTTTAATCTATTGATTAAGTTATTAATAACACTTAGGTATTTAAAAGATAAAGTTGTTGCTAAATGTATTTTAGTCAACAGATAAGTAGATAACCTGATTGATAAATAAAAACTACAGGAATATGGCAATATAATTGCAATAATCTGCAGCTAGTCATGCATTACAAATTTATTTCAATAGTAACTAATGAGCGGAACTTTGGTACAAAATTACTGAAATCAAGGTCAGAGATAAGTCGAAATCGATTTTAAAATTAAGGCACTACGCTACTGAGATGATGTTTTCTCCAGTAATTATAATGAAGGTTATATATCATAGTTTCTTTTACAAATATATACCAACGGAAGTACTCAAGGAAAAAACATATTTTGTAATGATGAAATGATTCCCTTTTATGCAGCAAATGAAACTATTTTAAAATACTGGTTATTAATACATACATAACTAGTAGGGTATAGTAAGGAGTTATGTTTTTGGGTATTTTGATGACACCTAAATAGAAAACGTGTTTTTAGAATTTTTGTCCGTCTCTTGTTATTAGCGTCACTCGAGGAGATAACGATTTTTGGGTCATTTCTTTAAAGGCGCTTAACTTCAGCGATTAAGTTCTTAATTGTTTGTACTGCTAATTTTGAATACATTTGCACTGAATACCTATGTTTACAAGAAAAAAATATTAAATAGGGAATGCTGTTCTTTTATAACTTTTTCATGTACCTACCAGTTGTTTACAAAATTAAATTATTTTAGGAATCACAAAGTAACACTATATATTCTTGACATGTGTTGAAAAATGTAGTGACTCCACAACATAAAAATAACTTTATATGCAACTGGAAACTCAAGTTTTTCATATTTACCTACATAGAGGCAACTTGACAGAAACAGTGTAAATAGATAATAAATTAAAAATAGGTTTCATTTTCATGAAAGATTTATGTACACGATTTATAGCATGGCGTTATAAATTCATTATTTCGTTCTTTTTTTTAGAATTTCGAACCAGTTGCATATCCTAAAAATGACTATGGGAAATTCTATACCGGCGATTCCTACATAATTCTTTTTGTAAGTAATAAAATAATGAAACTTGGCCCTTTTTTAAAGTGAAACTTTTATTCTATCGCCCCGAATTTTTCTGGCCGTCTGTTGCATGTCGCATTACAGGCGGCCGCGGAGTAGGGGTAAAGTGAAAGGCGTTCGGAGTAGGCGCTCGGTAGAGCAGCCAAGGCCAATATGGCGGCGCCCATGGTTAGCATCAGCTGACCGTGTAGTATGTATAACACATAGTCAGTCTGTCATGCGGGCAAGTGCTGTACAGTGTTTACATGTTTTTATTCGTGTATTCATGTGAATATTGTTGTTTATAATTAATCGTGATGGATAAGTGTCTACAATCCAACGCCTACAATCCAATAAAAGTTTCACTTGCGTCGTGGTTTCTTAAAACCACACAACTGTTTTTTAATAAAAGTGACTTATTTTAAAAATATTTTCAGACTAAGCAAACCAAGGATAAGCTCAGCTGGGACATACACTTCTGGCTAGGAACCCAGACATCTCAGGTAGACAGCTATTTTTAACCGACTTCAAAAAAAAAGGGGGGGGGGGGTTCTATTCGATTAAATTTTTTTTTGTATGTCTGTCAGTCGATATCTTCGCCGCTTGTGAACTGATTTCGATGTTTTTTTTTTATTCGATATTGAGTATGTCGCAAAGTTGGTCTCATATAAATTTTAGCAAAATCGGTTCAGCAACATTTTACTATCGTTTTGATATTTTTTGAAAATTGTATTTCAATTGTGTTAAATTAAATCACTGAGAACGTTATCATTTTTTCAAATAATTTGGGATATATAATATATTTTGTATCAATAATTCCACTTTGTCCGGATCTCGCGTAATATTTAAAAACGGCGAATTAACTGCAGACCGCATCTTGTACTAAAAAGTGATATATCGACAAAAAACAACAATTTAATAATTTTAATGACGTGTTCGAATATTTTTTTAGGATGAATCTGGTGCCGCAGCCATTTTAACAGTGGAACTTGATGACCAACTCGGTGGGGCACCTGTTCAGCACCGGGAAATTCAAGAGCACGAATCACAACTGTTTCTTTCCCACTTTAAAGGCGGTACGCATTTTTACTAAATGTTTTCAGGAAAACAAAACAGTTTAGACATTAAATAACATGGGTATTTCCATTGTTTCTGGGAAGCTCGATATAGGTACCGCAGAGATTCAACAACCGTGTTCAGTACGAACATTTTTTACAGTGTGTTTGGAAAAGTTATAGATAAAAACTAGAGTTCTAGCTACGGGAAGGAACTACTGGTTTTATAAAATTATTTAGACTCGTGCCTTTTAAAATAAATTGAACAGAAAAAAATACAATAGGTAACAATGTTTTTTTTTTAGGAATTCGTTATTTGCCTGGCGGAATTGCTAGTGGATTTACCCACGTTGATCCAGACGCATTTGAGAAACGATTGTTCCAAGTTAAGGGTAAACGAAATGTTCGCGTACGACAGGTAACTCTATTAAATAGTTTACCTTATATAGCACGTATTTCAGGGAACTAATAATTTTATTACATGGTTTAGGTTGAACCCAGTGTTTCATCCATGAATAAGGGAGACTGCTTCATTTTGGATGTTAATAGGGATGTTTACGTGTATGTTGGAAGTAAAGCTAAGCGTGCAGAACGACTTAAGGCTATTACCGCAGCGAACCAAATACGCGATCAAGACCATGGAGGCCGTTCTAAAGTTCATATTATTGGTAAATAACGCGTCACATTTTTGAAGTGAAAACTTCTTTAGCGGCGTTGTACACTTTTTTTGTAATGGGTAAAAAATGTTAAACTCGCGTCAGATCGAAAATTCGTAAGAACTGATCGAAAATGCGTAAGACCTGATCGAAAATTCGTAAGACGAAAACTTTTGTACACTTTTTTTGTAATGGGTAAAAAATGTTAAACTCGCGTCAGATCGAAAATTCGTAAGACCTGATCGAAAATGCGTAAGACCTGATCGAAAATTCGTAAGACGAAAACTTTTGTACACTTTTTTTGTAATGGGTAAAAAATGTTAAACTCGCGTCAGGACACGTGACCTGATCGAAAATTCGTAAGACGAAAACTTTTGTACACTTTTTTTGTAATGGGTAAAAAATGTTAAACTCGCGTCAGATCGAAAATTCGTAAGACCTGATCGAAAATGCGTAAGACCTGATAGAAAATTCGTAAGACGAAAACTTTTGTAACTTTTTTTGTAATGGGTAAAAAATGTTAAACTCGCGTCAGGACACGTGACCTGATCGAAAATTCGTAAGACGAAAACTTTTGTACACTTTTTTTGTAATGGGTAAAAAATGTTAAACTCGCGTCAGATCGAAAATTCGTAAGACCTGATCGAAAATGCGTAAGACCTGATAGAAAATTCGTAAAACGAAAACTTTTGTACACTTTTTTTGTAATGGGTAAAAAATGTTAAACTCGCGTCAGGACACGTGACCTAATCGAAAATTCGTAAGACGTTAATATTCAAGTTTTCACTTCTGCCGGCACTCCCGGAGTGCAACTCGTCTTTTTTTTGTAGGTATTCTACAGAGGCAGAGCCGGATTAGAACATTTGAACGCCCTGGGCTAACGACCTAAATTGATTTTGTTTCGATTTTAATAGGTCGCCTGTTTGTGAATGAAGTAAAATCACATTGCAAATATAGAAAATAAAAAAACAGTTTTTTTGTAGATGAATTTAGTAATGAGGACGAAGTTACCAAATATTTTGAAGCTTTGGGTGCTGGAAATCGCAATTCTGTTCCTGATGAAAGTGCTAGCGAAGATGATGAAGTGTATGAAAATACAGCTGAAAAAGTATCACTTTATCGTGTCAGCGACGCTTCAGGTTCAACAAAATATGATAAAATTAATGAGAAACCTTTGAAACAAAACAATTTGGACACAAATGTAAGTATGCATTACAAACTTCACTGTTCTGTACTCAAATAAAATCTCGGTTAATCAACAAGTTTCTGTGAGCGTATTGTTATGACCATGGAATTGAAGCGAAACCCCCGGTTGCGCCAATTAATATTATATGGACGTGTCCCAACTGACGGGAATTTCGCGTCCCGTAAAATTAGAATATCCAATATCAACTTTTTGTAACTTTTGCATATGGTTTATAGGATTGCTTTATTTTGGATACGGGAGCTTCTGGACTTTATGCATGGATCGGCAAAAAATGTAGCAACAAAGAAAGGCAAGACGTGATGAAAAAAGCACAGGAATTTATAACAACAAATAAATATCCGGCATGGACGCGGGTACAACGTATCGTTGAGAGTGGTGAACCAAGTGATTTCAAACAGTATTTCCCAGGATGGCGCGACAGAGGTGAATTACACAGCCGTATTCTCAGAAGTGTTGTCGCATCGGATGAAGTCGATGATGATAAGTTACGCAAATTAGATAAGAGCGGTGGAAAAGCACAAGCATTTATGCCAGATGATGGTCAAGGCCAAATTGAAATATATCGCATTGAAAACTTTGAAATGGTACCGTTGGAAACCGAATTGTATGGAATGTTCTTTGGAGGAGATTCATATGTGATAAAATATACATATAATAACAGCGATGGCATTGAGAAATATATTATTTATTATTGGCAGGTGAGATTTTTTGACGTGATAACGTCTTATAAATTGATGAAACACCGGCTGCATGCACGAAAAAGTGTCACGTTCCGCCTGACCCTGTGCGTGCAAGCGAGAGCGCAGTATAAGCGATAGAGAGTCGGTAAAAATATAGTTTGACAGCTACTAAAATTTAGGTTATGTATTATCAAATATGATATTCGAGCGGAATACGTTATCACGTAAAACTATCGTCCGTAAACCGACTTTACAGACAACCAATTTATTTTTTTTTTGAAGTGAAAACTTCTTAGGCGGCGTTATCCACTTTTTTTGTAATGGGTAAAAAATGTTAAACTCGCGTCAGGGACACGTGACCTGATCGAAAATTCGTAAGACGAAAACTTTTGTGACGCCCTAAATGAAATCCATTGTATTAATGTGCAAGGTATATATTTTTTTTTTGGGACTTGTCTATGCAATCGAATGGTTTTTAACTACACTATAAGTTGTGTTTTGGCGACATCAGACGGAATTTCTTGGAAGTTATTAGTTCAAACTTTTCTGCGCTTTGGTTGTTTAACATAGACGTTAATATTCAAGTTTTCACTTCTGCCGGCACTCCCGGAGTGCATTTGCGTTTTTTTATCATTCTGATAAATAAAATTATCCGAGATCTCGATCAGTAATTTTGTTTGCGAGTTTTCCGAGTATTTTTATATCTTGAATTTTGGACTGTCTGTCTATCAGTTGATAACGGCTGGATCAATTTGGAAACTCAAATTTGGGAGTTCGTTTTACTGGGTTACGCCCGAGTCAAGACGAAATTCCCAGTAAAATCGACACGAACGCATGTAAATGTGAACAAAATAACTCATGCAAGTAAACCAACAGGCAAAAGATATATTTTTAATTTTGTAACAAACAATGTATTAATGATTGGTTGTGATTTCGAAGGGGAAAGAAAGTACTGCAGATGAAAAGGCAGCATCTGCTATTCAAGCAGTAAAACTTGACAATGACTTGGGAGGTAAAGCTCTACAAGTACGAGTAACACAAGATCACGAGCCGAAGCATTTCCTTCGTATTTTCCAAGGTAAATTTATTAACATTGATATCGCAGAATTTTCCTAGTAGGAATATTCTAAAAAAAAATAAGTTGTCAGAAAATACACACAACCAGACTAGTCAACGCCATTACGTAGGGTGGCAGGCTTCGAGAGGGACAGCAATCATGTCCAAATATATCGAATAACCCAAGCTATTTAAACCACGTAACTCTATAACCTAAGCATTTAAAACCCCTCAACCCGGGGAACACTTAATTGTTTATGTAAAATTGTATATATTTGTAAAATTTTATTCTTTGAAGAGAAACGATTTTTAAACATTTTATATTTAGGTAAAATGATTGTATTGATGGGTGGAAAAGCAAGTGGTTTTAAAAATATGCATGATCATGACACTTATGATGCCGATGGTACTCGACTTTTCCGCATTCGAGGAACATCTCTGGAAGATGTTAGAGCAACACAACTCCCCGAAGTTGCGTCATCATTGAATTCTGACGACGTATTCATATTGGAAACACCTGGTGCTACGTATATTTGGAACGGAAACGTAAATAACTCTTTTAAAAATACTGATATTCGATTGCTGAGAACGTAAGATTAAAATACGATACTGTTTTTCTAGGGTTCAAATGAAGAAGAACGTGCAATGGCTTTAGATGCTGTAACTCGTGTATCTTCAGACGTTGAACCGGTTATTTTAACTGAAGGAGAAGAGTCGCCAGAATTCTGGGATGCCCTCGGTGGTCAAGATGACTATAAAAAACAATATGATGAAGATTTTATCACAATCGCCGACCCGCATCTTTATCATTGCCAACTATTATCTAGTGGCAAATTACGTACAGAAGAAATTAAACATTTCACACAAGATGTGCGTACTTTGATTTCATTCTATATAAACCATAAATATATATATATAATAGATTGCGGATACACTAGCGCCTCCTGTACCTTTTAGAAGCCATCTTGTACGTGGAAAACGCCGTAAAAAGCGCGCGAGATTCAAAAATATTAATTATTTTATAATATGATTTTATTGAGAAAAACGACAAAACTCACAGTAAACAGTGATATTTCGCTCCAAAACCTATTTTTATACTGAAAAGTTTCAAAAATTACAAAATTGAGCATAAATATAATGTAAAAGCTTAGAACATTTTACATTGTCAATTTGGCATCAAGGTTGACAAGCATTGATGCCACTCTGATAATGTAAAATGTTCTAAGCTTGTATATTATATTTATGCTCAGTTTTGTAATTTTTTAAACGTTTCAATATAAAAATAGGTTTTGGAGCGAAATATCACTGTTTACTGCGAGTTTTATTGTTTTTCCATTAACATCATATTATAGAATATTTAATCTTCTTGAATCCCGCGCGCTTTTTACGGCGTTTTCCACGTACAAAATGGCTTCTAATTGGAACCATTCCGCACAATGCTCAAGGACAGGCATCCGCTATCTATTAATATATATATATCTATGATATAAACGAATTTTCATTCGAACAATATAAAATAAATATATATTTTGTAGGATTTGGTTGACGATGATATAATGATTTTGGATTCTGGAGATGAGATTTATGTTTGGGTCGGAAACGAATCGAGTGAAGACGAGAAGAAGGCGGTCCTTCGTCTTGCTAGAGATTATCTCAAAAAGAATCCAGCCAGTCGCAATTACGAGCAAGATGTTATTATTACTGTTAAACAAGGGGAAGAACCTGAAAGTTTCAAATCATTCTTCTCGACATGGGATCCAGAGATGTGGCAGGTAAATATATATACAGTATGTAAACGCGTAAGGTGCACATAGGGAAATTAGCATTGGGAAAAAATACTTGGATCAGAGTTAGCCATGACTGCATTAATTGTTATTTCTATTGAATTATCGTGGTAATCTTGAGGATTTCTATTTTATTTTGATTTATTTTTATTTTATTTGGCTTTTTTAATAATAAAAAGCTCTTATAAATCATTATTTTAATTTTTTTGTACAAAAATAAAACAAAAAAACAACTCTATCTGTTTGGAAACATTTCATTCAAAAATTGTCTGACTGGTATGACGTATGCGCGTCGGTAAATCAGTGACCCAATGTCTTTAGGTTCAACACGAATAGGCGGAGATATTTGATCTCGCACCATATTTGAGTATTTTTGGGAATTTAATGTCCCATTAATAAAAAAAGTCCGATTATGTTGTAATCATTTGAATATTATCTTCGGTAGTATACACATTCATTTTGCAAAAGAATATTATCTGTCAAATTGAAAAACAAGATTTCAAGGCTCACTCTGATCCAGTCATTTTTTCCCAATGTTAATTTCCCTATGTGCACCTTACGTGCTTACATACTGTATAAGCTAATTTAGAAATTTGAGTACATTCTTCAATGCTGATTTTGTTTTTTAGTCACAGCCCACATACGAAGACTTGAAAAACCAAATTGAAGAAAACAATAAAACTGTTGATGAAGAATAAAATTATTTTTAATTTTTATAGTATTTTTATATAAATCGCTGTCAATTTAAATCGATGTTACTGTTGTTAATGCTTTGCAAAGCATACAAAAATTGTGTGGTATTTTTAAACAATAAAAATTGTTAAAAAACTTTCATTTTTTATGGTTGATTAATGTTTTTAAGCCTTTGAGGTTACTGTTTTGTTTTATGGGCGTACTCAGAAGCCTTTCTCGGGATGTGTTATAACCACAATGTCAGTTGTTTCAACAATCAAGTTCTAGTTTCCAACTAGTCAATGCGAAATGAAAAGTCAAAAACTTGTCACGGGCAAAACATAATGCCTTTGTCGTTTGTAGATACAAACTTTTTTAGCTAAATGTAGCTAAATAAAAATTTGGCATTTCGCATTTAATATTTTTTTATTAAATGTACCAACGTTAAATGTAGCTAAATAAAAATTTCCTATTTTGTAATAAAACACTAAAATAATTTACATTTTACACTGTTCAATTAGATCACACAGTTCAATACAGTTCGTTGAAATCGAAACTTAATTTAAGCTAACGGTTTTTTTTTAAACAATATGCAAGAATTTTTCCTAAAATAAATGTTTAAGTAGTTTGTTTTGCAGATTCAAAACAAATATGTACAATATAACCAGCAGTTTTATTTACAGGTGCCGCCAAGTAAGAAAAAAAACAAAAAACGCGAGAGAATCAGTAATTTGTCAAAAAAAAATGTTTACTCACCAAGTGTGTAAAATACAAAAGTTCGTTCCAAGCAGCCGCGAACGGTAATAAAACCGTACACAGTCTTGTTACTGCGCAAGACTGTCTTGCGCAGTATCGATTTTTGAGCTAGTGCGCAAATTAGACTTGCGCAGTGACAAGACTGTGTACGGTTTTATTACTGCGCAAGACAATCTTGCGCAGTAACAAGACTGTGTACGGTTTTATAACTGCGCAATTGTGTATGGTTCTATTACCGTTTACGGCTGCTTGGAACGAACCTAAAGAAGCGCAATTGTCACGATTTCATGTATCTAAGAGAATGAAATAAGCATTTTTTTTTTAAATAAAATTATTATCCATTTGAATTGGCATATCTGTCATTAATAGTCGTACAGCACTTTTAATTGCATTACAAAGAGCACTGTGAGAGTTTTGTGATCGAGAATAAAATACTTCAAAGTTCCGATAAAAATGCAACTACTGATTACATTGTGTTAACAAAAAATGAAAATTAGTAATTTCAAATCTTCTTGGTTTCCGGGCTTGTATGTCGTGGCCCATTGGTATTTCTACCAATTGACCACGGCAAACAAGCCCGGAAACCAAGCAGATTTGAATCAACATCGATTGTGAAAGCTTACACACTTGTTACACTTCAGTTACTGAGGTCACTTAGTATATTTTGTAATTATTGTTGAATATTGCTACTGAATGATTTAAATTTGTAACTTTTAAAAAAATTTGCTACAATACGATATATAAATTTTTCTACACAAACGGGTTTGATAATTTCGACCGGAAGTGATTTTTTTCAGTTAAAACCAAATTACATTTATTTTTTCAACCTCCCGTCGAAGCCGAAGAGAACCACACGAAGGAAAAAGCACTTTTAGTTCAAGTTCGAATTTTTTTTATTAAATAGTTCCCATTTCATTTTGTACTTTATGTCGGTCGTGTATAATAATAGGCATTAAATAGATCTTTGGCTAAACTTTAGTTTGTTTTTAGCCGAAGTTGGGTATTTTGCTGACGGTAGTTGAAGCTGACTATTGTGTTAGGCACAAATGATAAGTATAGATGATAATATGACTATTCAACTGAAAACATCAAAAAAGTTTAAGGTTAGAAATTAATGATAATAAAAAATCGCAGATATGTGGACAAAAATATATTAGAAACAATAATTCAATGAATTGGCAAACAGACACTAATCAGTAAAATATATCATTGATTGTTAAAAAAATTTAAAGTCTATATAATATTCTTGTTTCCATGATTTACTGTCGACTGTTTTATTATTATTGTTATTTATTTTGGAGATATATATGTTACCGGCCAAACCCGATTTCAGGACAAACTAGTTTTGGCTAGGCCAAACTAGTTCTACAAACCAATTTAGCCTAGGCTGAACTAGTTTGTCCTAGTATGAATAGTAGGCTGAACTAGTTTGTCCTGAAATCGGGTTTGGCCGGTAACATATATATATAGATGAAACGTAGTACAATACATAAATCTATCAAATATATTTTTATCCATATACCTGCGATTTTTTCATAATAATATTATCAGGATGGAGATAATATCTAATATACAGTTAGAAATTAAATTAATTAGCTGAAAAATTAAACGACAAAGTACAAATATTTTTTTTTGGAAACAAACGAACAATCAAAAACGGAACATCATTTTAATCTATTTCAATGCAATCATCTCCAGAAGCTTGTTTATGACTGGATTTCATTTTTTTTGTAGGATGATTTGGGTCAATCTTCATTTTTTTTATGGGTTCCGATGTATCAAAATCATCATCATTACACACTAAAATGAGGTCGTCATCATCATCATCTTCACAGCGTTTACTTGGACCCGGGGCATTGATATCGTCACCATTTGAAGATGTCGATGGTTGTTCCTCTTTAGCTTTAAAAGTTGCTGGATCACCAAGAACTTCGAATTTTGGCTCGTTGATAGTATGATCGCGATGCATTATGATGACATCTAATTCGTAATTCTGCAGAAAATCGTCGCATTTCAGCACCGTTCCTTCGGCGATACCGAATTCAGAAAGAACTTTAGGCAGATTGCCTTCGGTTTCATCCTCATCGGAAGAAATAATAACGTTATTGCTTGATGAAACGTATGCATCCGGAGCTACCATATTCAAAGTTTTGATCAGTATATCATCTTTAAGCTCCTTGACAGTAAGTTTATTGATATCGGTACGCAAAAGTATTTCAGGTTTAGGTGAACAAACATAACACTCCTTTTTCGGTAGTATTAAATTCTTTTCTGGTACAAAACGCAATCCTCGATGGTTTGGCTTTTGCCGCAAATAAACCGTACAGCATTCCTTATACAACTTTTCGAGAATTCTGAGTGCGTAAAGAACAACAATACCGGCTATTACAGCGTTGGTAGTTGCGATTGCCGGAATTATATTGCCAGCCATAGCTTAAAAAAAAGTTTAACATTAAATCATTTGTCCAGGATAAAAACACGCTTGTTATAATACCAATTGTTAAGTAACCTGACTTGGAAAATTTCAGAAAAACTAAAAAATATTCTCCAAGAGCATAAACATTTCCAAGTTATATGGAAGAAAATAACGAGCATGCATATTGAATTTGTTTTAAGTATTTTTTTAGTCACATCATACAGGAACTTTTTTTTCCAATATATTTTTTAAACGCGTGAGAAGAAAATATTTTCAAAACATAAAAAATCGCGTTGATGTTAAAATTTTAGTAATATAATACGCGCCACGAATCTAAAAGGCTCGGAAGTTAGATGCGAAAACGGGCTTGCGCTTGTACAGTCTGTTGAAAAACTATAAACTCGCAGCTCAACAAAACTAAAATAACAATAACAACTTGACAATATCGTACTCGACTGTACTTTAAAGCAGGAAAGCGACAAGTGATAAAGGCAACGAGCGATCACGGCCAATCACCGACGAGAACACGTTCCGTGCAGGTAGCTGGGAGGTAGTGGGAGTCTCAACGGCTCTAAAATGTGCTTTGCAACATACCTTTGATTTCAAAACGGGTTTTAGTTTGGATATCAAATATTATCGCTCTGATGTTTGCACACGCTGTAACAAAATCCATGGCAGCTTTATCGTCTTTATCCCAAACAAGATGATCTCCCGGTGGTTTATTTTTCAGTTCTTGACTCAAAGTATTGCAACTATCTCGGAACATCAGTTTCCATTTGGGCAAAGTGTACAAGACCTGATCATGTAATACATTGCTTGCCAGTTTTGAATCGAAACGTTCCGCTAAAAATATTTATTTATATAGAATAGGGTTATTGACAAAATTTCAAAAAGTATTTAAAATTAAAGAATAAAGGTATATGTACCCGTAAAAAATATTTTTTCTCATAAATATAACAGATTTGACTCATTATTAGTTGTTTTTTATTTTGACTTTAAATTCTGCGCCAAAACGTCAATTGACCTTGACAGCCATGTTTACTGATTGCCTACGTCACAGTAGGCAATCAGTAAACACTAAGCAAGCGGGTACAACGTGACATATAGCATTATAACCAACAAAGTGTTGCATTTAATATGATTGACAGAGTACAATGAATACACCAGAGAACATACACTGAACAGAGATAACGAATACACATGGCAGTCAGTGGCACACAGCTACCGGCCATGTTGACTGATTAATGATGTCACGCGCTGTGATTGGTGTTCGAAATCACTTGACACATAAGTTAAAAATCGTGATTTTATTTATTTATTTTAATATATTTAACGCACTTATTTAATAAAAATAATAATTCTAAATGATATTTTAGACCATAAACTTTCATTATAACAGTTTTATATATTTTTTTAATCACCCTATTAAAAATGTACAAAAGCTGCCACCTATACCCCCGTACATTATATCCAACTCTAATTATTTACGGTGATAATATATAAATTCCATACCTTCACTTATCGCTTGTTCCCAATCCTCTTTACACGGAACAGGACGTTTTCTTTCCTTCCACAAGTTCTCCATCGACAACAAGTAATTAATATCATCGATAAAGAATTTTTTAAAGAGTATTTTATAATTGTATTCAGAATCCTTCGCCCACTGACGTGTAGATATTCGTACTACATTTCCGTCAGTCATATCAGACTCTTCCGCATTCATATTTGTTCCAAGAGCAGCCTCGGGGTCTTCCTTATCTGGAGATACTTCATTGTCGGCATCTTCTTCACCAAACAGCTGACTAAAATACAAAACTTGTGAATATATTCACGTAAGCCGCTAAAAATTCAAGTTAAATACTTACTTAAACAAGTGTTTGGCCCAAACAATACAATGGATCAATTCGGATGGTGTGTTTCTGATTGTGCATCCAGGAAATGTTTTTTGCGCAGGTTTAGGCTCACACTCGTAGCACTGTGTCAAACCTTTCATGATCAGTTCGACTTGACCCGAATATCCCGCCGTTCCCGATTCAATCAAAGGTACATTGGCAGCCAAACACATACGGTTCACATGATTGCGAGCTGCGCGATTATCCAAAGCATTTAATACAACATTGAACTGCTTGAAGAAACTAACTCCATAGTCAGTTCTAAAAGTGAACAATATTTCTAATATAAAATACCGTTATTATCGAAAAAAAATACAAAAAAATTTGTTACACCAAATCGGTGAAAGAAAAACACCTACTTTGTAATACTGTCGTGGTAAGCTTTAATACTAGCATCTGAATTAAATGTTAAAGCAGTTTCTCTCGCAATGACCGCTTTTGGCTTACCGACATGCTCTTTGTGGAACAAAAACTGCCTGTTCAAGTTACTTACATCGATAGTATCTAAATCGATCTAAAATTTAAAATAAAAAAAATTGGTTGTCTGTAAAGTCGGTTTACGGACGATAGTTTTACGTGATAACGTCATAAAGAAACATTGATGAACTCTCTGACGTCACGCGAGAAGAGAGAGAAATGCGTACAAGCCGACGCTTGGGCCGATCGTGCCTCTCTATCGCTTATACCGCGCTCTCGCTTGCACGCTCAGGCTCAGGCGGAACGTGACACTTTTTCGTGCGTGCAGCCGGTGTTTCATCAATTTATAAGGCGTTATCACGTCAAAAATGTTTTATGTAAGTGTGTAGACTTTCACAAGTCTTCTTAATTTCTGGGTTTGTAGGCGGTCGCCTATTGATATTTTTGCAACTAACATTATTGAAGACGATGTGGGAGCGGGCAAAATATCCTTCAAGACGGTTCCCGGTAAGGACACTTCTCCCGCTGCCACATCGCCTTTGACAAGGTCTACCACAGTTGCAGATGAAATGCCATGTAGAAATATCAATGGGGGGGCAGACTACAAACCCGGAAACCACGAAGGTTTGAACAAATGTGTCTTCCAAGTATAAAATAATTACTTTCAGTACTTAACTATTCTAATAAACTATAATAGAGGATCAACTACAATGATATTTGGGAATTGCATACTGTCATATGGGATCTAACCGGTCAGACTTGTTGCATGATCATAGTTTCTGAGATAATTTTAAAACGTTGACTTAAATGTTTTGTGTACTACATCGATATGTTCAAACATGTATACACAATGATTATTTATCGCTTTATTGTACGTTTACAGATTGTAATGGGATCATAACTAGCAGGAAATGCAAATTACACCGGTAATAATTAATATAAATATTCATACAATTTCAATATCTTGGAATCCAGTAAGAACGAGATTCTTTAGCAGTTCGCAACCTATTCCACCTGCACCAACAACCAACACTTTTGACTCCAAAACAAGCTGTCTTAACTGCTCCGGCAAAATTCCTGGTACGCTAGCCGCCATTTTCAACGTACACAAACAAACTGAAAAGTTTGGCACTGTGCCACTGATTAAAATATATGATGCTATGTTTGCCGCCTAACCTACAAACATTTTAAGGAATAAAATCGATTGGTTATCTGCTGCTAAAAGGGTAGTAGAAAGTCGAAACTGAACATCATCTATCATCTTATGCCTCCACTACACACGTGGCCAGCACCGCCACTCTAATAAGTGCCTATCTACGCTGCGATGATTGCCTAGCTCTCCACACAATCGTGCCGGTCCGATTGTGTGTACGGGCGCACGATGCTGGCCACGCATTCCTTATATGCCCTCTACACAATCGTGAGTGCCTGTAAGTGGCGGTGCTGGCCACGTGTGTAGTGGAGGCATTAAATTTTCAAAACCTTTCAACTTTTTGGAATCCACACAAATAGAGCAGTTTGTTGTTACCAAAACCAATCATTTACAATAGCTACAAAAGCGAAACTAAATAATATAAATAAATTAACGTCTCGTATTAAAATATTTAATTTTATAATATACATCATAAATAACAATTGATCAGTTGTAATTAACAAATATATTAACAATTTTTGTAAAATTTATAATTATTTTCCACTCGGCACTTGGTAGAACATGATTTTACTATTTGATGTTAACAATTTTTGTACATTTTAGGGATGTATTTCCATATTTAAGCAGAATTAGCTTTCGACTTCTCTAAGTTGCGTTGATAACTGGAGCAGAAATATGAGAATTAAAAAAGAATGTCAATAAATTATTACACCAATCTACAAAAACAAATGTCTTACCTGACAGCTCTATATAATTGATATACTTGAGTGAATGCTACAAATACATTAACACTGAACAAACTGTAGTTCTTCGGTATAATAACCAATGAATATCTTGACCAAATAATTCCCGTAGCACTTAATGCTGCTGCTTGAGATATACTAAGTTGTTCAGCTGGCCTTGTCAAATCTCCAATACCAGCAACCACTAAGCCCTAAAATAAACAATTATTTATATTATTAAAAATAGTTTTAATAATCTATACACAACACAATTTACTTACCCATTTAAAGGCTGGGGCCCAAAAGAAGATAGTTTTGGGACCTAAGCAAATAAATATGCAAAATTAAAAAATAAATGTTCATTTTTATTAAATTCAATTTTGAGGTGAAACACTAACCTGCAGGATGGTTCCATAACGGGCGCAAATTTTGTGGTACAAATTTGTCTGCTATTTTTATTGTTTTATTATATATGAAACTCATTTTTTTAGTAAAAATTAGGTACAGAACAATTAATTACGCGTCACACCACTTTAGCTTGTTGAAGGACAACTAGGGCGATTGGCAAGTTGACATTTTAAATGTCAAAAGAAATCGTCAACAATGTTGCCAACACAAATGTATTCTCCTTTGAATATGTACGTGGTGTATTATGGAAATTAGTTTAGATCTCTCTACTTAGATGCCTTGTCTATGGTTCTTTGTTACGCATATGTTGTTACTGTCAGTTACTGTCATAACCTCAATATTTACATACTGACATTATTTTAATAAGGCAGTTTTATTTGAATTAGGTACGATTTTTTTTATTTAAAATAGATTATGGCAAAAGTTATAATTATTAAATTAACATTAGTTACAATCATGTTAACTCACTTTAAAAAATTGAATTGCATATCAAAAATTGCCAATTTTCATTCACCAACAATTTAAAAGTTCAAAAATATTTTTTTCAACAGGTAACAGGCAGTAGACTAATAATTGAAACATGAAAGTCGTTGTTCAAAGAGTAACAAATGCCCATGTATCTAGTAAGTATATACATACCGTTAATTTTAATTCATTATGAAAAGAGGCAGTTTAATATAACCGCACACTGATGAGTTTCTGATTGTTATTTTTGTTATACAGTAAACAATGAAATAATTACTACTATTGGCAAAGGTTTAAGCTTATTAGTAGGAATTTCAAAGAATGACACAAAAGAAGATATGGATTATATGTATGTATAATGAAACTTATTTTTTATGGTTTTATTAACTGATAAGTTTTATATACACTATTATTTTTAAGGTGTGTTATATTTCAGAATACGTAAAGTTCTTAATGTTCGTTTATTTGAAAATGAACAAAGTAAAAAATGGTCGTCTAGTGTTATAGACAAGCAATATGAAATTTTATGTGTAAGCCAATTTACACTTTGCTCTGAATTCAAAGGAAATAAATTGACTTTCCATCACGCGATGGAAACAGAGAATTCTCAAAAATTTTATGAACAGTTTTTAACAGAATTAGGAAAACAATACAAACCCGAAAAAATAAAAGGTTAGCATTTTACTATAGTAGTACCTATTGTATTTGTTTAATAAATGTATATTGGTATTATTCTTTTGTAGATGGCAAATTTGGCGCCTACATGCAAGTTCATATTGAAAATGATGGACCTGTTACTATAAATATCGAATCCCAACGTAAAACAGACAGAAATCCCATTCCCTTAGATCCTCAATAAATAAATTACTAGTAAAATGTAATGTAATTAAAAAAATGTTCTTTTGTTACTAATAAATTATTTCTTGACTAAGCACATTTTTTTTTCCAACATATCCACATTTTTTGTACTCATTGGTGAGTGCCAGAGAACATACACTTTGAGAATGCCGTCTCCAAGCTGAAAAAAATTGATCATGTTTTATCTAAGGTTCAAATCAGAAAACTCATGCTGCTATCTTTCGTTGACGGACACAATTATCTCATCAATTTTGTACTTGTAGAGCTTGTAGGAATCTGTACTGCCGTACGAGTTAGTAGGCTTTACCGGGGGTTTACATGTCAATTGATTTCACATAACCTGTGTTTTGTGATTAATTTAAAGCCATTTTTTAAAAATTGGAAGTGAAATTCAGACTACAATGCTTTGTTATCGAATTTCCCCACCAATTTTATATCAAATGACAATTTGATTACAAAACCGTCAATATCAAAAACGTTTTTCATATTGTTAGAAAGAGTGAGAACTACTTTTTCGAGCAAAATGCTTCTGCCATATATGTGCTATTTTATGAAAGTACTAATTTTATATGACATTTGATCAGTCCTTGTCTAGTGTTCAGTTAGCAAGAATTTATTAATTCAGTTTATTTTATTACTTTTTAATCAATTCAATGTTAATTTTATTTTCAGTAAATTTTCATGTAGCTGTGTTAACATAACTAAAAATTAAATGAACAACTATTGTAGATTTGTGTTAGAAATCGCATTTAAATTTTAAGTGAATGTGACTAAAAATATGCTTTGTGGAAAGATGATACCTTGTGGGTAAACAAAACAACTAAATAATAGTTTCGGGCAAAGAGTCGGGAATTCAATTTTTGTTTCAAAATAAATACTGTGATAGCAATGACATGGGAATTTGTACGAAAAGACATTTTTTATTGTCGATATGTGTATTACAATTGGTAAGAATACTGGTTTTTATTTGTGGTGTATAAATATTTATGTTATGAATAATTACGTTAAACTTCTGAAAATTGAATGGCGTGATTATCATAATAACTGTTATCAGTATCAACATAATTTAGTTTTAAAACATTGATTTTTTTTAATTTTCAGTTATCTACAATCGAAAGACAAATCTTTGATTTCTTAGGATTTATGTGGGCACCGATCTTGGCCAATTTTTTTGAAATAATATTTGTTATTTTTGGATTCTTTGGAGCATTCCAATACCGTCCTAAATACATTATAACTGTAAGTATTTGCATTTAAATGTTTTCATTATTTTTATTTTTTTTCTTTGTTCATTCCGAGTTTATTTTTTTTACAGTACTGTATATGGAATTTATTATGGATAGCTTGGAATGCTTTCATTATATGCTTCTACTTAGATGTAGGAATTCTCAGTAAGGTCAGTATACAACATTATTATTAACTCTCGGAGTATACAAATACGCTTTATTACGAGAATGATTGATTGTTCTGGTTAAATCATCCGCCGCGATAGTGGATGTTTTGCGTTTCAGTCCCGACAGTGGCACTGTAGGAAAATAAATTTTTCTTAATATGGCATTGTAACTGTAACAATAACTGTGTGATTCATACAACACCAATAGCAAAGACTGCTTTAATAGTTATTGGCGTAACTAGTAGTCTAAGTCATTCATGGCGTGTCATGACTTAGCCTACAAGTTGCGCCCATAATTTTATTCAACAAATGCGCGTTATTCATGTTTTAATTATAATGAGATGTTGTAAATATCTATTTATTTCTTTATAAAAAAAACTGTCAATACTAACAGCACCAAACAGCGCGATTCAATGTTTTGGTTTGAGGTTAGCCGGTTATGAATAAACTCCATGTCGAAAACATTCGGCCTCTCAATTTTAGCCTCAATGGGTAACAACGGAGTTGTTGTTACCTACTATTTCGTTACGACTCAGACAATAGTTACGTTTATTTTCATTACTCTACAATGGCCGAACTAGTAGGAATCTTCGTTGAGTTATGACAAGTAATTGTCACCAGTCGGTAAATGGCTATTTAGGGTTCGGTTTTTAGGCATGATAAAACATGAATAACGCGCATGAGTTGAATAAATATTATTTAAATTTTACTTGAATACTATTATGCGTTTTTATTTAATTTCAGAAAAGTGACCTTCTAAATTTTGGAACTGGCAGTTTCAGTTGGTGGCTTGAAAATGGCATCGGCTGTAAGCCCGTACCTCTATTAAATAACTATACGGAAGCGTTTCCTAACAGACCTATTCGTCCAGAAAAAGTGGACAATTGCCTTTTAGATTATACATACGTCGAAGTGTTACACGCATCCGTGCAGTGTATCTTAGCCGTAAGTATTGTATGTCTTCTTTTAATGCTAAAATGAAGCTACACTTTTTGCTGTGTTCAGACCATGAACGTAACTTTTTTTTTTATAGATTATGGGAGTCACAGGCGGTATTTTTCTTAGCAAAGCCTTTTTAGAAGAAGATGATACATGTAAGTTTTCATTTTAACTGTTTTTAACAAGTAGTAGAATCTAACAACACAATTAATGTTTATATTTATCACATCACAAACTAGCTGCTGTTTTTTTTTTCTACAAAGCAAATCGGTTTAATATAAATATTTCATCACTATAAAAGATATGCTTCTTAACTAACAATTCACATCATCTAATAAACACTGCTTTGATTAATAATGCTTCCAGTCGATATCATTGGCGGATTTGATACTTACACTTGGTGAGTTTAGAACTGGTGCAAAGAGTAAATTTATTATTATATCTGGCTTTATTTATTGTAGTTTTTTTTAACATTATTGTAGCTCTGTTCCAACTTTCAACAGTTTCGTTTTACCTACTGCGCATGACTGGGACGATTCTGTTACCGTTTGTAGAGAGATTGGAACAGAGCTAATGTATGCACTATTTTATTTTAAGCTAACATATTTTAACGTAACCATATTTTAAGAAAAGCTTAGTCTTACAGTCGAGATTGGGTTTAGAGGGATTGCAAGTTTTTCTCAACAAGTTTTTGTCAGTATTAAGGTTTGGCGAGATGAATGAAATAATTTCTAAATAAATAAGAGTCTCAATGTTGTTTTTACAGTTGGTTACATGAGCGGAAATGACAAGAATCCAAGACACACGGCGTTACAGCCAATGTATGTGACATATACTAGTATTCCATCTAATTCGTCACAGAGCCATGTTGCGATTTTTACACGATCGGTCTGTCAGATCCCTTCTGAAATAACTAATTCACTGAACACACGACATTCATTTTCTAGTTCTAAATTGAACTCAAATAAGCCCAAATTTCAGTATTATTCAGATCAGAGTCGCTTATGCGATCGTGAGTTTTTGAAAACCAATTCGCATGAAAGGCTTCCCAATTACAATCAGAGACGAAATTTTCCTAATAACGACAGACCAAAGTCTTTATATTCAAACGCTTTTCAAGATAACTAAATCGTTAAATTGTTCTTATTTTTTTTTTAATTATGATTTTTAAAATTCTCCTAGAAAATATTGAATATGTTTTATATGTATGATTGTCCAAATATTTTACTGTTATCCTAGATTGTAATTTAAATTAATAACTAATCTTTTTGCATAAAATCTAGTCAGTATTTTAAACATATTGCTAAAGTTTTTCATTGCATTGTTTTGTCATTTTAAAAGTTGTTTTAAAATATCTGCGATATGTATATATCTAAAGCATGTAAAAAGCACTATTTTCAAGTTTTATAGTACGGTTTTTATTTAGTTATGTTTTTGTTATTACGTAATAGTAGATATAAAATTTTTGGTGGATTGCTTGTTATGTTTTGCATGTGAAAACATATTATTGGGTTTTATATTTATTTTATTGTAGTATGTTATGTAATTGAAATAAAAAACAAAACATATTTTCATTTCGATCATTTTTAACACATTTTTCTATCCTATTGTGCTTTGGTTCTATCACAAAATCAATATACAGCATATTTACTAGTGATGTGCCGGATATCCATATACGCGGATATTCGAGGGAGAAGAAAGATCCGTATCCGTTAGTTTTGTGGCGGATCTTTTACCTTATTAATTTTCAATTCATAGATGAAATTTTATATACATAGGTGATTAGGTAATAATGAAAACCTGTTAAATTCCATTCAGATTATTTTTTTAAATCGTATTTGGCACCTTTATATTGCAAACATTTATCGTACTGAGTACCATACTAATAGTACATAACTCAAAGGTACTAAATCAACTATCTTTATAATGAGATATTGCACATCGATCTTTGGAAAGAGACAATCTGTTATGAGAGTTAACTCTTAAAGAGGTCAATAACTTTTTCCCATAACAGATAGTCTCTTTCCAAAGGTCGATGTGCAATATTTACCGCCACGTATTCTAAGAAAGTTAAGATCCGTATCTGTATCCGCGGATCTTGAAACCAAATTCAGATCCGTATCCGCGGATATACATTTTTAACTATTCGGCACATCACTAATATTTACCAACATAGTAATGTAAACAATATATATATTTAATTTGGTATTTTATTAGAAGAAGTATTGATAATATTTTTATAAAGAGAAGATTCTTTGTTGTCACTCTAAAGTAAAGTTGTCATTTGCATTGCTAGTTAACAGTTAATTGATTTTATATTTTGGTTTTATTTCTTTCACAAACTCATAACCCGTTATTTTTCTCTATGCTATTTTTAAAAAAGTAACTATTGAAATGTGTATGTATTTTTATTTCCATGCTAATTGATATCTTCTCTTTAAAAAAGTAGTAAGTGCATTGCATATTAAATTTAAACATAAATATTAAATTTTAACAGCAGCACATAGTATGACGAGAAAGCCTAGCAAAAGGACATCACTTTATTCTATAGAATTTAGTTCACAACACGAAGTGCGTCAGCCAGACGACGATGGGTTAGATTACGAAACTATGGTAAGACTACCTCCTCCGGTATCACCGAAACCAATGACGCCTCGAAGGGTTAAAAGAAGAAGTGTGATGACACGAGGGTCGAGCGGTCGTCATTCGACCAATAGCAGAAGACATCATTCTAACAATCGGTCGTCTCGGAGATTGGCTCAAAATCCCGTAACGCGATTAATCGAACAGCAGCAAAAAATTCACGGTTACCCGGATAATAATTCCACTGAACCAAATCTGGAAACTAATTCACCTATGTATTATAACACATCGGTATCAAATTCGAATTTGCTGAATGCCAACGTGCCTTGTTGGCAAACAAACGGCCATACGAATCCTACGTACCAACAGTCATCGAGTCAGTCGTTGAACGATCAAGATGATTTCGATGATCTTTACAACAACAGGCCACCATCGGTGAGATCTAGTTATTCCAATTTTCACGGTACTAGGCCTATTTCATACCATTCGGGTCAATATTATGCAAATCAAGCGACAGCAACACCGCAAGTTCCGCTCAAAAGAACAAACAATGGCTATAGACAGTCGTTACGATCGATGACCTTTTTTAATAATGGCCCACCGGCTTACACATTACAGGGCCATGGCCAGTTAGATTCCGAAACTACTATCTAATGAATTTTTTGATCCATCCAATTTCATTTTAATAAACATGTTAGAATTATTTTTTGTAAATAATTTTATTATTATTATTTAGTACAAAATATCCATTTCCAACATTTATCGTTAATTTTCATAAATGGTATTTTTTTATTTATAAAAATTCATAATTTATTTATATTTATATGTTTTGTAAGAGTGATTGAATATTGATGCATGTCTTCTGGAAGTACATAATTTCGCGGCGGTAACGGTACTGTTACCATTCATAAAACTATTAACCGCACCGGTACCACCGCATACCTGCCCTTTTGGAAGAGATGAATGTGTTGATTTTTTATTTTTTTAGTGATACAGTGATAATTCGCGACTTAATTAGATGATATTTCGAAATTTAATACGTTTCGTGTAAATATCGTTTTGTATGTTATAAATTACTGAATTCTACGTAATTTTATATATTTTGAAATGTTGTAAATATTTTTTTATGTGTCTGTACTTTTTAAGAAAAACTGACCAAAGCATAAGCACTTCCATTTTTAATACCTTTGATAAGATACTAAGACTGTACATTTTTATACAATTAAAAAATAATTTAAATAAATATAACTTTAAATTATATTGACAGTTATTTATGTATATTCCTTTCGGTTTTCGTCAAAAGTCGCATTTTTTCAAAGGGGTATGCCTTGAAAAAATTGCAAAAATCGAATTCTTTAATATACTTTTGAAATTGACAATGCTTACAGAAAAAATTACGCTGAATTCAATGAGCGTAAGCAAACGTCTGTATCTTTTTTTGTTTGGAAACTACGGCCATTCTAAGGTTTTATATGATTTTCTGAAAACTATAAACGCAAATAACTTCTAAACCAAAAGACATACAGACGTTTGTACTCATTGTATTCAGCGTGTTTTTTTCTATACGCATGACGATTTTGGCAAAATTTCGTAAGATTTCGGTTTTCGTCAAAAATCGCATTTTTTAAAAGGGGTATGCCTTGAAAAAATTGCAAAAATCGGATTCTTTAATATACTTTTGAAATTAAGAATGCTTACAGAAAAACAGTAGCAGCTCTTAATAATGCAGTGTAAGCAGCAAGTCCTTCTCTATGAGCAAGTCTTTAAGAGCGGCGATAGTTCAGTGGTAGAATGCTTGCCTGCCACTCGGGCGCCCTGTGATCGATTACTGGCCGATTAAATTTTCTTTTTTGTTTTTAGAATTGCAAATAACTTGATTTCTTTATATTTTTTATTTTTAGAATTGCAGATCACTTTACACACTGCTTATAACGTTTTTCTTTTTGTTGTAAAAGAAATATTTTACTAAAATTGTCATAAAGAGGCGCAAGTAGCAAAAGCGTTGTTCAGCGTTGCCCGTCAGATGGCAGTATGCAGTATTTACAATGTGAAGGTCAGATGACAGATCGAAGTGTTAACGTTACGCCGTCAGATGGCAGACGTTGTTCAGAGTTTAATTAATTTACAAAAACAATAGCAATAATAAATTTTTTAGTTGTCGATGTCAGTAGAGCAAGCAGTTATCTGTAAAATGATATATAATTTATGTGGAGAAATTGTGTGGTTTTTTTCTAAAAAGGGAGGCAAACATCTTAAACCTTAGCGTACTAATATATATGATAGATATTGCAGATCTCATTGCTTGTAATTGAAGTTGTCTATATATCAGGCGTATTTTTTGAATATGCAATATTAACGACGCCATCCATAATAATTACGGTGAAACCAAACGTCAAAATAACGGTTATTTGTCTTACCTTACTGTTAATAATTTTTATATTTCAGTATATCAATGCCTTATCAATAAATGACATCTAAAATGTTAAATTATAAATAATAAATTTCAAACATGAATGGGTAACAGACTAACAGTACAGTAGAGAGGAGGCATTTGCCAGCCGGGCCCCTGATGGGCCTAACTTGAGCGGGTTTGCCGCAAGCCAGGCGGTAGGTAGGACAGGGGGCCCGCGCAGGCTAGATCTCAGCTCTTGCGACCTAAATCTAAACTATATCAGATATTTCGTTCATACAATTAGGGAGAAATAAAATAGAAAAAATCGAAAATGGTTGAACCTGAGCAGGCTATCCCTGTTCCCTGAAAGTAGTTTTGAAAATTTCTGAATGGCGATAGTTTTTTATCGAATCAACTTATTTAGACGTGTATTATTATAAGCATAATACATTTGACATTGTTTCAGAAATCAGAGACATTACAAAACTTTAATTTAATTTTTAAATAAAATTCCCGTGTCACAATTTTGGCCGCGCTAATCTCCGAAACCAGTGAACCGATTTTTAATGAAATTTTGTAAATGTGTCTTGCTTACTGCAACTTACGCTATAGGATAGTTTTTATTAAATATTTTGTATAAAATTACGGTGTTTTACTAACATGCAACGACATCTGATAGAATTTACTCAAAGCTATTAGTTCACATGCAAACAAAAAAAAACCGTTTTAGTACCAAGTAGCGACATCTGATAAAATTCGTTCAAAGCTATTAGTTTAGGAGCAAATCTGGTAGAATTTGCTCAAAGCTATTGGTTCAGACGCCGGGCCGCAAACGAAATACATTTAGCAGAATTATATCTATCGCACCCGGGCGAAGCCGGGACGGACCGCTAGTAGATTATAAAAAAAAACCTTTTGCACTCCGGGAGTGCCTGCCGAAGTGAAAACTTGAATATTAACGTCTTACGAATTTTCGATCAAAATGGTTTGTATCATAGATTGCATTTTTATGTACGATATTTCAACGTTAGATGTCTAACGTTGTATAAATAAAAGTTTTCGTCTTACGCATTTTCGATCAGGACACGTGACCCTGGCGCGAGTTTAACATTTTTTACCCATTACAAAAAAAGTGTACAACGCCGCTAAAGAAGTTTTCACTAAAAATAAAATGAAAAAAAAATTATGAAATAACGAAGAAGTTCTTTTCAATATGTAATAGTATTAACAATCTGGCTGCAATGATTTATGTAATATACGAATTTAAACATCTTTGTTATGCGGAAACTTATTGTTGGCACAATGCTCGTCATGTATAATCCTCTTTCACCAAAATACGTATAATAAATACACACAATATATATCGGATACATTATTAATTACATACACACTGTTGAAGCTTAAGCTGCCTACAAACTTACACACGCACGCGTTGAGAAGCTATTCATCAATAATTAATGTGTCTACGTATTATTCAATCCAATGTTCAAGTCGATCCGTCCATTCGTGGTAAAAACTTAACATGTCCAGTACGCGCCACGAATCTAAAAGGCTCAAAGTTAGATGCGAATGCAGGCTTGCGCTTGTACAGTCTGTTGAAAAACTACAAACTCGCAACTCAACAAATCTAAAATAACAATAACAACTTGACAATAGCGTACTCGACTGTACTTTAAAGCAGGAAAGCGACAAGTGACAAAGGCAACGAACTATCACGGCCAATCACCGACGAGAACACGTTCCGTGCAGGTAGCTTGGAGGTGGTGGGAGTATCAACAGCTCTAAAATGTGCCTTTGCGACGCTGTTTGTGACTGACTTCCGAACCGTTTAGATCCGTGGCGCGTACTCCGGCATAAAGTCCGATTTTATCACACGGTTCGTCGCCATTCGTCAACGACCACAGTATAATGAATATTCGTTTGTTCCCGAATGAGGGTGCTTATGTTCTGATCGTTATCTATTACAATGAAATTCAGGTTTAGAGTACGATAACTCGATATGCAAAATAGCCATTGGAAATACATCATATATATTAATACGCTAAGGTTTAAGATGTTTGCCTCCCTTTTTAGAAAAAACCACACAATTTCTCCACATAAATTATATATTATTTTACAGATAATTGCTTGCTCTACTGACATCGACAACTAAAAAATTTATTATTGCTATTGTTTTTGTAAATTAATTAAACTCTGAACAACGTCTGCCATCTGACGGCGTAACGTTAACACTTCGATCTGTCATCTGACCTTCATATTGTAAATACTGCATACTGCCATCTGACGGGCAACGCTGAACAACGCTTTTGCTACTTGCGCCTCTATATGACAATTTTAGTAAAATATTTCTTTCACAACAAAAAGAAGAACGTTATAAGCAGTGTGCAAAATTAGAAACGAATTGAATACCTGCAAGTGCAATCATATTTAAAAAATAATTTTGTAAAGTGATAATTATTATACTTATTTAATGCGAATAATTTGCACAGGTCACGCTAGTGTGATATAATTATTTACGACACAATATACTTATTTTCAACTATTGACTCAGATTTGCAGTGTTTTGTCATATCAATGTGTTTGCAACTCAATGTCGATACGGTTCGTAAGTGTTAAGTAAAATTTCTCTTATAGTAAAATCTGTCCTAGTGACCTAGAAACGGTAATCGACGGTCGGGGTCATGCTCCCGAGCTGAACTAACCCTTCTACTGAGGCTGCGTTTAGTCCGGAGCCTCGAGGTATACCCTTCAACTTTTTCAAGGTTTTTAGATACCCGCAGGGTCACCATATGGGGTTCATGTGTCCTAGCTGAGACTTAAAAGTGTCCCATCTGTCAAATCCATCTATTTAATATCTATCAATCAGCAAGTTTACCTATTCTTACACACAGGGCCGGATCTATATATGTTGCGCCTATGGGCCCCCCGAAATTGCCGCCCTCACACAATTAAAAGCATACCCCAACCAAAGTTTTATCTAGTTTACATTGGATTTGCAATATTTTTAACGCCGAACGGAGCCGAGGATGCACGCAAGCAGCCCCCGAATGAATCCCAGATTTCGCGAAGCACACAAAAAAAAACTGGAATGGAATTTTAGTTTTGTTCCAGATAAAACATAGTAGGTACTGTAATATTATTTCCCAAATGCTAGTTTTTTTTGCCGTTTTGCCGCCTCTAAAAATTTGCCGCTATGGGCCCAGACCCATAATAAGGCCCCATGCTAAATCCGATCCTGCTTACACATAGTGTATACAATCCCGCAAATGTCTCGACCCCGAATATGGACTTTTTCAAGTATGTAGTTCAAAATAATAATTATTATTTTTATTTTTATTTCGAAGTACTTGAAAAAGTATAGTAAACGAAACGCCGTATGTAAAATAAGTTATAACATCTATTTTATATTTTTTTGTCCACATACCTACGAATATTTCTTATCATTCTAATGATGTTTAATTCATTTGCATTTAGAAATATCATGCCATCGTAAATTTAAAAATTGTTCGTAAAAATAGTTTTGCTCCCTCCAAAATTTGTTTTTCTGGTTGTACTACTGCAGGTTAAAATTGTTGTTTCGGTGAAATAAGTAGCTTTATTTACTAATTCATAAAATTTAGTGTAGGCAGTCCAGTAGCGAATCTTGCCCAGGACCCCAAAAAAACTAGTTACGGTCCTGTATGCAATTGCATAGTGAACACAGTATTATAAAAAAAATAAACATTAGGTATGTAGGTAGTATTTTTACGAATAGTGAATAAAATGACCTAAATATCTTCTGATTATCCAACTGATGATAGTAGAAGTGGGCCTCAGTTGAGTTGTTGCGTTATAAATAAATAACAGTGACTCTCAAACTGTATAACTTTCACGGCGCATAACTGGACTAAAATACCGAGTATATAGAGATTTTCATTCAAGTGTAGGTATTACAAAATTGTTATATGTCGCTACAGATTTAAAAAAAAGACGGGTTGCAACTCCGGGAGTGCCGGCAGAAGTGAAAACTTGAATCTTCTCTGTATCGTTCCAATTTTAGTATAATATGTACTGCCAAAGCAAGTACGGTAGACGTGCCTCAACAACTCGTATATATACTTAGCGTTACTCAGAAATCCACTACTAGTGAGAATCGTTTTTACAAACATTTGATTTTGTCAAAATATATTCATTAAATCAAAAAACTGTTTGTTGCATTTGAAAGACAATTGTTTACTCCATTAAAATATGTGATTACATTTTGTATTTATTTTAAAATAGCTAAGCAAAAAAAACAAAAAAGTTTTCGTCTTACGAATTTTCGATCAGGTCTTACGCATTTTTGATCAGGTCTTACGAATTTTCGATCTGACGCGAGTTTAACATTTTTTACCCATTACAAAAAAAGTGTACAACGCCGCTAAAGAAGTTTTCACTTCAAAAATCTAAAATTTCGTTTTGTTGACAACAGTTTAAACCGCGATTACCAAGGTCAACAAATAAATAAATGACTTTCATCCCGATCGAAAATGACCGGTATTATATCCCAATTTTATTTAATATTTGTGTTCATTCAACTAACTTACGTAATTCATTAAAAATAACCCTCGCAGTATGTGAACTTTGTAATCCGTTGCTATGCATATAAAGCATGTTTTGTTCTTATGTATAGATACGCTACACTGCGCATAAACTTGCTTAGTAGATCACGCAAAAACGTCACTTTTGTTCGTAACGCCAACTCACCAAGTAATCCTTTCGCGAAATTCACAAAACTGGCGTAAAGAAGTTTTACATAAAAAATTCATTATTAATTACACATTTCCGAGAGGCAATCCGTTATCGGACATAAGAATTTCCATGTTATAATAAGTATGACCTTGAACTTCTTACAGGTTCGTATCTTCGAAAGTTTACAATGATTGGATTTCGGGGGTATGATCAAAAGGACTATTTCTCACAATCATTTCTAGAAGAGCTGTACTAACTTTTTGTTACACCATTTATATGTATGCAATATGCCTGTCGGCGGTTCACAAGCTAGTCACTACAATTAAGGGGTTTGCAAACTTGAAGTAGAAAGTAACTCTTGGAAATAGATAATTAGAAGAATAATCTTTTTGTAGCATAGACACAAAAAAATGTACTTTATATGTTAAAATTACTGACGTTTCGACAATATTTTTTCTCACCTTCGGAGTATCGATTAGGTACACTACAATAAATGCAATTTTTGACATATCAGTTTTGCTTTATTTTGACTTTATGGTATACAAAAACTTTCTTCTACTATACAATTTTAATAATCCAAATCTTTGATTAACGTCTGAATAGAACTCTTCAAATAAATAAATTTATTTGAACAATTTTAATAATATCAAGCATCACAAATTTGATTCCTCTGAGAATTTTAAGTGCAGCGCCGTAAAGCCCTTTTGTTAAACGTTGCGTTAAAGGCCGCAAAGTCCATATTAAATTTCATCACAATCGACGCAGTGGTTTAGCCAAGAAAGCGTAACAGATAGACAGACAGACTTACTTTCTCATTTATAATTAGTACGGATTTATATTGCTTAAAAATAATTAAAAATAACTACAACAGTATGACGCGATCGCTTTTTTCAGGATGTCTACACAGTACATAATATAGAATTATAATACGCGCCACGAATCTAAAAGGCTAGGAAGTTAGTCTGTTGAAAAACTAAAAACTCGCAACTCAACAAAACTAACATAGCAATAACAACTTGACAATAGCGTACTCGACTGTACTTTAAAGCAGGAAAGCGACAAGTGACAAATGCAACGAGCGATCACGGCCAATCACCGACGAGCACACGTTCCGTGCAGGTAGCTGTGAGGTGGTGGGAGTATCAACGGTTCTAAAATGTGCCTTTGCGACGCTGTTTGTGACTAGCTTCCGAACCTTTTAGATCCGTGGCGCGTACTATACACAATATAGAATTACCGAAACGTAAAAGCCGATCTTATTATCGTCGTATTAGCGTCGAAGTCGCATTTAACAAAATCTGGGTCGTTCGGAATGGACTACTATACAGTAATCAGTTATTTTGTGAACGAGAATAAAATTCATTGTTCACCCAACCTTCATGGACTACATAATATGTTAGTGAAATTTCTCATATAAATGCATAATTAAATTCGCTATTACATTGTTAATATAATGGTGCGTGAAAGTAGTATAATTTATGAGAGGATAGGAAAAAAAATAATACCTCATAATATATTAACAACGTATAAATGCAAAAATATTTCAAAAGAAAGATCACGTATTCTCAATAACATGATAACAGTGATAATATGGTTTGCTCTTTGTAGGTAGTATAGTATCAGCCCCGAATCTAGGGGGGGAGGCAAAGCGGGGAACCCGTCCCGGGCGGCAGTTTCAGGGGATGCCAAAATCATAATATAATATGGTTGAAAACCACACCCAATCTGTCGATTTACTCAATCTGTTTGCTTTCTGCCGGTTTCCCGTTCACGAAAAATGTGAACCATTATATAGTTGTGAGTTTTTTTTAAGTAATTTATCTCAAACGATGGAGAGAGAGGGCGCCATTATCAAGTTTCTGGTTTCTGGTTTGAAAAAATCGTACATCCGGGGCTGGGTAGTTATACACTTAATAAAAAGTAACAACTACTTATAAGCGGGGAGCTGGCTACAGAGAAAATGGGTGACTCGGAGCAGAGCTGAAAATTTGCAGAATAATAGGAGATAGTATAAGTAAGCAAGGAAAAAATTGCCAGAAGGCTAGACGGAAGATAAAGAGCCGCCAGAAGGCGTTAATGTTGCGAAAATGCATGGCAATTTCTATACTTATTCTGTAAATCAAAACTAGATTATATATTATATATATTATACATTATATAGTTATAAGGGTATACTGAAAATTCAAACATGATATAATAATTACATTCGACAAATATTCAAAATTATTAATGTCATTTTGATAGAAATAAAATTAATCGTCATATATTTTCATTAATAAAATTACGTTGTTATAACAAAGTAATTTTATTAATTTATTTAATTTTATTTCTATCACCATGACATTAATAATTTTGAATATTTGTCGAATGTAATTATTATATCATGTTTGAATTTTCAGTATGCCCTTATAACGATATAATGTATAATATATATAATATATAATCTAGTTTTGAATTACAGAATAAGTATAGAAATTGCCAGAAGTGCACTGATTTTTCGCAACATTAGCGCCTTCTGGCGACTCATTATCTTCCGCCTAGCCTTATGGTAATTTTTCCCTGATTACTTATACTATCTCCTATTATTCTGCAAATTTTCAGCTCTGCACCGAGTCTCCCATTTTTTCCGTAGCCAGCTCTTAGCCCATTATAGAAGACATCAGTATTAACGCTTAGGCATTTAGTGGTATGACCAAAATTGGTACATGAATATATAAAATAAATTTAAATTATTTAAAAATGACAGGGTAAATTCACGTTAGGGCGGGGGTGTCAAAATTTTGAATGAACGTTCCTTTGTGTCAAAATTTTCGAGTAAAAAAAAATAGGAACTTTATCATTTGACAGTTGTCAACACAATTTTTAATAGGCGGGAATGAAATTTTTCTTCTTAATTTCGTATAGCTGATTTGACAAGCTAAGCGATTTGCAACTGTGCAGTGTAGACGTAATGTAATGGTTTTAATTTTGATGTGAACTGAGGTAGAAGTAAACTTAGGTAAGTTTGTTCGAATTACAAGTTATTTTTGAAGTAAATAATATGCACAACAATAAAGACTATAGGTATTAATCAGTGTCAAAGTCCGATTAAACAACGATCAGAGAGATCCATTTCAAAATCTCCTACTAGTCCAAAAATCAGTAAAACCTTCATACAGCAGAGAATAACCGCACATTTGGAAAAAAATAAATTGGCCAAAAAGTGTTATTAACGTAAATTTAGATAATTAAGTATTTGAAAAAAGAATGTAACATCGATAATCAAGAATTAATATCATCTGTGAAAATAAATTCACTGACTTGGTGTCCAAATATGAAATTTTCAAACCAAAGAACCAAAGATAGGTTTGACGCACCTGCAATGTACCCAACTTCACTCTAGTCTGTATTTTCATTACTATGGAAAATAATCACTACGATCTACTGATCTTTATAGGTACCTGAATTGCGGACAGGCACGTAGAAATGGCGAGATTTTCAAATGTTGTATTCTCAAAACATGAAAATTGAGTGTCTTAATTGGATAAATCGTTCATAGTTATAATATGAATATAAATGTTTCATTAAAAATTTATGCAACCATCGATATAACTTGTTAAATTTTAAAAATTTTAAAAATTATACTATATATTTTCGTCGACAGATAATACAATAATATTCTGACAACACTTCCCTGACTTTGCTTATTGTTTGTCAGTTTTAAAATCTAATTGTTAATAATATGTATTTGCTTATTGTTGGTCACTTTTTATTTATTGACTGAAAAAAATACTGGAATCAACTCGCTTTATTTAAATACATATAAGTTATAAATGAAATAATAATATAAATTACATATTTTAATTGACTATTTGATTCATTACACATTTCTGTAATTACAACAATGTTTTGATAGAAAAAAAATTTTTCAATGTTATTTCGATGGTTGCATAAATTTTCAATGAAACATTCATATTATAACTAAGCTACTTTCCTCTTCCAGTCAGTATTTAAAAACGATTTATCCAATTAAGACACTCAATTTTCATTTTATGAGAATACAACATTTGAAAATCTCGCCATTTCTACGTGCCTGTCCGCAATCAAGGTAGCTATAAAGATCAGTGGTTCGTAGTAACGTCTCTGGTAGTGGCGACGCAAACTAGAGTGAAGTTGGGTACATTGTAGGTGCGTCAAACCTATCGCTATTTTGTCTCGGAACCTGTAAACTGCAGGATTGCCAAGAACCTGTAACTTTTGTGTCAACACCCAAGCAATATATTAAATCTGATAGTTCTTCAGTTACGAGTTCCGTTGAAGAAGTGAAGACTCAAAATATGTATGCATCAATTTGGAGTTCGTCAGATAACGAGAATAACACGAGTACTAACAGTGAAGAAATTATGAAAACTCCAAAGTCCGATGAAGATTTTTACCTATTACTTCCGCAGTCAACTTCAACATATGTTGTTCCACAAAAGGCTAATAAACTGCCAAGCAAGAGCGGTTTGTTTGAAATTTCTGAGGTTGAAAATAAACAAACCGATGACAGTCAAAGTAGGGATGTGAATTTTTTTCAAGATCCGAACAATGCGTGGCTTGCCGTACAGCCCGAGTACATAGATCCGAGACAAACGGCTTATTCACAGTCTACGCAACAAGTAGTGCCCCAATCAATGTATTCAAATACTCAATACCTGGATGCACTGCAGCCTTACACTAATTCCGTACAGTATTCCGAAACGCCATCCGCATCGGTTTCGGACATTTCGCTTCCACCTTTAAACAATACGGTAAGTGTTTAATTTTGTCTCACTTGCATCGGAACAAATCAGTTGTAAAACGTCTATTGTCTCTCTCAAACAAAACGTACGACAAGACTAACTGTTCTATTTTTTTTTATCGAACGTTTAGGTGACTTATCAGAACGGTTTGAATTATTCGTATCATCGAAATCCTACATTGAATTCAATTGATAAAACTCCAGAAAGGCAGCGTCTGCAATCTCCTAAAATTGTGAGTGAAATTTATTTTTATTTCTCGAGTTCCTTACACAATCAACTTTCTCTATAAAGACTATAAATAGGGGAAGCACTATATCCCGCCCTTCGTTTTCCAATCTATCCCCGAATACAATTTGATTTTGAGATGTAACAGTTTTAATTCGTTATCAAAAATATGGTAATAGAATGAAATCTAGTTTTTTTGAGACCCGTGCGATGATCCGCCATATTGCTGTCAGTTATAAATTGTTATAAACCGACACTAATGCCGTCAGTTGTCGAGCGTCTATAATCTACAATTTCTTTCTAGATGTTTTGCCTTACATACATATATGTCTTGGAACGCTTTAAGAATATATAATTCGACTGTTTAATTCATTTATATTTCGATCTCCTTTAGGCACCGATGTATAGAAAATACCAGTTAATAGGCGACAGCCAATTGATTAGATTTTCTCAGCAAATTCTCAATTATCGATACACCAGTCTTACACGTAAGTAGTAAATATTTACCCTAATAGAGTCTTCAGTTTTTTGAATAACTGATTGACTTGAAATGTTTTCAGCTGACACAAAAAGCCGATGCATAGGATTATGTGTAAGCGGTCAAACAATTGAAGAACTATACAGACGCGTCATTAGCAAAGACTACCACATTTCCGAAAATATCATTTTATTGATTGGAACCAATAATATCAAAAAAGTAAATTGATTTTTTTATTATTTGAACAAATGCTCTTATCTTTATTTATATACACTGAGACGTTTTTGTTTATTTATTTATTTTTTGTATAATAGCTAGAAACCGATTTTCAATTTATCACATCAAAAAACGCTCAAAATGTGGGTATGAATAGGGATATATAAAATAATAATTAAAATACTAATTACAATGCGTTTTCAGAAAAGCTCTTTGTGTCTAATGCGCACTAGTTACTCATTACTGCTGTCTGAAATAAAAAAAATCGCCAAAAATGTGGTGCTTTTGACGGTTCCCCCACTGCCACTATTAGAAGCCGACCCAATTCATTGGATGCTCTTAGAATCTTTTAACAATCATATAAGAAAATGTCATAATGGTATTTATCATTCGTTTATTACAATTATTAGCTGTATTGGCAAGTTCTGAATTGATAAAATGCTTATCGGTAACGCAGAACTCTTTGGACACATGTTTGTTGGTCAAAATTTCAGACTGTTTGAACTTGGTTCTAGCAATTTAATGCTCCTAGAACTGCTAGCATTAGCTTCAAAAAGTCCGAATTTTATCGAAAGATTTCTGTATTTCCGTCAAGCACTTTACGAGTTCAGAACTTGTCAACATAAGCACCTACAACCAAAGGTCACTAGATACGAAAGGGATCTCTCGTTCGGTGGATAGTTGTAGGGGGATGACGTCATCCAGCGGACTGTCGATTGATATTGCGTGGTTGATAAAAATATGAACGGTCTTCCAGCTGACGTCATTCTTCAGGTCACCTCTGTATGTAATGACCTTTTTTTTTAATTTAAATGTATCACGCTCAGCAGCTAACGCTATTTGCGTGGAGATATCGCTATCAGGTAAGATTATTATTCACTGCATCCTGTTCTCTATTTTGCAGATAATGATATCTTTGTTATCGACATCGCATCACTATTTATATCGTACAACAATTCTTGCTCGGAAAACTTCTTCGAAAAGTAAGTGTTTTTTCATAACTGGGCGGATCGGAAAGCAGTCGCCGAGATTTATTAATCGTGATAAAACTAATTTTTTTTGTGTGTGATTGCAGGTTTTACGGGCGTCGAAGTACTAAAACTGATTTGATTCATTTGAATTACAAAGGCCTGAAAATGATTCAGACAATGCTAGATTTGTTTTATTTTAAGGCTTAACGTAACTATGATATAAGCCACTCGTTATATTCTGAGTTATTTTATTTGTTTTTTTTTCTTACGTAAAATTTTAAGTTATATAATGTTCTACAGATGTGAAGAATCAACGCTGTGATAAGAGTTTTGTTAGAATTGTTTTATTTTTGATAGAAATGTTTTTTTTTTTTCGGAAAAGGTGTTTTGTAAAATGTAAACTTTTCCAAAATAAAGTGATAATTATTTGATTTTTTTCGTATTTGTTTGAAGAGTAAAAGTTCTCTACGATTACATACTTAAATACATTCAGGAACTAATAATAAAAATAATGTCTGAAGACACAAGTAATTCAAGAATTAAGAGGCGCGAATTTTACATAATATACCCCAACGTTATGTTCGAAAATTGGTGTATATTTTTAACGACACTTTGAGCTTAATAATACAATTTAATTAACTTAATCTAAGATAAAAATAACAGTTGAAAGTATTGAAACACAGAAAGGAAAAAATAATTTTAATAATTTATTAATAATTAATTTAGGTTCATAAATATAAAAGCGTTAGATGTAAACTCTATATCGTTTATTAGTCACAATCAATAATATAATATTATGACCCTAAATTATTAAAAATTATATTTCCTTTTTGGTACATTTCAATAAAAACTTTCTTTTTATTAGTATTTTATTTGTCTTGTTTTTATAGTATAGTATAGTAGTTTTAAGTATTTTTGGGAATTTAATGTCCCATTAATAAAAAAAGTCCGATTATGTTGTAATCATTTGAATATTTTCTTCGGTAGTATACACATTCATTTTGCGAAAAAATTGAAAAACAAGATTTCAAGGCTCACTCTGATCCAGTCATTTTTTCCCAATGTTAATTTCCCTATGTGCAACTTACGTGTTTACATACTGTATAGGCATTCCTCCCAAAAAAAAAACGTTCCGCCGCTAATGATCACACCTCAACGCAGTAATATTTTATGAGATTCAATATTTGGTAGTTCATTAATTGTATTGCATAAGTAAATAGTTCTTTGGAAACGTTAAAAAAATATTTAAATAAGTAGACGTCACGCCATTAGGTGAAACTTTCAAGTCCGTGAACTTGACCGTCGCTATCTAAAAACTTGACCGAATTTGAAGCGTGTAGATGTCATAGTCATGGTAAAGTGTGCATTGTGTGTGCGTATATATGCATTGAAAGTTACATTCGCAGTACCTACATAACTGCATATCTGTGACTTAAAGTCAAATCGCTTAAGGAGGTTGATACGTTACAGTCCCAATCAAAAGTAAGTCGAATTCTAAATAGGAACTTTTCCATAATAATTTTTTACAAAAGGTTATATAAGTCGATGATACCAATAAATTATTGTCATAAAGGCATAAATAAATATTTTTTTTAATATTAATTAATTATTTCAGTATTTTACTTAATGGACTAACTTTTGAATTTTTTGTACAAAGTTAGGTTATAAAAAATAAATTTATGTAAATATCTTTATTTAACATACATTTTGCAGTAAATAATTAAAAAAAGAAATTAGAAGTAATAAAAATTAAAATTAAATCATTTAAAGTTGAAAATACAGTTAAAATTGTTAAAATTGTCAAGAATAAAAGTCCATAATCGAAAAGTGCTAAGGTTTAATATTTTTTTTTTATTGATTAAAAGTCCCGTATTTAAATTGGAAAAAATATTAAAATATGCGTAAGACATCGATGCTTTACATAGTTAGTTTTCGGAACTGCTGACATTATTTGGTTATTTGCAAAAAATTAAAATGTACCGTTTGCATGCTAGGTTGACAATTTTCCATAAGACTATATGTAAAAGTTTTTTTTAATTTGTAACTTTATAAATCTCCTAATGATTTTGGATTTTTTACAGAAAATTTTGTCATAAAAAAATCTATTAAAAAACTTTATTTAAGATTTTTTCTTTATCTTCATAAAACGGCTCAACCTCCGTAAATAGAAAGTTTCTTTACTTTTTTTTATATCTGTATAATGTATAGCGGTCCCGTCCGGTTTCACCCGGGTGCAAAAGAACGAATGGGGGCGGGAGGTACATGAGTAAGCACATTTATTTTAGTTTACCGAGATGAATGTTGTGTCCAAATTTTATGATGATCGGAGTTACCATTCAAAAGTGTTTCTCGGACAAATTTTGAGCTACATTGTTCATTGATGCTCCGCTCCTATTGGTCGTAGCGTGATATTATATAGCCTACAGCCTTCCTCGATAAATGGGGTTATCCAACAAACAAAATGTTCAATTTGAACCAGTAGTTCATGAGATTAGCGCGTTCAACCAACCAACCAAACAAACAAACTCTTCAACTTTATATTTTAGTATAGATATGCATTTCTTTAACCCAATTATAGTTTTAGTAAAAACATATATATGACAAAACTTAAAACGTTTTATGATTGAAGGACATTTCTACGTTTTTACTTCTAAAAAATTAAAAATAAAACCATGACAAGTTTCTTCCTTAAAAGGGTGTCATCAGACCATAATTCGAAAATGTATTCTTCCTGATAAACTTTAAAGTCTGATGGTATCCTTTTGAAGACGTAATCACTCATAATTTTAGTTTTTATCATACATGTTTCCACTATAGGTATGATATAACAAAAAAACAATTTTTAAAGTTTTTGTTTGTCTGTTTGTTCCGGCTAATCTTCGAAACGACTGGACCGATTTTGACGGGACTTTCACTGGCAGATAGCTGATATTATAAGGAATAACTTAAGTCATTAAAAAAGGGAAGTCTTTTCGTTAACTCTGCTAACTGATCAAACATAAATATTGATGTTAGTTAATCGTGCTGTAGGAGGGTAAGTACCTCAATGTATGTGATCAGTAGTTCCTCTTTATTATTGCTATTCACTGATTATGTAGTTTAATTAATTGTAATCAATAATCAATAGAATATATTAAAGTGAATACATTACACTGACGCAGTGGGTAGGGCTCGAACCTACGTTCCCAAAAAAAGTCTTTTATTTATAAAGTTATGACAATACAGTCAAAAATAATAATATGTGTTCTATATTAATTGAACTAAAGAGTTCTTGTTTTCATTGCAGCGAAAAGTGGAGAATTTGAAACATTGATCTGAACAAAATTAAATTGTCATTGATATTAATACTATGCCAACAAAAATCGACATAAGTTGTTTTGTCTTGTCCCCATAGATATATTTACCACGCACACAACGGTATATATTATACCGAATGTTCACGCAAAACTTTCCACGCATTTCCTTCTTTTACATTTTAAGTTCGAAACTGGGAACTTGAGAGGTTTGGATACTCGATTGGAGGGCAATGCTTGATGTGAGTGTCAAATTTTAAGCCTTATCAATATTGTGTTGCATGTATAAAAACTACTTATTTTTTTACATTAGAAGTACTAATGTTTAGTTTCCTTCAACACAGGGTTGCCTTAGAACTCTTAGAAGAAACCTGTATAAGCACTTCTATGGAATTATTTTTTGTAATTTTTTATGCATTTAGTTTGTAATATGGAAGTAGGTACTGATTACAAAATAAGAATTATTATGTGTGCTACTAACTTTCTTGTTGGCGTAAAAATGTAAAGAAACTGACAAAATTAAAAATATATATTACTAGCGGTCCCGTCCGGTTTCACCCGGGTGCAAAAGAACGAAAATATATAATTGAAAACACTGTAGGAAAATTATTTTTATATAGATACCTATAGTTGTAACAGTTTTCAAATGATTTATTAAATTTTAATTAATCGTAATAAAATTTTAAAAAATTGAAATGTAAGCCTTAGAAGAAAGCAACGTAGAAAATAAAAAAATAAAATAAAAATATATTCGCCGACGTGGGGCTTAAACCCAAGACCCTGGCATTAAGAGTCTCATGCTCTACCGACTGAGCTATCCCGGCTTGTGAATTTGAGGCGCTAATATTGCAATATTTAGTTAGGCATTTCGCCTGATAATATTTGTCAGACGGACAAATTTTGAGATGCATCTTGCAACATTTTTTATTGATGCTCCGCTCCAATTGGTTGTAGCGTGCTATTATATAGCCTATAGCCTTCCTCGATAAATGGGCTATCCAACAAAAAAAAACTTTTCAATTCGAATCAATAGTTTCTGAGATTAACGCGCTCAACCAAACAAACAAACAAACTCTTCAGCTTTATAATTAGTATAGATAGTATTCTACTTAATCATATTTTAGTAAATTGTTTATGCTAGGTATCTCTAGGCGAAAGTTACGTCCGGAAATTCGTATAAGAATTTAAAACCTATTAGAACATAACGGATTACATAGGCCATTATTTTAACTTCTCCGCCAACTTTCACATAATATCTGTGTATATTTTTTTTGCAAAATCTTTTTTGTTGTACTTGCTATATCAGTTTGACCCCTAGTCCAAGTGACCCCTCCCTCCTCAAATTTAAATTCACTCTCCGTGTCTGGCGAACGAGTCGGCGGGAATAAATCGACGTTTAGGCGTTAGACATATTATTTTTATATTTTTGTCTATTTTATTTTTCTTTATAGTGCAAATATATCTTATTTTTGAGCAAATAAAATTGATTTGTGATATAGTATGCTACATAATTTGCTACTGATAAAAAAGAGACTATTGCAGCCGTATATCTATTAATTAACTATATGAATCATTGCCTATCTACTCAATGTGCGGTGAGTGAACGCATCGTATCGCAAGTATATCTGCGTCTCTTTCTTCGATGTGATTCCCCGATTTCTCCGATGATACGATTGGTTGATGTACTTGCATTCAATCTGAGCAAAGTATCTCTGTTTCAAAAACTTTCTATGACGTTAACATGGGTGTACCCAGCTTTAGGCCCATGAGAGGGCAAATTAGAAATTTCTTAAGCCGGGTCCTCCGTGCTTGTTGTGCCCTCCTGGATACGCCAGTGCTTACGGCGTAAAATTGGTTGTCTGTAAAGTCGGTTTACGGACGATAGTTTTACGTGATAACGTATTCCGTAATACATAACCTAAATTTTAGTAGCTGTCAAACTTGGGCCGAAGCATACTGCGCTCTCGCTTGCACGCACAGGGTCAGACGGAACGTTAGAACGTGACACTTTTTCGTGCGTGCAGCCGGTGTTTCATCAATTTATAAGACGTTATCACGTCAAAAAAAGACAGAAGTATATGTTTGCACTCTAATAGTTTGATTGCGATTTTATTCCTATGCTCAGTATAGAATAAAAGTATATGATTGCAGCGGTCGGGAACGCTCAAATCACGTCATATAATGCATACCAACTTTCCTTTCGGAGTGAAATGTTCGCGTATACCTATACGTATGAAACTTTATACAACATTGAATGATGATATTTGTTTAAATAAATACATGTAATAATGTAATATGCATTTATGTATATTGTTGTTGTTATCAATTATTACATATTATACATTATACATGCCAGTGTACTATTATTATTAAACATAACACATTACCTATTACGCTAATTTAACTTTTAAAAACTTATTTTGAGAACCGTATTAAGGATACATGGTGGAGTTAGAAACTTACAATGATTTTATTTTTTGAGAACGGTTAATAAAATTGTACAAACTAAACACAATATAAAACTGATCATCCACAGTGATATTTTAATTTAATCAATTTTGAAAATCAATCTTTGATTTTTAATTAAATCAAACCACATTACTAATTATTAATATATAAAATGATAACGAGGCATCTGCCTGTGATTTCGTTCTCTTAGATTTTTCAGATATTTAGAGTATTTACAATGACACCTTCATGGGAAAATTTTTGATTGTCTGTAATCAACTATCGACTTTCTCCGAGAATAACTGATTTTGATGAAACTTGGTATTGGTGCACTATCTGTATCCAACAAAGTATAGGGTACTTATTCGACTACGGTCGAGCTAAAGTAAGCTTTCTGTCAACATCAAAAACAGCGCAAGTAAAATTGCGTATAAAGGTTATTTGAAATCAAAATTCCAATTAATGTCCTCAGTGAACGTGGAGATTATAGTACGCGCCACGAATCTAAAAGACTCGGAAGTTAGATGCAAATGCAGGTTTGCGCTTATACAGTCTGTTGAAAAACTACAAACTAACATAGCAATAACAACTTGACAATAGCGTATTCGACTGTACTTTAAAGCTGGAAAGCGACAAGTGACAAAGGCAATGAGCGATCACGGCCAATCACTGACGAGCGCACGTTCCTTGCTGGTAGATGGTGGAAGTATTAACGACTCTAAAATGTGCCTTTGTGACGCTGTTTGTGACTAACTTCCGAACCTTTTAGATCCGTGGCTCGTACTGTACACTTTAAACGAACAGATTACTTTTACAATAACAAGAAGTAGAAGTTACAGGTTTTTTTTAATGGTGAAACGTTATTGAACAAAGTTATGCAACGTTGAAGCTTCAAATTAGATACTTCTACTAATAAGTGAAGTAGTAACGGACGTCTGTCTGTAATTCCGTTTTGGTTCAATTTTTTATAGACATTTGTTTTTTTTAAAGCGCATCCTTAGATTATTTGTCTGTTTGCTTGTACCGACATCACTCGAAAAACAGACACAGGGCGCAGAAATGAAGAGACCAGGACCAAGTTTTAATATTCGAACATTTTTCAAGGGCGCATAAAAGGAAACTTACGGCACTGCCTTTTATCCAGATATTCGGGGGTTAAATTTTAAAATAAGATTCCTGCCAAAACGGACATTAACGCGAACGAAGCCGCGGGACATAATACACAAACACAATATTCTCATCGAGCAAAAAGAATTGAGGTGAGTCGACGTATTATGGTGTGCAGTAAACATTAATGTGTGTATTTTCTCTGGGAGTTGAGTTAGCATAACAAGGTTACGGTTTGAATGCAATGCAATTTAATGTGTAAGGTATTATTTAAACTTTCACCACGTAACCTCATTTCTATTTCTTGTGTTCTGCAGCAGTGCAGAGTGCAGAGCTCTCAGAATCAGTGGCATTGGCCATTGCTGGCATTGGCCATTGCCGACCATGATTGCCGTCATTAAGTATGCTACCATTACCTATCTCTTCAATAACACTACCGCGTTATGTACATGCATGTTGTACATAACTTATTCTTTGCCAATGTCAGCAGTTACAACACACTATACTGTAAGCCTGTTCACTTGACTTAAGGCTCAATTACATTGAGCGAGTTTACAAGCTGCTTGTTGGCGAATTCGCTAGTTGCTAGTAAACTCGCTCAGTGTAATCAGTTTACTAGCCAAGTAGCAGATTGTAAACTATCTGCGAGTAAAGTTGAAAGCCGGTCAACTTTACTCGCTACTCGCTGGCGTTTGGGATTGTCATCATAGTTGCTAGTGAACTAGATGCGTCTCGGTAGTTTCTGGTTTCAGTGTCTACAAAATGTCGACGAAAATGAAAGAAAAACAACAACAAATTCACAAGATGTTGTTCGTTTGCTAGTTGGCTAGTGAGCGAGTGAGAAGTTTGTGTGTCATCATCCGTATCTCACTAGCCAACTCGCCCGCTTCTAAACTCGCCAACAAGCAGCTTGCCAACTCGCTCAATGTAATCGAGTCTTTAGTTACATCGATAATTTTCGGCCGTATGCCCTTCACCCTAAATTTTCCTTCCTATACCCTTCACACTAAGTAAAATACGGTAGACTTGATTGAAATCTATCAAAAATAATTTTAAAAAAATTGGTTGTCTGTAAAGTCGGTTTACGGACGATAGTTTTACGTGATAACGTATTCCGCTCGAATATCCAGGCGGAACGTGACACATTTCGGAACATGACACTTTTTCGTGCATGCAGCCGGTGTTTCATCAATTTATAAGACGTTATCACGTCAAAAAAAATAATTTCGAATCGACAACACACATCCGCAAAATTCGAGTACAATAATAATAACAATGAATGACAATTATTTCATTATGCAGACGCCGTGACAGCTTATCCGTCTCATTCAATAAAACAGTTTACAGTCAAATGCTGTATAGATGACGCTTCGGTACAGTAGACTTGTTTGAAATCTATCACAAATTACCATACTCTTTGTCATAAAATACTACTATTAGCTTTTTGTCCCAAAATACTTTTTCTATATTATTATTAATATAGAAGCCAAGGTTCAAATATTGTTTCCGCACATAGCTTGACCCGAGTGACGCCGGGTTCGCAACTAGTAATAATTAAAAAAAATAATATACGAAATGAATCAATACTTAAACCTTACCTAGTCTTTCTAGAAAGAAGTATCTTGTACTAAAAAAATCATAAGCAGAAAATGTTTATAAAAAAATAGTTTTATTTTACGAAAAAAGTTAAGAACTAAAAATTATAATTATTTCATAGTTCCAATATATATTTCGTCAATGGTTCTGAAAATTTTGTTTAAAAATCTTACATATTGTAAGATTAGCTGATAAATTGATAACAGTTCTGAAATAATTAAAGAATTTAAAGCTTGCCTGAATAAAAAACCTAATTACATAATTAAAAAAATTGCGACCTCTATAAACTTGAATTATCTCTCTTTAAAATCGTTACTGACGCTCTCTAAAATTATTTCTTGTCTATCATTTATAAATAAGCATTTCACGATATTTTAATAGTTAATATTAAATTTTTTTTCTAGCATGCAACTTTCTTTAGATAATAAAATATGCAATGCGGTCATTTAAAATGAATAACAATCTACCCATTATGCACCTATTCAATTTTTTTAAATATATTATCATAATTTGCATTAGCTGTAGTTGTTTTGAATGAAATTTAAATCTTGTTCAACGATAATTTTAAATTGGACACCTTAAGAGTGAAGCGATTTTCAATAATCTATACTCGATACCATTTTAAATGGATATTATCTACTATTCTAATTTCGCATTAAGATTTTTTTTTGTCCGAAGTAACGTCAATAAACATAAAAATCGGGAAAGTTACTGACTTCCAGAAATATTTCAGAAACATCTATACTTAATGCCTATAATGTCTAAATTTCTATGTGTTTTAATATTTACTGTCCGTTGTTTTTGATTTTTGTAACCGTGTTTTATAAAATGTGTTTGTCGTTCACATTCTATTAATATAAACGATTTATTCTTTCCACGAAGGCACAGCACTGTTTACACTATTGTATAGAGGCAAAGCATCTTATGGAATTTTTTAAATCTCCACGTTTACATGTGAAAACATAGCTGTTCTAATGATTATGAAATTATGGCTGAACAAACAAAAAATATATACCTATGCAATATGTCGAATTGATTGGTAAACTTTTTTTGTTTTTGTCAGTTAAAAAAAAAATAAAGTAGGTACAAGAAACGAAATTTTGTATTTTTCACGTGATAGGTAACACGCACAAAAATAGTATATTACACATCTAGGGAAGTAAACTAAGAAATGTCTGAGATCACATATAATTGTTGGCCGAGGCGAAGCCGAGGTCAACAAAGATGTGATCTTAGGCTTTCTTACTTTACTTCCCGTGGTGTGTGTACTATTTTTTTGCTCGACGTAGGCAGGAAGAGGCAACTTCGTTTAGCGCAGCGGGACGAAAGTTGACGCTTTCTGCCCATCGAGCAAAAAAATTATTTATTATCGAACTTATACGGCAAAGAAAAATTTTTAAGTACAGTGTAACCTCTCATAACGGACACCTCTAATGAGCGGACAGCTCTATTAGGCGGACACTATGTGATAGTCCGGAATGAAGTACAAGAGAATTCCATAAGACATAATCTCTCTTGAGCGGACTCTCTCTTGGGCGGACGCGGACGCAATATTTAAGTACAAAACTTGTAAAATTCTCTCTTAAACGGACACAAAATTAAAAATGTTGCAACACGTTGCACTATAAAAAAAATATTTAGGCGAATTCATTACCATCGATAATAACTTATTAGTGGAAGATGATGATGACACCTCTTTTAACAAAATTGTAAAAAAAGGCGACAACCTGACGTTAGTTGAATCTGACGAATCCGATGAAGAAATAACCATAACTGATCAATCTAATGCTATATGTTATCAGCAGGCCATTGGTATGTTGAAAACAATTACAGAATTTGCCAAAACTAAAGGAGATTCAACAGCAATGCAGATGTTATCTGACTTGGAATTACATTTTCAAGACAACGTGCTTAAAACTAATACGCGTCAAACTACCATAATTGATTTTTTCAAGCCAACTAAGTTATACTTTTTATGTTTGATTTTTTGATTTCATACGTAGGTATGCATATTAATGTATATGAGAAAACAATAAAATTCTACCCTATTATGTAAATAAAAAATATGTATGTACATATTATGTAGTATGTATGTATCTACATACATAATAATATGTGTTTTTTATTTTTTCCCATACGCGGACACCTCTCTTAGGCGGACATATTTTAATAGTCCCGAAGGTGTCCGCTTAAGAGAGATTTCACTGTATTATTTTCGAGCAACGGTGCACATAGTGGCTAAACTCTGTTCCACACCACCCCAGACAGAGGTCGAGTTCAAGGCGCGTTTTTTTAACGTGGTTTCCCCGATAGGCCTAATCCACTTGTCGACGGAAACTAACTAATATGCCGATATTCGCGAACGCTGCTATTTACACTGTTACTCGAAAATAAACAATAAACATTCAACATACCAAATTCTATAGATTTTTCCTTGTATTGCAAGTTTTGATAATAAACAATTTTCTCGCACGTGTTAATCACTCAGAGAAAAGTGCGAAAACCCGTTTGCTGTGATTAATTTTCAACTTTCGTTTAAAACGCAGAATCGAATTTTTTTGTAGTGCCAACATAAGCTGAGATATTAAAAAAAAAATAAGATCCGACCGCGTTCATCATACATATTGACTGGACTAACAAAGAGATGCAAATTGTTTAAAAATTAATGTTTATTTAGAAATTTTTGTTACGTTTCTCGAATCCTGGAAGAATTTTTAGTTTAATTTTTAATACCTTTTAATCTTCATTTATCACATAGTAATTGGATAAACTTTTCTTTTGTTGTATGTAAAGAAGTTTTTCATAAATATTGTAAAATAATAAAATTCAAGTACATATAAATATAAAATTCGAAAAAACAAATTTTAGCTCAATAATAGAGCCAAATAATATTACGAAAAAATGTTTAGTAAACATTCTAATCAATTTTATGCCCTGCGCCCCCAGGAGACAGTCTCACAGTGTTTTAAACTACACCTGCTAGTTGTACCCGGAGGAGATTTTACAAATTTGTAATACCAAAAATCATGCACAGTGTGGGATCGGGGTTTTTTTCGGGCCCATAGGAGGGCCCACAGGGAATTGACGACCACTTTAGTTATAATAAACGACGTACCTAAAACAAGCCTACGAATTTAAAAACTGACTTGATTTGCAACATCAAACTATATATCAGAATTAAAAAATATATACAACCTACCAAAAACATGTAGCTACATTTAAAATAAACAAAATTTATCAAAACAGAAGTTAAAAAAAACAGTAAACTAACTTTTAAATATGTATGCAAAAAATATTAATGAAATTCATTCTATAAGCAAAAAAAATCGCGACATAAAAAATCAAAATCTTTAAAAAGGTCGTTGGAACAGAGGACGATGGCTTGTCCCTCCGTTCGGCTGAAAAAAAGGCTGAAGGAGAAATTGAGACATCATAATCGATCATAAATAATTTGGAAATTTTTACCTATTAGGTATTTACTGATGACTTAGTAGCATATTTATAGGCCCATCAATAAGCTACTACATCGTATTATCAATTAGTGAAAAAAAATGATTCTCATTGAAATATTACAACAAAGCCGAAATATTATTTGAAAGTTTTCTTAATAAGAGAACCACTGATAAAAATTTTATTTCTCCTTCAGTTGGGTCAGGCAACAATTTGTCCACCTACCACCGTTGGAACTCCCGTTGCGAGAGAGTCCTTTAGGATGGCCGGGTTAGGAATTTTTTTTCACTGCTTCGGTTGGATAGATCACAATTTGTTCTCTATCACCGCTGGTAGTTGGGCAGAGGGCTCGACTTGTCCCTCCACCTTTGTTGGAACCCCCCGCACTAAAGGGGTCCTTCACGGTCTCACGGAGGAATCGGTTTGCTGTAGTGTGTGTATAGTGTTCACTTTAATGATCGAGCCCTACTCGGACCACCTCCGCCCCTGGATCAACTATGGCTGTTGCTTACATGACCCAAGGCCTCCTACTTACGCGAGCCAGTGGTCCAACCCTAGGTCCTGTCCTAGAGATACCTATACAAACCGCGCAAGGACCTTGTGCGTTCAAAAAACCAGCTAAGCTAACGCGAAAGCTGCGATGGTCTCACAAGAATGGGGAGCTATGCTAACGAGACCGGATACCGAACCCTATACCAGAGCAGTCCGTAACGCACGCTGACTGCTTCCCAAAACCCCTAGACGCGCCCCAGTGTATTTTTTGGTGATGCTATTTCAAAGGGAACGTATTTTCAATATCTCAAACACAGAAATATTGAAAATATGTTCGGACGCAAAAAGGTCTATATACTAAAACAATGCAAATTTCAACATTGAAAAACAATACTGATGGTATCTGTGAATGTGTCACGTGATTAAGAAATGTCGAAGTTTGCATTGCGAAAAAATTATACAGATACCTGAAAAAAAATGTCACGGAGACCCTAACTGAAATTTACCGCGTCGCGAAAGATAGAAGAGGAACGATGGATCCCAATACAATATTATTATACCATAACCAAAAAATCTGCAGTCTGAGTTGTTCCAGTCAATAGAAAACATCTTTTCAAGTTAATCGAAAAAGTTTTTTTATCAAACAATTTCTAATGGCTAGAAGCTCAAGATTACTGCAGAAAAATTAAAAAAAAAACTCACCCAAGTAGATTCATTACAAGTTGATATCTGAAACAAAAGACACATTTTCTGTTAATTTGTGTTCCATTATTTAAATAAAAAATAATAAAGGCGTTTTACACCAGGTGGGACCGGCGCTGTCGTTCTGAATTTCGAATTCAATTTCTTTTTCGGGAATCAGTTCAAGAGAGCGTATTGATAATTTCGAAATTACTTGTTTATAAAAAAATTAAAATGCATTTCTTATCAATCAATAATGATAACAGCATCAATTGTATACATCATTTAATCTTCTCAAAAAAATGTGTGGGTTAAAAACAATTAATTATCGCTACAATATTTGCAGGTTTATCAAATTCCTTGTTAAAGGAAAGCAATACAAATCAAGAAAAAATATTGTAATACATACCAACTTGTGAAGAATGACGAATCTCTGTAGGGCCCTGGATCCAGTTTTGCACTCGAGTTGAAAGTCGCGCACTGACTATACTGTTACTTTATTGATTATTTAGACACTGCACTGGAGTCTCTGTTTTATTATATCAATTTATTTAAATACATAACGAGTTAAAAGTCGCGAATTCTTATTAAAGTTTTATTTTTAACACTGTCCCTCGCCTGGTCGATGGTGATCCCTTCAATCTGGTTGGCCGTGTCGTTGTCCTGTAGATTCTAGTGGCAGAAGAAAGAGCTTTCGATTTAATGATTTGAATTTTTATTTAAACACTTACTCGCGCGAACGCGGAGCCGGGGGACGAATCAACCCGCAGCGTCGTCTTGGAAGAAAAATGTTAGTGCTACAGGTCAATACCAAAATTAATCATGTTTACACGATGTAAAATGTTGTGCACTGTTTAAATTTAATATAAGCATTCTACCTTAAGACAACACTGTCTCGACTCAACCGAAAAACGTAGGCACTCCCGCACATTCTGAAACACGAGAGCCAGTAACCGACGCCACGCACTACCGACTCAAAAAGCGAAAAACGGAAATATTTTATTAGTACAAAAAATCCCGCCTGAAATCTGCATATTTCATGTTATTGTAATTTTAATGTTAAAAAAAGGTTATCGACAGATTTTACCTTTTCGACTTTCGAGACACTTTCATTTTTACTGAATTTAATGTGGATTCCCTTCAGAGGAAAGGGAACGTCTGATACCAACCTCCGTTCTGGTTGACCCCCATTCTGATAATGTCGCAAGGAGGATTAACCCCGCATTGGGACTCTATCGATTGGAGGGACCACCCCTCTGTATCAGCCTGACCTCACCAAAAGTGTAAAACTAACAAACATTGAAAGAATACCCTCAAACGAGTGTCTATACAAAAACAAATAAATTTAGTCAAAATACTGAACATTTGAGGGTTACATTCGACAAAGAACTGCCAGGGCGGCATTTTTGTTTTAAATAGTGTCAAGCAGCAATTTTAATTTTCAATTTTGACTTTCATTAGAAAATTATCAAAACAGTGAAAAGGAAAGAACACTTTAAAGCGACATTCTAACGACCGTTGCCTCCATATTATTACGCCTACCATCACAGCCAGTCTCGCCCGAACAGGATACAGGGGAGCTTTAGCAATATATGGGTGTCGCCGGAGGTTGAAGTTATAGAATGATCCAGCGATCTAGTGTCTCCCTAAACCGTTTGCACCATAAATAGTCAATGAAAAACGAATTATTTGGAGTTGGATCACATTTCGTTTTAATTTTATTTTGAATTGCATGTCGACACATTTTTATTTTACCAGCTCGGCTATTCATGTGTAAAATGTACCTATAGTGTAGTTTTACATTACTTTTTTACTCTAATTTTTATACAAACCAATTTTAAAAAAATCGCAGATCACTTCATTGTTACCATTTACTTAACCTAACAACCGATGATCGTAGTTCCAATTGTAGTTTTAATACTGCCTGTCATCTGCATTTTTCATGTCATTGTAATTTTACTGCAAGGATGTTCGACAAAGAGCTGCCGGCGGTATTTTTGTTTTAAATAGTGTCAAACAGCAATTTTAATTTTCAATTTTGACTTTCATTAGAAAATTATCAAAACAGTGAAAAGGAAAGAACACTTTAAAGCGACATTCTAACGACCGTTGCCTCCATATTATTACGTCTACCATCACAGCCAGTCTCGCCCGAACAGGATACAGGGGAGCTTTAGCAATATATGGGTGTCGCCGGAGGTTGAAGTTATAGAATGATCCAGCGATCTAGTGTCTCCCTAAACCGTTTGCACCATAAATAGTCAATGAAAAACGAATTATTTGGAGTTGGATCACATTTCGTTTTAATTTTATTTTGAATTGCATGTCGACACATTTTTATTTTACCAACTCGGCTATTCATGTGTAAAATGTATAGTGTAGTTTTACATTACGTTATTACTCTAATTTTTATAGAAACCAATTTAAAAAAATCGCAGATCACTTCATTGTTACCATTTACTTAACCTAACAACCGATGATCGTAGTTCCAATTGTAGTTTTAATACTGCCTGTCATCTGCATTTTTCATGTCATTGTAATTTTACTGCAAGGATGTTCGACAAAGAGCTGCCGGCGGTATTTTTGTTTTAAATAGTGTCAAACAGCAATTTTAATTTTCAATTTTGACTTTCATTAGAAAATTATCAAAACAGTGAAAAGGAAAGAACACTTTAAAGCGACATTCTAACGACCGTTGCCTCCATATTATTACGCCTACCATCACAGCCAGTCTCGCCCGAACAGGATACAGGGGAGCTTTAGCAATATATGGGTGTCGCCGGAGGTTGAAGTTATAGAATGATCCAGCGATCTAGTGTCTCCCTAAACCGTTTGCACCATAAATAGTCAATGAAAAACGAATTATTTGGAGTTGGATCACATTTCGTTTTAATTTTATTTTGAATTGCATGTCGACACATTTTTATTTTACCAGCTCGGCTATTCATGTGTAAAATGTATAGTGTAGTTTTACATTACTTTTTTACTCTAATTTTTGTACAAACTAATTTTAAAGAATTGCAGATCACTTCGTTGTTACCATTTACTTAACCTAACAATCGATGATTCGTAAAAAACAATGCGTATTCCAGAAAAAAAAATGCAGATCATTTCAGTCTAATACCAGACGCCTGTGTTTAAATTCGCAGTATCTCGTCGTAGTTCAGTTCCAACGATGCCTGAAAAACCAAGCAGAAACTATTAAAGCATACACCACAAAACACTAAAGCAGCACTTGAGAAAGGAAGATATCACGTGGGCCGGGATGATTTTTCCTTTCCCAAATGTCACATTATACAGAAATATCCCGTGATATCTTTTTGAAATGGATTCCAAAAAACGTGTACAAAATAAAATAATTTATTAAGTATACTGTTCAATAAATTGATTAGACCGCCTTACGTACTAATATATTTACGTGTCAAATTACGACCGCTGTACACGCATGAAAAGCAGATAATTTATAGGGGCTGTGAAAAAGTATATTACTCAAATGAAACATATTAAATCCAAATTACTGTTTAACTAAAAATGAATTCATGAATTCAGTTTAATTCGATCAGGGACAACTAAATTTGAAGAGACGATTAGGTACAAACATCAATCAAGAACGGCGTATAAACCGTATAAAAATACCCTCATTTCCGTAATCACACTGCGTGCTTGGCTGACGAAGTTCCGGATTCACGGCAGGCTGCTAAGAGGCGATCGAAACATTGATTTATTCGATATTTGAAGATCCTGGAAAGAAATAAAATTGAAATTTGGCTGTATAATTATCACAATCGTTTTGCAATTTTTATATGAGCAATGAGTATATAGTAGGTACGCACTGTTGATACTACTAGCCGCCAACTGCGGTCTCGCGTCCGTTTTTACCACATTGTTATTACCGGTTAAAAACGAGAGGTCTATAATCTATATACTAAAACAATGCAAATTTCAACATTGAAAAACAATACTGATGGTATCTGTGAATGTGTCACGTGATTAAAAAATGTCGAAGTTTGTATTGCGAAAAAATTATACAGACAAATACCTGAAAAAAAAAATGTCACGGAGACCCTAACTGAAATTTACCGCGTCACGAAAGATAGAAGAGGAACGATGGATCCCAATACAATTATACCATAACCAAAAAATCCCGAGGGTGACATTGTTTGAAAAAAATAAACTAATTTTTCTATGTTGATAGCATTGTAACAATGGGTGTTTCTTAACAATTGTAGCAAACAGTAGCTACTCTATAAACATTATTTTACAACTTATAATTAATTAATAATTTGACGACAAATGAAAAAAAATCATATTATCACTTTCTTTTTATACAAATTATGAATTTGCGTATGCCCTACGAATGGATAATATACAGTTATGTTAGATATATACCTACGTTTTAATTTCAATGTGTGCATATTATCAATTATGTATATGGATCTATCGAGCGCTCAAGAAGAACTGTCTCAATTTGACTATCCATAGAAAAGTATGATATATGGAACATGATTACTTGTTTCATATATCATACTTTTGAAGTATTAATTGCTCCTAAAAAACAAGAACTAGGTCTGAAAATTCTATTTTAAAATGAATGAAAAAATTATCGCGATTAAATATTTGGTTCAGTATTATGGACTGCAGCGGCATAGTTGGTAAATGGTAAAAGATATGTAAGGGGGGAGGGGGGTATTTTTTGTTATCTCTAGGCCATGCTGTGGTCAAAACAGTCTTGAGAAACGCAAATATTTCCTGTACCTTTCCTCGCCTACGTCATTGTTTTAGATATATAATATATATAATATTTTACCTGTTATTGGACTTCGGTCTGTTGGTATTTGAATAAATAATAATAATAGTTATAGATTTAAGACGCTAATGACCTTAGTTACCGAGCATCTATAATTCACAAAAATCTAATCGACTCAATAGACGTTAATAATCTTCATTGATATTTTGTTAAAAATAAATAAACTATTATTTTATTATAAACTGGACATTTCGTAAATCGTAATATGTGACTTATCAGCTTTATCTTCTTTTTTTATGAAAAACAACTCTCTAACATGGGAAAAATCTTCGAGTCAAGGGGAAGCCCTTAAAAGGAAGGGAAAGAAAAGGCTTCAGTGTCCACCAACATGAGAGTTCTTCGTTAAATTCGGAGAAAACGATTCGTTACTAAAAACCGCTAAAAGGCTATTAAGGGCATTGTTTATAAAAAAATTTAAAAAAAACGGAGCACAAAATGAAACAGAATATTTTTTTTTAAATTGAGATAAATTCTTGTAAAAAATATCGAAAGTAGTAGAAAATATTTAAAAAGTAAGAAAACAGATTTATTACGAGTAACGTAATTGTAAAATTATGATTTGCGCTCGGCAATGTTTGAATTTATGAAAAAATATTGAAATAGATAAGGAAATTGATTTTTAACAGTGAATCACCATTCTTTACAAATTATAATCTTGCAATTTGTACTTACATTAAAATTGACTTCAATGCCGGTGACGTCACATAGGCTAAATACATTGGCGATATCAACGGTGGACGCTTTCACAAAAAACACCAATTTTTACAAAAAGCACAACTGAAGTAAAATCACATACGTCAATAAAAGATGTTTAAGAACATTTTTCAATAATTACATTTATAAATTTTGAAAATTTTATACTTTAAAATCAAAAATATGAAACATTAATATTCTCGATAATTGTTTGACAGATACAACTATATCAGAATGACCAACTTACTGACAAAAAATACATAAACGTATGAATATCATAGACCACTATGATCTAATAAAAAAACATATGTTAGCTAATTATTGTCTATATTAAAAAAAAAATTGATTTGTTTTAAAAATATATTTTGAATATGGTCGTGGTATATAGGCGTAGAAGTCAAAAAACAATATATAAAAATATATAGTATATAAAAATAGTATCAAATTGTACAGAAATTATATAAAAATCATTTTTTTCAGTTTCTGGAACATATCTCCGATTTCGTTCAGATTCAATATTTTTACAGAAAACTGTATTGAGAATTCAACGAAACCGTAAAATATACTATTTTGAATCACATTCCGCGAAAATCGCACGCGCGCTACGATTAAAAAAGCCTGGCAAAGGTATCTTCCGAACGAAAATCTGCAGACAAGCAAACATTTCCTGAAAGGGTTTGTCTTAATCCAAATCCAAATTTGAAATCGTTTTGTTGTGACGACACGGATTCACGAAAAATTGGATCAATTAATTCACCTTTGAGTAAAAAGATTCCGACATAACAAAGACTGGCAAATATGCCATTTTGTGTTCTTCTTTATTTAAGGTCTCACCTCATTTGCTAATCAGGGTAGGTTCGACGCATCCGGCTATCTCTATCTTACTATCAAGGGCGTAGATATTTTTTTCTGTGGAGGGGGGGGTAAAGCAAAAAAATCAATATTTTTTAAGATTTGTTAACCGTCAATAACCTTTTTTTTAACAACCTAACTTAAAAAATTTTGTCGTGTGCTCAATTGGAGAGCAAAAAAAAAAGAAACATGACCTTTTTTTACAATCACCGAAAAAAATCGAAAAGAAAAAAACAAAAAAGTTATTTTCGTTTGTTGCGACTGAGTGCCTGCTCTCCTGATGAATCCTGGGGGGGGGGGTAATTACTAATTACCCCCTGTACCCCCCCATATCCACGCCCTTGCCTACTATAATAATCGGTAACAATGTCGCTTTTCAATACAGCGAATAATGAAGAACTGGGTCATTAAATGAACTGAATGTCAATGATTTGATCGTTATGTATCCTATTTTACCAGAAATTCGACAAAAACAATTTTTGCCTTTTTGTATATTACATATATTAATTGTAAACGTGCCATGTTGTATGTATGTACGCATTTATAACGCTTGTTTATTTTTTACCTAGTTAATGATAATTGACAAATAGATGTAGTATTGTTCATTTCTATGACACACTCTAACTGTAAATTGTAAGTGAAATGTGGAACAGTTACTGCATTACTACGCCAAAGGCGGCGTTTGTTCCATTACATAGCTAACATTGGGCTCTATTCAATAAATAAAATTATCGACCAATTTTTCAGACAAATAGATTGACAAAAAAATATATTATTTTTTCAATATTTCAATATTGAAAAATCTTTCACGAATTTCATTAAAAATAAATAGAAACTAAATATTAATTACTTTTTATATCAGTTCTGAAGAAGATCCAAATCCGAATCGAAACGTTAATGTATTAATTATATTTTTTTATTAATGTACTTGTCTGAAAAATTGGTCGATAAATTTATTTATTGAAGAGTTCTAATCAGACGTTAATCAAAGATTGAAAATTGGGCTCTATTATACAGATTCTTCTATTTTAGTGTAAGGACCCTGTTGTGCCTAGATCAGTGGCTAAGGTACAACTCATATCTAGTGACCATTTTAAATTACTTAGAGATTATGTAGAAAAACTTACACTGAATCAATTCCGACCTCTCGTAATCCCAACCATTATATATTTGTGAGTTTTTTTAAAGTAATTTATCTCAAACGCCATTATCAAGTTTCTGCTCCGGTTCTAAAAAAACGTAGATCCGGGGTGTCTGTGTCTCTTTTAATTTAAGAAATTTTTTTAGAGATTTTAAACGTCGTAATTTCTAAATTAAAAGAGTTATCGACCTGCGATTGTGTTTATTTGATTCGGCGTACTTTTTTCCATCCACATTAATTTGAAGTATATTATAATATGTGGAATATTCTGATATTATTTTTTACCGGAACTTTTCAAGTAGGCTAAAATACTCGTGCTTAGGGATTATTTTATTAAGTAACGAAAAAAATTCGGTATTAGTCTACGAGGAACCGCCACTGACTAAATTTTATAGATAAATAAATATAGCTATGATATTATACTATACCTATGAATACATTACTACTTAGGATGTAATTGTATGTTCATGCAATATTATGTTATTGTAATAAAAAACGTTACTAGTTTAGTTAAACTAGTCCATTGGCTGTCAACGACGGGCAATCTGTAACTTTTTTACTCAATTGTTTGCGGAAAACATTATTTTTCGAGTCAATTTAGGAATTAATCTGTAATATTGCCTAATTTCCATATTCTAGGTAGTCGCAGAAAATTGCAGTCAAACTAGTATACGAAAAATAATCCCGGTTCTAATTTTGAAACCCATCTTGCGAGTCTGTGGTGACGTCATTTCCATCCCCGTAGCCAGCCCGCCAGCTAGTAAAAGTCCCAGCAGTGATTCCAGCGGCAAAACCAGCGTTAACATTCTTAATTTAAGTTTTTTAGGTTGTCAGAAACTACTCAAAATCGACAAACATATTCTGTACTCATTTATAATCATCTGTTGTAAAAACTATTATTATAGTAACTGATTTATAAATCCACATAACGTTATTTTACTTATCTTTTAAGGATGCAATCGAATGTACTGTCTCTGTGGGCGTAAGGCTAATTTCGTTTTTTTATACCGTTTGTAAATGTAACGTACAGAATGTATAGAAGTCAGTGTAATTTCTGACCCAGATATTATTCAGGTTAACGTTTTTAATGATTAGATTGTTAGATGCATACGTTGTATATAACAGAGTGTATTATGTATTGTTGGTATACCTATACATACATAAATATACAAGAACCACAAGAAAATGCGACTGTATGAAAATTAACAAGCGAATAAAACCTTACACAAATTCATTTGAAAATTGGGCTGGGTACGAAGCTAGAAATGACGTCACTGCGGGCTGGCCTGCTAGCTCACAACTTCACAAGATAGGTTTTAAAATTAGAACAGACTATTTTCCCTGCGAGATTTGTTGCTAGGTATGAGCAAGAACCAATAAGGATGCAGTATCTTGTCACGTGGGCACTTGAACCCATCAAACCAACATGGTGTCGCATTCTGTTCAGAGTCAAACAACAGACACGTTTTGCTCTGTGTTTATATTCGAACTGTCACTGCGCGCGCACCAGATCTATCCACAAATCAAGCTTGAAAAATAGTCTCGTGTGAAGCGAGCACTTATCAGCAATCAAGTAAAACCAGCCCTAGAAAACTAGTAGGCAAATCTAGCAGCGTTTCTAGCCTCGTGTGCAGGAGAGTATACACTATACATGGCTTCACAGTAATGCTTGACTCTGTTTTAAGTTTTATTATTCGAACATTATTTAAAATAGTTTGTGGATCATTCACTAAAGGTAGCTGAGCACGAGGCATATTTTTCCGCTAGATTCTTTGCTAGATTTCGCTGCTAGGTTTCAAACGTGATGCCTTTTATGTGTTCAGTTATAATTGACGTAAAAAAATTTGTTTTCAGTAAAAGCATCAACAAAAAATTAGTTTACCCTAGATAACAGAATATTAAAATTTGTTATGTATTGCTGCATTACGCGACAGATGCGGCTATTTTACCACTTTTACTGAATGTTTCAAAATTGTCAGGCCGTGACATTTGGGTCATGATATACATTTGTTACATTTGTTGATAACTGCGTATATTTGTGTTAAAGAAATAAAATAAATTTTTGTTAATATAATTAGACAGGTGCAAATATCGGGAAAAACTTAAAACAATATTAGACTTATACAGAAAAACCGCTAAGCAGATTGAAACTAAATTTTTGACATGATAAATATGAAGAGCCCTCTTGTTTTTGGGGAAGAGGAAATATGCGCTAGAACATTGTTTTTTCTCTCATAATGGTAGGTTTTTGATATTGGTTTAATATTCTGTTTATTTTTCCAAGAAAGATTTGTAGAAAATTTTTTTTAAACTTCGGAAATATTTTGAAAATAAAAAAACAGCTGCTCTTTTGTTCTGACGATCCGTCAAAAAGAACTAACTTACGTTACTGACAAAAATGATTTGGTAAATTGGTAAAAAAATCGCCTTGGGTACAAAACATTAAAGGCGCCGACACCAAGTGCAGTTAATCACGAAATTCTTCTATACCGTAAGGGCGTAGATATTTTTTTTTTGTGGGGCGGGGGGTAAAGTAAAAAAAATCAATATTTGTTTTAAGTTTTTTTAATATCACACAAGAATACTCACAAAGGAAAGTGTCAAGCAAAATATTAATTCCCAAACCAATTTTATACAAATTTTTTCAAGAAGTATTTCTAAATTTTATATTTTAGCCAGATATTCGTATTTTTTTCAGTTTTATTTTTGAAGTGAAAACTTCTTTAGCGGCGCTGTACACTTTTTTTGTAATGGGTAAAAAATGTTAAACTCGCGTCAGGAAAAGTAAGAACTGGGTGAGACTCTCTAAGTGATAGTAATTGCCAGATACTTTTTATACAACGTTAGACAAATCTAGCGTTGAAATATCGTACATAAAAATGTAATCTATGATACAAACCATTTTATTTACAAAACTTCTTTAGCGGCGTTGTACACTTTTTTTGTAATGGGTAAAAAATGTTAAACTCGCGTCAGGAAAAGTAAGAACTGGGTGAGACTCTCTAAGTGATAGTAATTGCCAGATACTTTTTATACAACGTTAGACATCTAGCGTTGAAATATCGTACATAAAAATTCAATCTATGATACAAACCATTTTATTTACAAGTGCTGTCAATAAATAAACAATGCTTCTAAATGCAAAAAATTATCTACGCCCTTGATATGCGGATCCCGCGGCCCTATCTATCATTACATTGAGCACCATTCTGTATATCTAAATTATGTAGGTACATATACACTGTTATGTGAATCGGCAATACGTTAATAAGTATTACATGCATAGAGCTATATACATTAAAAATACCGTTTCATGCCCTAAAAAATACAAACACATACCTACATACACACATAAGTACCTACATACCAACCATACGTGTTGACTTATTAACGCACTCTTATTTTCATGTTAGTGAATTTTTACTAAATAGATACGAATTCATTTTCAATAACGGCGTTTTGAAGTTTTTAAATCACAAAAAAGAACATGCCATGAATTATTTATTATTTTTTTGTGAATTAAATTTAAAATTAACTACGCTTATAAATAAATAAATTTATAATTCCTTAAGCCAAAGGCAGAAATAATTTTGTCTATATGTAACATAAAAATAAGTGTAAAGAATTAATTTTAAAAACCGCGGTCAAGTGCGAACCGAACTCGCGTGATGAGGGTTTTGTACGTCCCGTACGTTTTCTGAGAGAACTTTAAGATCTAGGATTTTCGTTTGGGTTTTTCTGTAAAATATAAAGATTTTGTTCAACAGCGATATAGGAAGTCCCCTAACTCGTTCCTATCGCTGTTGAACAAAACCTTTATATTTAAAAATTATTTTTTACTTTTTAGTCCACATTGCTATATAAAAGAGTGAAAGAGTGTTTTTTTTAAACTCTAATTTTATACTTCATAGGACGAACAACTCCTTTTGGATGATAAATATTAAATAATAATTGGGGATTTACCCCAAAATGTAATTCCATAAATACACACTGAAAAAAATATCAATAATAGATTTTCAATTGCATCTCTCTTACTCATATAATTGTATAAAGTTATGATTTGCGCTTGGTAACGTTTGAATTTATGAAAAAATATTGAAATAGATAAGGAAATTGATTATTAGAGTGAATCACCATTCTTTACAAATTATAATCGTTCAATTTGTACTTACATTAAAATTGACTTCAATGCCGGTGACGTCACATAGGCTAAATACATTGGCGATATCAACGGTAGACGCTTTCACAAAAAACACCAATTTTTACAAAAAGCACAACTGAAGTAAAATCATATACGTCAATAAAAGATGTTTAAGAACATTTTTCAATAATTACATTTATAAATTTTGAAAATTTTAAACTTTAAAATCAAAAATATGAAACATTAATATTCTCGATAATTGTTTGACAGATACAACTATATCAGAATGACCAACTTACTGACAAAAGATACGTAATATCCTAGACGACTATGATCCAATAAAAACATGTTAGCTAATTATTCAAACCATGTTTTGACGCGATGATATTTTTATAAAATTGAAATGTTTTAAAAAGATATAAGTAAATAGCATCAAATTGTACAGAAATTATATAAAAATCATTTTTAAAGTTTTTTTCTGTTTTTTGGAATGTACTTATCTCAGATTTCGTTCAAATTCAATAATAGTAATTGTTGATTTAGGTACCCCAAAATGTAATTCCATATAAATACATTCAGAAAAAAATATCCATAAGTAATATATTTTCAATAGCATGTCTCCTACTGACCATATGTCTGATTCTAAAGAGCAACTAGCATACTTTATTCAATTTTAGGCTAATGAGACCATTGGTTATGTGAGAACCGAAAAACAGTTTGTCTTTATAATAATTTACCATGTAATGAAGCATAAAGGGGCAGTTACACCATATTTCATGTACATTACTGGGTTAATTTTATTGTTTCACAAACACGACATACGCAGTTTTGCCTTCTTGACCGCAGATTTAAAGTGAGTAGTTAGCATAGCGTATTATGATAAAAGTTATTTCACTGTAATTGCAACACAAACAACTCAATAAATCAGCTCAGTATGAAGGAGTAAAAATAAGATTATTACACATACTAGACAGTGAGTGCATCGCATCTTGCACAAAGCTAGGCTTTGTTTCGTTATGAATCAGCGTTCTTGCTGTCCTCGGGGCCAAAAAAGCTCTACTTGAATTTATATTTAATTTCAAAGTCAGACCCGTCAATCATTTTAATCAACTAATATTAAATTTCCTATCCCATGCGGTTTTCTATTTAATAAAAAAATCATATCGTTATACATTAAAAAAATCACATATTTTTTCGTATTTTACATTCTGCCTCAGTGTTTAAAAGTTACTCCAATGCAATGCTCACCTTTGTTATAATTTTAAGCTATACATTTTTACCATTCTAACCCACAAGTGGGGAATGGTACTAGTTTAGGTCAAAAATCACTTTTCAAAAATTTGAGGTTCCCCGAATCCAAAAAACATATTTTTGAAAAAACTCTGTGCGTCTGTTAGTCTGTGAACACGATACAGGTCAAACGGATGAGCGGATTGAAACCAAATTTTGGGAGGATGTTTGGTATGCAAATATGAAGAGCCCTATTGTTTTTTGACGCCTGCGCAGAAGAGATATATGCTATAACGGTGTTTTCCCTATAATAATGGTATACTTTTCATAACGGTTTATTATTTTATCTATTTTTTCAAGAAAGTTGCGGTAAAAATTTTTCTTCTAAACATTATAGTTTCGGAAATATTTTGAAAATAAAAAAAATCAGCGGTTCTTTTGTTTAATGGATCTGTCAGAAATAAACTGGTGGGTGCTGCAGCGATCCAGGGCCCCCTGGATCACTTGCATCCGCGGTGGACACACTTGCAATTCACATTAACAACGGTTAGTTATTTATCGGACCACGTCGAAATGCTCATTGGCAGACTGGCATTGCACAGTGCACCGAGGATTGAATGCTTATGTTTGCCTTTTGCTATACATACAGCGTGTTAGTGACGTCACCATCGACCTTGGCAGACCGGCTATTTGTCAATCAGGCATTGACCCTGTATTTGCCAGACAAATACGACGTCGCATTGAAAAGAGAAGCTATCAGATATATGCCTAGTTCGCTACAATGCACCGGCACAGAAGAGAAATAACAGAATCTTTAGTGAGCCAATCGTATTTTTGTGCACCGTTGGAGGATTAAGGGAAACTAGAGTGACCTGTACGAATTATTCGCACTAAATAAGTATAATAGTTATCACTTTACAACATTATTTTTTAAATATGATTGCAGGTAGGTATTCAATTCGTTTCTAATTTTGCACACTGCTTATAACGTTCTTCTTTTTGTTGTATTACAATATGAAGCTCAGATGACAGATCGAAGAAATATTTTACTAAAATTGTCATATATAGAGGCGCAAGTAGCAAAAGCGTTGAGCTAAGCCGTCAGATGGCATCATGCAGCATTGCTGTGACGTTGTTCAGCGTTGCTCGCTGTTTCAAAATTAAAGCCGTTAGATGACAGTATGCAGTATTGTGTCTGTTGTATTACAATATGAAGGTCAGATGACAGATCGAAGTGTTGACGTTGTTTCAAAATTAAAGCCGTCAGATGGCAGACGTTGTTCAGCGTTGCTGTATTTTAATAAATTTACAAAAACAAAAGCAATAATAAATTTTTTAGTTGTCGATGTCAGTAGAGCAAGCAATTATCTGTAAAATGATATATAATTTATGTGGAGATATTGTGAGGTTTTTTCTAAAAAGGGAGGCAAACATCTTTAACCTTAGCGTATTAATATATATGATTTAAAGTTTTATTTTAGTTCAATTTATTCTTGTAACGGATAACGCAGCAGAAATTCATAGGTATACACTATACATAAAATTATTCATCAATAAATGTTAAAACTGATAATTATTGTTAGGTATAATACGCGCCAAGAATCTAAAAGGTTCGGAAGTTAGATGCGAATGCGGGTATGCGCTTGTACAGTCTGTTGAAAAACTACAAACTTGCAACTCAACAAAACTAACATAGCAATAACAACTTGACAATAGCGTACTCGACTGTACTTTAAAGCAGGAAAGTGACAAAGGCAACGAGCGATCACGGCCAATCACCGACGAGCGCACGTTCCTTGCAGGTAGCTGGTAGATGGTGGGAGTATCAACGGCCCTAAAATGTCCCTTTGCAACGCTGTTTGTGACTAACTTCCGAACCTTTTAGATCCGAGGCGCGTACTATACCTACTTGACATCATCTATAGTCTACATTATTGTTCTCTTACATTTGAAGTTAAAATATTTGCAATCTTTATGAATATCAACGATAAGTTAACTACGCTAAAAATATCTTGCAAATAGGTACATAAAAATATTTAATTATAAGATCACATTGCACCCAATGTGTTTTTGTATACATCATAATGTAAATATGTTTTACATGTACCTAATGTAGATATATTTAATGTTTGTGTTAATTCAGTAATTCCCAAAGTGGTCTATATCGACCCCCAGAGGTCGACGACAATATGCAAGGGGTCCATGTCAGCGGGAAAAAAAATTGGAGGTCCATGAAATGAAAATGGGGGTCAACGATAGTGAATTTCCTAACAAAAAAAGAAACAAACTGGACAATGGGCATCGTTAACCGAGGAGACTTAAGATTAAATCTAACTAAATTGATGCCAAATGTTGAAAATTTATTATTAAAGCATCAGGTTCATCCCTTACACTAAAAGCATTTATTTTTTGGTTAGTTATTTTATGTAACAGAATGTAAATTTTAATTTGGTTCGTTTTAATTTGAATTTAATTAATAAATGTATAAAACTAAACATTTCACACTACACTTCACTACCGTTATTTTAAATCGTTCAAAGTGAGTAGCACTATACCGGTTGTCAAAAATACATTTGAAATTAATGAATTTGCAAAAAATCAATATCAAATAAGCAGGGGGTCTACCCAAAACCGAAAAACATGGCAAGTGGTTTACGAGACAAAAAAGTTCGGGGACTTCTGTGTTAATTGAACGCTTCAAATTTTTCCAACTTCGAATATTCAGAACTTCAAGATGCACGTTGTTGAAATTAGAAACTGAAAAAGTCTATACTATTGTTACAATGCAATGCACACATATCGAATCGGAGACAAGAGTATCCGATGGTACAGCTACTGATAGAAAAAGATACAAATAGATGCCTACATAAACAATAAACTAAAATACAATATTAATTTAAAAATAACACGTGGAATGGAAACTTTTAAATATAATAATAAAATAATTTGCAGTCGATTCAATTAATTATTATATAGCAAGCACTTTTCAATCTGCTTTTTTTGCTCCTCGTGGAGATAATATTTCTGATTTATTATATTTTTATTTCATTATGCAATGACTGGATTATTATTATTATTTAAGAACAGTAGTTATACACGCGTTGTTAGTATGTCGAAATATTTTCATAAAACAGCAACATTAACAAACTTGTAAGTCGCGACCTCTACAGTTTTTTTTTTTAATTAGAATCTCTCATCACTGTGGTCAGCAAACTTTAACATAAACGTCCTAAAATTATTCTGGAAAATACAGCACATTCTGAGGCAGGTCGCACACTAAATACGCATACAACTAGGGTTGCCTGGTCGCCAAACCAAATAGCCGAACAGACCAGCCAGTTTGGCCGGACATTTGGGTAAAAAGGCCGGACAGCCTCCATTATTGTTTCACTATTAATATGTACGACAAAAAAATTGTATGTAAAATCAAGCTTTTTTGATTATTACCATGAATCTTGTTAAATTCTAATGAAATATAAATAACATCGAATGCCAAATCAGATCAAGTACTTTATTACTAATCAGTCAAAATTAAATTCTAGTTAAACATTTATCAACATTTTAAATTCTTCTTAAATTCTAATGAAAGGCAATTGCACAAATAAGTCTTATCTGCTATTACTTCCCAAAATAAAATAAAAAACAATCTAAACAAAACAAAACTCTTTTCTTTAAGTTAATAAAAATCATTATTCATATTCGCCTGCGCTTGGCCACGCTCGACGCTCGCTCGTTTGCGAAATGTAAAAAGCCTAACAAAAGCCGGACACGCAATCAAAAAGCCTAACTATGTCCGGCTTTATCCAGACGCCTGGCAACGCTACATACAACTAAGATCTCTAATATCGGATCATCCTCAATTCTGGAACTGAATTCGATATTTGGTTCTTAGTTCTGGAATTCCAAAACTAGGTAGTTCTGAAAAATCTACAAAAATACTGCAGTATGTAGAAGAAACATGCGATTTTTTTACGTGAAACTTCTTTAGGCGCGGTAGGGCAGTTGAGAGGAAAGAAAAGGAGAATTTTTTGTACTCTGTCAAACCGTCTTTCATTTTGAGAGAGCATCTACAGTAAATGATGAGCAAGTTCATTATTTGAAACGTGCGGCCAGCACATTGTCTCGTAGCAATTACATCGAGCAGTAAAATTATGCCACACGAATGTGCTTGTAACATTTGCTGCGTTATTGCTGCATGCGTCTTTAGTGTGCGGCGTGGCTTATTATCTTGCAGTAATTATAATATACATAATGCAATCGTTACGTTTGCGACCAAGGGCAACACTGCTCATTTCAAAATATTTTTGAATATTTAAGATTTCAAACGCGAAGTAGCTGAAGTTTAATTTTTATTCTTTTTTTATTTCTTTTTATAGATAAACTTTAACTGTATTTAATAAATATTTTGATCATCCAGAGCCTAGTTTCGTAGCATAGCACACCACATGCAACAATGTATTTTTCTACTACAAAAGTTTCGCAAACGCCTAGACCAAAGTTCATTTTTAAATTTAAATAAATTCATAAAACTGTTGATGACCCCATCGAGGGCCTCTTCGTAATAATTTTGTTTATTTTAAACATACATTGATGATTGAACAAGATCGCCGTAAGCGCGGGATTGCATAGCAAGCGGACGGCAGTCTGGGAAGGGAAGGGGGGGAGGGCAATCACATCAACATCAACCCTTTATAAATGATATAGTACGCGCCACGGATCTAAAAGGTTCGGAAGTTAGTCACAAACAGCGTCGCAAAGGCACATTTTATAGAGCCGTTGATACTCCCACCACCTCCAAGCTACCTGCACGTCGATGATTGACCGTAAAAGCTCGTTGCCTTTGTTACATGTCGCTTTCCTGCTTTAAAGTACAGTCGAGTACGCTATTGTCAAACTGTTATTGTTATTTTAGTTTTGTTGAGTTGCGAGTTTGTAGTTTTTTAACAGACTGTACAAGCGCAAGCCTGGATTCGAATCTAACTTCCGAGCCTTTTAGATTCGTGGCGCGTGATCGGCAGTGCTGTATCGTTTTATTGCGGTTGAAAATAGAAAACTGCCCAATGACCTGAATGATTCAGTCATCAATAATCTTACTTTATTGCACAAATTCAACAAAAGCGATTTTGCTTTGTAGTCATAGATAGTACTTTTTTCTCGATAATTACAATCAATTACATTAAATAACTATTAATTATTTATTATTGTTAACCTTATATTGCATCATTTTATAAAATGATATTGACTTTGTTGCAAGGTCAGTAATTTAAAAAGAAAGTACAGTGTGGACAGAAAGTCTTGAAATTATCAACGACAGCGGGTACGCCTCGACCGCCAATAATTCACTACCACCGCACACTATACCCTCTTTCGAGGTTCTTCAATACACAGTGCCGGATTAACCTATAAGCAAATTAAGCAATTGCTTAGGGCATCACGTCTCAGAGGGCATCAAGAAGCACCACTCAGAAATGAAAAGTACCTCTCTTAACCGTGTCAACAAATTTTTTTTCTTCTTGTCATGTTCTCAAAAATTTTATTTACTGCGATATAAAACATGTCTTTAGAAGTATATAAAAGTTAAAAATAAATAATAATTTATTTTCGAAAATGAAAACTAAAAAAAAATGTTTTCAATTAGTTCAATTTTTCTAGTTTTACAGTTTTGAAACTTTTTTTCTATTAATTGTATAAAAATGCCCGATTTATAGACAGCCAAATTTTCAATGGGAGCATTGATTGTAAAATTCAATTTTTTCTTAAAAAGCCATGCTTTTTAACTTTTTTCCATCAATTTGAATTTTTTTATAAACTAAACATATTAGAGATGGGGCCCATAAGCAAGAAATGCTTAGGGCATCAAGGAGTTTAATCCGGTACTGCCTATACCAGCGCTAAACTCGTAATTTCACTGGTGGTAAATAGAAAGTATATCAGGTGAGGATAATTCTGGACCAAAATTATTCAAAATTTCTTGCCGGTGATTTGTGTTGTAAAAATTTGAACTACAGGTTTATTAATGATGACATATTTACGAGGTCTGTGAAACACGTGTTAAAAATTAATGCAAAGTTGTGTATTTCATAATTCCGAATCGATCATATTACATATTTTCCACTTCTCAGAATTAAAAATTTTAAGGCAGACTCATAAAAACTTTAGTTAGTTATTAATTTTCTATTAAAGATCGGCTACTGGTCAAAGACAAGAGTCAGGCCGAAAAACAATTATAAAAAAAAAAAAATAAATAAAAATTTTCTTTTATGTATTGACATAGCAGAATATATCAGAAGATGCACAAGCCAATAAACCATATGGAGTTAGCCCATAAATATAACGAAGTGATAGATATTATTATGTCCATACCAGCCATGCATCTTATATCACAAAATATTACGCAAGTGAGTTGCTTTATGTAATGCGTACTATATGCTTTACCAAAACACGTAAGAATTTCATTTACTTAGCTGTCTGTTAGTTTGAATTACAATCATCATATATATTAATAAAGCTAAGGTTTAAGATGTTTGCCTCCCTTTTTAGAAAAAACCGCACAATTTCTCCACATAAATTATATATCATTTTACAGATAATTGCTTGCTCTACTGACATCGACAACTAAAAAAATTATTATTGCTATTGTTTTTGTAAATTAATTAAACTCTGAACAACGTCTGCCATTTGACGGCGTAACGTTAACACTTCGATCTGTCATCTGACCTTCATATTGTAAATACTGCATACTGCCCTCTGACGGGCAACGCTGAACAACGCGTTTGCTACTTGCGCCTCTATATGACAATTTTAGTAAAATATTTCTTTTACAACAAAAAGAAGAACGTTATAAGCAGTGTGCAAAATTAGAAACGAATTGAATACCTGCAATCATATTTAAAAAATAATTTTGTAAAGTGATACTTATGATACTTATTTAGTGCGAATAATTCGCACAGGTCACGCTAGTAATGATATAATAATGACACGTCAGCAAAATTCTCAAAAGATAGGACAAGGGCGTATTTCGAACACTCCAGTTTTGATATTCTTCATATAGTACCTATTCGCATAACATGATTAGTAGCTGTAGACCTTACTTTTAGGTATTAATTTCACTTGATCCCTCCAGTTGTTGTTGAAAAAAAGGATCTTGACGGACAGACAGACAGATGTGGAGTCTTCCAGAACTTATTTTATGTGCTTTAGTATAATTGAGTTACGCAGGTATACCTACATCATACGTAATGTGGTGCAAAACAACAATATAATGTTATTATCCAGAAAGTGCCAGTGGCAAGTGATTAAGAGGAGTCAGGGGCGTTTGGTTGGAGGAACATAATATTAATAAATGCATAGTGTTGTATGCACCGAAGTCGCGAGCCAACCAAGGTCAACTGCATTACAGTAAGTTTATGTATTATGTCTATGTATGTAATATGTATTATGTACTATATATACATCTTGTCTGTCTGTCTGTACAATGCGCTCCGGTCTGTGGCAGTTAGTCTGTTAACACTAGGGTGACGACGAATACCCGAATTGAATTTGTGTTACTCATGTACTCGATTTTGAAAGCGTAGATTGGATATACTGATACACCTATTCTTTGTATATTTTTTCTTTTAAACCTTAAGGCTAGTTCACACAGTGCGAGCTGCTGACCAGACAGTAGACAGCTACTCGGCTTGTCTACTCGTACGCCAGTAGCTCGGCTCGCCTTTGATGTCTACACGATACGAGTAGCTGCTGTCCAGTCTTGCGAGTTGCAACGATGTCGAATTCGTTAAACACTACGCAGGCGCAGCACAAAACACGGGTTCCGCTCAGTAGACTATCCCGCTCCCACTGGCGAGCTACTGCCGAACGCGTCCAAACGATGCGAGCGACGGCCGAGCTGCTGTCATGTACGAGTTGCTGGCGGGTGAGCATGCGAGTGAAAATAAAAAATGTTGAAGTAACTCGGATGCGAGCTACTGTCTAACTCGCACGTGAGAGTTACTCGTAAGTGACGTCCAAACAGTGCGAGTTACTGCAGTGCATCTTCTCGGCAGGCTGACTCGTACGTTAGCTCGCACTGTGTACTAGCCGTTACATCACGCTCTTAGGACCACTGGTAAAGTGTGAGTTTTTCCTGGTATCTTAGGAGGATTATATACCTAGAGAAATATGTCTAATCGAACTCTCCACTTCAACTGAAAGTGGATTCGAATTTTCGAACACAATTTTCTTTTTTCATTTAGGTATAGGTATAATGTAACAGTATCCTTTATAGGATCGATATTTAATGGAAATATTCATTAATTTGTAAAAATTAGTCACCAAATTATATTGTAAATATTATTATGTTCACAAAATTGAAAGTATGATAAGCAAATTTGCTAGTTAGATAATTTCAAATAAATATAGAAAGAGGATTTTCCATTCATGTAAAATGTAAATCAACACAAAATCAATATAAAAAAAGAAGCGTCATATCTCATATTTTGTGTTGTCTGTATTTGTATTTTTATTTGTGTGTAAACGTGTGTTGTTAATTATTACCCCCTTGTTTCTGATTTAGTAGTCGAAAACAACAGAATAATTCGTACCCATAGAGGCCCCCAATATTGCCGTACTAAGCTAAAAACAATATCTTTACTTTTAAAATAAAATCACAGTTTACAAGGTCGTCCTCTCAATAATAATACGTAGACGCTAATGATCTCAATCGTCGAGCGTCTATAATCTGCTCTCTCTTTCTCTCTTTCTATGCATCTTTCAAATCTCGCTTCATATTGTACAATTATCTCTTTTACTGACAAAAAATCAGTTAAATTTGTATCTAGTCATAGGAAAAATTGAATCTAAATTGGAGTGTCTGACACTCGAAATGAAAAGAAAATTAACTTTATTTTATCGAGATAGTGCATTTTTAGTTTTGAGGAGCTTGAAAATGTCCATAATAATATGTAGGTATTACATTGCATCTAATTTATCTCGATGGTTATTGACCTAATGGCTGGTACCATTTTTTGACCTGAGCGCTTAAAGGTCAATGTTAAAACATCTACAATAAAATAATAATTATAATCAATATTACCGACCTGGGTTAAAACATCAAACTTCAAATGATATAATTATTGTTAGAGAAAGACATTATTGTGTTATCAACAATTAAAGTATTAGTTTTTGTGTATTAATGCATAACTGCGATAATAATAATGGTTTTATTTTTTAAACAAATTCAAACTATTTAATAATAAAAATGCGTTTAACGTGTTTCTCGACTTTATGGCATAATATTGACGCAATTTGTGTCTCGCATATCTTGTTTCATGTTTACCATTATCCATTTATTGTCTGCGTTTCTAAACGTTAAATTAGTTAATTTAACGAGTGGAGAAATTAAAAAGAACTTAGAAGATAACCAACATGGAAGTTTGGAAGGTAACCCGCATGTTCTCGTATAAGGAACCATCTCGATATTTGTTTGGAATTATTGAGGGAAATCACGGAAAACCTCAACAAGTTGACCATTTCTCAGTAGCAACAACAAAAAAGTAAAAATCTAAGATGCAATTTGTTGTGTTAAACGTCTCCGAAATATTTTTATATTTGTATTTGAAACTTGTCTTTTATAACCAATGAATTTGGCATCTAATTTCACACGAAACAAATGCATCGCGACGTTAGATGCATGTTGTTATATACTTATTAGTTAACACGTATGAAGTCTATGTTTTGGTATACATAATATACATTTATTTACATACATTCGTCAGGATTGTGGCTATAGAGTGCTACAGTACTGAACAAACTGTCTGTGTAGTGTGTTTCTATATATGCATATAGCTTAAGGTCGTACTTGCCTTGAACCGAGCATTGGCCCAACATTAAACTGAGTATGTAACATGCACATATAATGTGTTTCTAAAATAAAGCTATCAAAGTTCAGATTCAATTAACCACGTATTTTTATCTTTTGTAAAAAAAAATATTTAGAATTACTGGCGACGAATTGACGGGTCTGTAGAGTGCTAAGCCGCGTCAACCCCCCTCCAATTTTATACCAGCATGTTTAATACTGATTACATAAGTGAGCATGAATCTATAGCCCCCTCCCAAAAAAGTCGTTCTGCCGTGATCATTCAGATTCTTAAATAAAAATCAACTGTTAATTAATGAGAACTTTTAATATCGAAATGAAGTTATATGTATGACACCGTTTAGATTAGATTAGATTGATGTATGTGTATATATGAACTGTAATTATATGATCACAATCTAAGGTCATTCTCAAATCAAATGTTTTGACAAATCTTTCTGCAGCTCAGCATAGTGTACGAATTTTAAAAGAAGACTGGTCTATGGAATGTACTATGACCTTATTGCAGAAGAGCGCACATGCATTTTATATTAGTAAAAGGTAATGATCCTGAAACCGCTTCTATGCAATAAGGTACACATCGGCGACTTCTCGTCGTTTCCCCACTGGTCTTCTTTACCCGAGCGCACTGTAAGTACCACACAATTAGATCTTTAGTGACACCAGTACAGACACTCATCTAGTGTTTCCATGGCATAGATTGGAGCCAGAATTAAATTTCTGCTGTGTACAAGAGCCCTCTGTGCCTCCTCTACAACTAATTCCTGAACAGTTCAAGGTACTGTTCAAAAAGCGTACACAGTTAACTCGTAATGGATCTGATAAATTTCGAGTAGCTGAGAAATCGTCGATGCAATTTCTAAAATTCGCGTTGTCGATAGAAAAAGTTACGGGTACGTTGACCTTAATACATGTGCATAAGCAAATATACTATTGTGTCTACTGTATTTGGCATTGCGACCAGTGTTTTCAAACACGAATTTGCTGTGTATACGCGAAGTCATTATAGTTGCCAAATATTTAAGCGTGTAATGTATTTTGAAAACATCCGGTATGAAAGATATTTATACATGTAAAATTATAAATATTTCGAGAATCGAGTGTTCTTTGTTCGTTTCGTTTCGCTCACACATATTGTGTCACTTCAGCTATCTGTTCAGCAGCTGCAGTAAACAAATTGCATCTTATTCTTACCTATCGTATGTGATCGCATGTATATGCATCTCTTTTCATTGATTTGCATATATATTGTTTTATTACAAAGTAGGTACCTAAGTATGTGGGTTTAAAAAATAATGTAAGTATGCTAATTTAGGACTCAACTGCCAAACTGCTTGGGATGGTTATTACGGTTACATTATATTTTTGTGTAATTTTGACTATTCAGTAGAATTTTGATTTTTTTGCTCATAAAAATTACATTAATAATATTTAAAAGTTGAGAATGTTTCGATAAACAAAATATGATTTCTATGTATGTGAAGTAAAAATAAGTATTCAACTAAATTGCCAAATGAATGATTCAGACAATACTTTTGTGGCACGTAGCGTGGTAGTGTTGGGAAAGAACCATTACTTTGTCATCCTGTTGCATCATTTACATGAATTATATCAATGCAAGTATATGAGTCGTTTTATCTATACATTTTCTATATTGCGCTTACAGCGCGTCCAAAGCTAATAATTAAGCGACAAAATATTTGCAAAATCGACATAAGAACAGTTGAAAAACTGGCATTATGCATACAAAATGTATCCAAACGCATTTGCAAAAATAAACGAATGCATTGAACTCGAATAAGGAGAAGAAAAAATACTGAATAAAAAACAAAGATTAATAGGCTAAATAAATAAAATTTTCTTGGAATTGGTTCAGAAGAAGAGCTAATATTATTACATGCAAGTATTTCGTCTGTCAACAACAGACTGGCTCCATTGAAGATAGGTCATCAGCTTCTAGCTGCATTTCGTATATGTCTATATTAATATATGCAGACTGAAAACAAGCCTTAATTTTAACTTATTGGTAAAATGGTTTGTTCATATTAATTATATACTATATATATTATAACTGCGCCCTTGAAAAATGTTCTAATCTTAAAACTTAGACTTGGTCGGTCATTTCTGCGCACATCCAAGGTCAGCGTCCTGTGCCTGGGCAACACCCTAGTTTCGGCATTGACTTGAAATCGTACGTCTTTGATTAATAATTTTAAAATGAACTGTCGAACTGACAAGAAAATATGAAACAAAGAAACATACAAACATTTTCTCTTGACTATGTACTTTTCTATGCATTTTTAAAATAAGATTTATTTATACTACATATTCTAGTTACCCCAAAAATATTTTTTTGAAGTGAAAACTTCTTTAGCGGCGTTGTACACTTTTTTTGTAATGGGTAAAAAATGTTAAACTCGCGTCAGATCGAAAATTCGTAAGACCTGATCGAAAATGCGTAAGACAAAATTCGTAAGACGAAAACTTTTGTACACTTTTTTTCTAATGGGTAAAAAATGTTAAACTCGCGTCAGGACACGTGACCTGATCGAAAATTCGTAAGACTTTAATATTGAAGTTTTCACTTCTGCCGACACTCCCGGAGTGCAACCCGTCTTTTTTTTATTTCGATACTATGCACATCCTCAAAACTAGAATACGTTTCCAAAATTGGTGGCAAATTGTTTAGGAGTGTATGAAACGTCTGAAAATTATGGTCCGACCTCTAGGTCCTGCCATCCGACCGACGCCAAGCGTATGTGCCACATGGCAAATACACTAGCAATACATATACCTACACGTATTTACGTATGCATTTGTTTATACGAAAATATTGCATGGCTCAGTATAGGTATAATGCTCAACACAATTGAAAATACTTTAAACTTCAAAGAACGACGTATAGAATTTATTTGATTCGACCGGACATTGCAAAAAAACATCGGAAACACAAGAATTAACGAAGACTCACACACTGAATTGGCATGCAGCAGCTTGCGGAGCGTGAATTTATTTTTGTTTTTTAAAAGTGACAATTATTTCATGGCGCTGGGGAGTCAGTTTGACGCATGCCCTGCTTTACAGCATTTATGTAAACTCATTCACAGTCCAACTGAAAAAGTAAATGGAAATAAACGCATATTAAGTTTATAATGTACAACAGTCTGAACGGCGAGACAGTGAACGATCGTGGTGAATATTTTGTACGTATGTCGATGGTTACATCACAAACCAAGTTTTTGCATTGCATTTTTAATAAAAGGGTAATTTGCACAAATATAAGAAATTGTGGAGGCTTTTTTATGTAGAGACCCCGGAGCTTCATACTCTATTACGCTCTCCTAAATCCGGCCCTGGTTAAATTTAGACTTTTTTCTTATCATCAACTGGTTAGACACAGCATATCTTGAAGGAACTAAAAAAACTACACAATATCGCCGTAACTCACTTTGCTTTGGAGGACAAATATAAAGTCAATACAGATGCAAAAATACATTATACTCGTCCGCCGAATACGCAGTTAAAAAAGTTGAGTTAGGTCATTGCTTTCCATAATTAAACGATAACAAACATACTACATACATGAACGTGATACATACATATATGTATGTATATAAACATAATATTATGTACATTGTACAACATAATCATATCATGTTATGTACGTATGCACATCTTAAAACATACAAACACATAAACAATTCATTCCTGCAAACACGTTTATTTTTTAAGAATTATATTTGCTTTTGACAATATATTTTGTTAACAAATATTATATTACTACTAGCTTTTGTTGCGGCTTCACTCGTCGATTTTGTCTGCAGATTCTATGAATGTTGGTTTTTACGAAAGTGATGCACAGAAATTATTGTGGAAACACGTATTGTGTCTAGAATCCAGACAGCACACAAATATTCAACAATCACAAGAATAAACACTGAATAGACGACTTCTTTATTAAATAACTAGCGGTCCCGTCCGGTTTCACCCGGGTGTAAAAGAACGAATGGGGAAGGGACAACATGAGTACACACATTCATATTAGTTTACCGAGATGAATGTTGTGTCCAAATTTCATGATGATCGGAGTTACCGTTCAAAATTTTTTGTCGATAAAAAGCAGTATTTATACTTTTTTTAACTAATAATTTTTTTTTTAATTAATCAAATAAAATTAAAATTAATTCTAATGCAAGCCTTAGAAGAAAGCAATATAGAAAATAAAAAAAAAATAAAAATGCATTCGCCCAACGTAAGGCTCGAACCCACGACCCTGGTATTGACAGCCTTGTGCTTTACCGATTGCGCTAGCCGGCGTTGTATTCTTACATCGCTAATATGAGTATACTTAGTTAGTGCATTTGACCTGAATAGAAGCTTATTTTTGAGATACATTTTGCAACATTTTTCATTAATGCTCCGCTCCTAATGGTCGTAGCCTGATTTTATATAGCCTATAGCCTTCCTCGATAAATAAGCTATCCAACAAAAAAAATTTGTTTTCAATTTGAACCAGTAGTTCCTGAGATTAGCGCGTTCAAACAAACAAACTCTTCAGCTTTATATATTAGTATAGATTACAATGACATTCGTCTAATTTAAACCGACTTCACAATAAATTTTCGAAGGTGATTAATACATTTTTTTTTCTTTCAAAAAGCTGACGTCATTGGGCCAAATATCACGATCCACTAACAGTCGAGTCGTATAATATATTTAAAAAGATTGTCTATCTCATTTTGGCCGTGCAAGTGTATAGGAAATATAGGCGACCTAGTTGTATAGAGTAGAGCGCTTTGAGTCTAATGACGTAGTACTTAGGCGGTAAAATTTAATTTGTAAAAAGTGATTAAAAGCGGAATTTTTAGTGTAATCCAAAAAAATAAATAATAGAATCAAAAAGGATATTACTTTAAAGAGTAAAATGCATTTTACTAGTTGTATATGTAAATAGAAACAAAAATAAAAATTTTCTTTAACAATGGTTAATTTTTCAGAGATTGTAAATCTCGTATTCAATAAGTCACAAAAGCATAACAAAAAAATGAAATATTAACTATAATATTTTCTTATCACTTACGACCTTGTTCAGAAAAAGTTATTAATAAAGTTATCACTTCATTGTTACAAAAACAACATAAAATGTTATCCACAACGAAAATAAAAACTATAAAAATCCCATAAACCTGTTTATTGAGTTATTATTTAAAATTGTCTGAATTCTTGTTCTATGAGTATACATATTATATACATCGCAAGTTATTATATTTACATTTTAAATAATTTCAGTTTCTGTAATATAATTTTTTAAAAACTAAGCCGACTTTATTGGCGACTTGAATAAAAAAAAAACCGGGTCGCAGTGTCAAATCCTGCCGACAATAGTGTATTTGCTATTACAGACAGTGTGGCTACGTGAACTAGACTTTGTTTTTGACCAATATAAAAAAAATACCCCCTTAAATAATAATTAATTATTGAATGTTAAGTAATCTGCAACGGAGGTAGGTACTCGATTTTAATACATTTTGACAACATAAGTTAAAACGATTAGCTTTGGACTCACGTAATCGTCTCGTAATAATTATAATCCAAAAATGACACGCGCGTGACACGCCGTAACAAAACAAATAGACAAGTACACTAAATACCCAATTCTAAATATTACCTCTAAAAATACTGAAAATTCGACTTAACCAATGTTGTCTTTCGGCTACAGATCTAATAAAAACTTAGCGGAACTGCTTTAACAAATATTTCAGAAAGCATTGAAACAACGGTACATGAGGGTAAATTTATTCTTGAAAATTAAATTTGTAAATAATAGTGTTTGAAATATACAGAGAATTTCTCAACAGTTAATTTTTAATATAAGTATAAATATTTATTTATTTATTTTCAATGTTATTTGTACTTACGAGATAATTGACTGCATCTCTGATGACGTGATAATGCAACATAGATAAGCGATATCAACAGGAAACATTTTCACAAAAAACACCAATTATTACAAAAACCACCACTGAAGTAATATCACAAATGTTAATAAGAGACCTTTAAAAACATTTTTCAACAATTATATTATTTGAATTTCGAAAATTTTACACTTTAAACTCAAAAAATACCAAACACTGATAAACGCAATAATTAGTTAATTATTGACAAGTAGATGTTCATGTTTTTGCTTGAATTCCCCAGTGTTGCCAACCTATAGTTATAGCATAAATGATAAAGCATAGGCTACGATGATCTAACAAATATTATGTCATTAGGTAACTGTGTAACCATTAACGTTTCCAAGTACTTAATGTAGGAAATCTTAAAAATCAGATGAAATGATTAACAAATTCTGAAATCAAACAATTATATTTATAATACAATAACCGATCGCGTTCACATTTTAATAAATTCTATTCGTATTTTACAAGAATATTCAATAATCTACATAATGTTGCGTAACATTACTTTATTAGATTTGATATTATAAACAGTTCAAACATGTAGATACAGCGGTTCTAAATAGGTGGATTTCCTACAGTAACAATCTCAATCTATACTGCAGTCTTCAGATTTAAAACCTTCTAATTTTTTTAAAGTAAGAACTTATTTTAGCACTTACTCAGAGGTTGTTATTAAAAAAAATAATCTCAACCTTGAATTATGTTATACAGCTTTTTACTAAATGCATATGAAAGTATGTACGGTACAAAAAAAAAACAATTTTTAAAGTTTTTGTCTGTCTGTCGGTTTATTACGGCTAATCTCCGAAACAAGTGGACCGATTTTGACGGGATATTCAGTGGCAGATAGCTGATGTTATAAGGAATTAGGTTACTTTTATTTTGTACTAGCTGTTCCCCGCGGCTCCGCACACGATTTTGATGAAACACGGTAACGACAACAGTTAGCGGAGCCTAAGTTATTCCTTATAACATCAGCTACCTGCCAGTGATAGTCTCGTCAAAATCGGTCCAGTCGTTCCGGAGATATTATATATAGTCGAAGGCTCCACTACTGTTGTCGCTATACCGTGTTTCATCACAATCGTGTGCGGAGCCGCGGGGAGCAGCTAGTTCTTTTATATAAGGGAATATGTTTGCATATGAATATTGAATAGAGTATGACGTCAGAAAGTAAAAAACCCACCCCTTTCCGTTTGTTGGTTAAAAAGTAGGCGTTTATGCAACTGATGCAAGTTTCATGAAACTTAGAGTCAATGCCTGCATCGCAGCTTGTATCAAGGTATGTAGGCCGCTTTAGAGAAAGTATCGTACCGCCCGCAATTCGAATAAGGCCTAGCACACATGAAGAGCGTTCAACGCGCGTTGGCCCAACGCGCGTTTACAATTTCTATACAATTGTATATAACTGTTTACATGATAACGCGCGTTCAACGCGTCACCAACGCGCGTTATCATGTAAACAGTTATATACAATTGTATAGAAATTGTAAACGCGCGTTGGGCTAACGCGCGTTGAACGCCTCTCATATAAACTAGGCCTAAGTGTTAAACGCAGTTTGCAATGTGTTGCACATGAATTTTTTTTTCAAATCGCCGTATCTTCGAGTCAAAAAATCATAAATCGATTTTCAGTAGCTGGATTGAAAGTTGTAAACCTGAATTCTTTTACGTCTTCAAGAGGTTGATTTATAATTATTTCAATTTTAAAATCGTCATTTTTTGACAACGCTGCCCGCCGCGATGGTTTGAAATTTGACTTCAAGACAATTTAAACGTAAGAGTTAATTCAATAACCTATTCATTGACTAGAATAGCTGCGGCGAAAGATGAAGCCACCGCGTCATATAGTGACGTGAACGCATTGCGCCCGCCTTCTAGCTTGCTATTGGCTGTTTCGGAAATCCATGTGCGTCGAGTGTTTATTTTTATTCTACTGCTATAAATGGATATGTCGAATTTATTCTACACGCCACTGTTGGCGGGCAAGTAGGCGTTCACTACCATATTATTGATGACGTGCCTGGCTTCAACTCTCACCGCGGGCACTATACCTACCATTTTTGTTTCCTTTTGTGAAGTTCTTCGACAAAATAGAATTCAGGGTAAAGAGTCCGTTAAGAGCGTAGGCCAATTAAGGTTGTTCTGCACACAGCCTCACACGTGATCGACTGTAGTAATAAAACAAGTTAGATCTAACAGAGTGACCTCTTTAACTTCAATGTAAACATATTGCATAAGAAACACGCATGCGATTGTATGTGTGCACGGCGTGTGTGTTAATAATAATGAGTTGTAAGACCCTGGCCTTGATGGTACGGTCTACTCTAGAAGTTGACCGCGAAACGAGAGAACGCTACAGCAGCGTTCAATACAATACAATTTGATTCGGCGATCGCGGTAGTCCGTGTAACATGGAACTTGCATAAGCTGCAGGTAATATTAATCCGATATTTATTTAACACAATATTGTTAATTGAATGATTTAATTAAAAAGACAAAACTCTCTCACCAACAGCTGCCCTTACTAGAGGTTAAACCATGGTAATGTTATATTAGATCGATTATGAAGTCACTAGCCGTAACCTGCAGCTTTGCACGCGATTGAGACGAAACACGGATGCGTTTTCATTATTTGACATAGTTACTCATTTCTCGACCTAGTACGGATTTTATGCAAATCCTATCCAAACGGATTTTTCATCTACCATCCACATATACTCTCCTTCTATCTTCCTCTATTTTTCTGAGTAAATTATATTAACCTTCCCTATTACGCAACCATCCACATGTGAACAATATCTAACAGATTTCTCGGTTTTTTAAAAAATATAGAAAAAGTAAGAAGGGGGACCCTTCTTACAAAAGTGAAAAATTTTTGGAAAAAAATTCTCTGATATTATACATACGTATAGAAAAAGTTCTGAATCGATTCCGACCATCCGCAACCCTGTATCCTTTTTAGTTTCGGAGTTATAGCCCATTTTAACTGTGAAAATTTTTATACAATTTAAAGCGTCATAGCATCTAAACTAATAGAGATACGAATTTGTGCTTAGGCCTAATCGATTCAGCGTACTTTCTTCTATAAGACACGGTAATATTAACCAGATCTGACGTATTGTTGTATTTTTCTAAATATATCGTAAATCTTTTTATGTTTTCATGCGTTTTGCAAATTTGCAACGTTTTAAAACAGATATTCCTTTTGAATTACCTACGTCATACTATTATGACTAAAGTAATTAGTTATATGATACATATAACATACAAGAATGTTTTAAATGCCATGATGAGTAAGGTATCTGCGGATAGCAACATTTTTCAAATATGAAAATTGATACCTTTATAGTTGTTATCCTGACAGTTTCCATGCCACATTATTAGTGTATTTGCCATAAGGCACTTACACTATTGACATCGGTGGGATGGCGGGACCTAGGGGTCAGACCAAAATTTCTCGACATTTCATAGCCTCCTAAGAAACTTGGCACCATTTTTGGAAATGTTTATATATATTGTATATGTGTGACCACGAAAACTCTCGCCAGACTTAATCGATTTAAACTAAATTTGGTCCACTTGTTGGAATCCATCACCGCACGAAGCCTATTAAAAATAGGCCCAATCAGGCTATGTTAAGGGTGGAATTTAGGGGTTGAAAACATTTTTCGGGCCCAAAAATATCGAAAAAATTCTCGTATACGTTTCAAATTTGAAATTTAACCCTTTAGTAATTATTAAAATGTGTTGCTAAAATTAAAAAAAAGTCGGCCCGACAGGACCGGACTTACAAATTTTATGGAAACACAAGTTTATACTGATATAGATTTACATACTGAAGGGTGTATATTTGGTACAGATGTTGAATTGATATGTAGTATTGAAATTAAGTAAAAAAATGTTGTTTTACTTATTTTTATTTATTTTGTCCAAAAATAAAGTTAAGTTCATACAATAGAGCCACACTGTCTATATAAAAAGAAATATACTATATTGTCGGCAGGGTTTGGCACTGCGACTCGGAGTTTTTATGCAAGTAATTACTTTATATTTATATTATTACCGTATTACGTAGGTATACATATTCAAAAGAAAAATATCTTTTGTAAAGCTTTTGTATATATATAGACTTCCCTCATATTTTGTTACGTAGGCACAATTAATAGAATTTTTTTTTTTGTTATTCATATTACATGTCTTTTTCTAGTTAAAAAATATGTTTTTTTCCGGAAAATAGGAAAACCGGAATTTTGAATATTTTTTTTGTTGGGGACGAGTGACAAGTTTTAATGAAAGGTTATTAGTGTTATTACAATTATTCAAAAACTGTTATGATATTTTATTATATAAACGCATTTTGTCTTACTGCAAATGCATATTCAATCTTTCACTGTAATAAATAGAGAAATTAGACAAAGACATTTAGATAAACTTATTACATATGCACATAATATGGTGAAATGTGGGCGTATGATATGCATAAGAGGAAAAGAGAAAAAATACATATTGTTTCAAGTCGGAACAATTAAATTGAGGCCATGTACGCATTTGTAATAATACAGATTGTTCCAAAACATAATAAGTAAGTAGTAAGCACTTGAAGTCAATCTTACAAACGAAACCGATTATCTTTATAATCAAAATCCCGATGTGCGTGCGTTCGTAATTCTTATCCTCCTAAACGGAGAGACCGATTTTGATGAAATTTTTTTGGATGGTTTTTAGCTATAGTTGGACCCGGTAGGTGGCGTTGTTGTCGAAATTCAGATTTTTTTTAATATTTCGACTACATTCTTTTTAATGTTTTTTTTAAATTTTTCTATATATTATCCGGGCGAAGCCGGACCGGACCGCTAATAATTATTGACTCGTTATCGACTTTAGACTCCTTATCTAATATAAACAACAATCACCCAGACGTACATAACACAAATACCAAAATGTCTCGAACAATGTAATATACAGAACAGGACAGTTATTTTCATTTGGATCCCATTACATATAGGAATACCTGGAAATGATATTGCAAATAAAATGCTTAAGAAACAATCATACTGACATAAGATTAATCGAAAACATTATAAATAAAAATGAGTACCTACAAAAATATCTATCAGAAAAACATACAAAACAAATGGGAACAAACGAAGCAAACTACAGAAAAAATAAACTTAGAAAACAAAAACAAAACTGAAAGTAACTATCATATATATTAATACGCTAAGGTTAAAGATGTTTGCCTCCCTTTTTAGAAAAAACCTCACAATTTCTTCACATAAATTATATATCATTTTACAGATAATTGCTTGCTCTACTGACATCGACAACTAAAAAATTTATTATTGCTTTTGTTTTTGTAAATTAATTAAAATACAGCAACGCTGAACAACGTCTGCCATCTAACAGCTTTAATTTTGAAACAGCGAGCAACGCTGAACAACATCACAGCAATGCTGCATGATGCCATCTGACGGCTTAGCTCAACGCTTTTGCTACTTGCGCCTCTATATGACAATTTTCTTCAATCTGTCATCTGAGCTTCATATTGTAATACAACAAAAAGAAGAACGTTATAAGCAGTGTGCAAAATTACGAATTGAATACCTGCAATCATATTTAAAAAATAATTTTGTAAATTAAAATAGGAATAAAGCAGTCGCGAATAGAACAGCGCGTGTAACTAAATAATTTAGAAAATTTAATATAATAAATTCGGCAAATGCACTGAACTAAAGTGTAAAATGAATTACTTATTATAAATTATTTGCAGGGCCCTCGTAAGGCCTCACGCCGCCCGCGTGCGGATTCATAATTGATGCCCCTTATTGGGGATAAACTCACTAGACGATATGTCAAATTAAAAAACGTTAAAAATCCTAAATAACTAATACTGTAAATGCAATTCACTCAGTACAGAGTGAACTTCAAAAATTTTCTCTCCACGTTAAAAAAATCACTCCGCGGAGTAAACTGTTCTCTACAAAAACAGTTTACTCCGTGCGATTTTTTACGGCGTTCTTCTCCTGTCGTACTTGAGAGAAAAATTTAGTTTCACCGTTGAGCTGAGAGAATTCATTAAGTCAAAATAATCATTAGTTTATCAATTAGGAAAAATGAATACCAGTCAATTAATAAAAACATAAGTACCAACTAACCATTACGACTGAATGTGAATCCCCTGGAATTAACTTGCAATTTTTTCCGTACTACACTCACATGAGGGAAAGAATATATTATCAATTATCTCATTCAGGTGCACAAGTCTTACGTAAAAAAGTATTAATTGTTGATTGAAAAATACTTTACTTCACTCGCACTCTTGCAGGAATCGACAGGAAATTCAAAATATAAACATACGCGGGAGTCTCCCGATAGGGGCGCCCTGTTGTTTTATTTATTTTTTTTTTTTGTGCAAAAAAACACTATTACAACCTGGCCGTTTTTAAGTTTTTTAAACTGGATCAAATAACTGAGATAATAAAAGCAAGCCGAGCGAAACGACATTAAAATCACTGCGCCCTTGCACGTGGTCGTCTGAAGCAGCGGCTGTGCCGCCCTATCAAGTCCGCCGCCCCTAGTTTTATCATTTTCGTAAATACGTTCCTGAGAACTTACGGAATCAGATAAAAGGTATGTACGCAAATCAGTGTACTTGCAGGACAAAAGAAATGACGAGCCATCCCCTTCCTTCCGTTCTCACGTGTGTCATGCAGTCTGCGCATCTCGTATACGTAATATACTGATATTTTTCACGTGCTTCCTTATTTCATTATTTTTTAACAATAGCTGGTGGAAATCCTACTTGCGTAAGAAGTCTCGAACGGTTTAGGTAATCGCAATTGTCGCGATATCTTTAAATATAGTCGTTTTTTTTCATTCACAATATAATGTGCCCTATTATATTTAGTATCCGACTGCGCGCGGGCAAAGGAGGGTTTATATCTTGAATTTTTGAATATTGACAATCCTTTGATACTTCAATAATTCAGTGATTCCCAGATATAGAAGGCTTGAGGCATGGGCTAAGTAGGCCACCGCCCACGACCTCGTGTCCCGAGGGGGTTGTTTGCTAAGTACATATAATAATGAGAATTTTTAGAAATGCTCTTCCCTCAAAAGCTAGTTTTTGATATTCAAGACCTCACGCGACTTCATTTCTTAAAACGAGATTTTTCTTTTAGATATAAACATATTAACATACCCGAAAAACTTGCAAGAAAACGAAATTTGGTTACAGTAAGAACGCGTGTCATCAAATAACCCTGAAATCAGGAACTTTAAATCTTCTCGTTTAACAAATGACTCAATAATCAACAACCAAGATAACTTTAACCTTCCTTTATTTTTGTAACAATTTCTAATTTTCTAAAAGGAGGTCAGTCTAATTTGACATAATGCGAATGAATATTCTTATGTTATTTATCTACTTAGTAACGATGGCAAAAAATTACTAAAAAATCTATTTTAATATAACTTTCTCCAAAGTGACGCTTCAGGCAATTTCGCACAAGCCGTCATTCTAGTTCAACAGAAAACATTCTACATAAATAACATAGATGATAGACTGTAATAGGTATATATAATATTAAAATATATAACGTTATTTTAGTATTACAAATTTTGGGATTTTAGCGATTGAAAATACAAAATCATATTACGTCAGTGCCAAAATTGAACTAACGGGTGCATTATTTGAAAAAATATTAATTAACATATTATATTAAAAAAATCGTTTTCGTGCGAATTTTTCTGAGGATTTCAATATTTTGTATATTTAGGCGAGAAAACGCAATTTCTAGAACTTCAGTTTGAAGCCCGAATTTAAAGCATAGAGTAATTATCCAAGTTACTCTTGAGTTAAGAAAAGGGGAGATTCCCATCAAAACTAGCATCAATGCAACTGTTTTCGCAAATCGGAGTTTTCATTCATGACAGTATTTTTGAAGTTGAAACGGTTCAATTGCCCAATTGGCTGGAATTTTTCCTGGTCCTGGATTCTAACTTGATTACGCACTTTATAAAATTATTTTGTAGGTATAGGTATATTTGCATTAATTACACTGGCATAAATTTATTGATTTTTCAGTACTTAAAATATAAAAACAACAAAGTTTATTTATGTTAGTCTTTCTTTCCTGTGCACATACATACATTACAATAAATAATATAATTAATAATGAAATTGACGTCAAGTTCAGACTTTCTCAATTTTTAGTTATTAAATAATACTAAATGAGGTCACATTTATATCTGTGTACAATTATACAGGCTTCTTCAAAATAGTGAACCACTTTCCAAAACTAAAAGACAACTTTTTAATATTTTAATGTAGAATGTACTTTATTTATCTTGCAGGCATTGAATGTAGGAAATCAGTACCTATTTTAATGCAGATTTTGAAATGCAGATAATTTTTTGAAATTTTCAAACATCAAATGGCTTCTATTAATTTAATACCTTGGGGGCTCGAATATATTTTGTGAAAAAACCAAAAGCGAGTGTATATCAGACACTATGTAATTTAATGATATATTTTCGTGGACTTTGTTGTGTCGATAAGTTTGTCTTTTTAATATCTTTATAATAACAAACAGTAATAACAAAAAACACGTGAAACTACAAAATATTTTGTAGAATTTTCACGTGTTTTTTGTTTTTACTGTTTGTTATTAATCATGTTCTACTAAGTGCCGCGTGAAAAATCAGTGCAAATTATCTTTATAATATCCTGGTTTACAGATCCGCGCTAAACAGGTCAGGTTGCAAAGTGTTAAAATATTTGGTTGATTTAAAAATTGAATAACAATCTTTAAAAAGTCGGGTGACGATGAAAAAGTTTGAGAAATTCGTCGACAATGGCAATGACAGTGAACAAATATTATAGTAGAATAGCAATAGAGTGAATTGTGTGTAATAGCATCAGCAGCAACCAACCAGTGCCGCGATATGTAGTATAAAAGTGGGTCATTCTCTTTGACCGCGTCGATGAAAGTTGGCGAAGTCAGTTGAATTTAATGTTGATATTGTTTGTATGTCAGTAGAGACGCGACATTCACCGTTCAAAAGAGACCAAAGAGTGGGGAATCCATCCTCTATTCTGCAACAGAAACCTCATCTGTACCACTAAAAACCACTTTAGTCGCTTGCATATACGCAACAACATTATACATATATACATATTATTAACTACTGCCTAACTATCGTGGTACCTACTTACCGCTGCCTAGGTACCCACTATCATTTGTTTTGTCTTTAGATTTAGTAGTGAGTGGGATTTTATTTTACTCAAGTTCACCATCGTCATCGTCATCCGTGCGATTTCCAGATTAGTTTAGTGTTTCGATTTCCTTCGACAATAACTTTTTCTCTAAACTCAGTATATAGTGTATACATAGACGTTATTTTTGTATACATTTTGTTATTTTAAAAATAGACCGACCCGACTTTTGTGCAAGGCGTCGGGAAAATATGCATGTATTTGTGTTTAAAATAAAAAGAAAAAAAACTTTATAGTGCGGTGGTGCATCAGCATTCAGCATCAATGCGAAATTGACTAATACAATACAGATACAAAAAAAAAGTGTCTGTGCATAATATACGTACATATATGATTGCACACATGCTAACTCTACATAACTAATACACGTCTTATTGGAACAGAGTGTTGTTTCAAGGTTTTAACGGCGAATTGATTATAACGAATCCAACTTTATAATCGACTGGACGCGTCACGTTGCATTCTCCGTGCGATTTAACATTTACATATTCGTCTCAAAAGCTCAACAGGGTGCCACATTCCCATATGTCGACGCCCTTTGTTCTTTGAAACATCGTTGGCGTTATCACAAGCGTCTAAAAACCGACGCATCGCGTCAATCTTGGTCATTCAGTACGCTGATTTCGTGTGATAAAGTGGTATTCTAAACCAGGAACATAATATTATGTGTGTATATGTATACAGTTGCATATTTACACCTATATATATTTATCTGTGTATACATATACATGATTTATAATAATAACATTGTAATGCATTGCGTTAATGCATGTGCCTAATGCCTTGACTTCTACATTATGTGATTAACAGATTATCAATTGCCTTTTGCCTAAATCACAGTGTTTCCAATCATACATAAATATTCATATTAATAATAATATTATGTACGATGAAAATTAGTGCTTACAATTAAAGTTTTCTTATAAATTGTGTTAAAATACATTGACATCGACTAATCAAAGTGTTTCACTGTTTTATGTTATAATACGATATAAACATAGGTACTTAGATAAATTATAAACATTCTGTGTGTGTGATTTGAACCAATTGCCAATTATTTATTAAATCGACAATTGTTGTTTTAAGTGAAGTTTATTAAGTAAATCGTAACTCTTTGTCAATATATGAAGTGTGCCGACCATCGTGCTACAAAAGCTGATTAAACCATACATCTTCACACAGCTTCTTATTGAATGGATTTGTCAGAATAAAGCATCACCATTGAGTCGTTCTCTAGGTCAGTGGCTGGAGCCACTCTCTGTCCTAATCCAGTTATGAAAATGCATCCCGATGCTGGACTACTTTTCCAGACGCCACCAGGTTAGTAGATTCATTCAAATTATTGATTAATTTAATCGCGATCTCTGCACAAAACATTGTCTATAGATTTCAATGAAAGATCGAAGCAAAAAAAACGACCTATAATTTTATTTCTTTGATCAATAATATTGAAAATAACCTCGTTATTGAATTTCTTCTCCTTGTACTAAAAATCACAAGTATCAAAAAATAACAAAAAATGTATCGATTCTTCAAATTAAATTATAGTGTGCAGAATTTTGCAACGTGCTAATGATGAAGGACAAATTATTCAACCAAAAACGTTGGCTGAGTATGCGTCCACACATCTTTATTTGTACAATGAATATTTAGTGGAGTTAATGACAATTTATAGTTATTTGACTATTTCTATCGTAAAATCCAAATTTTTTTAAAGCAATAACACAGAATTAATATGCTTCAACCATCAGGTTAATTGGTTTAATTTATTATTGTCGCTGTGCTATAGTATTTCATGCGAAATAAATTGGCAAGCGCGTGAACAAGCTGTATAAAACAAAAATAGAATTTTTTTTTTGTTTTTTAATAAATTCGTTTTTAGTTTACTGGCTGATAATTTCCGATATTAATTTCCTACTAATAGGAACTCATAAATTGAAAATTCGTAGAACTGTTATTTATTGCAATTGTTGATTCTATTTTTGAATTTATCGATATATTTTATACGTGAAAGAGGAAATGGTATTAGTGCAATAAATCGGGTTATTTTGCAAAGTTAACTTGGAAGTTGTCAAACGTCATTTGTTTATATTTTATATCTGTCCGGTTGTATATATTTTTATGTTTTAATTTATATCACCATCATTCGGTAATGGCTGAACCAATTTGAACGAAACTTAGTATATACTATCTAACAATATTCGACTACGATTAGGTCAAAATAAGGCTTCCGTTAAATTAATGTGATCAAAAGTTATCCCAAACATCTAGCACCCATTGAAATAATAACACAAAAAAATGTACAGTTTACTTCAATTATTCCTATCGAAAGACCAATAAATACAAAACAATAAACTATAGGCATAAACATATAAATCCTTCACGGTTTAATTGATTCAATCAAAGTCTTATTTTTGAACGGTCCAATCGACTTATAACAATAATTAAACAATAGTGTCAATGAGCAAGGGATATATTATAATGTATATTGTATAAGGTATACATAAGGTGTAACAATAAACCCATAGGCGTAACTAGATGGGGGCCGGGTTCACCCCAAAGTCCTAGTGGAGGGCGTTGATTGTCAGAAAGACTGGATCTCCAGCTCCAAATACACATAAATATAGCATTTGTCAGGATTCGGCCTATCAAATAACATAATATGGTATCGCAGTCTCATTATTGTAGCAGCAGTTGATGAACAGACATGTAACGACAGAATAGTGAGAATAATAGGGCTACATTCATAGGGTACAAAATCTTGAAGACGTTACAGGAACCTAAGGCTCTTCTTTCTCGAAGTCAGTTAAAGTTCATTAATTTTCTAGACACATAAATATACATTAATCTTGATTTTTGAACTGGGTTCGGTAAAGTTTTATAAATTTATATCTAAAAGTTTTTGATTACTTACTAGAGACCCACAAAAAAAAACAAAAAAAAAAAAAGAAACAAAAACAGTAATTATTAATGATAACGTGTGTACAAGCGTGCAAATATTTATTGATTTGTAGGTTTTTTGACCTTCCGATTAATTTGCTTGATTGAGCATATAAACATAATAAATTATAAAGAACATGTTCAATAGATAATGAACTTAAAAAAATAAAATACGTGCGGATATATATTTGTCCTTGTATAAAAAAAATTACTAAAGGAAACAAATAAATTACAAAAAAAAAAAATATCACCAATGTATTTTAAAGGCTAAAACAGTAAAAAAATGCGTCTATATTCTATAGTCTATAGACAAATTATTAATCATTGTTTAATCACTTAAAGTAAGTTTCGTAAACATGAATTAACACCGATCGACTAGGATTAATCCTCGTCTATTTACAAAATATGTTGAAAAAAAATTAATAAGGGTTGAGTCTGATGTTGTTTTTGAAATCTACTATTAAAGATTCTTGGATGTCCACTGATAATAAAATTTGGCATAATAAACCACGTGAATCTGTGGTGATTCCATTTTCATCAATATTATCGTTAATTGAATGTGTTGACTATATTATTTAAAAAAATTAAAAATATGACGATTTATTGTTCGATAGATGACCAACCTCTTGCTGGACAGTTAACTGAAAACCGCATTCAATTCCGTACAGTAGGTACTTCTCGAGATTACCTGATACAGTCAGACTTCCCATCATTAGAAGGTATATCAGCGCTTATTGAACACATCATTCGTATTTGCAATAGGGAGGTACATAACATATAAAGCTAAAGAGTTTGTTTGTTTGTTTGTTTGAACGCGCTATTCTCAGGAACTACTGGTTCAAATTGAAAAAAAAAATTTTGTTAGATAGCCCATTTATCGAGGAAGGCTATAGGCTATATAATATAATGCTACGACCATTAGAAGCGGAGCATTAATGAAAAATGTTGCAAAATGTATCTCAAAAATAAGCTTCTTTTCGGGTGAAATGCACTAACTAAATATACTCATATTAGCGTTGTGCGTCGGATGGCTCAATCGGTAGAGCATGCGACTGTCGAAATCAGGGTCGTGGGTTCAAGCCCCACTTTGGGCGAAAAAATTTATATATTTTTTTTTTTATTTTCTACATTGCTTTCGTCTAAGGCTTACAGTTAAATTTATTTTAATTTTATTAAATTAATTTAAAAAAAATTATTAGTTTAAAAAAGTATAAATACCGCTTTTTATCGAGAAAAGCTTTTGAACGGTAACTCCGATCATCATGAAATTTGGACACAACATTCATCTCGGTAAACTAAGATGAATGTGTGTTCTCATGTTCCTCCCTTCCCCATTCGTTCTTTAACACCCGGGTGAAACCGGACGGGACCGCTAGTCTTCTTTCGCATTGCTGCAAATGATTGAAAAAAATATTTATTGTTTTTTTGAACAAATAATTGTATGTGTATGGTTCTAGGGGTTACCTAGTATATAGGTACTTCATACATGTTGGCACCTTGCGTTTAGAGGTTCGCGTTACGGTTGACCCATACAACTTTGCTATACCGTAATTGAATCTAGGCCAACGCTCAATAAATAAGTACCAAGTGTCCGTAAGCAAGGCTGATCGCTATTCATTAATTATTATAATATCGACTACTGTTTATTTCATTAGTAACGACATTTATACATACATAATGTATATGTAGCAGCAGTTATAGAATTTTTTTGTAGTTGTAGCAGTAAAATAGGTAGTAGGAATAGCTATCTAAGTATTGAGAATATTGAGTTTCCGCTTGAAGTAACTACAGACGTCCCGATTTTGGCGGGATGTCCCGATTTTGAAATCAAAATTAAATGTTCCGCGCGGGACAGGCTCAGTCCCGCTTTTCGGGGATAACTCGGGGATAACTTTAAAAGAAGTTAAATCTTCACAGAAATATCATGAATAAGTACTTCTTGTAAATAATTATTCTCTTATTGTAAGTTGCAATTTGTAACACTCACTCCACAGACTATTGTTTGAAACGCCATATTTTTCTAATGAATAAAACTTTTTTGATTTTGAATTCTGTTTTTTTTTTTTTTATTCTGAAGACGAATAAGACTCAACTATTTAACGATACGGTAAATCTGATTTAAAATATTATATTTTTATTAAAATAAATTTGCTATGGTTATTTTCGCTATCTATTGGTAAACGTAATTTTAATTCAAATAAAAAGATAAATATTTCAAAACTTCTGATTATATACGTTTTTATACTATGTCCATTTAAAAAATATATAAATAATGATACACTATAGATACATGCCTACAAAATAAAGTGGCTCATGTCGGGTCATTAGCCATTTTATAATATATACATATTATCAGATATATTATTTTAGTATATTGTGTGGAATAATCTTAATTCTATTCAGAATTAAATTGAAAACTCCTTTTCAAAACTATTTTTAAGTTTTTATTAATATTACTTTACCAAAAGTCTACTTTCCTTTGTCGCACCACCTATAGCATCAAGTGGTTTAAATAAGATTTAATATAACTAGTTAGAAATTAGAATGTTGCTAACTGATCGTTGAAGTCTCCGAACTAGAACTGCAATATCCAATGAAATAATATTTTACAGATTTGAAAATGCACAGGGAATTTCTGTATTTATTCATAAAAAACATGTTTTTATATTTTGTACATATTAAAAAAGTTAGTCAGAATAAATTATTGATGTTTTAATTCATTGGAGCTTCCTTTCTATTTTTGTAACTCATAAAAATAACACATTACCTACAGAAGAAAACTATAAAGCTTCAACATTTCACCCGTATAAACTATAAACAGAAAAATGTTATATGTCCTTCTTGTGTATTTTTTGTATCTCTTATTTAAAAAAAAAAAAAAAAAAAAACACTGTAGTGCTCGGATTCTGATACGACTTTTACGCTAAAAAGCCTTTCAAAATAATTGAACACTCATAGATTCAGTGCTAAAAGTAATATTCAAATAAATAAAATTGTCGACCCATTTTTTTCAGACAATATATTGACAAAAATAAAAAATTATAAATCAATAAAACACGCAAATCGTGAAGCGTTCCACATTTTTATATATTGTTTTATTTATTTATAATATTTTATTTTTGTCAATATGGTTGTCTGAAAAAAATTGGTCGACAATTTTATTTATTTGAAGAGTTCTATTTAGACGTTAATCAAAGGACAAAGATTTAAATGTAATATTATCTAATCCTAATTTCAGAAGCATAAAATAGCTGCTTTACATGACTGTATAGCTGTTGTAAAATGACTCTTTTCGCACTTGAGCCGTAAAGTAATACAAATGAAATTCGATTTTACCAATCCAATAGAAATATCTCGGTCAAGATAAGTAGACGTTGCCATCCAAATATGTGTCTAATATGGCCGAACTGTGTCAAAAATATAACAAATACTAGAGTGACCTGTGCGAATTATTCGCACTAAATAAGTATAATAATTATCACTTTACAAAATTATTTTTTAAATATGATTGCAGGTGTTCAATTCGTTTCTAATTTTGCACACTGCTTATAACGTTCTTCTTTTTGTTGTATTACAATATGAAGCTCAGATGACAGATCGAAGAAATATTTTACTAAAATTGTAATATATAGAGGCGCAAGTAGCAAAAGCGTTGAGCTAAGCCGTCAGATGGCATCATGCAGCATTGCTGTGACGTTGTTGAGCGTTGCTCGCTGTTTCAAAATTAAAGCCGTTAGATGGCAGTATGCAGTATTGCGTCTGTTGCATTACAATATGAAGGTCAGATGACAGATCGAAGTGTTGACGTGGTTTCAAAATTAAAGCCGTTAGATGACAGACGTTGTTCAGCGTTGCTGTATTTTAATTAATTTAGAAAAACAAAAGCAATAATACATTTTTTATTTGTCGATGTCAGTAGAGCAAGCAATTATCTGTAAAATGATATATAATTTATGTGGAGAAATTGTGAGGTTTTTTCTAAACCTTAGCGTATTAATATGATATACTTATTAGTTATTATAATATAAAAATCAGCTATTTTATAGGGTTCGTGCAAAAAACGTTGTATGTATCTTGTTTGTAATGACTAATGATATTATCACTTGAGTGAGAGTGACTGTTAATACTCGGTAAATTTAATTTGTAAACGAGATACATAAGCTTCTATTAATAATATTAGATCCGTGTAAATAATAATAATTGTTTAAGATTAATTTCAAATTACGAATATTTTGTAACATTGTGAACTTTTGTATCTAAAATCGCATATAAACGTGGAGATATCTGATGCAATAGGTCGACAGGTTCGGTACCAGTCTGCGAATCGCGCGTACAAGTCTCTGATACAGCTTGAACCGTCAACCGTCCACCGTCCTAGGACAACGCACGGTTATTAAACCTATATCGGAATTTTCGGAGCCAGACAAGGCCAACCGTGACGTCATGGTTGTCGTACACAAATATAAGTATGCACAGTGCACACACATAAAGGCAGAACTTACAATGATACCAACTATGTAATATATAGCTACAGAACTGTAAAGCGTATTTTATACTGCAGAAACAATTACAAAAAATACAATTAACCTATAAGAACTAGTGATATCTGATATACCCGGGTGCAAAAGAACGAATGGGGAGGACATGAGTACGCACATTAATCTTAGTTTACCGAGATGAATGTTGTGTCCAAATTTCATGATGATCGGAGTTACCGTTCAAATTTTTGTCGGACAGACAAATTTTGAGATACATTTAGCAACATTGATCATTGATGCTCCGCTTCTATTGGTCGTAGCGTGATATTATATAGTCTATAGCCTTCCTCGATAAATGGGCTATTCAACAAAAAAAAATTTTTCAATTCGAACCAGTAGTTCCTGAGATTAGCGCGTTCAACCAAACAAACAAACAAACTCTTCAGCTTTATATATTAAAATATACATATGGATTGTGAATTGCAGTCACTAACTTATGTATAGCATTGATAGGCGACTTTTAAGACGCCTGATGGGACGTTGGAACGTATCTTTTATAATATAGCTGATTTTCACTTAATTTTTAAAAATGTTGACAGTTCACTTTTGAACAAACAACTAACAGACACGCAGTGATTGATTATGTAATTGGTACAGCGAGACCAGTTTTGTTTTACTTTACCGCACTAGTGCGTAATGAGTCACTTTACATGCATGCAAAGCAGCTATTTTATAGATGGTAGTTCAAAAAGCTATTTTTCGCAATTCGTCTAGACTATAGACTTTGAGGAATTCCAGGGTTGGGCAACTATGCTTTTAAGAGCCGTGAATTACCCAAGCATATTATAGTTGTGTTCATATGAATCCAGATTAAGCATACTTTACTTGTATTACTTAAAATCGTACTCAAGAAGCACAAATTCTGCAGATTATCTCATCGATTGATTAATATCATTATTAAACGGAGATGTACCTATTTTATATTAGTTAAAATATCTTAAAAGTTATGGTGTAGTAGCTAATCTTGGGTATTTTTATTGTTTGAAATGGTGTAAAGTGCATCGTAAATTAAAATGCATTGCGCAAATAAACAACTGCAGGCAGCAGTGAGTGAGAGAGTTGAGAGGATGCTAAATGTAGCCTTGCATTGTACAAAAATATATAAACTCACACAAACACATTGTTCGGGTGCACATATTGTCCAGACATTAATTTTATATATATGTTACCGGCCAAACTCGATTTCAGAACAAACTAGTTTGTCCTAGGCCAAACTAGTTCTACATACCAGTTTGGCCTAGGCTGAACTAGTTTGTCCTAGTATGAATTAATAGTAGGCCAAACTAGTTTGTCCTGAAATCGGGTTGGCCGGTAACATATATACATATAATAATTTATATAGGGGTGTACGAGTTCTCGAAGATTCGAGTAATTTTCGAATATTGAAAGTTATCAATCGTCGAGTTATTATCGGAAAAAATCGGAAATCACAAGACTGAAATTGCACATATTAATTATCCGTATTTTGTAATAAAAATTGATTTTATTAGTCTGTTAATATAATGGATCAACTTTACTTTTTTTATTGAAATTTATAAAATTTTATGAAATTTCTCATTCTAATTTAAGACAAAATTCTGATTTTTTCGAAAAAAATACTTTCAATTGTACAAGAAATCAAAAAAATTGTAATATGTTTACCTTAAAAGTAAATTATTCAAATTCATTATTACGTTTGCAATATAGTTAGTTGACAAAGAATTAATTTAAAGGGTTCAAAAATTGCATCGAAGGACACAGACGCACATTGATCTATAGTTGCATATAAGAACTCTGGAGATATGTGTAACCTACCTATGTAATATGTATGCACATAGTCGGCACTCGGCACCGGCCGTCGCGCCGCCAGTGGCGTACGTCAAGTCATTTTTACCGAGTTAATACGCTTTTAAATCTAACTAGGTGTTGTGCTCAGTCTAAGATTTTATTAACAATAATAATTTCGTTGTTTATTTATCGCTGCAATAAATACTGCTTCCGAAGACAGAACAAACATGGAATGTTTTCGAGAACAAGATGATAGTATAATGAGTGTTCGCGGATTGCTTATTTTAGACTATTTTAGAGTAATCCAATTGAAGTATTACGGCTGGAAAATATTCATTGGAAATACACAATTATTATTTTAAATGACACTATTAGCCGATTTAAGGGCGGAAAATTGATTTTTAAAAATTATTTTTTTTGCGCAGTGAAAAGGGGAAGGTGTTTGGGAGGAGTTCTTTAAAAAATAATTACGGGGTCGTGTATACAAAGTGAGATAGTAATACAGTAATTCTACACCAGTTGTTATGACGTGTATATGTGATTTCTGATTGGTTATATTAAAAAAATGATAGTGAAAGACATATTTTTGAGGAAATTTGTGAATAATCCGCAGTTTTTTTTTTTGGAACGTCAAAATTAAGCGTTTTCTATGACTTAAAATAAAAAAAGTCAAAATTTGGGCACATCGAGTTATCGTACTGGATCCAATTATGGTTTCTGTATGGTCAATGTTAAAATTAACAACGTTGTTAAATTTCTGTTTCACTTTAACTTATGTGATGTTAAATTTATTGGAAAGTGAAAAAAAAAATTAACAACAGTAAATTCCTACATTGATCATACAGAATAGCATCAATTATGTCGTAATTCCTACACGGAAAGGGGTTACCGAGTCTCAAGATATCTTACAAGAGTCGTCAGAAGTGTAATTTATGGATGACCTCAGAAGATATAAAGAAGATAATAAAATGAAACGCCTCTGAGGTATAGCAACAGACTACATCGGAGAGAAACACAGATATACTCACACATGGGGCCATGGGTGGCATTGCAACAAACAAGCCCACGGCGACGATGTACCGCGCTTATGCAGCTTGCACCATACGTATCAGACGTGGTGCTGTGTGCTATTTTTTCTCGGACATTGACTCGATTTTTCTCTCGTCCCGCTTTGTATTTCCAAATCATAATACGCAACCTATATACGTGCAGAGTGCAGCCATATCTGAATTCTATATAATTTATTTGGGGTTTGTAAAACTCGATGCAGTTAAAGCGCTGATTAACTGCTTACTTTTGAAGACGTAGTTACACGTGTAGAATAATACGCATTAAGGTTCTTTCCTATGTTTTTAACCGATTTTAATGATTTCGAATCAGTTGAGTTCAGCAATAGTAATAGTTTGATTTATGTGGTGGGATGAATCGTTCGATACAATTGTGTTTAATGTATATTATACAAATATTACAGTATATTGTGAACAAATTTCAGTAGAGCGGAAAAACAGAATCAAAATTTAAAAGTTCATCGACACTTTTTTTGGATTATCACAGTGTAGAAAATTACCGGATCATAAAAAAAAATTGTTTTATCAAATGTCGATTATGATCAGTAGGTACTTGTTCTAGAAATTTTAGCAATATTCTGGAAAAAAATTAGCCGTTGTAGATAACTTTGATTACGGAGAAAAATATATTTTAAAATGTCTATTGTTTTTTAATCGCTGTAGTTAAGCATTTTCTGTTTATATTGTGATTTTTACATGATACCTCTTTTTTCAAATTCACTGTACAGTAAAAATATGCATTGTCATAAACATAATATATTGACATTAAATTACAGGGTTGGCCAAGCATATGCAAAGGTATAGATTCTCAAATTCAACTTATTATTCTAACTTAACAGCTAACCCAACATTAACTTAATTAACTATTAATTAATTACATATATTTCCTACCATTACCCAATGCATAATTCAAAATATTATATAACATAACAATTATTGTTTATTGAAACTTATACTGATATTTACACCTTGTTACAAAAAAAAAAACCCCTTTGCACTCCGGGAGTGCCGGCCGAAGTGAAAACTTGAATATTAACGTCTTACGAATTTTCGATCAAAATGGTTTGTATCATAGATTGCATTTTTATGTACGATATTTCTAATGTCTAACGTTGTATAAACAATTACTATCACTTAGAGAGTTTTCTCGCTCACCCAGTTCTTACTTTTCCTGACGCGAGTTTAACATTTTTTACCCATTACAAAAAAAGTGTACAACGCCGCTAAAGAAGTTTTCACTTCAAAAACAAAAATTAAATGAAGAAAAATGTTTTCTCGAGGTTTCGCTCGCTGTAATGTCTTTTTGTCGAATTTGACTGAAACCTTATCTAATCGTAGCTGGAGATAAACTATCCTATGTCAAATTTCGCTCGTATAAACGTATCTTTTGATTCGCATCCGTTATGTCTATTTTGATGCAGCGCTATAGCTTAATTAACCTTAGCGTAACCTGAAATAGACTAGGCAATACGTTAAGTTTAGGTTTTTTTTAACTTTCCATTTGTTTTAGCGGTCAGCTAATTGCGTATCTAAATGAAACCACGCCCAGGGCATTTCCAGTTCTTATACATATAATCCGATAATTATCTTTAAACAAAGATAGTAATATAAATATAGAACTGATAAACAATGCGCAATAGAGCTAAGGTTGTCGTCCTGTGCTAATTTTAAACATTTTTTGAATTTATTTGCATATATTTAGTAATATAAAGGCCGCTGCACACGAGGCTAGTTTTGCCGCTAGATACTTTATTACATTTGGCTGCTAGATTTCAAGCGTGCTACTGTTGTGGCTCTGCTTTCATGATGGTTTTTATGTGTTCGCGTCACACGATGCGTGTTTTGAAGCTATGGCTTTGCAGGTGGGTTTGGTGCGCGCGAACCGATTGCGGGTGTTCCTTTAATCTGACTCTATGAAGCAGTGCTAGTCAAAAATAATTCTTTTGTTACTGACGACTAATACTAGATTATTGTGTGCGATGGAGAGGATCTTAAATAAAAAGGTTTTGTTCAATTGACAATCCAAACATAATTCGTGTAGTTAATTTTTATTTTAAGACAAAACATTTGTAAACAAAATATTAATTTTTCAAATTACTTTTAATCGAATTTTTTTAAACATCTATAGACAATGCATGTACAGCGGTTTTTTGTTATAAATATAGTATTTTGACACAATTTTGAAAGAAACAAACGTTTTGTGGTTACATTTCCTGTGAAGGTCGTTCAGAAAAAACTGTCCACAATCAAGCAGGAGATTTAATCGCATTGACTCATAAATCTTCATGTAATTGTATTTCTGTGGCGACAAAGAAGATTGAAATATTAAATTCAAAAAATACACTATCTGCTTTACTTAAAATGTATTTCGCTGACCGACTTTTATTTAAAAGTATATGTCGTCAATAGTACTGTTTTTTTTTTGCAGCGAAAACTACATAGACAAATGAATCGCTATTTATATAATTCATGTACCCGCAAGATGGTTTAATCAATAATCTTGTATTTATTTTTAAAGTGAAACTTTTATTCTATCGCCCCGAATTTTTCTGGCCGTCTGTTGCATGTCGCATTACAGGCGGCCGCGGAGTAGGGGTAAAGTGAAAGGCGTTCGTTGTAGACGCTCGGTAGAGCAGCCAAGGCCAATATGGCGGCGCCCATGGTTAGCATCAGCGGACCGTGTAGTATGTATAACACATAGTCAGTCTGTCATGCGGGCAAGTGCTGTACAGTGTTTACATGTTTTTATTCGTGTATTCATGTGAATATTGTTGTTTATAATTAATCGTGATGGATAAGTGTCTACAATCCAACGCCTACAATCCAATAAAAGTTTCACTTGCGTCGTGGTTTCTTAAAACCACACAACTGTTTTTATTTTACCAAGTCACTTTAGATTTTAGACCCAGATTTAATCTTGACAAAATCAAAATAACAAGTGATCCTTCAACTACCACCTACCATATAACTGCAGTGATACAATAACTATCAAAGCTTGTACACATTTCACATGTAAATGTGGCCGTTCTTAGGTATTGCATGTGTAAATATTATGTAAGGATTAATTATTATTCATCTAAGTAATATTTGCTTCCTCAAATGATAACATTAAACAAAATGACGCAATTAGGAAACAATTTACATCACTGTGTGTACACTGTACAGAGTCAACAAAATGACCAATTTTTATCTGTTTTTTAAATAATTATCTATCTAGTGCCCGGTCCGGCTTTGCCCGAATTTGTAGATTACCACCGTTTTTTCGTCGGCTTACGTTGTGAAATTGATCTGCACGAAAAGAACTTTTATTTTAATGCGATAATATAATATAGTCTATGTCCATCCTGAAGGTTCGTTCTAAATAGTGGTGAAAGAATTTTTCAATTAGGTGCAGTGGTTCCGATGATTACCCTCCACGTACACACAAGCCCACAAAATTCGCACTCTCTCTTTATAACATTATTTATTGATTAAGATACTGGATTTCATGTCTCTAACTTTTTTTTGAAGGATTATTAGGGAAGCAGGGAATCACGAAAGTATGAATTTTCTGTAACATAATATAAAAATGCTTCATCTCTGCATAAGTAATAATTAAAAATTCATTTTAAGACGGTTCATAAGCCCCTTCAGTAAATATGGCTCACCCAGGGTTTATTTCTTTACTGCAGTTAGGTACGCGAAAGAACTGGAACGTCAGTATTACTGTCACAACTGCCAAATCTCCGTGCAGTTCTTCGTTTAGGTATAATCACCGTGTTTGAAAAAAGCAGTTTTGTTTTTTATGTTTTCCAAATTGATAAAAAAAACTACGTAGGTATCATAAATTCGTTACAGAATGCACTGTTTATTAATATCAATATTTTATCAACTTCCATATTTACGAAACCGATAGATAATAGTATAAAATTAGATATATGCGTAAAGAAGAAGATAATATATCAAATATTGATTTCATTGTTGTCCATATTTCGAAATTTTAATACTTTTTTAATCAAATACTCTTGGTTTCCGGGCTTGTATGCCATGGTTCATTGGTATTTCTACCTGACGTTTCGTCTACAACTGCGGTGGACATTATCAATTATCACACTTATCTGTGAGCAGCCTAGAAGGACACTTCGCCCGCTACCACATCGCCTTCGATAATGTCTACCGCAGTTGTAGACGAAACGTCAGGTAGAAATAACAATGAACCACGGCATACAAGTCCGGAAACCAACAAGATTTGGATCAACACCGGCCGTGAAAGTCTACACACTTGGATACTTTTTTATTTCCTTTTTGTGTCAATTTAATTAAGAAAATTTTAATTTGCGTCATGAGAGAAAAATCGCAAAAATGTTCACCTAAAAAAATACTATTAGCAAAATAAATAAAAAGGTAAAATTACTCTCTGTTAGTAAACTTCTAATTTAATAAAATTCTCTTTCAAAATTGTACCGCGAACTACTTATTAGTACAATTAATATAAATCGTAGATAGACTGTATTTTTATTTATGTCGCATAATATTTATTATTACCTATTATTCAATGCACATATTTACATTGTGCTGTAAATTGACGCTTTAAGGTCAAGCAAGTGATTAATTTGATAATAAAGTATACAATGTATATTTTATATTAGTATTATGCTCAGTTGGGGTATAAAAATAATACAACTTTGCTCAGAAAAAATATTTCTGGTCTGAGCTTAAGAAGTTTTAATTAAAAACCGTTTAGAATTTTTGGACGAACAGTTTCTTTCCGTTTATAATTTAACTTCTTAAAGTTGTCTGTTTCGAAGAGCATACGTCTTTAAAAAAAAATGTTTCGATATAAAAATATCGTTTCAAAAAGAGGACAAGTAAGTGAATTGAGATAATATTCTTATATAGCAAGTTATTATTCAGATGAACGTAATAATCAAATCATGCAGTTTGTTTTTTTGTAAACAGTAAAGTGTTACAACTTTCTTTAAAGAAATACATGCAATTCACATGGCAGTAAATGTAACAGAAATAAGTGTAATGTAATAATAATAATAACCAATTCTCCAAATGAATTGAGGACAAGAGTTAGAAAGTGGTTTGAAGTTGAAATTTAATGCACAACAATATCTTCATTTCTTTGACATGAACTACGGACCACAAACTAGTTACACGATATTATAATAATTCGCAAATTACCTACTTTTGGTACGTTTTTTAATGGGAAACGTCGTTATAATATTAAAATTTGTTCTACGAGTAAGATATCTATTGATAGTAATTCATCCTTTGAGAACCACCTCTGAAACCTAGGGATTAAATAGTCGTATATTTGTGACATCATTTTGTTAAAATTAATAAATTATTTCACTTGAATTTCTATACACAATTGGTCTGAGTGTCCAAAACAGGTAACCCATTTCCAGATTAGTTTAAAGGAATAACTTATTGAATATGTTCTAAATGTTCCTATATAGCCATAGTAACTAATAATGGACATTATTGCAACATTGGCATTCCAATATTAAATTGTTTTTTGCACTGTGACTTTAGGCTGTTCGATTTGTTACAATTTAAGTAAAGCCGGTGCAACAATGCTTAAAAATGCTTCCTCAAGATATTTTTTAGCAGTTATTTCCCGTTCAGCATGGCATACGTTCCTTCCATAGTCGCGAAGTCATTATTGTTAACTATTAGTAAGTTGTTTAGTTATGTAGACAAGGAATGTTATTTAAAAGTGGCAATGTTTTTATAATACACTATTATGTATAAAACATTTAGCGGAAATGTGGCTGCAGTTCGTAAACGTAAGGTCATATAAATACATATATTGGCCTTACCTCGGTTGTATTATTTACTTGTGTAATTTTAGAGGTCAACTACATTAAAGTCATTCTCACACAGAACAAATCGGTATTTAGTTAAAATGCAAGTACTTATAATGCCATGAATGCGAGACTTATTAACGCACGATCCATAACCATTAACCATATAAATACACCATTTTGTATGATTGTGCTATAAAAAAATATTTTGATTCTAAACCAACTCAATCAACCAAATATATTAGTTTTAGCCAAGCATCTTTGTTTCCGTTTTGTAGTAAATTAGCATTAATAATAATATTATATTGAATTCGACAAAAATATTAACGAGTGTCGTAAGATTTTATTTTAGAAAATATGATTGATTTTATTTTTAGTATCACTTGAAACCCGAAAATATGAATATTATCAGGATGAAAAATTAATATTTTAGAAATGATTTTCGGGAATTAAAAAACATGTTTGTAAAACTTGATGTAATACTTAATATGGCCACGGCTGTTGTGACATTCACTACTTCAGCGGAGAAAGCTATGTAAAACAAATCAAAGTAAGAGTTCATAATAATACTTAATGCAGCCCTGGCGAGTCAAAGAGAACCTGACCTAATTTGCCCCGTCGCAAATTGACACGTAATACACGTTCATATCCGCTTTTTACTTAAACTAAACCTTGTTCGGTAATGGTTACTTCTGTATGTAGAGGTATATATTGTATATATACTTGTGTTTATATATACAGAATCTACAGTATATATTTTATTTATTATTATGACATAGGTAAACATAGTATATGTGTTATGATGGTCAAATCGTCCATGTTTAAAATATATTTCATAAATAAAACGACCATTATAATACCGGAAGCAGTAAAATGTACATTAATAGTATTATGTTATTAATGCAAAGATGCCTATTCTTATCGAATTAAATTATTTTTAAATGGCGCAATAATATATGATCTTGAGCAAAATTATCCAATAGGTCGTTAATATATACTGGATGTTGAGTGGCTTGTATCAATTGGAATTTTAAACGTCTATCGACAACTGACTCTCAAAATGGGATCTGACTTTTTTTTTATAAATTATATTCACTATAACAACCCTGTACAAAATTTGCAAACCACAAGTTTTTTACATCTTTTAATCGATCCTAAATACACATTGTGAGATCAAACTTATCGCAATGTCGTCACGTCGTGGTCGTGCAGAATTTATAATGGTTGAAAACTGTAAGGTGTATAAGTCACCAATCTATCGTCGTTGGTTCTGTAATACCTCTTATGTGCAAATAGTAAAATTTGCAGGAAAGACCAAAAAGTGGTTATTTCAGCAATGGATGGTAAGAACTAGCAATTTCAGAGTTATATTACTAATTCATACTTATCTTCACTATACGTGTTTAATTAAGACGAAGTATTTTCCTTAAAAAATATTAAACGTTAATTTCGGATTTATTGGCACATGGGAGGAATTATTTGATACAACTTTTCACATAAGAGTTATTTCCCCTTGTTGGTAACTGTAAAATTTATTTGGAGGTATTACTAGTGTATAGAGCTCCGTTTCCTGAATTTTTTCATCTAAAGAAACGTAAAATCTGCCAACTATGCACATAAGAGCTATTACAGAACCAACGACGCTATGTTAATTGGTACAATAAAAAACTAAAAAAATCAAGTGGTACTTTTAGATAACTCTAACGATTGATGATTTTAAGTAAAAAAAATTGAAGGAACAATGTGAACTGTAATGTTATTTAATATTTATATAAGACTTTTTTCATCACTTCACAAAATGGACGATAAATCAAGATTTCACTCTAATAGCTTCAGTGAGTGTTTATTGCAGATTTCTAAACTGACGTAAACAGAATAGGACAATCATAATTAATTGTAAGTAACATGACACTGACATTGTAAGTATATTGCACACATATAAAAATACATAAAAACTTTCTAATACAGGTTGTCTATGACTATAGCCTCTAGTTACCTACCATGTTACAACAACATTGATATTGAATTTTACTTTTTCTGTTTTCAATAAGCTCTTTTCACAGCTTTTAGCTTAATAGATTTTTTTTAAAGAAAACAATTGTTTTTTTTAACTTCTTAAGCTAAAAGCTATATGAAAGGAGTTTATCAGAAATAGAAAAAGCATTATAATGGTGATGAGAAATTGAATCCAAGATTAACCCTGATTCTGATTGTCTCAAAATGTAAAGAAAAGTGGTTTTCCGCATGAAAACTGTACGTGTGTTTGATTTTGATTTTATTTGACTGCAATTTTCTTTCAAATGTTTGTCTCAAAGGATTCCCAGTCTGTTAAAAATGGTGTCAATTGGATCACTGATTTTGGAAAGTATGTGAAGTTTAAAGAAACTACAAAATCAAATTGAGTTATCTATATAACAATATGATGAGATGGGATGGCATTATCAAACACATCATTAACTTGATTATATTATTAGTAATTAACGTTTTCTCTTCGTACAGATCTAATTATGTATATAAAACGATATCAAGTTCATTTAGCAGAGAAATGCAGCAATTAATATTTTAATTCATGTAATAATACATTCTTAATATTATATAGTATAAAAAATATATATAATATGTACCTATTGCAAGCGATTCTATGTACAGTATGTCACCTTTCACACGTTTCAGCAAGTGTATAATTTCAAGGTGTTTAAATTGGACTGATATCTAGGTCACTTCTAAATTATTCAAATTTTTTGCCCGGAAATAGAATGATTGACACATTAGTTTAGTGTTAATTGTAAAAAAAAATTAATGTGATATTCCTTGCATTTTTGGTTATTTGTATATTATAATTAAAAAAATATAAGAGGGAGGTAATATCAAGTCCAAGCTCTAAAATTGTTTTCTAAACAAAAAAGAACATATTTTTCGTTACTTCAAATAGTATTCTTTTCATTAGTTACTTTAGGTTTTTTGGACTATTTTTTCCCTTATCAAATGCTTTGTTCCCCAACCGTTGAATGTTTGAACAAGCTATAGGCAAGAACAAGAACAAGACTGAATTAGCAAGACCAAGACCAAGACTAGAAGTATTTGAGTAAGAACCAAGACTGTCTCAGTCTTGGTCTTGCTTTGCTCATCACTAGAGACCATCCCACAAATTAAAATGTACATATCAGAAAGGTGGAGGATTGCAGAAAGCTGTTCCATAACATGGAAATAAAAAATAACTAATTCAGTCAAATGTGACTTTAATTAGCTATTTGCGAAATTCATGAAGTAGACCACTTTCAACTTTCAGGTACCTCCAATATTGTATCATTTGGTTAATTCTTTTTTCTCAAGCCGTTCCTTGCTTTAGTTTATATTTTATTGTTCTTTTTACGTATTTGTTTGAATTCAGTACTTTTTACGTACTGTAGTGGACAGTGGTGCTTATAATATAACTGATTTGACTGCTCAGAATTTTTTTTTAATAACAATAAATGTTTTGGAACTTGTAATAAACTTTTTATAAGCTCTAAGCACTAAATGTCTCTTGCCCTCTTCTATACACAGTCAATGTAATCACAAAGATCCATAATAAATAATATAGTATACTATAATAATTATTTATTATATTTACACGGTTTAAATAAGAATGTGTTTTTAATTAAGTACAATAAAAATGCCACTTGCCTGGTTCGCAAACAGTAAAAGGTTCATATCTTACAAATTTCAAGGTGTGATCATCATCACTCAACTCGGATCGGGTGATCAGAAATTATGATTTAACTTAGTTTTCTGCATTTATGCGTCTATTACGATCTCTTATTTAAGAACGAAAGAATATTGTAGCAGTTGTTGGACTTGGCGAATGGCGACAGATCTCGTGATGAAATCGGAGTATATCCAAAGAACCAAAGGAAAGATAAGTAACATCTCCTGAAGCTATAAATGTTCTGAACAGATTGAAAGTATGATTTGGAACGGTAATTTATCGAAGTTTTTTTTTTTTTTGGCCACCGATATTTGTTTATGAAACGTGTAAGGTACATACATCACGAAATGCGTATTGGTGCGGTTTACTAAACAACTACGACAATTTCAGGGGCAAAGACCTTGTACACATAAAACAACCAGTGAAATTGTTCACATACAAATATTGTGTATTTATATATTATGTAAAACAAAATTGTGTAATCAAATAACATTGAATATGTTTATTGTACTTAATAAACACTAATAGCTAACAGTCGAGGAGTGAAAACTAAAAAAAAAATATATATGTATATAATTGATCTGACTTAAAAAAAAGATGAAATTATTTTTTTTAGGTTTTACAATCTGAATTCAAATAGAAAATTCACCCTAAAAAAAGTTAAAATTCATCTAAAAAACTGTTAAAATGCACTCAAAAAATTATCAATTTTGTCAAAAATCACCTAAAAAACCGTCAAACTCATGATAACTATTTTTTACGATATTATGATAAATGCTCTTTCTTAAAGAAAAAATATTAAACATTTGTGATAATAAACCAATTTTTGTGAGCCCTTGACATCTGGGGGTCTAGGGCTTAAGCCCTATTAGTCCCTAGATCCACCCCTGGTGAGAAAGAAGGCAACAACTCTCTGAAGTCTGAACATCTGGTTTAAATAACACTATACCCAGTTATCAACTATCTCCACAAAGCAGTGATGTGCATACTCTATGTACCTGCAAGAGAAAGCCGGTTCTACTGCTTAATTCGCTATGTCGCCCTCAAATAGCACAGATGAAAGTGTGCAAATGCACACACATTTCTATAACAACCTTCTATACATTTAGTCCCAGAGCCGACCATCGGATTTCCTATGTAATGAATGCACAAACAAATTTGTGTAATCTATAAATATGGCAAATATTAATGTTCCAGTTGAGTTAAAATATCCGAACAAACCGTATTATATGTAGAGATTTTTCATTGTGTAAGAAATTATCCAATTCTCTTTCAACCTGTGACCTGCGCTTATAGAATAATGTCTCAAATGGCCCTTCGAACATGGTAACGCGTCAATGCTATGTAAGTTAATATACTCAGATGATGTAAGCATATCAAATTTATTTAGACAATACACAATAAAACACACGTGCGGTTGTACCAATGTTTTCTAAACTTTTTAATTTTAGAGTAAGAGATAATATTTTCGTGGCACACTTGATCTAGATTCTGTTATCACTACAATATTTCGCTTTGGTTAATTATTAACGTAAAAATGCTGTGCCAAAACCGTGTTTGTCGAATTTTCGGTAAACTAAAATTAACGATGATTTGCTCTTCCTGTTCATTTAATCCAGAAAATTTATTAGATGCGGTGATTCACACTTGGCAACGCAAGTTGGTGGGTGGGTGAAATTATATAGATTGACTGGTTGCAACCGAACTGCATGAACACCGTCCAACAAATAATGACTTATCATTGATAACAACAATTCTGTATCTAGAATACAAGTTTGTTATTGCGGGTAAACCTAAGTAGCTCAACCGGCGACACATTCAAAAATAAGCGAATTTATTATCTAAGGGCCACATGTTACTTTTTATACCACGATAAGTTGTTTGTGGATCATCAGATGAAGCTAATAGCGTAAAGGCTCTTGTTAACGACTTTTTTAGTCAACAGGTAACGGACCGACGCGAAACGGTTGCCTTTGTACACGATCCGCTAATATACGTGAGCGCGTCCGTTGTTATCGATATCAGCTCTATACTCGAAGGGCGAAGAAGTGCAAGTACGTTATATCGAGTACAAAGAAAAAGCTTATTCTAGCTTACCTATACTATTTATACAAAAAACAGCAGCTACGAAAAAAAGGAGGAAGCTATGGGTTCATCCTATTTTATTAAAAAGAGAGTCTTATTGAGTATTCCATATGAAGGATTTAAAGAAAGGCCATATCAATATAAATTTTAAACTCCATATTCACAATGAGCAGCACAAAGTAGGTAGGTATAGGTAAAAACGTGCGCGCACATCTGTCGTCGTCAACATACGTCTATGAAATTACGTGGTCCACTGCATCGGACTGACCGCCGTCGCGCCGAGGGGCGACGTGCGGGTATCAGTTGAGTTTTGTTGCAACGGTTATATGCCCGTCGCGTTAACAAACACCCACACTAACCTATTGAACACTGCGCGTCGGCCCGTCGCTCATCATAAAAATCGGGCCGTTATCCGTTGTCGTTAACAAGAGACCTAAGGCCGCACACTATTCGCAGAGAATTACACAACGCAGGCCCGCGATTGTGAAACAAATGCAGCGAAAGTGCGTTGTCAAATTGCGCGTTCGAACGAAAAGTAACTGAGCAATCGGCAAATTCGATGCAGTTGAGAAATCGCGCGTTTTCGATACAAAAAGCTGCACGTGTGTGCTAGCCTTTACTACGAAATTTTCCGTAGAGTGCCGTGGCACACTGATTGAAAATCCCTGGATTGTACAGTAGGTAGGTATAATATGTAAAGCATTAGATCATCAACGTTATTTATTACTAGCCGCTACCCGCGGCTACGCCCGCGATTGAGATGGAAATCGACTTTTGACATGCATATCAGGGGTTGAGGTATTGCACATATTTTGACAAACAATTTTATTTTTTTTTAATAAAAAGTATCCTATGTTACTTCTAATACCTTCAAGAGTGTATGTGCAAAGTTTCATGATGATCGGTTAAGTAGTTTTTGCGTGAAAGCGTAACAAACAAACTTACATTCGCATTTATAATATTTCGTTTTCATAAAATTTGTAAGTCCGGTCCTGTCGGGCCGATTTTAATGAAATTTTAATAGCACATTTTAATCATTACTAAAGGGTTAAATTTCAATTTTGAAACGATTCTGAGAAATTTTTCGGTATTTTTGGGCCCAAAAAATGTTTTCAACCCTTTCTTATTTTTCGTAAAAAATTTTTATTTTTTTTTAATAAAAAGTATCCTATGTTACTTCTAATACCTTCAAGAGTGTATGTGCAAAGTTTCATGATGATCGGTTAAGTAGTTTTTGCGTGAAAGCGTAACAAACAAACTTACATTCGCATTTATAATATTAATATGATTAACAATCTGTCTATCATAGGACGTTGTCCTCCGCACACCACGTAGTCAACATTTCACCTTGATTTTGTAATGCAATTAACGAAGCCCGTGCCACAATGCTTGACCATTATTGACTCCTAAAGTACAGTGTGGCTGTGAATAGCCGACATTTGATCAAAATACATTTTAAGCTGTAATCAATGACGTGGTCAGAGAACATTGTTTAAGTAGTCTTCCAGTTTTTTATTTTATTGATGAAAAAAAAATTGGTTGTCTGTAAAGTCGGTTTACGGACGATAGTTTTACGTGATAACGTATTCCGCTCGAATATCATATTTAATAATACATAACCTAAATTTTAGTAGCTGTCAAACTATATTTTTACCGACTAATAATTTGATCAACCAAAGCAAAATACATATTTTTAAGCAATTATAAAAGACATTTAAAAAAATGTATATATATTATATATTATTTTGTTAACAAACCGTATAATTTATCTGGCCATCTGTCAGATGTAGCTTTCGCTGAAACAGCCGAAAAAATGTTGAACGCACACTACTCTCTGACGTCACGCGAGAAGAGAGAGACTATCGCTTATATCGCGCTCTCGCTTGCGGAACGATACTCTTTTTCGTGCGTGCAGCCGGTGTTTCATCAATTTATAAGACGTTATCACGTCAAAAAATAACCGTTGAGTGCTTTAGGTCAAAGAAACTTTCAGGTTCGTTACAGAAAATATAGTCTTCCAATTCCATTTCTGGTTGTAGTATGTTCAATTCAACTTTGAGAACCTGCAGTGATCAAATCGAAGCGAAATTAACATCGTGTTCGATAACTTGATAAAATCGATTTTGGTTTAGTTGGGTAATAATTGAGCATCAAGAAAATTATTAAAAAATATCTTATTGCGTTGCATCTTTATTACAACGAAATCTAGGTAAAACCCGATCCAGTAGATCCTGCATTTCAAGAGTATTAAAAATTTAAAGCTCCCAACGTGTAATTTGCATTTATGAAAAAGATCAAAGAATTTAATAATAGTCTTTTATATAAGAAGCATATGAAGATTTACTCAATCTCAGAACAATGTGCATATATGGAGGGATTACTCGATATTCTGCTCAGATGTGTTTGTTGCCGTTCTCTCTCATTAGTTTGAGTGTGAACACTTTAATGGTACGGGATTTTACTTAATTTAGTTCTTCAAAAACAGTATTATACTTAAATGTATAAGTGATAAAAAAATTAAAATATACTAGAAAGTTTTTTGGTACGTGACATTCGATAATAATATTAATACGTTATTACGTACCAGGCGCGGTCCGAAGGGGGGGGTCACAGGGGACATGACCCCCTCCCAAAATCTAAGGTCAAGTTGAAAAATCTCAAAAATTTGCCAAATAATAAAAGTAAATTTTTAGCTATCCCCTAACAGCGACAAATTTATAGTTTCCATTTGTTTTATAGGTAATGTATAAAATAAAATTGTGTCTTGTGCAATAATGTTTATTTTATTCCAGATACCTATTTTTTATTAGTGAGTGACCCCCTCCAAAATTTCAGGCTGCGACCGCGCCTGTTACGTACACATAATTTGAGACCTTCGTAAACACACTGGGTCGAGAATGGCACAGGTGGGTTCGGTTCGTTTCGAACCAGGGGCACCAGGGCTCAGGCTGCCGGCATTTGCAAACTTAACATTTATGTATAGTAAATATACATACATGCAGTAGGTATATGTATACTAGCTTGTTGTTCATCAGGTTCACCAGCCAGTCCATTCCTAATGTACCCACTCAAGTCTCATCCTTCTTTACCTCTAAGCAAGGTCAGTCTGGTCATTGGTCACTCACTTTAATTTCACGCAAGTGAATAACATTATAATGGACTTGTTTATTTCATAATTAAAATACGTTTTATCATCACGGTTCACAATGGTTTTTACAAATGGAAATATTTTGTTTTCGCTGTTATATGGTAAACTACCTACCATGCTATTTTTATATAATCTATTAAGAAATAACAAGGTTTGTTTTTAAAAACTTGAATTGTTCAACAAATTTAAAATTGATAATTTAATTACATTTTGCTGGACAAATTTTTATGACTTTTAAAAGGACACATCTAATTTTGATTAAATTTTTGTTACAGTCTGCTCAATAATAACGTGTATGCTCTTAAAAATTATGAAAATTGTTTAAAAATTTGTGTAGCCACACAAAGTCAATGTAGAGAGATTTCTACCATCTACTTCATTACAAGATGAAAAATACACATTTTCAATAGGTTAGTCCATAACAAAGCGTTTTAGGATCTACGATCATATAGAAACTTTTTATTTTTGGTTTGTCGGTATTTTCAGCCAGTTTTTAGACTGAAACCTGAACGTTTCAAGTTTTTAATAGACGAGCCATGGAAAGTATGCGATATAAACAATGATATTCCTATCCTTAGCGATTTGATAGTATTAGTCTGTTTTTTTTTGTAATGCGGTCTAAATATAACCAAATAGACGAGTCATTTAGTGATCTTTATAATAAATAGTCTAATTAACACGATTTTATCCGCCGCGCAAGTTAGGCTGGACAATGGACAAGTCTTCAGTCATCGCTCATCTTCTATCAGTCAACTGTGTGAGTCATTGGTATTGGTATAGCGAGGGACATATTTACAGAGGCGAGGTACTCTGTTCCTGCCTGTGACCGCACTACAAACACGGCCACAGTCAGGGACGTTTACAGGTGCAATCACCTATCTGACATCTGAGTATGTATTTCGCAATTTTGTTAGCAGTTGCTTCAGATTATGCCACGATACACGAGTATAAAACACGTATTAACACTAACACTCACAAAGTTAACGCGTGTTATACGTATAAATGTAGTATTATGTATAGATATTATTATGACAAAACCAAATACGAACATTTATTATGTTTATGTATGTATTTTTTTTTGCATGCGCTGTTCTGATATAAAAATTATTTTTAATTTGATGTTATGCTAATGAATACACAAATAAAACGTTTTTTTCCTTAATAAACATATTACGAAATATAACTTTGTTGTTTCTTTTATTATTATTCTAAAAAATGCGTATCGCGGAAAGTGTTCAAGGTTTTTCAGAATCAAAATATGTAAAAATTGTAGCGGTTGATGTGTGTGGAAAGTGAAGTTGTCAAAAAAATGAGCCGCCATATGCTTTTTGACAGGCCATTTTAAAACGTGTCATCGATATTGTCATAGTAGATAATGGCTTGTCTCATAGATTTTCCTGCTGATAATTATGACGTATTGATAAATTACATTTTGATACGTAATATTTTCTAATATTACTTATATTGTTTTAATCTAAACTTGCAAATTCAATTATTTGTAAAAATAACAATGGATTTTTTGCGACTCAATTCTAAACTTTGTGTTGTATATATATGTATGTTCGTATATGTATATTTATGAGCTTAAGAAAAATATGTTTACAATAAAAACTGTTTACTTCTTAAAAAATTCCTGGAAAATAAATTGATACGTTTGGTGTTAAACTGTAATTGTAAATACTTTTTTATTAATTTCTTTTTGTACGAATTCCAAGCAAATACCCCTATGGAAATTTCAATGAATATTATTTGTTACTTTCCTGAGTACATATTTTTTAATATAAAGTTATTATTAATTTTGGACAAATTAGTTTTCCGCTCAAATAAATATAGACAAACATGATTTTTTGAAGAGTAATAATATTTTCGTTATTGATTTTTTGAAATGGCAAGATTTTTATTATATTTTTAAAATAATTCAAATAACACGTTTAATTAATCTTATATGATATTGCTTAGATTAGTGTATATAGTTACAGTTAATGTTGTAACATGTACAGCTGATTAATTATTTAAACAAAAATGCTTTGTTACAAAACGTGACTTTCATGAAAAATTGCTGAATCTGTAAATTCCAAACTGATTAACTAACTTTCATTTTATTTTCAAAAATTCAAAGCAAATAAGTATATAATAACTAATAACAGATTAGTTATTAGCACGTGTACTAAATTAATAATTATTTTATAAACATTAATTAATGTATATTTGCAAATTGCTGCAGATAAGAATACATTATTTGAGCATAGAGAAACAGTTGCAGAGATTCGCAATAAAATGAACACTTAATTTTGTTTTAGCACTTTTAGCTACTCATACGTGTGTTGTGTAGAAACAAATATAGTCGTTACTAATTTATGTACTTTAGTTGAACCATTTGAAAACTATAATTTCAAACTTCTAAGCTATAAAAGAAAATGTATAAAAGTATAATATGGTTTTGTTTTAAATGATTGCTTTTCAATATTTAATATTGCGTATTATATTATACCTAATGCGATTGTTATCCGTTGCGAGATTTATAAAAAAAACCACAAGTATTGCACAAGAATTTAAAACGGAAATATAGTGCATTAAAGTGATTAGTTGATTATAAAATATTATGATGAAATTTACAACAATGCGTTCGTAGCGGTATCGTCTCTAAGTAAATAAACATTTATAATAATTAATATATTAACACTAAATACAGTCCCTTGATATATTATATACAAATCTAACAATAGAAGAGTAATACAATATTACATTTTAAAATATTTATTGAAAAGATCCATAAATTAGTACTTATAGTTACTTCAGAATATTTGAAGAGCAGTGTTTCAAACAGTAATTTCTGACTTCAAAAAATCATTTTGCTATTATAGCATTTAATATTAATAATATAATCAATTCTAAACAGGCGCATGTTCCCACTAATTCCACATTTTAAGTTCAACTTGAACCTTAAATTACTATATCCATTCCAAATTTGTGGATTGCCCAAAAAGAGTCTAGCACAAAATTAATATATAATTTACGTAAATCTTTGACGATAATATAATACAGGAACTCTAATGAATAGGTAGTCTATAGAATTTGTAAAAATTGCAATATTCAAACAGTTTTTTTTTATATTTGCTATTGCAATGCTATCGGGGAATTAAATGGAGTAGTATGAAATACGCGTAATGATATATAACACTTTATTCCATTATCCCGTCACTTTGCGTGTAAATTTCACTTTTCCTTTAAAGACTCAAAATGACCAAAATTGGGATGAAAATAACGTGATGATTATTAAAGTGTTGTCCTCGGTGTTTATTTCTGAATTTGAAATATTTAAAGTTTTTTGCCTAAAAATAACAAATTAAGCATGCATCATTCCTCATTAAATAAGTCCCATGACGATGTCTGCCGCTACATAATGCAACGACCGCTGCAACAGAGGAGACATTGAGACAATGGATTGAATAAACAAGAGGGATGCTAACAAAGTTAGCCGGTGTCGGAGTCAAAACACTATATAGACGGACCGGACTACACCGAGTCGAAATGCACGTCTCGTTTGCATTACGTAATATCTGAAGGTGACCTATCGCCATTGTGATTGGTGACTCATTGAGGGTGTTGTCCTCCGGTCCGAACTTGCGTGTTCCCTCCAGCGCGAACGCGCGGTGCAACTCGCGCTGCGCGCCATTGCCGTATATACCGTACGTACGTACAACAATAACAACAATAACAAAGACGATATCATTCAGTCACTCACTGACATAATGCTTTAATAATATAATGTAATGTTTTTCGCTCCGAGTCGCGAGTCACGGCGCAATAATAATATACATATATCATAATATGTACATACAGTATACGCTTTGTATGAACAACGAATGCGATGAAGGTGCTTTTCCCCTAGACGCCTTGACCGGCGCGGCGCCCCACCATCGGTTATAGTCTACAGTACGGATACCATGCGACATTGACGGGCTCCGCTGACGGTTACTACTATTTAGTACGAAGTATGTAACACGGATAGGTGGTATTATATTATTGTTGACTGTAGTCTTCGTTCGTTCGTAACTAAAGCTAGTTCGTTTGCGTTACTCAGTACGTATCGTTAAGTGATCGGAGATACTTAGCACTAGTGAATTCGCAATCCTCTCCCTACCCACTACTATATACCTATTACTAACTTTATATACTCATCATTTACTTAGTCCACATTGTGCTATCCGTTCCCGTTGACATTATTGACTATCAAAATAAATTGTCATCTCATCTCGGTCTGTGCGCCACGCTGTGACATTTACATTTTGTGTTTATTTTTAAAGGACGTTTTTATTTATTTTTTTATACTGTGCATTGTTTTTGACTGTTATATTATTAAAAAGTGCAGTTTTTCAACAATTTTGTTTCAAAATTGGTAAGTTTCGTTATTATTTTTGTTGTTGTTTATGTCGATTTATTTTTAATTTTTAATGCGTATTTTTTAATTATTTACTAACGTTGCTATTGGGATGTTTGCTTTGTTTGTTGTTGCGATGTATATTATATATACACATGTAACTACTATGTAACTTATAGAAGCAAAGCAAATCAACACAACCGACACTGGTTTATATTTAGAAACTATTAGGTAAATGTCTTATTCACCCATCTGATTCTGAATCATCTTTTGGAAAATACTTTATTAGAAATAAATACATAAATAACTAATATATGATATTCTTTTATTCCGTTTCTGCGAAATAAATTAATGTGAACACATTTTGCTCATTAGTGATCTCAATTCTAAACAATTCCGAGAAGTTAATTTTCCCAAAAAATAATTCTCAAAAGTACCTATCGTTTAATTATCTAATAAAGGGTAATTTTATTTTATAAAATGCAGTCACGCGTTAGTTTTTTTGTTACACATTTGAACTTTACCACATGTCAGTTGCTCGTGGATGACGCTGCATGTGCAGTTTATAACAATAAATATTCTATAGGTACATTACTTTTAAAATTGCGATTACTTTTTAAAATTTCCAATTAGATATCAAATATAATAATTATTTAATATGATTGCTACATAAAATTTGCGTCATAATTTTTTGCACCAAAATGACAAATATTAATATACTTTTACATACTCGTGGATATTCTTATTCATGTCAACATATCTCTCCTTGTGCTCAATTTACTCAAATTTATTTTTGTTACATGTCCTTAATTTTTATTTTAAATGAGGCTATTGGCATTTTTTATCTTTTTGCGCGCATCGCGTCTGTTTTGAATGTCTCATTGACAACTACAGACCTAGTAATTCGATGGTACCTATATCGATTTGCAATCAATATAGGATAATAATACGCTGCTATAATTAATTTATTATTAGCTAATACACTATTTCTTGAGAATCTAAAAGAACCTGAAATAATCATATAGGTATAATACGTCATATTCAAAACAAAGGACGCATAAAATTGTTTTTAATAAATACTCTATGTCCGTTTGTTGTTTGATGATATTTATATGTAACTATACATAGAGACAAACATTATTTTCTTATTGTGATTACCTTGTATTGCGCAACCTGCCATTCGTAGGTATGTATTTATTATAAATAAGCAAGGGCAATGGCATTGGCTGCAAACGGCAAACACTAAAGCGGCACACGTAAACGTTGGCACTAGCCATTAGCTGTAATAATCTACATCCAGGGCTGAGAACATTACACCAACTTTAATCGAATCCAGTCTTAATTGTATTGTTTTGAAGACATATTTTCCTGGCTTGCAGAAAGCATTGTCAGAAAATTTGATTTGATAAAGATCCTAGATTCTAACCATATAATAATTACAGTTTATATATATATATGTCACCGTAAAATTGTAAATATCGTTAGGTTGTAATCTGTCTCGCGAGATTGTGAACTGTCGAAAGATTGTGAACCTCAACGTACTGCTTACAATTTTATGTATTATTATTACGTTGAGGTTCACAATCTTTCGACAGTTCACAATCTCGCGAGACAGATTACAACCTAACGGTATTTACAATTTTACGGTGACATATACATGCTAGGAGAGGCTAATGTCGTGATCAAATTTGATTGTACTCTCAGAAAGCTAATTTGTAATCAAAATACCTAAGAGTTCTTGTTTCAATGTGGAAATAATTAAACAAAAAAAAAACTAAATACATGTATGCACAATTAAAAAAATAATCGTTGTAATAGAATTTTACAGAAGGTTTGCAGAAATATGTGTATTTACATTCTGATGTCATTGTCAAATAAGATTTTCTGACAAATGACAATCTTTTCTGCAAAGCAGAAAAAGGGTGCTTAAGTATCTATAAGCATTACCAGTTAAATGTAGATGAGTTCTCCGGAGCTGAATCAAACACATTTTAATAGCTGTTTTTTATCCACTGAATTTATGGTAATTTTTATGGGACTACAAATTATGTATTTCATTACTGAATGATTTATTTAAAATATGACACCACAAAATAACATTCCCATGTTACGTATTTACTAAATGCAAAACAAACTCCCACTATTGTTAGTGAAGTATCAAACTCAATTACTTAAATTTTACACATATTTGGGATAAAAAACTGGATTGAAGTTTAAATACAACTTAAAAATTTTAAATGCAACCAGGTTTCACCAACGCAAATTGAGTTTATAATGAAAATAGTGTAGATATTGATAAATCAATGCCATTGACTTTAAGAATAATAATTAAACACTATACAAATACTATGTAAAACTTAATACCATTTATCTTAAACGTCATTTCAGAATATTATTGTTTATCATTTAAATAACAATATTTTTGTTTTTCTATTAGTAGCAACCCTGGTTCAGTAAACTTAATTAATTAAAGTCGTCAACAACATTCTCTGTTTAATGACCGTTTATCGAATTAACCTTGACATTGTAAACGCTTAAAATACGATTCAGTATATGCAATTAAATGGCACTTTATTAAAACGGATACCTAATTAGATTTTATTTGAACTTTATTGTATGTACTTAATCTTGAATTTCAATTTATTGTTTATTTTTGCCATCCCTGATTGCCGGCGTGATATACCAACGTCCAACATACATGTTTTCGAATGTGTGTGTCCCCCTTCAAGGTATAGTATGTATGTATGTAGGTATATATTTTGTTCCGTGTCATGAATCATGATATTTCCATTTCTATACAAGTTCAGTTCAATTACAAATGTAATATAAAAAAATAACTGAACACTACTGTATTAAAAATAATTTGTTTTGCTTTAAAATAAATTCAATGTAACTTTCCCATGATGTCACCCAATCAAAAAAGTAAACAGGGAACTAAAATTGTGTATTTCTTGAAGAAATTTCCGATAAAAGTTGCGAGTTTTTTTTTTGTATTTTATAGTGAATTTCCTGGGCTGTTTAATAAAAAGAAATTAATTTTTGAATAGTTTAGCACTATCTGACAATGTAAATACAGCATAATATCGTACACTAGATATATACCACACGTGGTATTGTATACACCATATCATGTTATTTTCTAGGTCTGCATGCATTCAAAAGTAGGTCACCTTAGTATATAATTGTAGAATCACACACACACATACGGTTTTTTTAAACTCAAATGATTTGTATTACATTTCTCTCTAAACTATTAATACGTGTTCTTTCTTTTTATTTTATTTTTGTTAATATGCAAATATTTAAATCAAACGTACAGAGCTTCTCTGCAGCTAATAGCTCTAATTATTAATTTTGATCTAAGTAAAATAAAGCTCAATAAAATTCGTTATAATCAAAGCTCCTTCATTACATATTTTAAGTAAACACGGAATGATCTATGAAAGCTGCCTTAACCTAAATTATCCAAGATCTGACATAGTTTACCAATAAAAAATTTCTGCACTAAAACAGTAGATTAAAAATGCCATCTTTGAGGATGCAAGCGTAAAGTCATCCCCCTTGCTACGCCACTGGCATTATAAATGCATTTTAACCTTCAAGTAGGAATAGTATTTACTATATAAATGATTTTGTGTACAATAATAATACTTAACTAATCAACAGAATCCGTGAAGGTAACGTTATTTTAAACAATATCATTTTATTAAGCCGTAAGAAATACTGATTTAATGCAAGAAGTACCCATGCATGTGTGTTAGGTATTCTACAATCTACATAGCTACCTACATAATCTTACATCATCAGTCAGTAACTACCAAACAGATACCGTTATGAGGGACTACTTTTGTATGTGTGTAAGTAGAATGACGTAATATTACTGCTATCATCACATCACATCATCTATGACTGAGCTATTGATTTCTTATAACTTACCTTACCATGCGTATAAAAAACACCTCTTCTTGTACTTGCCATTCTACATAATTGGCATGTGATTAATTATCCAGCGCTTGAGCAACCAGCGATTTTAAAAGTGATAATAGAAAAAAAACATTGTGGGAGCGTCTGTAAACTACGTAAGACGTTTGAAGGGGGGGAGGCGAAATCGCAGTGTCTCTTAACAGAACAGTGAAATTTTAAATTTTAAATATTATTAAAAAAATCGGTCAAGTGCGAGCCGAAATATGGGGGGGGGGAGGACTCTGGACCATTCCATTTTCCGTGATAAATTTAAGGCTTGGTTTTCGAAGGTGCTCGATTTTCGTATATTTTTTTAATATCTTTTAAACTAAGCATTTTTTTCGTCGTATGTACGGAACCCTTATAAAAGAGAATTATAATTACATTATTGAAAAAAACAAGATTTGATTTTGAACTTCAATGTCTAATATTTCTTATAAAAAAAATTGTGACCCAAAATGAAAACTCTGTCCACCCCTGTCCAAGCAAGACAATTTTTCCATGTCGTGCTTCATCAATAGACAGAAATGTCAATGCAACATTATGTTTTGTTAATTATAAAATGTGAGTTATCTAAAGCACCTTTTGTACACTGTACCTACTGTATTGTGACCCAAAAATAACTGCTACTCACAAACATCCATAATTACATATTTACGTGGGTTCATTATGTATTTTAAAACATGTCATTTCTTCTTTATTTATAATATATTTATTGTTTATATAAATCATTATTCAAATATATTTGTCATACATATATTGTAAAATTCAGTTAAGTAAAAAAGCTGCGTTGAAATTAAATGATAGTTAATATAGTCTCGATAAATGCACTTTTAGTAAAAATATACTTTTTCATTTTAGGAAATGATTAATTTAATATTTTAACAGACAAAATATTCTATGTGTACTATGACGTGAGTGACTGTTCCAATAATAATATCGAACATTAATATTTTGTAGCGCTAATAGCATCATACTGACGTGTTTTTCTGACCTTAACAATGATTCATTCTTTGTTTCATATAAAGTTTCTAGAAATTGGTTTTTGCTGTAACGCAATTTTTATAATCGTTATGCAATTCATTCTGTTATTGCAAATAATATTTACACGTGTCTTTTTTATGCTATTATTAATAATTATTATATCATGTATGATTAAGGTGTTCAGGTCACGTTGTAATATGTGTACCTGTTCGTTTGGTAACAACTATTTATAACTGGTTCTGTAAATATTGAGATTATTCAGACTTGAAAAGCTTAGATTTTTGGGCGTTCCATTTTTTTGACGGGATTTGAAGGGTTAATATAAGACGGGAGCACAATTTTACAAAATAAGGTACATCAGACGATATATACGTATGTAAATTTAATATAATAACATTTGTAGACAATTGACATGTTAGGTAAGTGGTAACCGATAATCGTTTCAATAATCTGTCTGACGCAGCAATAGGGGAACAGGGGGTCACGAGGACAAGGGGTATTTCACGTAACAAAGTTCTCTTTAACTGACAATGTTACAAGGCGAACACGTGTCCACGTTATCCCTGTACGCGTGGAAATTTATTCAGAGGCTGACATAATAATCGGCCTCACCAACAGATAAAGAAGTAACAAACAGAAAATATTGGAATTTATATAATTAGTGACTATTGTACTTTTTTTATGTTTATAAAAATCGCTAGAAAAATAAAAATATAAAAGGGCTATTATTATAAATGATATTAGTAATTTCTAAATCCTAATTCAGATTTTAAATCAAAATAATAGCTCTCTCGTTTTAGAGCAAAAATAGCAAAAATATTCTAATTTTTCTAACAATTCTTAAAAACGGGTATAATATTGATTTTTTATTAGTGATTTTGTTTGGACATTATGGTAGGGCCGATTATTATATCAAGTATCTAAATTAAATTTCACGAGTACATAAAAAGCGTAGCCATGTTATCCCACGAATTTTCTTTTCATGCAAAAATAAATTGAAAACTTTTTAAATTACGTAACATAAAGCATTTTAATGTTTCGCTTTTTTAAATTTTTTGACTTATGTATTATTTTAATCTAAATAATCATAATTATAACACATGTAATACATAATATTGTGCGTGGGGAAATATAAAAATAAGTACAACTTGATAGAAATGATTAAATAATCAAGTTATAATATTGATTTAGGTAGCTAATAATTGATCGTTATTCAATAAAAATTTGCTTATTTTATTTGTGTGACTAACCGTTGCATGTACGATTCATAATCCGGTAGTAACATATATTTTATTTTACGTATAAACTCAAAGTTTGCGAGAGAGACAATAGATTATAGACGTACGACAACTGTGCTCGTTATCGTCCGTATTTACAAAACTATCATTTAAATGGTGAAAAAGACCAATGTAGACGCAATATTCCAATTTTGACAGGGCCAATAAATCGATCGGCAGATATTTTCAATCCAAAATTAATATCGGTCACGTGTTTATTACTGTCGTATAGACAAATAAAGAGATAGGTAAATGACGCAGTCATTCATCGCCTGCGACGGCACAGCGTCGCGTCGCGTCGTTTTTAAACATCGCATGGATACGGCACAGGTAAATAGCTCACGTGTCCTTTGTGACGCAATGAACACGAGGTTTAAGATTCAAGTATAGGTAACAATAGAAACCAGCAGACCTACATTACTTACGTATGTGTTCTTATATCACGATATAATAAAATTCTTTCGTGCACGTAGTCCACGAGCGATGTGATGGTTTAATGCCATTTAAAGTTAGTGATTTTATATTTCATTATCTGTATTAGTGATGATCATTGATAATGATCACATTCCATTCGTAATTTATACTTTCTGTCGACTTATTTTCTTGTTAAAATCCTCAACAGCTATATTAATTCTCTAATTTCACACTGCCCCAAATACTGCACCCATATCCAGTGGATTACACGACTTTGTCTCATTCAGGGTTTGTCCACTGGACCCTAGTGTGTTCTACGGTTAATTGCAATGGAATAATAATTACTGTGGACGAAATTAAGAAATGTTTTATGCACAGCGCCTTCTTTTGTTTCTAATAGAAAAAAACAAGAAGATAGTATGAAAACTATTTCACAATGCGCTGTAAATAATTTATCATTCAGGAGAAAAATCAGTTATTAATGATCAGCAGAATTTTCTAGAATTTCAATTATGTATTTTTAATTAAATTACCATTATTTGAGTGCCTACCTAATCAATTACTTCTTATTAATAATATTTAATAAAAACAGGAAAATTGAATTATTACCTACGTCAACAGTTTGATCGTATACCATACCTAAATAAGGATAAACAATTCAAATTGTTTTTTTGTGAATATTTTTATTGCGTATTAATAACTGATATGTTGCACTTTATCTTTTTTTTTGTTGTAAGAATAAAATAAATAATTATGTGGGTGGCTGATTAATAATCGTTATCAATATTTTGATAAAAAAATTTGAATTTTGATACTTAAAGGTTGTCAGTTTGTTTCCTTTATGTAAAATACAATATTTTTAGAAATAATTGTTATCTTTATGACCAAATTATTTCATTATACAAATGTATAATTTTATTGTGTATTATCTGAACTATGGAAATTGTTAGAAGAAAATATATTATTATTTTTTTATAACTATTCTTAGTTTACCTACTGATTAATTATTATTAATATTATTTTGTTTTTTTTCCGTCTACCTAAAGCATACAAGCAACATTGAAAACCCTTAATGTTTATACCTAACGAACTTATTGCAGTAAGACAATTTACCTAAATGATAATGTATTTTAGTTGTTTATAATTAATCATCGATATTAATTTATAATGGTCCATTGTCTTTAATTTGTTAAGCCATTATAATGGAACAAGTAGATGAAGTAACACAAAGTGAACAATTAAATGGATATACTTTTTATCATAAGTATGATTTCATTTAGTGACTGAATAAGTGATAATGATAACAGATATATAATGAACTTTGTGATAACAAATGTTTTTAATCGCGGTATTTTTTATAAAAATTTCTTTGTTCTTTGTTTTAATATTACACAATAATATTATACATGTAGGTACACAACTAAGTACAAAAAGAAAACATTACGTAGGTACTGTTTGTTATTCGTCAGTGTATTAAGTGTTTATCGATACATAATCAGATTTTTTGAAAAACGTCAATTTATAGAATCAAATTAATTTAAAAGCATTATTTTTTATTGATTTTAAATTGATTCTTTAGTTATTTGAGTATACATATCGTTTGAAGGGAAAAATAATATAGAGACTCTAGAACGATATGTTTTGTTTAAAAAAAATTGCAATTTCTAAAAAATAATCCGTCTTTTTGTTGATTAAAATTTTAAAATCATGCTCAAAAAATTAGCCTCAAACAGAACACGTTTCGGTCCGACACTTTCAGTAATTTTTCAGCATATTTATTATTTGCGGTATTTGTTTAAATCCTTCGACTGAAAAATAAGTAAACGACATATCGATTTTTAGATATCGTAAAGAATACACTATGATTTTTCCGATTTGTGCCAAGGTCCAATAATTACCAGTATGACATTCGAGGGTTAAAAGGGTTCAATATAATATATAAGTACCTAAATTTGCAATCTATTGTTTTAATGTTATCGATAAACTGTATAAAGCGCTAGATGATTTAGGTTAAGGAAAATCTTCATGGTCTTTGACGCTGCGAACAAAATTTACTTCAAATTCGCTACTCATGATTGCAAATATTACTGATTTACACGTGTCTATAATAATGATTAATACAATTTTTTTTTTTGGTAATTTTAAATGTTAGCAGAATTTATGTTGCTCGTGTTCTTATATGTTTCATTGAATACACGTGTCAATGCACAGTAATATAATATGAAATGAATATAATACACATATTTCATTTAGAATCTGTGAATATTGTTGAGTAAGCAGTTAAAAAAAGCATGGTATTTTACAAGATCTTGTAAACAGCATGACATGCGGATATTGAAGGAAGCAGAGCGCGTGTATCTACCGTATACAGTTGTACGACTCAATTGACTCACTTATCACTCACTGATCAACTACAACTAAATTATAGATAACTGATTTTGTGAATGTCAATTGAATTTAATATTTTTATCTCTTGTAAGGTTGGCGCATCTAATTTTGAACTGGTTGAGGTTGATACGGAAAGTTTTTTAACAACAAAGCTTTGCGGTCTATCCACTGTCGATTAATTTGCGGTAATCTATCGCGCCACTCCAACCGACTTTGAGAGCGAGTGCCTAAAGTCCACTTCTGAATGTCGATGTCTTCTGTAACAGAGTGAAATTCCGGTAAAACGTAAGCTCTATTAATTCGAGGGTTGAAAAATATCGCGACACATTTTATCTTTGAATTTCGTTTCCTTTGCTCTGTTTCATGAATTTAAAAATTGTTTACAAGCGCTAAATAATTTCAAGCGATTATGAAATATCGATTTTTAATTGTGCGATATTAAATTTTCATGAATAATAAATATTCGCTTTTTATTATAATTCGCCTTGGAATTGATACTATAATTTTACATGCAGAATGTAAGAACTTTATATATATGTAGAATGTTTTATAAATAATTTATAACAATATGAATAACTAGTCGGCGTTAACATGTTATGTAACAAGAGTCAAGTTTTCCCTATCATTTGTCAGTTGACAAAGACATATTGCTATGCATGTGACCCTACTATATTATTTATTAATAATAACATTGACCCTATCACATATATTGTCAACAAAATAGTAACTAATCCATAAAAAAATATTACGATGCTGTATTGTTTAAGCTTAATACTGAATTATATTATTCAATGAAATAATATATAACAATATTAAATCACAGAAAACGTGAAATATTTTATTGAATTTTAATTGAAAATATTTATATTCTTAGTATGGATGCATTTAAAATGTTTTGATGATAGTTAAATTCGTATAAAAAGTTGATTGTCATTTTTAGAAACCACCAATAAATCGTAATCTAGAGACATCCCACTCAATAGAGTACTTCCTTAATTATGGGAGGGAAGTTCACAAAATTATTTTTCCAAAAATCTCGTCAAATCTGATTTTGGGCCATGGACCTACGTCCGTATACCAAATTTCATTGCAATACGTATATTCTATAGTTTCTACGGAGCGGGAGAAATGTGATTACGTGATATGAAAATACTATACAGGACAAAGAACTGCCGCGGAAATATTAAAATTTCCATCAACTTGACCATGACAGCGGCAGCCATTATTGAAACTATGTATGATATACTACTTGTAAATATTACAGCAGCAGTACGTCTTATTGCGAAATTTCATATTTTTAAGGTAGATACGTATGTATGTATGTCTATATTATTTACATAATTTACATTTGCGTTTTAACCAGTCAAATAGTTCAATGGACTACAGTTTATTCTCGTACCATTATATTTGTATAGTGTGAGGTCATACAGAAACAAACACGTGCTTTGTATATCTATATTTCTGTATAATATATGTTTGTATATAGGTATTAGGTACTGTATTTGCAATAAACACATTATCTTACCGATTTTAACATTGAACTGTCTCATGCCCGCCTTTAATGTAAAGTCACTAATTATAATTAATTATTGTATTGCAACTAATAGTAATCGATCGATTGATGTATGTTTTGCTAAGTAATAACATGGTCCAAGAATACTTGAATATATTTTATGTGGCTGATTAATTACAATCAATTGAAAGAATATGTTGTATTGCAGAAACATCACGTATTTGGTACTGTACCAAAACTGGCAAAATGAATCGGTTAGAATTTTTAACCCTTATATTTTAAGGTCAAGTTTGCATTGCGAGCTGCCCTCAAATCATCGCACAGACTGTTAAAATCATGATACTTCCTTTTTTTCGTAGTGGAATAATAAGAAAATAGAAAACCTAACTATAGTCTGTCAATTTAAGCCGTTGTCTAGTGTGCCTTATGATAAATCTATCATTGCCTATAAGCGTATTCGTTTGAAGTAAGTACATAAATCTATAACGTTAAACACATATGTGCATATTACATAATATATAAATCATGACCAGTGGTCATCGCCCCATCCTATTATGTCAAGATCATCAGATTAAAGGTAACCCACGCTTATTACCAATTTTTGCTTCATATTATATACTTACAAATTATTACACTACATACATTTCTGTTATTTCGTAATTATTTTTTTATGCATTTGTCGTAACGGGTCATACTACCCATGTGCTGTACAGTTTTCGATTCAGTATTGCTTTTAATAATGAGTTCAAAAAAATAGTCGATACCTTTAGTAGAGTTCAGAATAAAATTTGGAGGCTTGTATATAGTACGCGCCACGAATCTAAAAGGCTCGGAAGTTAGATGCGATCATGCGAATGCAGGTTTGCGCTTGTACAGTCTGTTAAAAAACTACAAACTCGCAACTCAACAAAACTAACATAGCAATAACAACTTGACAATAGCGTACTCGACTGTACTTTAAAGCAAAAAAGCGACAAGTGACAAAGGCAACGAGCGATCACGGCCAATCACCGACGAGCGCACGTTCCGTTCAGGTAGCTGGGAGGTGGTGGAAGTATCAACGGCTCTAAAATGTGCCTTTGCGACGCTGTTTGTGACTAACTTCCGAACCTTTTAGATCCGTGGCGCGTACTATAATACAAGATTCAAATGTTTATACTGAGTATTTCTATTTTTTTAAATTGCAGTGAATTAAATTGATAAGCATATCTTGAAAACTCAAATAATGTAATAGTTTTTTTCCCAATATTGACATCTGCATTAAATTATATCTACACGTGTGAAATAATTGCATACATTTCTTGATAAAATACTATTAAAGTTCTTTCTTTAGAAAATAACAAACGTCATTTCTGCACGCGCCAACTTTTGCTAACAAATTATGGGATCACTCGAATCAGTGAACCAAATAAAATACGCATTCGATGTCATTGGTCAATAATTGATCTGATTTCATTCATAACATGAAAATACATTCATGCGGAATTTTAAAAAAGATTATGGCTGTTTTTGCTTAATGATTGACTTATCAAAAACATTTAATATGTATTCTTTTCGCGTAAATAACAAATTGGAAAATTCCTTGTAACAATTTATTATTATGCCTTTCAGTTTTCAGTCCATAAACGATGTTAATCTAAAATTACACTAGTGGACAGTGTTACGGTTCCTGGAGAGCCTCGGCCTTTTTAACGTCGTCTCCTCCACGCGTTGCGGTCTGTAATTTTTAAACTTATGCCTAAGTAGACAACGCGGATAAACGCTTATATATTAAATATAAAAATATATATACGCAAAAGGAACGTGACAATTATTGTAATTATTAATGCGTTTGATTTTAATTATGCATTACACGCACATACTAAATAAATACAAGAACAAGAGATTTAGTCATATACACGTGTAATAATGTTCAATTAATAATAATAAAGAGAGTTGATGTCATATTATATGACACATAAGGAAAATAGGAACTTGGATGATCTTAAACCGGAAATTGAAGAAATGTCACAGTAAAACGCCTGAATCTTCTGTTCTAATTTAGTAAGTGGTAAAATGATAACTACATACAGGGTGTTCTCGGCCTTCCTACTTTATGTTTAATGAGTGATATGTACCATCACTCTGCAAAAAAACCTTTGTTAAACTGGTATGATAATTTTGATGCACTTCCTCATAAATTAACAACACGCTGACTAATTCAATGTTAGAAAAATATTAATTTTCTTCTTCTTTTATCATACAACTTTTACTGAGATATTTTAACATTAACCGTCTTCTTTTGATCGAGAACACCTGTATTATTGCGTCAAAACAAAACAGTGAGCCAGAACGTAAAGCACGTCAGGGATTTTTTGTGTCGTCAAAACTATAAGAGACAATGATGCATGAGAAAGTTGCTTTTGATTATTTCGTTGGCAAACCAAATTTATCCGGACGAAACCGGGCCGGAAAATTGCATATTGTCAGAGTTGAATGTCGTTGTATTTATAGGCAAGGTATATTTTATGACTTGCACAGGTAATACTAACAAGCAGTACATTACGCGTTATATACCTATACCTTAGCTTGGTTGTGTGGCCTTGCCAGTTGCACGAGGTCGATCAACATACCACATACACACACACAATACAGACACATCGAGATTATGCATTACGTTGATATTTATCAATAACAAGTGGGTACAGAAAGAACATAAAGTACATCTAGGGTATACATTTCATCGAATCAACCTCTGCATTGAACAATGATGCAGCCAATCTTACATTCTCAAAGCCACTCAAATTAGTGATTCGATTTTCTATACGGGAATGTAATTTTTAATACACAAATTCTTAAAAAATTTTATAATCTACATTCAACAATATCCTATCGAAACATTTTCCATTATATATCTTACTACCCGGGTGCAAAAGAACGAATGGGGAAGGGAGGGACATGAGTACGCACATTCATCTTAGTTTACCGAGATGCAGAATGTTGTGTCCAAAATGATCGTAATTACCGTTCAAAAATTTTTGTCGTTAAAAATCAGTATTTATACTTTTTTAAAGTAATAAATTTCTTTTAATATAATGAATATTTAATTAAAAACACTGTAGGATAATTATTTTTATATAGATATCTATAGTTGTAACAGTTTTCAAATGAGCTATTAATTAAATTATTTAACTTTAATTAGTCGTAATAAAATTTAAAAAAATTTAAATGTAAGCCTTAGAAGAAAGCAATGTAGAAAATAAAAAAAAAAATAAAAATATATTCACCGACGTGGGGCTTGAACCTTAGACCCTGGCATTAAGAGTCTTACGCTCTACCAACTGAGCTATCCGGACTTGTAAACTTCACGCGCTAATATTGCATTTCATCTGATAATATTTGTGGGACGGACTAATTTTGATATACCTACATCTTGCAACATTTTTCATTGATGTTCAGCTCCAATTGGTCGTAGCGTAATATTATATAGCCAATATCCTTCCCCGATAAATGGGCTATCCAACAAAAATTTTTTTTTCAATTCGAACCAGTAGTTTCTGAGATTAGCGCGTTCAAACAAACAAACAAACAAACTCTTCAGCTTTATATATTAGTATAGATTAGACTACGTGTTGTTTGGTACTTTTTTATTAGTTGAACAGGAAGAGATACTTTGGGTGAAAAGTAGGAATTAACAAACATGAAAATATGTGGGTAAAATCAGTTGAAAATATAGTTGGCGTTGTAAATACATGAGTCGTGTTGTTGTATGCGGTTAAAATAGCAAAATTTTGGGAATCTTTAAAAATGAGTCAGATTGCATAAGTATCCTATTCAATTTTTCTTGCGCTACCTCAGTTGAGCGTCTATAATCTACAATACCAATCCTACAATTGTTTTTTCTTTACATATTCAGCAATGATTGTGTTGTGTAAGACCAACTTTGTGTGTCAGTATGGATATAAATATTCATAGACAATATAAAAGTCCGTTAGAATTGTTTGCAGCTAATTGAATAAACTGTATAACAATTCTGGTTAATTATTGACGTGCAGTCAGACTCTGATCAGTATTTTTATTAGTTTTATGGAAATATGTAGTAGATATTTACTGTTAAAAAGTAACGCTAGATTTAAAGCGAGAAATAAGCAATTAAGTATGATTTAAATAATGTATCATTATTGCCTTCAAAATCACTTATGTATCGTTAACTTAATACAGTGACCTAAAAGTTATAACATTTGGAGGTGATACTTAGTGATATTTGAAGTGATCGACTGAACAAAAAAAAAACTATTATGCTGCCAACAACTGTATAAAGCTCAGTATATAAAAAAACAAATGATACAAACTTTTTTTGCGTTTGTTTGCTAAATTTCAATAACTGTTTAATGGTTTCTTGCAGCTTGAATAAAATTCTTAGAATAATTTGTTTTTTATTATAATTGTGGTGAACTACCTACTTCCGACTTGCGTTATATCATCCACGTTGGCCACAAACTGTCAATTTTGTTATCATTTCATTTCAAACCACATTTGTTATCATTATATTCAGTACGTTTGCAATACTTTTGTTTATTATTGGTTCTTTATTCAGTGACATTATTTTGAAAAAAAAAACAAATGTCATTATAGAAGAGATATTTGAGTACATGATTTTCATGACTTTTTTTTATACATCAGTAGATAGATACATTTCTGTGAGGAAATATAATAACCTTTCTTCTTTTGTCACGCTAGTCATATTACAACTACTACTATATTTCTATACTGAAGAGTGTCTTTGTTTGTTTGGTTGAACGCGCTAATCTCAGGAACTACTGGTTCAAATTGAAAAATTTTTTTTTGTAGAATAGCTCATTTATCGAGGAAGGCTATAGGCTATATAATGTCACGCTACGATCAGTAGGAGCGGAGAATCAATGCAGAAAAATGTTGCAAAATGTAACTCAGTCCGTCCGACAAAAACTTTTGAACGGTAACTCCGATTATCGTGAAATTTGGACACAACATTCATCTCTAACTAAGATGAATGTGCGCACTCATTCGTTCTTTTGCACCCGGATGAAACCGGGCGGGACCGCTAGTATTTCAAAATTGAATAAACTGACAGACGAACAGTTATTTCTCTCGAATCGCTATAACGCGACCAATTTTGTTTTACTTCACTGCACTAGTGCGTAATGGGTCATTTTACATGGATATAAAGCAGGTATTGTTTAAGAAGTAGTGCAAAAATGTACATTATCTACGTATGAAGTAGGTACGATATATTTTTAGTCAGATACTAATCAACTAACTGAAGGCTTTTTTAATAAACAGCTGGTATGGCCCTTCCATGTACGTATTAAACATGTGTGTATAAATATAGACACTGTTTACACGTTTATATAAGCGAGTAAAACGTTTCGTTTTATGAATAAAGTCTATTTTTATAAAACAATAGCACTCCTACGTTTTTGATTTAATGTGTACTAGCGTTCATTATTGATAATTTTAACTGAAAATGTATGTTTTTTTAACAGCGCATTGAAAATTTTAATTAAATCTAACGTGTACCTCTTTATAAACTAACAGTGTTATTTTACGAATCAAGAATTGTAAAGATATGAAATATCATTAATACAGGGGTACAGGTTTTTCTCTAAATAATTTTTTGAGCTATACTTTTTCGTAGCAACAGATACGTTTATCACGTGAACAGCCCTGGTACTTAGTTACGATGCACAAAGTACTGATTGGTTGTTCTGCTGTGTTGAGTTTCAAGCGACCAATCAGATGCCGATCATTATATATTTAAGTAAATGACTTTTTTATACATCAGTAGATAGATACATTTCTGTGAGGAAAATAATAGCGTTTCTTCTTTTGTCATCCTAGTCATATTACAACTACTACTATATATCTATACTAATATATAAAGCTGAAGAGTTTGTTTGTTTGTTTGGTTGAACGCGCTAATCTCAGGAACTACTGGTTCAAATTGAAAAAGAATTTTTTGTTGGATAGCTCATTTATCGAGAAAAGCTATAGACTATATAATATCACGCTACGATCAATAGGAGCGGAGTATCAATGAAAAATGATGCAACATGTAACTCAAAATTTGTCCGTCCGACAAAAACTTTTGAACGGTAACCACGATCATTATGAAATTTGGACACAACATTCATCTCGTTAAACTAAGATGAATGTGTGTACTCATTTCCTTCCCTCGTTATTTTGCACCCGGGTGAAACCGGGCGGGACCGCTAGTATAATATATTTTGTGAATTTGACTCTATTCAATAAATAGAGTAACTGTGATCCATTGAAGTTAATGATAGGTATTGGCATAAGGATCAACCTTAATTACTCATAGCGCAGCACACTCACGAACTTAAGGTTGAGATTTGTGTATGAGCCAGGTAATCGGACGGGCGAATACAGTATAAAACAGCTCGTGACCAAGTAGCGCGCATGCAATTCTCCCCATTTCGAACACGTGAACAGAATCACGTTGCGCTACCAGTTGACCGACTATTAAGTATAGTATTGCCTAATAGACGTTCCTATATTGTGTACTTACTAATCGGTAATCACTTCAAAATACACGTACATAACAAACACATGATGTTTCGTTTCAAAACGACGTTTTTACCGCATTTCTTTGCTAATAGGACTATTTCACACGTGACTGTCCACATAATATACTGAATGCAACATAATTGAAATTATATAAGAGTCGAAATGATTTGATAGAAAATAACTAGGTAAAGAAAAAACGGTTTCCACGTCACTATAAATTTTATATTTTATTTGAAGTATAATACGGGCCACGGATCTAAAAGGTTCGGAAGTTAGTCACAAACAGCGTCGCAAAGGCACATTTTAAAGCCGTTGAGACTCCCACTACCTCCCAGCTACCTGCATGGAACTTGCGCCGTCGGTGATTGGCCGTGATCGCTCGATGCCTTTTTTCCTGCTTTAAAGTACAGTCGAGTACGCTATTGCCAAGTTGTTATTGTTATTTTAGTTTTGTTGAGTTGCGAGTTTGTAGTTTTTTAACAGACTGTACAAGCGCAAACCTGCATTCGCATCTAACTTCCGAGCATTTTAGATTCGTGGCGCGTATTATAATATATTTTGACGTGATAACGTCTTATAAATTGATGAAACACCGGCTGCACGCACGAAAAAGTGTCACGTACCGCCTGAGCTTGAGCGTGCAAGCGAGAGCGCGGTATAAGCGATAGAGAGGCACGATCGGCCTAAGCGTCGGCTTATACGCATTTCAATGTTTCTTTATGACGTTATCACGTAAAACTATCGTCCGTAAATCGACTTTACAGACAACCAATTTTTTATCCAACATCTTAATTATACTATATAAATAGTTAAGTGATATTAATTTTGATTTGTTTTGTTGCAGATGTTATTCGACAGAGGATAATGGTGGCAGAATTTGTCGCCCGCCAACAGAGTGGTTCTCCTATTAATGGTGAGACGCCAACTGTAAATTCCAATATGCCTGCTAGCCACGGCAGTTGTGGATCAAACGGCAACCAGGTAAACGTCGGAGGTCATCCTGGTCATCCGGGTCACGGGCATCAGGGCTTCGTCGGTCACGACGGCATGTTGTTGGGACCGATGAGTCCCGGTTCACCCAATCCGGACTCGTTACCGCCCGGCTATGATCTCGCAGGCCACCTAAAACGCAAAGAGCTTTTCTCGCAGAGAAAGCAGCGCGAATTCATACCGGATAATAAGAAAGACGATAGCTATTGGGATCGAAGACGTCGTAATAACGAAGCGGCCAAAAGATCACGGGAAAAAAGGCGATTCAACGACATGGTCTTAGAACAAAGGGTCGTCGAACTAACCAAAGAGAATCATATTCTCAAAGCTCAATTAGATGCTATCAAAGAAAAGTACGGAATTTACGGCGATACATTGGTCAGCATCGAACAAGTAATGGCAACTCTTCCGTCAAACGAACAAGTTCTCAGCATTACTAAAAGAGCAAAACTGTCGGCCAACAGTGGAGCACCTCCTATCGTCTTCTCCCAGAATTCAAATCCCGTGCCAACATCAGTAATCCACCAGACCTCGAATGTCGGCTCCCCGCCACCCGTGTCTCATTTCCCGACAGCAATTCCACACCACGAGTCTAACTTCTCAGATAACGAAGGTTATCCTTACAATTATCCACTTTTACATGCCGGCTCGTCACAGTTCGATCACAACAGCAACAGTGCATTGAATTTATCGCGCTCCCGCTCAAGAAGTCGCGCCCCGTCGCCGTACGAAGTGTCCAGCGACGAGAGCTCAGCACCATTAAATACGTCGGAAGCAAACAACAGCTTGCCGTTAAAATTGCGTCACAAATCACATCTCGGCGACAAAGATGCCGCCAGCGCACTTCTTGCCCTGCAGAACATTAAACAAGAACCGGGACCTCGCGCCAGTCCACCTTGGGACGGCGAGGGTTCGAGCGACGAAAGAGATTCCGGCATATCTCTTGGCTCAGATTGGCCAAGAGTTGAGGCGGCAGCGGTAGCAGCAGCTGCCGCAGCGGCAGCCAAAGTTCAACAGTTACAACAGCAACAACAGAAAAGATCTCCGTCTGGCGACGATGGTGAACCCGAAAACAAAACGCATCTTCAGTGTGAATTGGCACGGCTCGCCTCCGAGGTGGCTAATCTCAAGTCACTTATGATACAGAATAAGACGAATCCCCAGAAGAGGACGGCCGTTGCTAAACATTAGTGTCAGCGTCGATATCTCAACGACGACGATGACAACAACTCTTATTCTCGCCCCGTGTTTAATCGTCATTTACATATATACAATATATACGTCGTGTTTTTAAACATCATTTTAGTATAAACAATCGGTTCGTGTCAGATTGGATATTGATGACACTTCAATCAAACCGTAGTGTGTAGTGTGATACAAAAATAGTGTATAATAGTGCAGTACTCAATGGAAAGTATTCGCACACCGGCAAAATATACACATCAGTACATAACCTATTTTACACCGTTAGTATTGTGTACAATATTACCTGTTGCTATTTAATTGGCTGTGCGCGTTTTTATCATAATTATTATTGCAAGTTGTATCGGTACCTCAGTACTGTTACATTTATATGGTGTGGCTAAAGCAGTGGATATCTACCCGTTACCTACACCACATGTACCGTCGCTACCACCATCTCATAACATCATAGTCAACTTACTATGAAGTATGAACCTATCTAACGGCAGACTAATTCCAAGTTTGCTAGTTTTGTTTGTTTTTTTTTTTTTTTGAAGATGTTACACAAGACAGTTTGTGATTGATTAGTATTAAAATATAATTATATGTATGTAGACGATTAAAACGACAAGTGATAAGTTGAAATTGTTCTAGTTTCCCAAATGATTATTTATTTCATATTTTCATTACTAATATTTAATGTTTTTTAATTGTTTAAATGAAATTAAATGATTTGTTTCGTGTTTGTTCAACTTTTTTTTTGTTTCTAAGTGCAATATAAAGAATTTTTATGATTCAGAAGAATGTTGCGTTTTTTAAATATTTATGTGTAAATACAAAGCTAATAGTTGTTTTATATGTTTTATCGTGCTCTATTTAGACAAGAATGGTTAGAGTGGAATAAAGATATTTTAAGTAAGGGCAATAGGAAAATAAAAAAAGAAAAATCTACAAGCAACTATTTTTGGATTATTTTAATAGAACGTGATATTATTATGCTTACTCATTGAGTTCCACTCTCCACATATAAAAGTTTCTGTAGGTATAACGAATACATTTGGCTCTCGAGAATATCATAAAAAACAACTATTTGCAAATACATAGGTCTTATAGATGTACTCAGGTACGATATTAAATGATAAACTAAGCTAAGACTTGAATTAAACTTTAAAATGCATAATATTTGATAGACTGAAATGTTTTAATGGAGCCAAGTTATATGGATTTCTATTGGATACAGTTTTATATAAAATGTTTATTTTTAAACAAAAAAATGTGTGGAAAAAATGGCTGATATTAGTTTTGTATCGGAATACTAAGATCTGGTTTTATATGATAGAAGATATAGTATTTAATATATAAACGCGCTTTTGCAACGACTATGATGTTTGGACTAAATTTTTAGTCACTGATGGAAATATCGTTGTGAAAAGGACTGAATTGTTATTTTTTAAGAAAATAAATAGATAGGTACGTATTTGGAAATGGTAAGAAAGTATTTGACGTGTTATTGGTTTTTATTGGTGTCTTAAGTAGAACTGATCGGTATATAGCCATTCCATTTTTTCCGATATGCACAATGAAACTAAAAAAGATAATTTTGGAATTGCGATATAAGAATTATATTATATAAATAATTATTAACAAGATTGGATATGAATTTTGTATGAATGTAGTCTAAAAAAATTTCCACCGGATCCGTATTTTTATATTACAAAAAAAAAAAACTTAAGAAATATCTATTTTATATAACAGTTTCATATTAAATATGGTAAAAAAACATAAAAATTGAAAAAAAATGTAAACTATTTATTGATTTGATACATTTGTGATGATTTTTATAAGAAGTAATATTGTTTTATTTATATGTTTAATTTTAGTAATCATAAATAGAATATTTAATTAACATAAATTATAAATTTGCTTATAGTTGTAAATTATTTAAACATCTGTTGTGTTTCACAATTATTAAATTTATTAAATTAATTAAAATGACATATGTAAGTTTAATATGTAACGTTAGTAGCCTATTGAAGCAGTATTCCTTTATGCTTACATTGTCAGTAAGTTGTTATTCACCCCCGGGACTCTAGCAACAGAGGCGGGGCTTGGCTAATGGTTACAAGTACGACGCATAGATCAATCTATTATTTATAATTCATAGGTATTTGTAGATTTAGCCACAATCTACCTATTTACTACTTATCTACTTTGAAACTTTCAGAACAGCATTTGATTTAGAGTGTTTTTGCTATCATTTGATTAGTGTTTGGTTAAAAAGTTTGAGCGTAAGGGCGTACGCAGTGTTTTGTTCAGGGGGTTGGGGTAAGGATCATAAAAGTAAGTCCGATTATCTTATTGCAAAAAGTGCGAATTAACCACTTTAATCCAGATCCGGGAAGGGGGGCAGCTGTCCTCCTTTGAGTACGTCGATGGTTTGGTTGAAGAAAAAAAAAATATGTTTAGGACATTAAAAGTATTAAAATTTTGTGGTTTCGTGGAGATTCAGTATTAATTTGCTGTTTTAGAATTGTTTTCGTAAAATGTATACTACATAGCTTTTTGTTAAATGTTAAACTATGCATCTTAAAATAATTTTTTAAATAAAATTATGAACATACTATTAAAAATATTATATTATCTAAATACGTTTATTTTTTGTTGTGTATAATTATCAAAATAAACATACAATTACCCTATGCGTACGTTAATATCAATGGATACTATGATTACATATTTTTAGAAGTTATGTATTTTTAAGTCACCTACCAATGTCTTATTAGTATTTATAAATTTCACTATTATTCTGTAATTCTGTTCTGAAACCATACACTGATTGTATATGTTAAAATTCAAATATAATATGCGTGATATGATAATATATATTAAAAAGTTGTTTTATTAACAAAAAAAACCTTCTTCCTATGCGCCTCCTCTATTTTGAAGAAAGTAGAAACTAGTTAAATCATGCGGATTATTTTGAAAAATCTAAAGGTAGGCACTATGGAATTAGTCAATCTGCCAATGGGAACAAATCAGAATGGCCGTACCCACGAGGTGACACCAGAACTCGCCCGATTTGGCCAGAAGTTAAATAAACGCGCCGTTTACAGTGATTGAGTGAGGCCCGGGCCTAGGGCGGCAAAATTTTTGAAATAACAAAATTTTAAATGCGAAAAGTAAAGACAATTTCAAAAATTGGTTCAGATTAGTTTTCATAAAATTTTTTATAGAATATATTTTACTTCCCAATCTGTATGGGTAAGATGTTAATTTTTTAATAGATCAATTATTATAGTCTTTATCAAGTAGCTTACTTTCTGTTCCTTTAGTGAGATTAATTTATAACTTATTTATCTGTCATGTTTATTAGTTATATTTAAAAATTATATTTCAATAAATAAAGTTATTTTTAAATAAAAATATTGGATCAAAATTGATGAAATTCATTTTATCAAAAAGGGCGGCGCATCAAATGGGGCTTAGGGCAGCAGCAAGCCTAAATCCGTCACTGGCCGTTTATCTACTAGTTTTTTAAAAGTTAATGACGGGACCCGTAAAACGCTGCAGAACGAAATGTTTGGTTACGGTCTTGATACAGATTTGCCAAGGGTATTGGCCAGATCTTGATCTTATGAAGGATTGAAGAATTTAGTTAAAGAATCTTGTCCTTGATAATTTTTTATTAAAAAAAACGAGTATGCTTTAGACCACACGACTGAAGTAAAACTTCTTTAGCTCCATCTATATATATGTATAACATACACATGTAAGAAATCACCGTTCGCGTAACGCTAGCAAACTCGCAAACGAACTACTGACTGAGATATATATATATTTCATGCACTGGCTATGAGAGGAAGAGAGAAAGAAAATGTGCGCGCGCACTGCTCTCTCTTGCTCCTACAGTGTGATACAGACAATAGGCCTGCACTATACGAAACGTAACTGCCTCGCCCGATCACATTTTTCGTAACGCTCCCGATCACACTTTTCGTAACGCTCTCGTCACGCATTCACCAGCTTACTCCCCAAGTCAAGCGTGCGTAAAGAAGTTCTACTTCAAAAATGCAATCATATTTTAATATTATAAATGCGAATGTAAGTTTGTTTGTTACGCTTTCACGCAAAAACTACTTAACCGATCATCATGAAACTTTGCACATACACTCTTGAAGGTATTAGAAGTAACATAGGATACTTTTTATTAAAAAAAAATAAAAATTTTTTACGAAAAATAAGAAAGGGTTGAAAACATTTTTTGGGCCCAAAAATACCGAAAAATTTCTCCGAATCGTTTCAAAATTGAAATTTAACCCTTTAGTAATGATTAAAATGTGCTATTAAAATTTCATTAAAATCGGCCCGACAGGACCGGACTTACAAATTTTATGAAAACGAAATATTATAAATGCGAATGTAAGTTTGTTTGTTACGCTTTCACGCAAAAACTACTTAACCGATCATCATGAAACTTTGCACATACACTCTTGAAGGTATTAGAAGTAACATAGGATACTTTTTATTAAAAAAAAATAAAAATTTTTTACGAAAAATAAGAAAATTGTTTCCCCTGATATGCATGTCAAAAGTCGATTTCCATCTCAATCGCGGGCGTAGCCGCGGGTAGCGGCTAGTATATTATATTTTTAAAGAAGTATAGGTACTAATAAAGTGGCAGCGTTCTTTAGTTAAAAATAAAACAGTCAATAACTTCTGTTGTTTTTTAGTGTTCCGTGGAATACGGAATACGTATATTTTATTCAAAAGTCTCGGAGCGTCATTTTTATAGATAGTATTTTCATCAAGGTAGAAAATGATCAACTCAATTTAATTGTGCCTTCCCCCCTCTAGATTACGGACCTGAGTTAGCTTAATTAATTATTATTTTCAATAGCAACATTTTCAACAATTAAATGTTAGATAACTGGCTTGGCTGGTAAGATCCGGCGCATTGCTACAAAAAAATGCCGCGCTCCTTATTGACGCCGGAAATGCTAATATTCTGAGGTCACGATTCGACGATATTTGCAATGCGTTGTAAATATTAGCGCCAGAAGTCGTTTGAGGTACACCGGTAATTGGATTAAAAGGGCTGCATCTAGCTCTTGCTAAAATGCAAGATGTTGTGTTAACGTAGTGATTTAATTGACCCGCTGCAGTTGACACATTGTTGCCAGGCAATGTTTGACTATAGCAAGACGAAATCTGAAACAATTACATAGATTCAAAAAAGTTATGACTAAATGAAACATACAGTAGTAGTAAATAATAATGATTACTAAGTTATTTGCGTTTATCCGTCGAATGCATTGAACAAATCCGCAATATCCAATTGGACAATTCGTTAATAAACTTGATTGCGAGGAAGAACTGGCTGCAGTCTGGAAAACATATTAATATTTGTTACTTTCATTGAGTAATGTAGTGTGGCAGAAAAACTTAACGATTTTTGAAGTGAAAACTTCTTTAGCGGCGTTGTACACTTTTTTTGTAATGGGTAAAAAATGTTAAACTCGCATCAGGACACGTGACCTGATCGAAAATTCGAAAGACGGATGGAGAGTAGAGGTATGGGTAAAAAATTCGTAAGACGGATGGAGAGTAGAGGTAATATTCAAGTTTTCACTTCTGCCGGCACTCCCGGAGTGCAATTGGCTTTTTTTCTAAATAAAATGTATTGAAATATTGTTTTTGAAATAAAACTTTTTTATTCAATATTATCGTGGCAGTCATTTCAAAAGAATGTAGATAAAACGTGAATATTGAATGGTATGAGATGACGAGATGCCCTAAGATTGATTTTACTAAAGGGCCATTTATAAAATTTAGGGTGTGTTAGCGGGTCAGACTCTAAATTAAAATCTTTATTTGTTTAGTTTAAATCAATTTTTATATAAAGGTAATAAAAAGGGTAAATTATCTTGAGCTAGATGTCTCTTGTTTTTACCCACGACGGAACGGAGCATGTATATGCGTTTAGGGTGAGAGGATTGTTCGTTTGTTTGTTTGTTCGTTCGTTTGTATGTGTGTTTGTGCACTCGATCAATGTCGCCATTTATCTGAAAAACGGTTTGATCAATTCAGATGCGGTTTTCTGTAAAGGGATTATAATTCATCTAAGATGGTTCTTAGATAGATATTACGTTGGTTACGCCCCAGGGCGGCGCTGCACTGCACAAAAAATTAATTGCAAAAATAATTTGTACAGCAACGTATGCTGGGTTGCCTACACAACGGGAATTTAATCGGCTTTTCTGTAAGAGTGTCAATTTCTACGCTAGTTCAGACCATCTGAACTCACTTATATAAAATCTCTAAAAAGATTAAAATAAAACAAAATTAAAAATTTTGAAAAAACCCACGACGAATGTAAATGTTATAATAGAAAAAGAATTAAATAAAATTCTAAAATCCCCCGACTTAACGCAGGTAAGTAACCAAAGAATGTCCGTCGAGGGCTGCCATTTGGCTGCCCTGAAATGAACTAAAATATTGCAATTTATATTCTTCTATTCTTAATTCAGGGCAGCGAATGGCAGCCCCCCGATGGAGTTTCTTTGATTACTTACCTGCGTTAAGTCGGGGGATTTTAGAATTTTATTTAATTCTTTTTCTATTATAACATTTACATTCGTCGTGGGTTTTTTCAAAATTTTATCACTGGATAGATTCTGGTCGCGGGCCATATTGAGATGGCTTGAGGACTCAATGCAGCCCGCGGGACGTATCTTTCACATCATTGCCCTAAGGTCTTAAACTAAAAATTTAATTTAAATTTAAAAATCGTCAGGTTCCTCTGCCGCACCCCGTTTCAATAAACCGTTTAGCATATTGTGTCTTACCATTAGGACAGTTGAACAACTTTGATAAGCGGTATTATTTAAATAAACCCTGGCGCAAGTTGAAAGATTTGTTAATAATCTAGGATTCTAAAAACATAAATGAATTCATAATCAATAAATATATATTAGTTCCGCTACATTAATGAATTCATGATAATAAGTTTTACCTACCATTTGGTTAGCGGTAGCGGCCGCAAAACACGACACACATGCCGCTCTTATCGTCGTATTTGATTGTGTATTATTGCATAAAAGTACTAGTAAATTGTTTAGTTTTGTTCTACAAATGAGACAATAATCAATTTTTAAGATCTAATTACCAAATAAAAATGTTTTCAACTGTTACCTACATTTCACTTGAACATCTGTCGGGATATTTAGCTTCAATTTTTTGCTGCAACGCGTTTTTTATTGCAATAAAACTTGAAAAATCTAAACTATTACTTGCTATCTGTAAGGATAAATTTAATTTACTGTTTAAAATCTATTTTTAAATTACTTACTATTTGTACTTACTACAAAGAATCCAATAACTCGAACCCACAACGGCAAAATAAGTTTTGACATTTTAAACGCTTAAAACAAACCAGAATATTTGATTCTTAATTCACAACTGCCGCTAAAAATTATTTACACACAATTTATTTTAAACAGGTGTGTAAATATGTAGGAATTATCGAACCATGGAAAATATTTTAAATACTTTTATTATAGTTCAAAACTATTTATGTCTCAACTGAATTTTATATGAATGTATTAATTTGATAAAAAAATTGGTTGTCTGTAAAGTCGGTTTTACGTGATAACGTCATAAACATTGATGAACTCTCTGACGTCACGCGAGAAGAGAGAGAAATGCGTACAAGCCGACGCTTGGGCCGATCGTGCCTCTCTATCACTTATACCGCGCTCTCGCTTGCACGCTCAGGCGGAACGTGACACTTTTTCGTGTGTGCAGCCGGTGTTTCATCAATTTATAAGACGTTATCACGTCAAAAGACGAGGACTACAAAACTGAACATAAATATATGTTTAGACTAAACCCCAAGTTTCCTGGTTTTTATCCTCACATTGGAGAGAGCAAAAAAAAAAAAGCTCCTTAGGTCCTTTTTTTGTTTGTTCTGGCCCTTGCTATTTCTTTACTATTTTTCTAAAATTTATAAAATGCTTCGCGGCCCAGACAAAATTGTGCTGCGGGCCGCCATTTGCCCAGGCCTGGTTTAGGTGCTATGGTGATCAGTAAATACAATCATACATACATAGACTGCTAAACTCCTAACCCTTCCTTTTGGCTTCGCCGCAGTCTGGTAAAAATAGTATGGTCATAGCATAGTTCGAAACTAAAATATAAACATTTTGTCATCTCCGATGGTGACAATTTAATTGTGTTTTATTCACATAGTCATTATTATGCACATCTGCATTATTGAATCATATTACGCCAAGCAGCATCCTATTACCAAATATCGAAATAAAAATACAACCTCATTTTTCATTAAAATTTGTCACTCACATAATAACTACATAATTTAATTAAGTGCAGTAGACCATGTTGCAATTCAAAAAACTCATAAATGACTTTTTCGGCTAAAAAGACAACAAAAAGTAAATAAAATTAAACCACAATTAATATTTTAGTAAACTTTATTAAAAATCTAAAAATATAATATGTGTTTTAGATCTAGTAATTATTATATTATTTTTCAGATGATAATAGATCAATAACGAAAAATACTGTTAAGCTATATTTTTAATCGCAACGTTCCATTTAAGTTATTCTTAAAGGTATTTATTATTTTTATTATTGTAATTTATTATATATGTATTTATTGTATTTTAATTTATATTATGTATTTTTTTGTAGAGCCTGAGGAAGTTTTAATAATTAAAACGAAACGTTGCGATTAAAAATTTAGCTTAACAGCGTTTTTCGTTATTGATCTATTATCTTCTGAAAAATAATATTAAAACTAAAAATGTTATAGGATATTCAGAATACACTTATTTGGCGTCATGTAGATAATTCGTAATTTTAAAATTCATTTGGAAGAAAATAAAACAACACCCTTAAGTACTCTGCGAAAAAAAAAATTATTTATCAAATTTCATATAGTTACGAACTTAAATTTATTTGAGACTGTTACTTTGCAACATTACTAGCCCTGATACCTTGGAAATCACTTAGTGATCACTACAAGTCAATGGGAAAAAAATCAAAACGGATTCAGTGAATCCGTTTTAATGTTATTATTTACCTTAATATATAAATTAATTAGATTTCATTAAATTGTGGTTTGTTTTATTTTTCTTCCAAATTTGGACGGTATTAACTATTATCTAACATTAATTACACTGGCTATGCAAAAGTTTATTCTGGGCGTACATCCACAGTTTCTGAATAATTCTACTCTCTTGACTTCAGATCAAGTTAAGGTAGTAAGAGCACCAAGGCAATTTTAAATAAAAGGCTTGATTTTTTTTAATATGAAGTTGGACTAAGTCTAAACTAATTCTGAAAATTTTAGGGGGGGTTGCCCGATTATTTAAATAAATAAATGACTTCAAAAGTAGGCATATTTAAGATTGGCTTTATGGTAAAACGGTAGATGGATGATATGTTTTCATTGATTTCTCCAAAACTAGTCGGTGGAAATTAAAAAAAAAAAGTATTTAAATTAAAGTTAAAACCTTAATAAATTATTGAAAACAAAAAAAAAACCGTTTTATATTTAATTAAAAAGATAATATCTTTTTAATTAGTCGGGCACAACTTTTTTTTGTTTTCAATAATTTATTAAGGTTCTAACTTTAATTTAAATAGTTTTTTTTTTTTTAATTTCCACTGACTAGTTTTGGAGAAATCAATGAAAACATATCATCCATCTACCGTTAAATATAAAAAAAATTAAGTCTTATTTAAAATTGCCTTGGTGCTCGTACTACCTTAAAATAAACAAAAAATAAAACAAAATTATTGTTCATAAGTCCAGAATATAGACTTCAGATCATATCAAATTATGAAAAAACATAAAATAAAAAAAAAAATATTGAACAAAAGTAGATTTCAAAAGCAACACCAACATTGCAACAATATGATATTGTGAACTTATAAAAATGGAGATAATATAGTAAGTTTTAATATAATTTTCGAAAAGAAATAATGAACGCAAACGACATTGCAACTAGATACTGAAAATTGTCAGTCAACAAAAAAAAAAAAAAAAAAAATCCATACTAAATAAAGTAAGAATATTTAAATTGATAAATATTTTTCTAGCCCATATTAAAAACCACAATTATTATTCATAAGTCCAGAATATAGCATATCATATTAAATTATGAAAAAATATAAAATAAAAAAAACATAATAAAATATAAAAAATTAAAATAAAAAAAATATAAAATAAACAAAAATAAAATGACCCAAATATCGCAGGAATAAAATATTACGAACTTAAAAACGGTTTTAAGATGAATACAAGTCAAATAACCGTTACAAGAAAAAAAAAAAATACAACATTGGTTGGAACAAATTAAACAGTTATAAAAATACGAAACAAAATATAGTATTTTATTTAATGTTCATAGCTTCATTTTTAAACAATGTTCCGTCGATATATCCCGACTTTATCGAGTCATTTAAAAGTAAACAAGTTAAAAAATACAACCATTGAAAGTAGTCATTTTTAATTTGTCTAACTTTTAATGAACAATTGAGTACTTGATAAAATCGAGTATATCGACGAAACGTCGTATAAAAATTTGGTGATGAACATTAGATAAAATAGTTTACTTTGGTCAACAATCAATTGGTTTGGAATGCTTAACATTATTTCCAAAATAATAGGTAACATGCCTAATTAGAAATTGTTCTTACATGTGTTATCAATGTGGATGTACAACATTTAAGTAATGTTATTCTAAAAAATGCTTTTTTCTTTGGATGAACTGGTATAATAAATTTAATCTATATCACAATATGTCAGTCGAGGATACACACCATCTCCAAAACGTTTGTACCATTTTACAGTCGATAAACGTAAAACTATTTAAGAAAACTTTTTTTTCTAAGTTGTTTTGAAGCAGGATGTGTATTATTTCCAAATTATTTAAAGAGTAAAGCTTTGATAAAAATTTTAAAATTTTAAAAAACAAAAATACGTAAGATCTATGATCTTACATAGATAACAAAGTTAGATTAATTTCATGTCTAACAAATTATAGTAACCTTAAATTAAATACTGACATTTTATATATTTGTTTTAATAAAATAATCATCAAAAAAAAACGATAGGTAATATTTATAAACAAAAAAAAAAAAACAAAACAAAACAAAAATTTATCACTTTGAAAAGTAAGTTGTACATGCGTTTGCTTCTTTGAAAATATAAAATCACAGTAATTACGAATTCAAAAACTCATTCACTGGAACTTTTTCTAATTTCCCGTGAAATTGAGGTTATCGAGATTCCAGTGTACATTACAACTGAGGTTTTATTCTTATTAAGGCACAAAATATTAAAATACGACAAAGGAAAAAAATACGTATTTTATATGGCATTCTAAAGGTTGTAACACAATCTATACAGGTTACTTTTGTTCAAAATAAAACGGAATAACGTAGTTTATTCAGTGCCGGATTAATCATTAGGCAGAGTAGGCAACTGCCTAGGGGCACGCACCAAGAAACTTTTCATTGAACGAAAATTTTATTTGAAAATCTGTATGAAATTTCCCAACAACAATATTATTTTCTTTCGTTGCTTTTTGTAATTTATTGCATTTAAAATAACTACGTCACGTCTCATTTCTCTATTTTGACTCGCACAATCTCCTGTATAAATTGTGCTACTGTTTTTCCTGTGCATTTTTACGTAATTAATTTAACGATATTTGAGATTTTCCAATATCTGATAATAATGATTGCTTACTAACAATCTTCAATATGAAAATACATGTTTAATACGAAATGGCCGCATATGTATTTCTGACCATAGTGGTGCGAGGATTGGCTAAGGATTTGGTTGTAAATTTCCAAATTGCATACGCGTCAGTTTCCTTGATGATCCCGTCGTCAACTATCTCCCGTTCATCCAACAGCAAAGTCGACTTAACACTCGGATCTCTCGCTAAAGGCAAATCGTATTTTCTCCTTAACGGATCCGGTCCATGTGCCAAACCAGATCTGTGTGCATATCCTGATCGCTGATCACTTGTTACAGTAGCTGACGGAGTACCTCGATTGGTTTTTAGCTTTTTAGTGGCAGTATTTGAACTGCTAGCCAAATGTTTATGGCTAGTTGAGGCAGGTGGGTCGGGAACCTTAAATTCCTGCACAAATGCGGGCGGTAACTGAGTCCATATACTTGCTTTCAACTAAAATAAAGATATTTTATAAGTAATTAATGGAATTACGAAATACCTTCATCTATTGCATATTATAGCTTACCGCCCCGCACAGCGATAAATCGTATAGTGAAATTCCTGTATCCGGATCAATGTTACCCAGAGCCGCCTGGAAAGCAATTTTATCCGGATAGAAATCCCCTGCTTCAGGTAAGTCTTTTGGGTCAAAATCTAAGCTGAGCCGTACCATTTTCCTGTGATGCGGGTCAAAAACATATTGACACTGTATCACAGCTAGTGCTGTTTGGACGCTTTTCACGTATTTCAATAAATCATCTCTATCACTAATCGAGTGAAAATCTCTCGCAGTGATTATCGCCTTAAAAAAAATTAAAATATCACATAAACTGCTAAATTTATAGTATCTATAATTTTTTTTAACAATGCTGGGTTTTATAAATCAACATTAAATCTCGATTTAAGAATATAATTTGTTTTTTACTATTTAGTTAAAAAACAAATTATATCCATTTGGAGATTAGTAGAAAATAAGATTCTCAAACCGAGATGTAAAGTTTAAAATAATATATTAAGAATATTACGTCTGCAATTGGGATGTGCCTTGTACGCATTCTAAAGGCATAGGCCTTAGCTAGACCAATTCCTGGTAATGACTTCAAGTAGTCACATCCAGCAAGCACGCAAACCTCTTGCACAAATCGAATGTTGAACGAGTCTGCTGATAATTTGAAAGGTATGTGCAACTTGTCTTGCGTTACCAAAACTCCTGTCCCCTTTAAGCTGAGCTTGTACAAAATCTAAAGAAATAGTACAAAAATCTACTGTAATAATAAACAATATCTTACATTAATGTGTTTAACATAAAATAATTATGAGAGTATGATCGCAATTTTTATTTTAAATTGGAAATCAAAACGAAAAATGAACATTTATAAAAAAAGCCTGCTGATAAACATTGTTTGTTTGATCTCAAAAACTATTGAGTCAATTTAATTTTTTACGACACAAAGGAGATGAGTAGTAAGCAAAAATGATGTAACTTGGCGAAAATACTTTAAAAAAAAAGATCGCGATGTGAATTATTTTTTATTAGTAAAATGAATAGAGTGAGATGTCTAAACGCGGGATAAGATAAGATTCTGATACAACATAAGCTTTAAATCTAAATTTAAGTATGCCATGTTTTCAACTAAACTGAAGTCTCCATATATTGCCATTTTAAATTTGAAATCGGTTCAGTAGTTCCTGAGATTATTCCCGATAAACAAACTCATAAACTTTTCTTTTTTATTCTCTTTATAATAAGAGAATAGATTGAGATTGGTGGTCTCTTTAGGCAATGCGATAACAACACTACTGGATAAAATAATAGATAACCTTTGGGCATCCAAACGGGATCAAGTCACTGTCCTCTGTCATAACAAAATCAACAAATCCATGCTTGCACAAGTATGTTAATTGAGCATCAGCCTCATATGGGGCAACAATGGTATCTACCCTTCTTCTACGGCACATTCGAATTACATCCACAGCCATCTTATGGCTTACTTCAATAGCTCCAATCATATATTTGCGTGCTGAGCTAGGATCATTGATCGCCAAATAAGGCGCTGCGTTGCGGCGGTTTTGCTCTCGGGCTCTAAAAATTACATTATGGTTTAATATCAGCATTTTTGAAGTGAATACTTCTTTAAGACGGGGGGGGGGGGGTAAACTCGTTTCCCTATGTAACAGAATTTGTCACGAAATTGTACCATTAGTAAGCCTATATAAACAACGATTCTTTGTAAGCATTGGTAGCTCAGTGGTAGGATGCTGGCATACCACGCGGATTCGATTACCGTTGGGTGCGCGCAACAATTTGTTTTTTTATTATTTCTAAGTATACCTATTATATATAAAATTTTCGACTCATTTATCAGAATACTTGAGCAAAAAAAACAATATTTTCAGTAAACCTGCGAAAATTTTGTTGTCTGCTTGAGTTTTCTTATTTTTTTATTTGCAGTAAACATATCTTTATTATTCTTAGCTAAAACTTAAGGTTTATTTAGCTTATTACATACATTTTTAATTCAACGTTTCGGCCTTCTTTCGGCGACGTCTTCAAGAATGAAAATTCTTTAATAAACCGCGACAAATAGCCGTAAAAAGTAGTTTTAAAAAAGTATTTTATAAAAAAAAATTATTTTGTATCTAGCATTTCAAATACAATTTTCAAAAGTATCTTGTATCTGATATCTCAAATACTTTACTTCAAAGTATCTTGTAACTTGTATTTTAGGTATCTTGTACATCTCTGCCAATAGGCAATATAAGCCATTGTTTAGAACGGCAATTTTTTGATAATGCAGTCGATTTTTCCGTTGCTATTTGCCTTTTTTAATGCTCATTACGTATATGGTTTCAGTATTATAATTATGTGTTAATTATTTTCTAGTAATATTCATTAAAAAATGAAAATAGTATTTGTTTTATTTTATTTACTTTTAACTTAACAAAAAAGGCGGCATTTGAATTGTTGCCTGAAGCCCGACAATTTCTAGGCCCGTTCCGGCCAATAATTCACCATTTACATTTTAGTAACAAACTTTGTAGTAGTCTAGCGTTAATTTTTGTGATTTAGAAAGAGACAAAAACCACAAGTTTTTAAAATTACATCTGCATGAAACATTTCAATACACAAATTTACCTTTTCCTTTCTTCTTCTGTCTCTTTTTTAGCAGGCAGAGGTCTCCCGTCAAAAACAAAAACCGGTCTGATATTGTAACTGCGGAAAAGTTCCAAATATTTCTCGCAATATGCGACATGTCTGAAAAAACATTGAATTACAATAGGACCATGAATAACATAGGTATACTATGCAAGGGTGTAGATAGTGGGGGGTAAAGGGGCTAATTATCCCCTCATGGATAATAAAAAACAAAACTGAAAATAATACGAATACTTGGCTAAAAATTATAATTTAGAAAGAATTAATTGGTAGTAATATTTACGATTGCATATTTTTGTTTGTTATTAATATTTTTTAAATCTATTTATTTTGGAAGAATTAATATACAGTGTAAACTCTTTATAACGTCCTTCGTTATAACGAAAAACTCCCTATAACGTCGAAATTTTTACGATTTGGTTGGTTTACCTTAAAACCTATACATTAATACCCTCTTTATAACGCAACAGCCATTCTCTATTACGAAGAAATATGTTCATATTTAGGCGTCAGCAAATGTTTACAGACATAAAGAGGACCATTCTGAACCACCACCATCTATTCAACAAGCACTTGACGCCAAACTATAGGTACATGTGTTTGTATATGTGTTTGGAATAAATTAATTTTGTGAAAATTGGTTATTTTTCTTTCTTCCCTCCATATAACGAAAATTCTTTATAACGAAAAAAATGTTCGGTCCCTTAAAATTCGTTATAAAGAGATTATACAGTACATTGAAGATTATTGTTAATTTGGTTGTTTTTCTTTCTTCACTCCATATAACGGTAACTCTCTATAACGATAAAAAATGCTCGGTCCCTTAAGTTTCGTTATAAAGAGTTTACACTGTATGTCAAAAATTAAAAATATTCAACGATTGTTCTTATTTTTTTTAAATTATATTAAGTTGAAATTTATGGATACTTTGAACATCGCTATCGCTTTTTTCTTTAATTAATTGATCCGTAAGCCAGTAAAACTCAAATATTGCATTTGTGTTCAATTTTAAAACAAAACTGAAATAATTCGCAACAAAATTTTACAACACAGGAAAATTTTTGTGTGCTCTGCAGCCGACATACGCAATTTGGCCCAACAGACAATTTTGGTTGCTCCTCTAGTCCAGGAGGCAGTTAAGATTTTCGGTATACTTATTTTCCCAGTCAGCAAACACCAATATAATTATTGGGCTTGTTATTCTAAGCAAAATTCATATATGAAAATGCGTTAGAACGTACAAATATGCTGCACTTTTTCTCCAGTGATAAAAATAGTTCTATTAGTGAAACATACCTATAGTGAAGTTAAGAAAAAAAATAGTCTGGCTAATCTGTGAGTATGGGTAATATGTCTGGCAGGTAAAAAATTGGAAAAAAATAATCAAAATTATTGCCCTTATTTTCGCAGTCCTAAAAATTTGTCAAATGATAGTTTATATTATAATTACAGCTGCAAATATAGTCTGGCTAATATGGAACACCCCGAAAGCCTTGCCATACTCGTCCAACGCTCGTCAGGCGCGCTCATTTAACTATCTGACTTGTGAGTCTGGCGGGGCTTTCGTAATTATAAATGACAGCCAGACGTGTATTTTCTATGAAATTATAGTATTATTTATCATGTGAAAAATTTTCAAATCCGGGAAAATAAAAGCAAAAATTTTCAAGATGCCGCCAGACTCATTTGCCAATTTCGTAAATCAGCCAGGCTTTCTTTTGATTATAGTTTATGATAGTATCAAATGATCCGTTAAATTTCAAGTATGGAAAAATAAGGCTCACGGATTTAAAAAATCGGTCAAATTTTTGCATTCGCAAATTTTCAGCCAGACTGACTTTCCTACACTTGGGATGTGCCAGACTGTTATTTCCATTAATAAAATGATTCACTTTAATTAATTTAAAATATTTATGACTGGGAAAATAAGCGGACTTTTTTATCTAGTGAACCCATCCGAAAATCTTAGCCAGACTCACAAGTTGTCGTTTTGTATCACCATCCGAACAAACTATTTCATATTCACCAAATGGGAAAATAAGTATACAAAAAAATTCACTGCCTCCTGGACTAATTAAGATTGGTTGTGTTCGGGTCAAGCCAAGGTTCAACTGACCATACGACAACAGCCAAAGGGGATATGTAACTGGCTGGGTAGACGCTTATAAATTTTTTTTTACGTTAAACAGATTTTTTTTTAGTGATCCTATTGATCACAGGGAACAATATATTAAAAGTACCATATTTTATTAAAAAACTGTTTTATGATATTTTTAAATTTAAAAAACTGTTGAAATTCATAATATAGTACAATATTATAATATGATGAAGTTAACGGGATACAAGGCTAAATTTTAAAACAATTTTTATTTAATAGTACTTCATTTAATAGTCAACGTTTCGGCAAGCAATTATTGCCTTCTTCAGGACCTTAAAAATGTCTATTAAAAGTCACAAATTAAAAACATAAATTAATTTAAAAACATTATTGTCACTCATTTAAAAACTTTAAAAACTAAACTTCATAAAAATAATAAAAACTTTAAAATATCTATTTTAAAATTTTTTAAAAATATATCCTTACTTTGTACAATTTTAAGTTCTAAAATTAAAATCCTTCATCATACCATAATACCAAGGTGTCTTATTTTATTTTATAATATTATAATAGTAAATTACAACAATTTGCACAATTTACCATCTTAACTTGCATTGAGGTAGGTATGTTATAATGTTTAGTTTTATCTGATCTGTAATGTATATATTGTAATTTAGAAATCAAAATAATATTAAATGTAACGAATACTATACATGTTCATAGGCCCTGATGATGAAAATATATTTTTCGAAACGTTGGTCACAACAATTGAAAAGTAAGCCTTACCAGAATTAAGGCTTATTTTTCAATTATTCCTCAACCAAATAAATCTCCTTCAATACACATTTTTGAAACAAAACTTCTACTAACAAGACTACCACAACTCACTGATAAGTCGGCTGATCAAAAAAATATTTCAACTTACTGGTAAGTGAGCTGGTCAAAGTAATACTTTGTCGGATCTGCACACACACTTCGATGCAAAAGACAGTATGTATCTATGCCGACTTTTTGTCCGCTAAACTCCCGCAAGTCGACACTTTTCATACCGGACTTAACAAACGGCAATAAGCCCTTGATTCCCATTGTAAAATCTTCTGAATATAATCTTTTAGCACTTAAATTCACAACCACGGCACGACAACATTCACACCCGGCAACTAAACGAAGAATAATGGCGTCCGACGCTTTCAACAAGACGGATAGACGCTGTCGATCTGGATCTGGCCCTGTGATTGGTTGCAAAGCCCACGCAATCGCTCAGTGAAAGTCTCTTAACCAATCATATTACATATGGAAATTTTTATCCGGTATGGCCAACTAAACTGTTTGTTCAACCTATGGAGAATCTCCCTAGTTTAACCTAAAGCTTGCTATCCACTATATTTAATAATTAGATATATGTTGTCCACATACTATTTATGCCGGGAGAATCCTAAGCGCTATTCTTGATGTTAAAATTAACAGCACTATTAAATCTGTTAGAAAGTGACACAAAATCAACATCACTGTAAATTTTTACGTCGACCATACATAATAGCACCATTAGTTAAGTTGCAAACCATTATGTTTGATTAATAGAAGAACAAACTACTGAACTAATTTAAGAAAAAATTATACGGTACCATTCCAGCGTCTTCCTTAACGCAACGAAGTCAAATCATTCAAATCCGTTAACCACCGGAGAAGTCTCCATACTTCAGCCTAAAGCTTGCTGTCCATCATATTTAATTATTAGGATATAATAATATTATGTTGTCCACACACTATTCTTGTTTTAGCTGGCATGATATCGGCTAGACCTAGTATTAGCCATTAGGGTTTGTTTGGACCTAGTTCTAGCCGGAATGGTACCGGCTAGACCTAGTTTTACCCGAAAATAATCGGCTAATACTAGATTTAAGTAAGTAATTACATCTAGTTCTAACCGGCTAAAACTAGGTGTAGCTGCACTTCGGGTTCTAGCCGTAACATATATTATGTGTATCGTACACAGTTGAAATTCTTTTTTACGCAAGAATGCGAAGTATCTACGAGCATATTTTGTAATTTCGCGTTCTTACTACGGAAGAAAAAAACACAGCACTCTGGATCTGCTTGTTAAATTGGATACCGATATACAAACTCCTTCTTAAATAAAGAATTTCTATTATATATTCTTTGATCTGGAGAAAGCTTTCGATCGCACCTGGAAGCATAGTATTATCCGAAAATTACCACACTATGGAATCAGAGGAAATATTTTACAATTTTACAATAAGAAAGATATTCCTCAAGGTTTAGTCTTAAGCGCTACGCTATTCCTCATAACAGTAAACGATGTAATCTCTGAAATAGAACAACCAGTCAAAGCTTTAATATATGCATATGACATAGTAATATACACGGGTTTGTCCGGTAACATACACAAGCGGTAAAAACTTAAAGCATATGCAAACATACCTACAACAGTTTATAAAAAAGCTTGACAAATGGTCTAAAACCGGCTATAATTTCTCAGCAACCAAAACAAAATGTATAATATTCAAAAAGAGAAGAAAAATAAAAGAATATCCAAAATTAACTTTAAATGATCAATAACTGGAATATCAAAATATAATTAACTATCTTGGAGTCCTTTTGGATTCCAAATCAACCTGGACACCTCACTTAAAACAACTAAAAAAAATGCAAGAAAATACTTGACCTTATAAAAGTCAGCAAATCACGAATGGGGCGCAGACCAAAAAACGTTAATAAACATCACCAAAGCCCTACTTATATCAAAACTTGATTACGCCAGTATAATATTATACCTATAACTCAGCAAATCTGACAATAATCCACACAATTGATGCTGTTTAGTGTCTACAATAACGGACTCAGATTAGTTATGGGAGCTTTTAGAGCTTCACCAGTGCAAAGTATATATTATGTGGAATCAGGCCAACTCCCTCCAGAATTTAGAAGAAAAAATTGGTTGTCTGTAAAGTCGGTTTACGGACGATAGTTTTACGTGATAACGTCATAAAGAAACATTGAAATGCGTACAAGCCGACGCTTGGGCCGATCGTGCCTCTCTATCGCTTATACCGCGCTCTCGCTTGCACGCTCAGGCTCAGGCGGAACGTGACACTTTTTCGTGCGTGTAGCCGGTGTTTCATCAATTTATAAGACGTTATCACGTAAAAAAAATTAGAACTACAATACCAAAACAAAAATCAATGCTACGTTTTTGTTTTGTCAAAACGGGACATTTTTACGTATTTTGGGGACAGCGGGACACGTAGATTAAAAGCGGGACTGTCCAGCTCATAACCCGTCTTTTTTGAGATCAAGTAAAAAATGAGTCAATAATTTATTGAATATTGTAATAACATCCTTGTTATTTATCAACAAATTAAATTGAAATTGTGCGAATTTTTGCAGAAACTTTTCTATAAATTTTCTAAGAAATTTATATCTTAGCGAACTTTCCTGATAATTCACTGTTCTCAGAGAACTTTCTCATAGGAATGTTTGCATCGAATGTCGATCTATTACCAAACTTTTCGATATGACATTTGTAATTATTAAAAAAAAAAATTCAAGGAAGGACAGAAAAATACAATGTGTGAATTTTTTCAGTAAAATGTTATAAATAATTGTCAAACACACAACAAAAAAACTTACAACAATCATATTAAAATGTAACAACAATAAAAAGACTAATTTATATGCGGACTGTACTAATATTACCAGAGAAGGATTAAGGTTTAGACACTTACGAGGCCGGGGCCTAGGGCGACACAACTTGGGAGGTAGCAAAATTTTAGGAGGCAACTAAAACTTTAAAAACGACTAAAATTTGAAAACTGACAAAAATTTTGAAGACGCTAAAAATTCAAAATTGAATAAGTTTTCCGTCGATTGTAAGAATGAATTTTATTGGTCACTATAACGACTCAGAAATTATTTCAAGAAAATCATTTCTATGTTAAAAGTTATGCGTATGCAATCACTAAAATTCAAAATATCCATAAATATTAAAAGTATATGAAAATATCAAACAAAAAGTAACAGATAAATAAAGCAAAACCAAAATGGATCCGCGACAGGAGTAGCTTTCACAATACATAAGCAGAGTGGTATGTCAGAGCGAGCCTATGGCGGCATCACAACCAAATTCGCCTCTGAATATTACAATAATTTTGTAATTTATTGTTATAAGTTATAAGACCTTCACCTTCGCTAACAATATGTATAGGAACAATTATTTTTATTTTCATGGACAATGTAGTTATTTTTACAGTATTTCCATACAATTAGTCTGCATTTTTCTATCAGTCGTGTGTTAATGAATTGTGATGGAAAATAATATACGATAATCATGGGCGTACGTACATAAGAGCAGAGGGAGCAGCTGCTTCCACATCTGGGATTGGAAATCCATACTATAAATGCGAAAGCAACTCTGTCTGTATGTCTGTCTCTTATGCATTACAATCGGCCTAGCGGTATAGCCGTGTCTGTCTCTTATGCTTTCACGGCTATACCGCTAGGCCGATTGTAATGAAATAATATGGAGATAGTTTGAAGCCAGAGGAAGGAGATAGGCTACTTTTTTTTAATTCACTTAATTTCGAACCACCGTTTCACCCTTTTAGAGGTTGAATTTTCAAAAATCTGTTCTTAGCAGAAGCCTACGTCATAATAACTATCTGTGTGCCAAATTTCAGCCCAATTCGTCTAGTGGTTTGAGCTGTGCGTTGATAGATCAATCAGTCAGTCACGATTTCTTTTTACACGCTTTATATTAGTTTCACTTGTAAGTTTGTATGTATGTATGTAAGTATGTATGTTTGTAACCTCGTTTGGACTACAGCAAGTGGTTTATTACTGTTAGTATGGTTATGCCACTACTGTAAGAGCAATTGACCGAGCGGTCTAAGGCGCGCGTCTTCGCTGACGTCAACTCTTGGATTCACCGGCCGTGGGTTCTAATCCGAAATAAAAAATTTGTTTTTTTTTCGTCAAATTTTTGACAATAAATCGAACTAAAAAGTGCAAAACAAATATAGTTTAAAAAAAAACTAAAAAACACGCTTTATATCAAACTAAAAAGTGAAAAATAAATATAGTTTAAAAAAACTAAAAAACACGCTTTATACCTATAAAATAAAGTCAAGAAAAAAGTCAAAGTAGAATTATTTGATGAACCGCGAATGTCACGTTTCCTTAGACCCCCAACCCCCTCTTGTCACATTATGTCATCTAAATTCTAAGTGATAACCCCCCTCCCCTCTGTATGCGAACGTATCTTATGAACGGCCCCTTAGTGAGGATGTAGGCAAAATGAAATCATAACACACTTCAATACGTTATTTTCAATGTTTATCAGTTATCTAGATAATGATCAATACACAGAATGATATGCATTAATTTCTTTAACACCTCATAGAAACAATGCAATTAAATGTTCATTTCAACTTCTTCACATTTTTGTTTCGTTCTAGCAGTCTTGAATATTGTTTGTATACCTGGTGGTAGCGTTTTGGGTTTTTGAAGATAAATTATTTAAATCTTTGTATTTTACCACTAAAATTGGAGGTATAAGTATAATGCGTACTTCGTTTTATCTTCTTATATGACTATATGAGGATTACAGTACTCCGTTAATATGGGGCTGATGGTGAAAACACTCTAACTATATTATGTAGCTGTGATATCATTTGAAATCACAAAAAAAAATACATTTTCCATTTTTTGAGTATTACGATCTTTTACCTTAGACCTGTCGATATGTTCATTTAATCCTTGAAAATCAATTAAATGCTAAATGGAAACTGAGAATGCAGTTTTGAACGTCTACGGAATTGGGATTGAGAAGGGAATTAAAACGAATTGTGTGATATAAATTATTTATAAGAAAGGCGAGCGTTATTCTTGGAACATAATATCATTTCACAATAAATTTACGAATCAACGCGGATCAAAGTTATTAATAGATAAATCACAAACAGGTAATATATTTCAAAAACGATAATAGCATGTAAATTACAGAAGTGCAAATTGTTCTATTCACTACTTTACCGTGAATTCGTCAATGTTGTCTGTCACGGCGATCGTGATGGTCAATGAAAGAGGGGGCAATCAGTTAGGGTTCACGATAAGTTCATCCAGTACCAAATATTATACGTACTTAATTCTAATACCTCAACTGCAGTGCGTTAGATTTCATTCAACTGATGTACTCTACATTAGGGTGTTTTTTTTTTTATTTTTTTGAAGTGTAAACTTCTTTAGCGGCGTTGTACACTTTTTTTGTAATGGGTAAAAAATGTTAAACTCGCGTCAGGACACGTGACCTGATCGAAAATTCGTAAGACGGATGGAGAGTAGAGGTATGGGTAAACTGATCGAAAATTCGTAAGACGGATGGAGAGTAGAGGTATGGGTAAACTGATCGAAAATTCGTAAGACGGATGGAGAGTAGAGGTATGGGTAAAAAATGTTAAACTCGCGTCAGGACACGTGACCTGATCGAAAATTCGTAAGACGGATGGAGAGTAGAGGTAATATTCAAGTTTTCACTTCTGCCGGCACTCCCGGAGTGCAACCCGTCTTTTTGTTTTCGGTCATATTAGCATTACACCCAAAGGAATTCTCCCAAAATTTCAGCTTCCTAGATCATACCTGTGAACGGTGCAACCGAGTTCGTTTCCCATTTAATTAACATGGACGCGAGCATTTACATCAGGAACCCTGAATCATTATTAACAACGTCAGTGTGGTCACTGTATGACTTCTGTTTAACTGGTCATGTATTTATTTGTTTGCACCAAAGCGGGTTTTTTCATTTTCATTTTATCTCCGCGAGTTTACATTGATCATCTTATTTTTATACATTTGAAATTACTGTTATTGATAAAAATCTAGATAAACTGTGGTTAAAGCAGTCGAGCCGGTTTTAATAATGTTTAATCAATGATGGTATTTAATTTTTTATTTTTATTAAACAGTTTATAAACACGCGGTAAAAAAATCAAAAACAAATATGCTACTTTTGGTGTTAGAGTGTTGCAAAAAATGGTTGTGCTTAAGTGTGACAATATTAATTTTAACCGGTTGGTTGGCAACATCTCATGCTCAAGAGGCTCAAGGTTTGTTATTTTATCAGTATTGTTGTTTTTCCATACACACACATTTACAGTCTACCAGATTTCGTAATTGCAATCAGTTACATAAATGTGTGTTTATTCGAATGTTCATCTTTCCTCGCTCTTCAAAAGGCCCGCGTTCACCTAAAAAGCTGAAACTACACACGGGACAGACTGAACGGAGCCGATATTTTCGATTTTCTCCCGGGGACTGAAATATGAGATTTTTTTAAACATGTTAACTTCCATACTATAGTATTTGGAAAGAACAAGTTATTTATTTATTGCAATTGTTTCACAACAATTACATATGTGATTGCTATAATTTAAATATTTCAAATAACCATAGCTACTTGGCGATGACTATTACTTAAAAACTAGTACCCGTGTCTACTTGTACTGTTTTATTAAAACGTCTCAATACGTAGTCGTAAACGTTAGCTCAATATTCGAATATTCCAAAAGAAAGCTTTTAAAGACGAACGCAGGAGGACAAAATGACTGACTGAAAGCTTTACTAGGATAAATAAAAAAAAAAATGAGTTACGAGAACGCATTACAGAAGTGAAACTTCTAGTTGCAAATCATACGATTGCATTTGGACAAGTTGAAAAAATGTGTTACGAGATATTTTCACGTTCAGATTAACTTGTACAGACGAAATATCGGAACGTGAAACTATCTCGTAACACATTTTTTCCACTTGTCCAAATGCAATCGTATGATTTGCAACTAGAAGTTACACTTCTGTAATTTTGCTGTAATTTTTTGCAGGTTTACTGCAAATAATAAATAAGAAAATACAAGCAGACAACAAAATTTTCGCAGGTTTACTGCAAATATTGTTTTTTTAGCTCACGTATTATTCGGATAAATTAGTCGAAAATTTTATATATGATAGGTATTCTTAAAAATAAATAAGAAAAACAAATTGTTGCGCGCACCTGACGGTAATCAAACCCGAGCCGGCCGCGTGGTTTGCCAGCATTCTACCACTAAGCTACCAAGCTTACGAAGAATCATTGTTTATACAGGATTACTAATAGCACAATTTCGTGACAAAATCCAGTACATAGGGAAACGAATTTACCCCCGTTTTTAAAGAAGTATTCACTTCAAAAATATTGTCAAAGCTGTGAAAATTACTTTTGAAATGAACATTGTCGTTAAGCATATTACATAATATTACGATAGCTACCGAAGCGACAGCAATGTGTTTTATTTGTATCCTTTAACCTTCCCGCAAAAAAGGAAAACCGCATCAAAATCGGTTCATACATTGGTGAGTTATGATGCCATTGATAGATATACAAATATTTATACGACCCAAACACCTCTCTTTTTGTGTCAAGGGTTAAAATAGAGTTTATTAAATATGTTGTATTAAGATCATGTTTAACCGGATTGGTAATATGCACTTGCTTATTTATTTCAATGTTTTAATAGGGTTTTTTATTTAATGAAAAATTGTTTGCGCAGGCGTGCGTCAGTAAGTTTCAGGCAATTTTTTAATAAATGCATTGTGGAATTCGGTTTAGTCGTAAAAGTAAGATGACAATGGTTTCTTAACTGTATTATTGCAGTTGTACTAATATTTTCATAAATATTTCATTTAAAACTATCTCATATATCGGGTGTTTTTTTGAAAACTTTGCACGTTGTTCTTAAAAAACAATTAAATTAAAAAAAAATTCAGACAAAAGATGTTTATTTTCTCATACAAAAAAAAATCGATGATAAAAAATGAGGGTTCCCATTTAAAAAATAAAAATCAACCCCCCCTGCTAAGGGGTGAGATGCTGGGGGTGGTTATTGTGTCAAAACGATTTCCCCCTCGAAACCCAACAACTTTCACTCGAGTTTTTTTTTTATTCAACCCGTTGTTTTTTTACATTTTTCAACATAATTAGAGGATCGGATAAAAATTATAAATTTAAGTGATTTTTAAATGGCTGTATTATCGTGAAGACTGATCGGATTTTAAAAAACATGAACCTTGTAGTTTTTGAATAAAAAATTCAAAAATATTTATCCTTTAGCGAGCAGTGCGATATAAAAAAAAACAGAACAAATGAACAATCATTTTATATAAAATTGCATCATATCTATGAACTCTAAAAAGAATCCAGATTTTCGAGTGAAACGTTTTAAAGCTTGTACTTTACGCTTTAAAACTGATTTTTGAAAATTGTTCAACGATTTTTCTAACCGAGTTAACATTACTGCCAAAGTAAAAGTGTCACTTTTGAGTTCATAACTCCCAAAAAAAGATCCTACGACAATTTTCGAAAGCGCATTAAAAAGCTGAAAATGTCCTCTTTAAAATGTAGTTCAATTTTTTGTTAATTTTATTTTTTATTCTGGAATTATTGTTTTAAGATTTCGTTAATGTTATTACGTTTTTCTTCTCGTTTGAGTGCCACTAAAAATTGTGCCAAATTGCAAGTTGTTGCAATTTTTTACTTTGTATCGCACGACTGTTTTATCAAATTAAGGCACCACTTTTCCATTCAATAAATTATTGAAAATAGAAAATTTTTTAGCATTTAATGTAAAAAGTGATTTTTTACTTTACTTGGTTCAAAAATCATAGAATATGAAAAAAAAACGATTTGAAGATGTAAAAGTGAACTTTGAAACGTTTTATGTTATTTTTATCAAAACGCCATTTTTAAATTCATGTAAAAAAGTCACATTTAAATTTTAAGTGTTAATAAATTTTAATTTTCCAATTTAATGTTAATTATATGTCGTATGTATATATATTTTTTCTCAATTTTTCAATTTATTATGTAAGAGACATCTTGAATTTTAATTGTTCATATAAAATCTTAATGTTTATTCTAATCTGTCATTATCTATTCTTGTGATGATTTCAAGGACACACATAGGTTACAGGTATATGCATTTTATCTAACAGTATTCGTAATTATAAAGATTTGTTTTTTATTAATGAACGCATATAATAATATGTAAACCGGTAAGGTACAATCCAAAGCATATGCATCAATATTTATTTATATTAGTGGTCGCCAAGTAGTCGAAATTCGATATCTATACTAATATATAAAGCTGAAGAGTTTGTTTGTTTGTTTGAACGCGCTAATCTCAGGAACTACTGGTTCAAATTGAAAAAACATTTTTTTTGTTGGATAGCCCATTTATCGAGGAAGGCTATAGGCTATATAATATTACGCTACGATCATTAGGAGCGGAGCTATAATTAAAAATGCTGCAAAATGTATCTCAAAAATAAGCTTCTATTCATGTGAAATGCACTAACTAGATATACTCATATAAGCGTTGTGACTTGTAAGAACACAATCTTAGGTGGCTCAATCGGTAGAGCATGCGACTGTCAATATCAGGGTCGTGGGCGAATATATATATATATATATATATATATATTTTTTTTTTTTTATTTTCTACATTGCTATCTTTTAAGACTTACATTTAAATTTATTTTAATTTTATTTAATTAATAAAAAAAATATTAGTTAAAAAAAGTTTAAATACTGCGTTTTATCGACAAAAACTTTTGAACGGTAACTCCGATCATCATGAAATTTGGACACAACATTCATCTCGGTAAACTAAGATGAACGTACGTACTCATGTCCCTAAAAAAAATTCATTTCAAAAAACGGTCACTTCTGATTCATTTATTTTGTCCCGATGCTAAATGTCCTACCAAGGTTTACTCACTGTTTAGTGTATAATTATGTAACTGAAAGCAAGCCTAAAAAAATACGGCTTTGGAAATTGAAACGTTGACTTTCTAAATATAAATAAGAAAACTATCGATTAAGTGAAACAGATCCCATCAAAAAAATAAATGTGAAAAAGGGAGGTAAGTTCAATATTCAATACAAAAAGAATTGAGATCTAAAGTTTTCACTTGACAAGTTTTCGTGTTTTATATTATGAGTTATACCTTACTAAACTTCATATTTACATGTGTGAAAACTTGCCAAATGAAAACTTGGCACCTTTTTAGATCTCACTTCTTTTTGTATTGAATATTGAACATGGCTCTCTTCTTCATATTTATGTTCTTGATGGGATATCATTACTTTTTGTAAAGAAATTATTATTATTTATCATTCAAACGTGATTTGTAAAATTAATCTGTTTCCCTGTACTTATAGTTTCCTTTTTCACGCTAAGACGCTAAGTGTTAATTAAAATCGATTGCATGGAAAATATTTCAAATTTGAAAAATTCACTATTTTCTGATTTTTTCCTTTATATAAACACAATTACCTAGCTGGACGCCAAATATAAGGCCTAGCACACATGAAGAGCGTTCAACGCGCGTTGGCCCAACGCGCGTTTACAATTTCTATACAATTGTATAGAACTGTTTATATGATAACGCGCGTTGAACGCTCTTCATGTGTGCTAGGCCTAACACACGGCTGCTGCTTCCTTTTTCTTTATTGAACTTGGCTTGACACGCTGCCGCGTGTCTAGATTGTATTATATCCAGATAAAAATGTAATCGGTATTATTAACAATTACATAAAAAGTGATATAACCCGAAAATGATCTTTAAAACTTGAAATTGAGGTCAAGAATACTCGGATTTCTACATTAATTACTTAATTGTAAGTAACTGTGTTATCTGCATGCCGATGGTTAAATAAGTAATATACAGGAGGATTTTTAAACGCTTTATATTAGTTTGGGTTGTTAAACGCTTTATATTAGTTTGGGTTGTAAATATGTATGTATGTAACTAACTCCGTAACGGAATCTTTGAGCATAATTTTCACCAATTTCCCGAAGTCTGATTAATTTGAAACTTTGCATACGTATCAAGGACCGATGACAATGCAATAATTTGATAACAGTTTCCCATTATCCTTATTAGGACCCCCAGGATTAATAAATTCTTTTATAGATCCTGTGTAGTAAACGCTTTATTTTCACCAATTTCCCGAAGTCTGATTAATTTGAAACTTTGCATACGTATCAAGGACCGATGACAATGCAATAATTTGATAACAGTTTCCCATTATCCTTATTAGGACCCCCAGGATTAATAAATTCTTTTATAGATCCTCAGATTAATTTGAAACTTTGCATACGTATCAAGGACCGATGACAATGCAATAATTTGATAACAGTTTCCCATTATCCTTATTAGGACCCCCAGGATTAATAAATTCTTTTATAGATCCTCAAACTAAAAAGTGAAAAATAAAATATAGTTTAAAAAAAACTAAAAAACACGCTTTATATCGCACTAAAAAGTAAAAAATAATTGTTTTAAAATAAGCTTAAAAAGCGTTGGGCGCTCGATGTACGAAAATGTGGAACAAAGCGCCCCACGCTTTTTAAGCTTATTTTAAAACAATTATTTTTTACTTTTTAGTGCGATATAAAGCGTGTTTTTTAGTTTTTTTTAAACTATATTTTTAAGTTGATTTTTTTTCAACAGAGTGTAGAAATCAAATAGACGAACAATTACTTTGAGTAAATTTTTATCAAAACTCAAATATAAGAGAGAAACAGCATTGCAATGTTTAATTTAATTTTATTTAATTTTGTCGGCGGTCCTGACGTTATGTTATGTCACTATGGAAATATGTTATGTCATTCTCTTTAATTTTTGAGTTTTGATAAAAAAGTTACGTGAAATATTTGTACGCCTCATTGATTTCTACAAAAAAAAGATTCAACTTAAAATCATTCTGTATATTAATAATATATAATTATTAATAGCGGTCCCGCCCGGTTTCACCCGGGTGCAAAAGAACGAATGGGGGGAGGAACATGAATACGTATGTTCATCTTAGTTTACCGAGATGAGTGTTGTGTTCAAATTTCATGATGATCGGATTACTCTTCAATAAATAAAATTATCGACCAATTTTTTAGACAATTATTATTATATAATTATTAATTATAATTATTTGTTAATAAAAAGCGTAAAATAACTAAGTATTGAGGTGCCGACTTCAAAACTTTGTTATTTTTCAATTCAATTTAATTTTTTTATTTGAATGCATTAGCTAACAAAATTTTGAGGTCGCAGAATCAGAATCTTGCCGTAGGCGCCGAGGAATCCAACTACGGCACTGGGTCCGGGTGATAAAGTATATTTCTAATCAGTATAAACTTTAATAACAAATACCGTGTTATTTTATTACATAGGAAATGTGATACTAAATATTTATCTTAACAATTATTATTATTTATATTTTTTTTGCAGTTCGATATTGTTATTGCAGTTGAACGACGAAAAAGAAAGTTAAAATTTTACTGATATTTCAAACTCCTTGATACACGTACGTACAAATACTTTAAAAAAAGCTTTCCACGATGTACGTGTTTCTGATAACGTATACATGTAGGATTAAATATCCTTTATATCAGTGATTCCCAAAGTGGTCTATATCGACCCCCAGGGATCGACGACAACTTGCAAGGGGTCCATGTCAGCGGGAAAAAAATTGGGGATCCATGAAATGAAAATGGGGGTCAACGATAGTGAATCTCCTAACAAAAAAAGAAACAAACTGGACACTGTTAACCGAAGAGATTGAAGATTAAATCTAACTAAATTGATGCCAAATGTTGATTTATTATTAAAGCATCAGGTTCATCTCTCACACTAAAAGCATTTATTTTTTGCTTAGTTATTTTATGCAAGTAACAGAAAGTACATTTTAATTTGATTCGTTTAATTTAAATCTAATTAATAAATGTATAAAAATAAACATTTCACACTACATTTCACTACTGTTATACAAAAAATCGTTCAAAGTGAGTAGCTCTATACCGGTTCTCAAAAATACATTTGAAATTAATGAATTTGCAAAAAATCAATATCAGATAAGCAGGGGCTCTACCCAAAACCGAAAAACATGGCAAGTGATCTACGAGACAAAAAAGTTTGCGGACCTCTGCTTTATATGATGAAGTCGAACGGGCTAAAGGCCACTGCACACGAGGCTAGAAACGCTGCTAGAAATGCTGCTAGGAGTTCTGCTAGCCGGTAGGTTGGGTACGAAGCTGGAAATGACGTCACTGCGGGCTGCCTTGCTAGCTCAGAAGATAGGTTTTAAAATTAGAACAGGGGCTATTTTCCCTGCTAGATTTGTTGCTATAGGTGTAATAACTAGTACCTACGTATTTGACTTCTCCCATACATTTTTTTTTTGTCTTTGGAGCAAAAAAAATTATTATCATTATTATTATGAAACACTATGTATTATGTATGCCTTATACTTTGTATATTAATTATAGGGACGATGGTATTTTCGCAGCAAACTTCAGATTGCACGTCTCCTGATGGTCGGCCGGGCCAATGTATCAACATTCGAGCATGTGAACCTTTACTTCAGGTCTTGCGTGAAGCCAGAACCAATCCTGCTAGCGTACAGCAGTTACGTAACTCTGTCTGCGGTGGCAGTTCTTCAGACCCAATGGTTTGTTGTCCTTTCAGTACAGGAAATGAAGCCGTTGGAAATCAACCGTCCAAAGGTAAAAAAACTGAACGAAAAAATATAAAGAGGGTTAATTTTTGAACAGGTATAAGCCATAGTTTTTGTAAAATTGTGTTTATGCCTGAATTATTATCTTCATCAGTTCCGGTACAATCTGGCAAAATGGCGTCGGATTACGTAGTAAATTGTTATGACTTTTAAAAAAACTGCCCAAGCGATAAATTGCAAATTGACTGTTTTATACCAAAAGGGTTTTACCATGGAGCTTCCATAATAATATTATGGGTAATAAACATCCCACCAAAAACATAAATGTGAAAAAAGGGGCCAAGTTCTCATCAAAAATAACTGAAATGTATGCCAAGTTCCTTGCCTACACGTTTATAAATTTACACGTCAAACTTGGCATGTTTTCAAGAGTATCAATAATTATTACTTCTTTAATGAATGTAGCCTTAGCCCGATCCTGATAAGTCACTTATAATTTGCATGCTAAATTTCTAACACGATGATTTCACATAATATTTTACTACACGTCATATAAATACGACTGACCAACAGTCTGCACAATAGAATGTTTGCAAATCAAGGTTAGATTAGGATCGAACGCATTGACCGTACTATTAACGTAGAACGTTCCCTTCCGTTTAAATATTAAAAGATATATAAATTAACAGCTTGTATAATATTGTAGGAAGTCAATCGTTTGGAAATGAAGCCACTCCAGATCCTTCAGGATTCTCAGATAGTCAAATTACATCGGCACCGTTTCCAGAACCTCCACCGGTTGTTTTACCAGACGATCCAACATTCGGAACTACTCCATCCTCTGGAGGTTTTAGGTCTTATCCGCAATGCGGTGAAACAGCAGCGAATCTCACACGTATTGTAGGGGGAAGACCCGCAGAAAAAGGTAGTTTTGTTACAGAATTACAATACAGTGCATAAGGAAAGATTCTAGGGAATTAAAAATAATAAAAACACTACACAATCTTGAATAAAATATACATTATGTTCTTAAATCTAAAGATCTAAGTCACTTTTGGAAGCTATGAATTTTCAAAGATGTGTATTTTTTGGACTGTGTGTATTTTTTTTTCAAAGGATTATACTACTAACTTTGACTCTTAAAAGACATTTTACTAATTTTAAAGGTCAATTTCCATGGGCTGCCGCGCTTGGTTATCATTCTCAATCGCCTCCAGGCAGTACGAAATGGTTGTGTGGAGGAAGCCTAATTACTGACAGGCACGTAATTACTGCCGCTCATTGTGTGTACAATAAAAATGAACTGTAAGTATTAGTGGGTGAAGGCCCGGATTCCCGAATCCCTTTGGTTATGTACAGAATGTTCCAGAACGATTGCCGATACTGTCTAGTTTTGAATGTGAAATTTAATATTTTTTTCTTATGATATTACATTTTTAAATGGTTATCAATTTTTTTCCGTATTATGGTTGAATAAATAATCTATTAAAAATAAAAAAACACATGCATATTATGACCTATTGGTAAATCGTGAAAAATTTGTTCGTTCCACTGTCGATTTTGTTATACGCAGTGTTTTGGTTTTGAACTAGATTTTTTTACACAAAAAATAATAAATGTGAATTTTCATACGGTATAGTGCGTACTACTATTTTAATAACTTTAAAGAATAGCTTCTGTTGCTACATTGTTGAAACACCCATTGTTACATGTCTATATTAGAAAAATTTTATTTCTCAAACAATGTCACCATCGGGATACGAACCCCGAATCTTTCCACTATCGCGGCGGACTGAGTTACATTACTCTACAGTGACACAGTAAGGTCAATTCATCATTCTAATATATAGCCATTTGTAACTGTACATTTCACATCATGCGAGAGCTAATTTTTATCTTAGATAACGTCAGATGTGAACCTTCACAGAAGTGAGAGCTGTGGGTGAATCAACGATGAAAGTTGTTTTCTTATATTAATCTGATTCCTAAATCAAGACAATTTCTATTTCATTAGGAAAGATAACAGCGAAAACTTTTCATGTTCATATAGTTGAACGGCCTTTTTAATAACAAATGTGAATTTTCATACGGTATAGTGCGTACTACTATTTTAATAACTTTAAAGAATAGCTTCTGTTGCTACATTGTTGAAACACCCATTGTTACATGTCTATATTAGAAAAATTTTATTTCTCAAACAATGTCACCATCGGGATACGAACCCCGAATCTTTCCACTATCGCGGCGGACTGAGTTACATTACTCTACAGTGACACAGTAAGGTCAATTCATCATTCTAATATATAGCCATTTGTAACTGTACATTTCACATCATGCGAGAGCTAATTTTTATCTTAGATAACGTCAGATGTGAACCTTCACAGAAGTGAGAGCTGTGGGTGAATCAACGATGAAAGTTGTTTTCTTATATTAATCTGATTCCTAAATCAAGACAATTTCTATTTCATTAGGAAAGATAACAGCGAAAACTTTTCATGTTCATATAGTTGAACGGCCTTTTTAATAACAAATGTGAATTTTCATACGGTATAGTGCGTACTACTATTTTAATAACTTTAAAGAATAGCTTCTGTTGCTACATTGTTGAAACACCCATTGTTACATGTCTATATTAGAAAAATTTTATTTCTCAAACAATGTCACCATCGGGATACGAACCCCGAATCTTTCCACTATCGCGGCGGACTGAGTTACATTACTCTACAGTGACACAGTAAGGTCAATTCATCATTCTAATATATAGCCATTTGTAACTGTACATTTCACATCATGCGAGAGCTAATTTTTATCTTAGATAACGTCAGATGTGAACCTTCACAGAAGTGAGAGCTGTGGGTGAATCAACGATGAAAGTTGTTTTCTTATATTAATCTGATTCCTAAATCAAGACAATTTCTATTTCATTAGGAAAGATAACAGCGAAAACTTTTCATGTTCATATAGTTGAACGGCCTTTTTAATAACAAATGTGAATTTTCATACGGTATAGTGCGTACTACTATTTTAATAACTTTAAAGAATAGCTTCTGTTGCTACATTGTTGAAACACCCATTGTTACATGTCTATATTAGAAAAATTTTTTTTTATTTCTCAAACAATGTCACCATCGGGATACGAACCCCGAATCTTTCCACTATCGCGGCGGACTGAGTTACATTACTCTACAGTGACACAGTAAGGTCAATTCATCATTCTAATATATAGCCATTTGTAACTGTACATTTCACATCATGCGAGAGCTAATTTTTATCTTAGATAACGTCAGATGTGAACCTTCACAGAAGTGAGAGCTGTGGGTGAATCAACGATGAAAGTTGTTTTCTTATATTAATCTGATTCCTAAATCAAGACAATTTCTATTTCATTAGGAAAGATAACAGCGAAAACTTTTCATGTTCATATAGTTGAACGGCCTTTTTAATAACAAATGTGAATTTTCATACGGTATAGTGCGTACTACTATTTTAATAACTTTAAAGAATAGCTTCTGTTGCTACATTGTTGAAACACCCATTGTTACATGTCTATATTAGAAAAATTTTATTTCTCAAACAATGTCACCATCGGGATACGAACCCCGAATCTTTCCACTATCGCGGCGGACTGAGTTACATTACTCTACAGTGACACAGTAAGGTCAATTCATCATTCTAATATATAGCCATTTGTAACTGTACATTTCACATCATGCGAGAGCTAATTTTTATCTTAGATAACGTCAGATGTGAACCTTCCCGATGGTGACATTGTTTGAGAAATAAAATTTTTCTAATATAGACATGTAACAATGGGTGTTTCAACAATGTAGCAACAGAAGCTATTCTTTAAAGTTATTAAAATAGTAGTACGCACTATACCGTATGAAAATTCACATTTGTTATTAAAAAGGCCGTTCAACTATATGAACATGAAAAGTTTTCGCTGTTATCTTTCCTAATGAAATAGAAATTGTCTTGATTTAGGAATCAGATTAATATAAGAAAACAACTTTCATCGTTGATTCACCCACAGCTCTCACTTCTGTGAAGGTTCACATCTGACGTTATCTAAGATAAAAATTAGCTCTCGCATGATGTGAAATGTACAGTTACAAATGGCTATATATTAGAATGATGAATTGACCTTACTGTGTCACTGTAGAGTAATGTAACTCAGTCCGCCGCGATAGTGGAAAGATTCGGGGTTCGTATCCCGATGGTGACATTGTTTGAGAAATAAAATTTTTCTAATATAGACATGTAACAATGGGTGTTTCAACAATGTAGCAACAGAAGCTATTCTTTAAAGTTATTAAAATAGTAGTACGCACTATACCGTATGAAAATTCACATTTGTTATTAAAAAGGCCGTTCAACTATATGAACATGAAAAGTTTTCGCTGTTATCTTTCCTAATGAAATAGAAATTGTCTTGATTTAGGAATCAGATTAATATAAGAAAACAACTTTCATCGTTGATTCACCCACAGCTCTCACTTCTGTGAAGGTTCACATCTGACGTTATCTAAGATAAAAATTAGCTCTCGCATGATGTGAAATGTACAGTTACAAATGGCTATATATTAGAATGATGAATTGACCTTACTGTGTCACTGTAGAGTAATGTAACTCAGTCCGCCGCGATAGTGGAAAGATTCGGGGTTCGTATCCCGATGGTGACATTGTTTGAGAAATAAAAAAAAATTTTTCTAATATAGACATGTAACAATGGGTGTTTCAACAATGTAGCAACAGAAGCTATTCTTTAAAGTTATTAAAATAGTAGTACGCACTATACCGTATGAAAATTCACATTTGTTATTAAAAAGGCCGTTCAACTATATGAACATGAAAAGTTTTCGCTGTTATCTTTCCTAATGAAATAGAAATTGTCTTGATTTAGGAATCAGATTAATATAAGAAAACAACTTTCATCGTTGATTCACCCACAGCTCTCACTTCTGTGAAGGTTCACATCTGACGTTATCTAAGATAAAAATTAGCTCTCGCATGATGTGAAATGTACAGTTACAAATGGCTATATATTAGAATGATGAATTGACCTTACTGTGTCACTGTAGAGTAATGTAACTCAGTCCGCCGCGATAGTGGAAAGATTCGGGGTTCGTATCCCGATGGTGACATTGTTTGAGAAATAAAATTTTTCTAATATAGACATGTAACAATGGGTGTTTCAACAATGTAGCAACAGAAGCTATTCTTTAAACAAAAAATAATTTTCAAATATTAATTTTCATGAAAATAAAGTAGAAGCTACATAAAGTAGTATTAACGCATTTTTGAAAAAAACGCCAGATATTTATGCTCAGTTTTGTAATTTTTGAAACGTTTCAGTATAAAAATAGGTTTTGGAGCGAAATGTCACTGTTTACTATAAGTTTTGTTGTTTTTCTCAATAAAATCATACTATAGAATATTTAATATTTCTTAATCTCGCGCGCTTTTTACGGCGTTTCCCACAGTCAAAATGGCTTCTAATAGGAATAGGAAGCGCTAGTGTATCCGCAATCTATTAAATATAATATATATCTATGGTTCGTAGATATTCGAATGATAGACTCTGTGTATATAAGCAAGCCAAAATTAATGTGATATTTAATATTTATTTATTAGATATATCGTACGACTAGGAGTGACAGATATATCAGGAGCGAGTGATTCACCTACCGATGTACTAATATCGGAAAAAATACCTCATGAAAATTATAATCCTAAACACATACAAAACGATATTGCAATATTGAGACTTGCAGGAAGTGTTAACAGGCGTAAGTATCATTCAATATCATGCAAGAAGAAATAAAAATAATGAAAAAGTTAAAATCAATTTGGTAAATGTGAATATTGTCGCTTTAGTGATGTAATTTTTAGACTTTCACGAGTGCGAATATATTATGTCGCCGATATTCGCGAATAAGAATACAATTAATGCGAATATTCAATTTTCAAATCTGGCGCCATTTGTAAAATTTGGTAGCCGATTGGCTGCGCAAGTCGAACGCTCATATCTGTAATGGTTCTGAGTAATAGGTTGATCAATCAGTGGCGTAACTATTCCACCTCAGGCCTGTGGCAAATTCATCGGATGAGGTCCTCCCTTAATATAACAAAGCTTCACGTTGTAGTTTCATCTTTATAAATCACGAAGTAAAGTAGATATTTGTATAATTCGTGTATGTACTTGTGTTAATTAATAGTATTAATACCCAGCTTAAATTGATTAAATACAAAATTAATATTTTTTACCAAATGTTGTAATAAATGTTAGGTTCCTCTTGTCCTAACCGCCTCTCGGACCCCCTCAGGCCAGGGGCCCGTGACATTTTGCCCGTTCTGACACCCTATTGTTACGCCACTGTGATCAATAACACCAAGTCTAAAACTTTATTACCTAATGTTAAAGTAAAGACTGATAAAAGATATATTTGCAGCCAAAGTTATCTTGGCGAAAACACTTCGTTACTTTTTTAAAAGAGAGTAAGTAAAACTTTTCTAATAAAAATAGGTACTGTAGATGTAATACATATAATCATTTTACCCGATTTTGAAATTTCCTACAGTACCTATTTTTATTAGAAAAGTTTTACTTACTCTCTTTTAAAAAAGTAACTAAGTGTTTTCGCCAAGATAACTTTGGCTGCAAATATATCTTTTATACAGTACCTACTAAGAAATTATTTTTTTTATTTAATATTTTCACATTTTAGACAATGTGATTTTTTTCTGATAACAATATTCGCATAAAAATTTGCGAATGCGAATGTCAAAAAATATATTTACGAATATTCGCGCATGCTAATGCGAATATTACATCACTATAGCTAATAGACAGAGGCGTAGTAAAATTTTTTTGATATTGCTAACTTTTTCATGTAATGTGTATATTTGTACGTAAATGTTTTTCTCAATATTTTTTTAGCTATTATACCACTCTGTTTACCAACTATACCTGAACTTGTCTCCAATAAATTCGAGGGAATTTTAGCTTTTGTGATTGGATGGGGAACTCTTTATTTCAGTAAGTCATTTAATTATAATAATTTATTTTATATTTTTATCCGACTTCAACAAAGAAGGTTTTTTTAATGTTTGTTCAGCCCTAACTTTTTGAGAACTTTACCGATTTGAATGATTTCAATTCTGTTGTATCCAGGGGGATGTCGATGTGGTTCTATATATAACTTTTACTTGGATCGGTTCAGCACGTATTTTTTTCTTTTTGTTTAGTAATCTAATATCAAGAACGAAGTTTGTAAATAACATGCAAACTAGATATTGCAAAGCCAGAAAAAAATAAAAAATATTTTTTTTTTTTTTATAAAAAAATGAACCTCATTCAAAAGGTGCAATAATGAGAAAAATATAAAATTTTAAGGTCGGTGATGGATTTGAAGTAATTGAAAAAATTTAGTACCTAATTATATTGACGCCAATCTCAAAATTTTATTATTCTTGGGGTTTTTGCTTGGTTTAAGTATCGGGATTATAGTCTGTTCCTTCCATACGTCTGGTACCCCTGCTGCTGTAAATATTTGGTTGAAACAGTTTAATAGTTTTTTATGTATTTTTTCCGGGAGCTGTTTAATCATATTTAATGTTTCGTCTTTACCTGGGGTTTTTTCTTTTTTGTTGCAATATTTTTAAATAATTATCATTTATCAAGTAATAAAGTTTAAAAAAATATTCGATAGTTTTGTCCATGATATTATATTTTATTAATTCTTGCAAGTACTCGCAGATCTTTTAACTAATTTTGGAACAATTCACAATCTTTGACATTTTGGAACATTAACTCAATATTATTTAACTATGTGAAATTAAACTATTTTACAAATATTCTAGATGGTCCGGGAACAAAGGATTTAATGTTACTACAAATCCCTACAGTAGTAAACGCAAAATGTCTGGAAGCTTACAGAACTTTTGATGGCGCTGTTATAGATGACAGAGTTCTTTGTGCAGGATTTGCCGATGGCGGAAGGGACGCATGTCAAGGAGATTCAGGAGGACCATTAATGGTTCCAAGACTTGAACCTGGAGCTTCCACCAAAGTAAACTTTTACTTAATAGGAGTTGTGTCTTACGGATTTCGTTGTGCCGAGCCCGGTTATCCTGGTGTTTATACCCGTGTTACAGAATTTTTAGATTGGATTAACTCACATTTAACTTAAAATATTTAATCTTTATTCAATATGTGTGACTAAACTTTTTAAATCAATTAGACGATCAACTTTTGCAAACACAAAATTCATAACTAACTGATGAAACTTTGCGAGAAAAATCGTAAACTTTTTGTATACAGCATTTTGACGAGTAAAAGCCTTAGTTTTCATTCCTTAATGTTCAACTTTCTTGATATCGTTTTTGTGCGGCGCTACATTTTTTTCAAGTGAACCGAAAAAATATGCGAAAAATTGTCAACTTTGAGTGCATCCACGGCATTTTTTTAATAAAGAAAACTAAAGATAAGGGATTGAAAGATAAGATTTTTCGAAAAAAATGTACAGTTTTTTCATCAAGTTACAGGGTTTGAAATTTAATAATTTTTTACTTAGTCTAATTGTTTTGAGAAATTTCTTTGCCGAAAAACATGTAATATTGTAATTAACATGTATAAAGAAAATTATGACATTGTTTTGTACAGAATCTGAATTAAACTTATCTTACATAAAGTTTCATTGTTTTTAAAATTATTTATACCTTTCTTATATAAACTAATTATACCGAATATTTATATTAATTGAAATGTTATCTACCAATAAATAAAATTATCGACCAATTTTTCAGACAAATATATTTTTTTTTACTAATCTTAAAATATCCTGAAATTTTCAAGAGGGTGCTTTTTATCTTTTCGAAGATATAAATTTTTGAATTTTGGATTTTTTTTTTAAACTTCGGATGATGTTAAGTTAAATAATTATTTAATTTTGTTATTCTTAGTAATAAAAAATAAAATTCACGATATGATAATGAAAAAATAATTACAAAATTGAAGTTGCTTTTTTATTGTTCCTAGGTATTATTTCAAATTCAAATTCTATAAATACTATTCTATTTAAATCTTTGATTAACGTCTGATTAGAACTCTTCAATAAATAAAATTTATATTGTCTGAAAAATTGGTCGATAATTTTATTTATTGAACTATTCTATTTAATTATGAAACAGTTTGACTTTTTTAGCCCCCATATTAAATAAAATTTCCAGCCCATGTCTAAAATAATCAAAACGTGTACCATACATTGCATAAATTATGAACCTGGTTTAGGAATGATTCGGGTAACAATATTAAAATGCGATGACTACACAGTGCAGGGTGTAGGAGAAAGACAGGACGATGTCGTGTCTAGCTGATAAGACGTTGGCACTTTTGGTTATCAGCTAACGACGAGAACGAAAACAGGCGCGCGGGAGACGGAGAGATATTTTAGCCTTGAGATTGGGAATTGCGTCGATGCCAAGACGATATTAATTTTCCGAAACATGTCGTTTTGACGACATGTAAAAAATTTATAGATACTGTTTGTTTTTTTAATAGGATAGCTTAAAAAAAAATGGACCTTAGTATTCTCTATATTAGTTAATTTCTGTTTTAGAACCAAAAATTTCAACCATGTATCATGTTTTCTCCTCGATATTGTGTTGCGCGGAAAAAATTGACGCGCAAAATTGACGCGCAAAATTGACGCGCAAAATTGACTCGCAAAATTGACTCGCAAAATTGACTCGCAAAATTGACTCGCAAAATTGACTCGCAAAATTGACTCGCAAAATTGACGCGCAAAATTGACTCGCAAAATTGACTCGCAAAATTGACGCGCAAAAAATGAAATCATGGTTAATAAAAATTGACGCGCAAAATTGACGCTCAAAAAAATTTAGTACCCCAGGGCTAAAACATGATACATGTTAAAACTTCAACCAAAATACTAGTAGCCGGCCACTGGCTCTTATACTAAGGCCTAGCACACATGAAGAGCGTTAACGCGCGTTGACCCAACGCGCGTTTACAATTTCTATACAATTGTATATAACTGTTTACATGATAACGCGCGTTGGTGGCGTGTTGAACGCGCGTTATCATGTAAACAGTTATATACAATTGTATAGAAATTGGGCCTAGTTTATATGAGAGGCGTTCAATGCTGAACAACGCTTTTGCTACTTGTGCCTTTATATGACGATTTTAGTACAATATTTCTTTTACAACAGAAAGAAGAACGTTATAAGCAGTGTGCAAAATTAGAAACGAATTGAATACCTATTACCTGCAATCATATTTAAAAAATAATTTTGTAAAGTGATAATTATTATACTTATTTAGTGCGAATAATTCGCACAGGTCACGCTAGTTAATAAATTAGTATTATCATAGTTTAACAAATTTAATACTAGCGGCATACGACGGATTTTCATGTAACATTATAGTTCATGTGTACTAGTGTCGCTGTTGTCTTTTCTGAGCTATGAACCAATAAATTTAATGAAAGCGTCAAGGAGGGCTTACATTTATCAATAGAACAAGGAATAGCGTCGTTTGCCGATTCATAAAGTTAAAAATTTGACAATGTACACGATGTACACCAAACAGCCACCCATCGCCTATTATGCGTATTATTAAGGAAAGTCCCCACTGAATTGGGATTTCTTGGATTGATTTTGTTATAACCCACACAGCACACATACTACAGTTCAAATTTGATATCATACTTACTTTGAATTCTGATGAACTCGTACAAATAATTTTCATTATGAATCACTTGATGGAACATCATGCCGAAATATTGTAATTTAAAAATGCCTTGAATTTAAGTGAGACTTTTACAAACCCGTTTTTTTTCAAACTGGAAAATTTAAGAAATGTTAGATAATTACAAATTTACATTGTTCTTAATTTTTCTATGTATTATTTTTTAGTGCTATTTCTGTATTTTAACCGCCAAATGAAATTTCCTACAAAAGTATTTTGACAGCTTCAGAGCAGACTTTAGACGATTCCCGGCGTGTGTATATGATAAAGTGTAGTTAAAAATATAGTTTTAAAAAATAAAAAGCATGAGTGTGAGTACATTTTTTCACAAATTTGAAATATGTATACTTTTTATAAAGTATTAAATACATTTCATTTTAATACATATAAATAATAATAGTAGAGGTTAAGATCTTTCGTTTTTCTAAAGTCGAAACTATGCTTTTATATTATTTTTATAAATACGTAAAGTAAATGGGAAATATATTATGATTATTATATTGTAAGAAATCTGTAGACTTCTTTGTGAAATAAATATAATGTATTTATCTTATTGTACTTTTTATATTTTTTCGTTTTTTGCTAAAATATTGGTTATGCCACAATAATTGTTCTAATCTATCAACATTCCGCAAAATGAACGAGGTTAAATATGAATATTGTCTAAAATTCTTCTGTATTTTTATATGAAGTATAATTTTATTCTGTTTTTAGGAGACAGCGAATTCGTCAGTATGTGAATGTTCGGGAGGGAAGGCATGCGAGAGGTGTGAAATGATAAGGTACAATTTGTTGGTCTTTTTTACAACAACGCAATTTTCTTAAAAAAGCATTGTTTTCAGGGAGGCTCAATTAATCAAATTATACGAAGCTCAGACGTTATGGTCCGAATTGAAAAGTAATGTGGCTGAACTGTATAGCTCAACATTTGCAAGAAATAATAGTAATCTGTTATCTTTAACAACTGCAAATCGAACGAAGGAAATATGCGAAATGTATGTTTTTTATTTAATTTGCGATAACTTTTAATGTACAATATGTTAAAAAAAAGACAAATCACTTTTTTGTTTTGATTTTTAATAATAATTATATACAGGATGTCCCATTAAGAATGGGACATAGAACAACCGCGGATTCTCCAATTCAAAATAAAACGATTAAGCGAAATATGCTTAGATAAAATGTTACTCGTTTCCGAAATACGGGGTGTTGAAGTTGAAAACTGAAAAATTATTAATGTCCATAATTTTTTTAATACACTGTATAATTTTACTCAAATCGGCACACTTGTTAAATATCATAAAATGCACCTAACAATAAAAAAATTAGTTCAGTACGCTCTACCAGTGGCGTACGGCAGGAGTAAGTAATGCTTGTACCACTTCTAAATGTTGCGCCGCTGTCTAAATTTTAATTTTGACTATAATTTTAATTTTTTTGATATTTTCTAAGTCAATAATGTACACTTGTTAGTTTGTTGTAAAGTCATTGGTTTTCGAGATATTCTCAGTTTTTTTAAGACAAAATTGTAAAAATGAATATTATTAATAATAATACAAATAAAAAGTACATGTCTATCTATCTTTAACTGCGAATATCTCGAAAACCAATGACTTTACAACAAACTAACAAGTGTACATTATTGACTTAGAAAATATCAAAAAAATTAAAATTATAGTCAAAATTAAAATTTAGACAGCGGCGTAACATTTAGAAGGGGTACAAGCATTACTTACTCCTGCCGTACGCCACTGGTAGAGCGAGTAACATTTTATCTAAGCATATTTCGCTTAATCGTTTTATTTTGAATTGGAGAATCTGCGGTTGTTCTATGTCCCATTCTTAATGGGACACCCTGTATATTGTGTACTATTTTTCAGGCTTTGTAAGCGCGATGTTCAGCAGCTGTATTTGCGCTTAGAAAATCAAATTAAATCATTTGTAATTGAACTGAAAGACAATATAGTTGACACAGCAAATTTTGAAGCAATGGATGACGTATTAATTTCAAATCTTTTTATTGAAAGTAAGAATAAACAACAAATATGTAAAATGTTTTTGAAAACTCATGAAAACGTTCTTTATTGCAGCGGTGATCTTAAATTACAATACTCTATGCAGTGCAGCTCGGCAGTTAACTCCATTTATATCGAAGTTACATGAAGCATATTTGAAGAAGTTCGATCTCTCGTGGGTTGTACTTAACCAGTATATATTTTATGAAATTTATTTTAATGAACCCAGCATACAATGCAAATTTAGCCAAGCCCAGGTAAATTTCATGTAAACATTGTTGATCGTCAATGCTATATTACTAATACACATAATAATATATCGTCGATGCACTAGAAAAGTGATATATTATTATTACGAGGCTCGAAGAGCCGAGTAGTTTTTTGGGCTCATATCAAAACACATCGTATTTGGAAAACTATTCTAAAAACACATTCAAAAATGTTTCGCGTACACCTGTTATGGAAATTTGGCAAGCGTGCATCAAAAGACGCCAACCTTTGAAAACAATGCCAAAAACAAATGCGAAAATGTTTTGTGTAAATAAATAACGGTTATTTGCGCCGCGAGCCTGTATCAAAACACATCAATCTTTGAAAACTGGCCCAAAAGCACGTGTAAAAAAGTTTTGTGTTGGCAAAAAAATTTTTGGCGACAGCCTGTTGAAAAAAAATTTTTGGCGACAGCCTGTGCCAAAAATTGATCTTAGAAGACTGTGTTAGGTCACCTTCAAAAAAGTTTTGAACCAGGTCCACTAGTTGTATAATTAATACTGTTATAAAGGTGGCACTTCACATGGCTATTTGTGTTCGCTATTGGGTGTTTGTTGTATTTGGCAAAATATATGACGTTCAAGACAAACATGCAAATAGAGGCAAATACGACCATCCACACATGGCAATAATATATCGTCTGTGCACAAGAAAAGTGATATATCTTTTGAGTAACATTGTATAATTAATACTTTTATAAAGGTAGCACTTCACATGGCTATTTGTGTTCGCTATTGGGTGTTTGTTGTATTTGGCAAAATATATGACGTTCAAGGCAAACATGCAAATAGAGGAAAATACGACCATCCACACATGGCAGTCAAATAGCAAACACGCAAACATTTGGCAGCAGAACGCAAGGTTCAAAATTCCAGGAATTTTAGCACTGTTTCATTGTCCCAATTCATTTTCAATAGTAATTGTGCCAGTTCTCGCTCACAGCACAGACAAAAAAAATACTGCACGTCCGTACAGGTTCACGGCGCGTGCGCTTCTGAATATGGCCATTGTGTGGACGATTTATTTGAGTATTTGCTTATTTGACTCCTTTGATGTGCCTCGAAAAACCGACAAGCGCACGGTAACGCGTATTTGGTATTGGCCTTATTTGTCAAATAGGCAAATAAGGCCAACACTGTCAAATAGACCCTCCGCACTTGGTAATTGTTTGCCAAATATGCCAAATACACAAATACAAATAGCCATGTGAAGTGCCGGCATAAGAAAAAACGTCAAACGTAAGTAACGATTTAACATGACCGATTATTATGCAACCTCCCCAAAATTATCACTTTCTAACAAAAGACAGAACATTGAAATGCGTGGAAAGTTTGATAACGGAGGAGAGTTACTAAAACAGCACCCCTTTAAAAATGTTTGCAGGCACTTTGGTCAGGATGGGGCGAGGCTGGTAATAATATTCTATGCTATATAATAAACGTGAGGTGCTAATTATAATCGTGCCAGGATTTGCTTAAAATCGAACGCTATTTTGTTTTTCCTACACAGTCTCTCTTCATTTTTTTAAGTGAATACTTCTTTAAAAACGTGGGTAAACTCGTTTCCCTATGTAACGAAATTTGTAACAGAATTTATATTAACAATGATCATTTATTAGTGAGCATTGGTAGCTCAGTGGTAGGATGCTGGCATACCACGCGGCCGGCCTGGGTTCAATTACCATCATGTGCGCGCAACAGTTTGTTTGTTTTTATTATTTTTAAGTATACCTATTATATATAAAATTATCGACTAATTTATCAGAATAATACTTGAACTAAAAAACAATATTTGCAGTAAACCTGCGAAAAAATTAAAAATGTGTTACGAGAACCAATTGCAGAAGTGAAACTTCTAGTTGCAAATCATATGATAGCATTTGGACAAGTGGAAAAAATGTGTTACGAGATAGTTTCACGTTCAGATATTTCGTCTGTACAAGCTAATCTAATCTGAACGTGAAAATATTTCGTAACACATTTTTTCCACTTGTCCAAATGCAATCGTATGATTTGCAACTAGAAGTTTCACTTCTGTAATGCGTTCTCGTAACACATTATTAATTTTTTTTTTGAACTGATCGGATGTTCTAAGACCACTAATTTTTTGCTATCAACGCGTGTACTAATATCTCAAACGCTACAGCTTTAGTTGTGTCAGGCAAGTTGTGTTTTATGAAGGTTTTGTCCAAGATAAACGACAAGTTGTGTATTCTTTTTTGATGATGTGCATGACATTATTTTAAGTTGTAGCACTTTTCATGATTTCCTAATTTAATTTAAATAATACTTCGAATCTTAGAAGTATCATTTTGTCACAAGTTGAATAAGGGTGGAATTTTAAAAATTGGCTGTTTAACTTTGTAAAAACAGTTATTTTCTTAAGTCCATACTACGTAGTATAGAAAAACAATTACAAGCAAAAAAACAAACAGTTGTGTGGTTTTAAGAAACCACGACGCAAGTGAAACTTTTATTGGATTGTAGGCGTTGGATTGTAGACACTTATCCATCACGATTAATTATAAACAACAATATTCACATGAATACACGAATAAAAACATGTAAACACTGTACAGCACTTGCCCGCATGACAGACTGACTATGTGTTATACATACTACACGGTCAGCTGATGCTAACCATGGGCGCCGCCATATTGGCCTTGGCTGCTCTACCGAGCGCCTACTCCGAACGCCTTTCACTTTACCCCTACTCCGCGGCCGCCTGTAATGCGACATGCAACAGACGGCCAGAAAAATTCGGGGCGATAGAATAAAAGTTTCACTTTAAAAAAATAAAAATTCTATAATTTTGGTTCTTGTCACAATGCCCAACAGTATTACTCAAAATAGTTCTTTTGAAAAATGCCAATTTTTGACATGAAGGTTTGTGCAAGTTCTTTGCTAGGAATAATATATTTCAAGTTTTCTTTGATCTAAAACGCTTTGTTGTATATTTTTGTTTCTTTTTCTGAACAGTTTTTTCTTGGCTGCGAGGATGGAGTTTATGCCACAGAAGTAAAAAATAGACAGACTGAATTTATGGGTCACATGTCAACAGTTTATGCGAAATGGAAAGAAGTAGAAAGTTCTTTCAAGAAGCATGATGATGAGTTAAATATTCTAAAATTAAAAAGATCTTTGTTAACTGAAGAATGGCAAGTATTCAGACCACAGAGGAAAAGAAAACAACCTCCACTTGAATGGTATTTAACTTTTAATAATTTATGTTTTTTTTTTCAACTATAGGTTTATTCCAAGCAGCCAGAGAATGGTAACTGAACCGTCACCAGCTTGCGCAGTAGCAAAAACGAAACTGTTTATATTGATTTTTGAGCTACTGCGTATGGCAGTATTGCGCAGTAGCAAGACTGTGACGGTTATGTTACCGTTCTCTGACTTCTTGGGTATGTTATGAGTAAAAATCATAACATAATGCCAGGACCAACCTCAAAGTTTAATAAAACTTTGAAAGCTAGTTTCTCTTTCATTTTTGAGTTTTGATAAAAAATTTACTTGAAATATTTGTTCGTGTATTTGATTTCTACACGCTGTTAGAAAAAAGAATCAACTTAAAAATCACCCCGTATTGCAAACTAACAGAAACAATGGCCACATTGTGACAATCTTTTATGCGTTTTACATGCTGTTGTTTACAATTCTTCTGGCCTGGGTGTGCGTTAATGTATTTTCTTTTTTCAGCGCTCCTGGATTAGCATATTTTAGTTCAATTTTAAGTAAGGAACCGGAACGACAGATTAACAATACGAAGGTTCAAGTTCCTTGTGAGGCTTGTAAAGTAAAATCAGTAAAACATTGTCCTGTACATGGGCATCCAGTTCGTCCCCAAGCTCCAACCAAACAAGTATGAAATTAAAAAAAAAAATAATAATAATGTATATTTTTACGGTTTCGTACCTGAGAATGAAAAAACAGAACCCTTATAGGCCTATAGGATCACTTCGTTGATCGTCCGTTATGAGGCTTTTTTTGAAGTGAAAACTTCTTTAGCGGCGTTGTACACTTTTTTTGTAATGGGTAAAAAATGTTAAACTCGCGTCAGGAAAAGTAAGAACTGGGTGAGCGAGAAAACTCTCTAAGTGATAGTAATTGTTTATACAACGTTAGACATCTAGCGTTGAAATATCGTACATAAAAATGCAATCTATGATACAAACCATTATACAACGTTAGACATCTAGCGTTGAAATATCGTACATAAAAATGCAATCTATGATACAAACCATTATACAACGTTAGACATCTAGCGTTGAAATATCGTACATAAAAATGCAATCTATGATACAAACCATTATGCAACGTTAGACATCTAGCGTTGAAATGTACATAAAAATGCAATCTATGATACAAACCATTTTGATCGAAAATTCGTAAGACGTTAATATTCAAGTTTTCACTTCTGCCGGCACTCCCGGAGTGCAACCCGTCTTTTTTTTTTTTAATTGTAACAGTACGGAACCCTTAAGGCGCGAGTTTTACTCGCACCTGCCCGTCTTTTTTACTCATTTATTTTTAACATTTAATTGTAGGTATCAAGCACGAGTTTTCTAATAAAAGCTCCTGGTGAAATTTATCAACGAGTGAAAAGCACCTTCACAACAAGCACTCCGCCAGTTGTACCCGTTCGGATAATTAGTTCATCACCACCAGTATTACCTACGCCTATGCCGCAATCTGTTTTGACAACAACTGTCATTAATAAAACACAACCTTTAACTGAAAATCAAATACTTTCAAACTCTAAAAGCATACATAAACCAATTTCTTCAGACCAATGTAAATTTGAAAAGGCAAACGTGTTAGAACCTTCATATAAAAAATGCGGTAGTAACATTTATAACAGGTCGCCATTACTTCAAAGATTGCACAGTATCGTTGCGAGTGATATTAGACCCTATACTCCGAAACCTTTAAGATCACAATCGCATGCGCAAAATGTTTCGAGTAAAGAGCAAAATATTCCAATAAAACAAGCGTGTAAGACAGAAGACCAGCAATCGACAGTGCCGGAAAAACAAAAAATATGTACAGTACCTGTTAAACCCGGATCATGCACTCATCAAGAAATAACTGCCGGGTAAGAAATTTTCTTCTTAATGCATTTCTTCTTTTTATTTGTTACATGTAGAGTTGTAGGTATTCTGAAAAATTTCCTAAGCCACTTAATTAATAAGATATTGTAAAATTAAAAGCTGTAAGTGAACAAAACTGGGGTATTTTCATCAACTCTGGATGCGATACCCTTTTGAGTTTTCCCCTTCCAGAAAAAAAAACAATACACACAATTTAATAATGTAACAAATTTTGAAGTGAAAACTTCTTTAGCGGCGTTGTACATTTTTTTTGAAATGGGTAAAAAATGTTAAACTCGCGTCTGATCGTCAGGGTCACGTGTCCTGATCGAAAATGCGTAAGACGAAAACTTTTATTTATACAACGTTAGACATCTAGCGTTGAAATATCGTACATAAAAATGCAATCTATGATACAAACCATTTTGATCGAAAATTCGTAAGACGTTAATATTCAAGTTTTCACTTCTGCCGGCACTCCCGGAGTGCAACCCGTCTTTTTTTTTAACTTTCAAGTATAACTACTGTTTGCTACATTGTTAAGAAACACACACTGTTACATCACTATATAAGAAAAATTTATTTCTCTAACAATGTCACCATCGGGATATGAACCCCGAATCTTTCCACTATCGCGGCGGACTGAGTTACATTACTCTCGGTGACACAGCAAGATCAATCATTCTAATATATATATAGCAACAGTAACTACACTTGAAAGTTATTAAATTAAGTAATACGCACTATATCTTATGAAAAATTCACATATTAAATTAACAAAATGTTCCCATATACTTATTTTTTCTAGTTACCCATTATTATCTATTGTTGTATAAAAAGCACTAGTAACGAACGCTTGTTAGATCTGTTTGTGCCTAGCACGTTTGTTATGGTTTTTGCGATTAATTTTTTGTGCAGTCCAGCGCCCCATGGGGCGTTACCATCGTAATATCTATCTAAGAACCATCGCAAATGAATTACAAACCCATTACAGAAAACCGCATCTGAATTGATCAAACCGTTTTCCAGATAAATGGCGACATTGATCGAGTGCACAAACACACAAAAAAACAATCTCTCAGGCTAAACACATATACCTGCTCCGTTAGATAAATAGCTACACAATAGTTATATCCTTTTTTTAACACGTTTTTATTTTTTTTTTTTCTAGAATGCAGAAGCTTCATATAAAAGAATCACCTACGTGCCAACATAATCCAAACGCAGTAAGTTATATAACTTTAAATAATATTAAGGTGTATCGGTATCGCAGAATTGAGAAAATCGGGGGAAAATCGTAGGGAAAATTATTAAGGATCGGCGATTGCTTTGTCCTCTTTTTATCCTTTAAAGCCAGGAATATTACAAATGCGGATTTTACTAATATCTGCAGAAGTGGATGCGGATTTTTTTATGTCCACGTCTGCGGATGAGGGTGGGGAAATAATAATACGAATAATAATATTTTTAACAATAAATATTAGTGAATATTAAATCTTCGTGAAACTAAAAAGATTGTAATATCATTTTGATTAAGAATGTCATTATATTACTTAACTAGCGGTCCGTCCCAGTTTCACCCGGATGCAAAAGAACGAATAGTGGGGAGGGGCATGATTACGCACGTTCATCTTAGTTTACCGAGATGAATGTTGTGTCTAAATTTCATGATGATCAGAGTTACCGTTCAAAAGTTTTTGTCAGACAGACAAATTTTAAGTTTTATATTATATATTTTTTACACCTTGGATTACATTATTGGAGTTTTCATAGGGATCTCTAATTTAACTCGATTAACAATATAGCCTATGTTACTCAGTGATAATGTAGCATTCTATTAGTGAAAGAATTTTTAAAATCGGTCCAGTAGTTTTTGAGTTTATTCATTACAAACAAAAAACAGTTGTGTGGTTTTAAGAAACCACGATGCAAGTGAAACTTTTATTGGATTGTAGGCGTTGGATTGTAGACACTTATCCATCACGATTAATTATAAACAACAATATTCACATGAATATACGAATAAAAACATGTAAACACTGTACAGCACTTGCCCGCATGACAGACTGACTAAGTGTTATACATACTACACGGTCAGCTGATGCTAACCATGGGCGCCGCCATATTGGCCTTGGCTGCTCTACTGAGCGCCTACTCCGAACGCCTTTCACTTTACCCCTACTCCGCGGCCGCCTGTAATGCGACATGCAACAGACGGCCAGAAAAATTCGGGGCGATAGAATAAAAGTTTCACTTTAAAAATATAAATATTTTCTTTTTATAATATTAGTATAGATAACAATATTTCAGAATTGATAAAGTATATCTGAAGAATAATAACAGTTCAGTCTCTTCAGACTTAAGGCGATTTCAAACATGCCGATAATGTTATCTTAATCCCTATTGTCCAAGTAGTCAAAGAACTCGAGCGCGCGCCAAGTGTCGAACCGAGCACTGATAATTTTGTTACGATTTTCATCGCATCCGAGTCAACTGTTGCCGAATACAAATGCAAATATCAAGAATAATACAAATGTTCCGCGGATTTAGACGTATGCCACATTCTTATTTGATAATTAATTTCTACGATTGCGTTCTGTCTTTGTCACGCTACTCATTTTGTTTGTCTTGTTGTACTCATTAGGTTCGTTCCAAGCAGCCGCGACCGGTAATAAAACCGTACAGTCTTGTCACTGCGCAAGACTAATTTGCGCACTAGCTCAAAAATCGATACTGCGCAAGACAGTCTTGCGCAGTAACAAGACTGTGTACGGTTTTATTACCGTTCGCGGCTGCTTGGAACGAACTCTAATTCTCAACGTTTTCAATCCTGCGATATACGCTCTGTATAATTTGGTGCGGACAATTAAAAATTAATATTGTGTTGATTTTTTTCTATTTTTAGGAATACGTTACAGACGGATGCTGTAATAGTGCACGTAACACCACAAGGGAACGTTTACGTGAAAGATTACGAGAATCGAAGAAATCTAACGGCAGTTCCGTAAACAGCAATATGCTGCTAACTAGATCGGACGACAGCATTATTAAAGATGATACGAGGGACGTCGATGCTCTTGTAGCATTTGTTAATGGTGAACAAACTGACACGACTACAAAATTAGAAGCGAAACAGAATGACAGAAAACAGAGGAAAAAACAAAAGAAGCAATCGCAGAAACAGAAAAAAGTTGAAAAAACTAGAAATGAGGATTGCATCAACTCGTTATTGCAGAAGTCTGATGTAACGTTAACTATGGTACCATCAAAATCGGTATTTGACAACTCGAACGCTGGTAACTTTCTATAAATTGAGTTTATATGTACTTGTTTAGAGTTGGTAGGCACTAGTGAAATTTTATGCACTGAAAAATATTCAAGCATAACTTACTTAACTGAATTTCTAACTAATCAATTTTTTAAGATGAATTCAGTAGCGTAGAGAGAAAAGTCTTGTTTCATAGCGTGCAAACTTTTGTCCTCGGGCCGCAAAACTTAAAACTTAGTTGAGTTTTTATTAAATATTGAACTCAAAAAGAAAAAATCCATTAGATAGATAGATAAATCTTAATTGATCGCCAGTGGTACTTAACAGTTTGTTATTGCAAAATATAATTGTTACAGTTAGTGCCAGTGAACAGCCAAATTCACTTAGAGGAAATCCTGTTAGTTATAATACCAAAGAGCAACAAATTCCAACTAATGAATCGTCAGATTCAGGATCAAGAATGGTAACAATTAGAAGAATACCGGAATCAAATGGTTCAGAGCCAAGAGTTACAATTACTTTAAAAGGAGAAACTCCTGACAAGGACAAAATACTGTACACACTTGTCAATGGCCAAGCCGATTATGGTATGTTTGTATTCAATGCTATTTTTTTTACCTGTCTACAGATTCCGGTTGATCGGGACAACTGTTTAATAATAATAATAATAATGTATTTCGTTACAAATTGTAAATTGTAAATTTATAATAAGTGTTTTACAATAGTTTACACCTTAAAATCATTTAGTTTATGGAATTATTTTCTTCATATCTCGATCGAAAGTACATACTTTCGGCATCAATTGTAAGGCCGAAAGTCTTACATTTGCGCACTGATTCAGGAAGTACGTACGTTCGGGCGGCAATAAAGAAAAAATAACCTATCAACTGTTGTTTAGATGTCGTTTCCATAGCAACCCTATTGCATTTTAGCTAATAGTCGCGAACAGCTATCATTCATGTTTTTACGTATAACCTCAAAGCTGCTTTCTTGGAATATGAGTAATTAATTAATAAGCGTACTTACGACTGAGGTATGAAAAAAAGTAGTATACACAACACTGACCGAAAGTTTGATATTTTTGTATTGCGCGCCATGATGCCCGAGGTGAAGCCGAGGCGCGCTGTGAAAGAATATCAAACTTTCGGCCCTCGTGGTGCAATATACTATTGTTTATCAGTTAATTCCCTAGGACTTCCTTGAAGCGAGGGAGAAACTCAGTATTCTTTATTTTAGCTGATAAAAAACAAATTGAGAGAATAATCAAAAATTGTTTACTCTACGCTTTGCGCGATTTTATTTATTTATTTTTTTTTAATTTAGGTTCAAGTAATTTTGAATCCGTGATCAATGAACAGCAAGAAAATCATGAGGCACGTATTACAAAAAAAAAGAAAAAGAAGAACAAACAGACAGAAGATGAAGATTCTTTGGTCGATAATATGGATAGTTTAACAGTGCAAGATGTACCAAAAAATCAAACTAACAGTAAAAAGGCCGAAAAAAAGAAACTAAAATCGCCAAATACAGTAATACCGGTTTCTCCAAAAGAAACAACCAAATCGACAAGACAGGTCGATGTAGAAAAAAGTACTGAAAATAGGTCTAAAGTCGAAAAAAAGAAACAAAAAAATAGTAATGGTAATCCTACCAAAAATGGTAGTGGAACAGGTAGTGCAAATAACTTTCAGACAAAACAAGGTAATTCAGATGAAAGCAATACTATGATGACTGTGGTAGGGCGAAAAGGAAAGAAAAAATCTGATAAGAGTGTACAAGATGATGAAAATAAAAAATTGGATAAGAATGCGAGTAAAAACGTAAAACCGATAATAACTAAAACGACCAGCCTAGGGTAAGTCGGTCAATTTTCAAATGATTTTTAAATGTTTTTTAAAGTGAAATTTTTATTCTATCGCCCCGAATTTTTCTGGCCGTCTGTTGCATGTCGCATTACAGGCGGCCGCGGAGTAGGGGTAAAGTGAAAGGCGTTCGGAGTAGGCGCTCGGTAGAGCAGCCAAGGCCAATATGGCGGCGCCCATGGTTAGCATCAGCTGACCGTGTAGTATGTATAACACATAGTCAGTCTGTCATGCGGGCAAGTGCTGTACAGTGTTTACATGTTTTTATTCGTGTATTCATGTGAATATTGTTGTTTATAATTAATCGTGATGGATAAGTGTCTACAATCCAATAAAAGTTTCACTTGTGTCGTGGTTTCTTAAAACCACACAACTGTTTTTTTAAATGTTTTAATATTTCTGTTAAAAAAAAAACGTTTTGTGTTCATTTGTTTTTTTTTTATTTATTTTATTAGGAATCGCTCAGCAATTTTAACTAGTCAGTCCTCGTGTCTTCAATCGAAATCTGACCCGAAAGTCAGCGTTAGTGTGCTAAATACTAAACAGAGGAATAAAAATTCCAATACAAATGTCCAAAAACCTGCAGAAAATTTGTCAAGACCTCTAAAACAGAATAACACAACTAGTAAAAGTAAATCTGCAGAAATTCTGAAACGTCCAATACCGGACGATAAGAGACGATTGAGTGATATAAAGATAAATCCTACAAATTTAAAATTGCCACCCGGAATTACTATAACAAAAGTGCCAGCACCTAAGCAAAACTTGAAAGTAAATTTTTCGACTATGTAATACACAAATTTTGTAATTATGTAAATGACTTGTATTTTTAAATAAATTAATATTTTTAGAAAACTGTACCGCCTCTCCATAGTCAGAGAAAACCGGAATATGCTGAAAGGAGTCATGTTAGGGCAACCCTAGGTAAAATATTTATTTCCATTTTGTGCTTCATTTTTCTTGCTTTCAGCAATGAAATATGTCATACATTATTGAAACCGTATTTTTCTATGTAGCCGACACTTCTAAACAATCATTTGCCGAAACGGTAAAAAGTAACTTGGTTACTCCGGAAGTAACGATTGAAAGAAGTGCATCGAACAGACCGAATAATAACGTGTATTATTCGCATTCTCCATTTGAATACGGTATGCCAGCCGGCGCTGGTATTGATCTGATGAGTAGACTAAATTATGAAATTGAGGGCCAAGAACCAATAAATAGGCAACCTCCGATCGGTACTCTTCCTGCCAGGTAATAACGATGAAAATATTTTAACTTCCTGTTCGGATCTTATAATAACTTTATTATTTTAGATTTTTTACTCAGCAAGCGTGCATGACTCAGGGCGATAATGGGATGGTAACAATTAGAAATCCAACGCTGCATAGGAATCTATCGTTAAGCGAACGAGCCGTCGGAAGACCGGTTTTAGGATTTAATCACAATCAGCCGGTAAACGCATATCCGCAGAGCGGCCACTCCGTGTATCCGCATGCAAACTCGCCAATTCACGAACCTGTTCATTCGAGAAATTCAATGAATCAGTACGCTGTCGGTGGTGGTCAAGATTCAGACGCTTGGTTACGAACTGACTGGTGGCCTAATCCAACAAGTACACCTTTTGGTATGTTTTGTTCATGATCACATTTCTTTAATTTTCATTTCGTTCAATCGCAAATTCTCAGAAAAACTCTTTATTTCAGGATATCAACCGTGAAAACCTTTGATTCTACACATTGTGGAAGTAATTAAATTTATGTCATTTTTTTTTGTTCAACAGGCTCCGCATTGCATTAGAAAAAAAATTTAAGCCAACGATCGACTATTGAAAAAATTATGGCCGAGTTCACTGCTTACAAAATATTTTGTACATCGTAATTGTATTAATTTGACAAAAAATATGTATGCATATATTTGCATATTTTAAAACCTAAAGTGCCTTAAGAATATTTTTAAATGGTGTTGTCATTTTAATAATTCACTTTCTGTGAACCAAATTACATGAGCGAATGACATTTTAAGTTGTGGCCCTTTAATTTGTCTTATGTATATATGTTATGTAACAAGTGAGTAACAGGTTATTATTCACAATGCTCGGTCAGTATATCGTGGATACTTATGAAAATTCCGTAAGGTTTTTTTTGTGCCCCAACCTAGATTGTAACGACTTTAACATAGTACAGAAGCCAAAACAAAACGTGTCCAAACTTAAGGGGTAGATATTCTGACTTGGGACAAGGAGATTAAAAAAAAAAACGAATGCATGCAGAATAGATAATTGATTTGACAAATGCATTGATAGAGACTAATATGTAACGTATTTATTATGATCTGACTTTCATTTTTGGTGTCTGATTTTTAGCTTTTAATTTTAAAATTGACCGAAAAAAGGACAGTTTTTTTTTTTTATTTTGAATAATATTTTTTTATAATATTTTTTGTTGGCTATTATTTACATTAGAAAAATATATCATAATACCATAATATTATGTCTTTGATTTATCATTTCCCTTGGACAGATATTTTTTTTTAAACAAATATCTAAATTTAGATATACACTGCGCTATAAATTTGTATATTACGACATTTAGGTACCGTAATTAAAATTCAATATTATAATATTCATAATGGCTGTGCAATGGGAATTGTGAATATTTGTCTTTATAATCACATCCATAGCATATACACATATAACTAATTACTAGACTGTCTTTTCGTTTTGTTTTGTGTGTTTTTTATGCCCAATTAACACATAAGAAGTTGATATGGTAAAAATAACTGTTTTTAGCTTAGAGAAAGTGATTTCAGAAAAACAATAAACATCTATTTTGTAATTACCGTACAATTGGGTTCTTCTAACAAGTTTGAAATATCAGCAATCCGTTTTTTACTTACATGAGTTATTTACTTAGATCATGCCATTTAAAATACTGATTAAAAATGTGATTTTCATGTTTTTAACGCTTTGTGATACTAATAAACGTGTGCAATGTTTTAATTTTTCTTTATGAAATAATTTAACAAATTTCATTTTTTTATGATTTTAGTTCAAATATTTCTTAGTCTGTCCCATAGATACAGGGTGAGGCAGATACAGTGTTACAGAGCAATAGCACTCAAACTATTGATCATATCCAAAAATGTTTCAGACAAAAGTTTTAGTGTTCGAGAAGGCCGTCATACTGGACCACCCTATTTTTTTATCGGTGGAGGCGCTGAAGCTACATCAAGGTCAACTTCACTTTTTTTACGAAACCATGTATTTTTTTTCGATGACATTATTAGTGATTTTAAGACGAATTCAGCAACCTACAACACAAGGTCATTCTAAGCACGCAAAATCGTAGTCGAAAAATCTAAACATATCGGAATATTCACTTTTAAAGGATCCACTAACCTTTGCTTGGGTCTACCTACGGAAGATACTCGAAATGATGACATTTGTGGTGTAATTTCGGTACATACGTGACTATTTTGAATATTCTGAATATTGACCAGAATGTTCTAAAAATAAAAATTTTGATTTTTTTTAAATAAATAAAAATAAAATAATTTGAATGACCTTGTGTTGTAGGTTGCTGACTTCGTCTTAAAATCACTAATAATGTCATCGAAAAAAAAAATGCATGGTTTCGTAAAAAAAGTGAAGTGGACCTTGATGTAGCTTCAGCGCCTCCACCGATAAAAAAATAGGGTGGTCCAGTATGACGGCCTTCTCGAACACTAAAACTTTTGTCTGAAACATTTTTGGATATGATCAATAGTTTGAGTGCTATTGCTCTGTAACACTTTATGTGCCTCATCCCCTGTATAATCTATGGTCTGTCCACTAAATTAACTTTTTTTATAAATAGTTTTGTAAAAGAATGCAGATATAAACCACAAGTGATGTTTTTGTGATAAAATCATAGCATTTTTTGTTCTTTTTTTTTGTTATAAGTCAAATAGTGAATACAATGATTACACGTATACCTCACTGTACGGCCGATCTTTTTACGGCTTTTCGCTTTACGGACATTTTATTTCCGGAAGCTATCTAGGTCGTTAAACGAGGTATGAGTGTATAAGATATACAACTTTGCATTATTTGTTAACAATAGGTTTTCAATTGTATAACGTTTCACACAATTATTGATAAACAAACTTTATATATTCAAAATAAAGAAAATATTGACTGTTGGAAGAGGCTGGCTGCCTATTGATATGAAATTTGTAGAGTACTGATCGATTTAATATTATTTTAGCGAATAATTTCTAGAATAGGCTATTTGACTTTTATTTTTAAATTGTCTTCAAATTTTAGAATATTCCGGACCCTACGTATGTATATTGAAAAGATGTTTTTAAAGGAATAAGGACCAATTTATTTCGTGTTTAAGCGAATATTTATTGTGGAACAACGTTTCGTGAATTTTTTCACTTCTTTAGGCTTTGTGTAAATTACACGAAACGTTGTTCAACAATAAATATTCGCTGAAACTCGAAATAAAATTGGCCCTTATTCCTCCATAAACATCTTTTCAATTGTTTTAAAATGTTCATATCGTAGCAAACATGAATTTTTATTTCGTTTAAATGTCGTTTTATACGATAAATAGTACTTTAAAATTTAAAATATATAAGTTAACGCAAAAACACGAGCCGCCATGTTTACCTACTGCGACGTCATTCTAGTAGTATACAAACAAGTGCAAATAAGACTCGGTATTAGCTCTGTTCTAACCTCTCTGCGAACAGTTACAGAACCGTCACAGTCACGCGCAGTAGCTAAAACGAATCTATCGGTTTTAGCTACTGCGCATGGCTGTGGCGGTTCTGTTACCGTTCGCAGAGAGGTTGGAACAGAGCTATTGTTTACACGAGGCTCCTTTAATGTCTACTCACACGCGCGTGTCGTGTGTTTATATAGGTATATATATTACAAAGGCAAAATCAATGTATAAGAATACGCTAGAGATTCGTTGGCATTTAGCACAGAAAAGAATCTCTAACGAGATTCTTCGATATGTGCACAAGTGTGACGTCACACTGCGTCACCATCATGGCGGGCAGCGTTTTTGACATGTCAAAAAATAGCAATTTTAAAATTAAAATAAATCAATCTCGTGTTTTTGTGAATAGAAACCAATATTTTCTGATTTCTTATTCGATAAATTATCTATTCTTATAATTTAATCATGTATTTTTTATAGTGTCAAATACCCTATTGTGGAATGGTAGTGTTGTATACAAAATTAGTTTCTATTTAATTAAATTGTTATCTTTTTTATAATTTTTATATAAAATTAATTGACAAATTTTGTATGCAATAGTCACCATTCAGTACCTAAGAGAGACCTAAATTTTGAAGAAACTACAATTTTTAGTAAATTTTTGTTAATTTTAGCATAGATATTTAATGTGAAAGTAAATCATAATTTTCTCCTTGTGGCTAAAACGAAAGGTTTTTAAATCATAGCTTCGATATTATGATCCCAGTCATAGACAGTCGTTTTTGGTCCATACCCATTATATTCCAGTCACCAAATTAATATATAATTTTCAAAATGTGACGCCTGGAAAGAACGCGGCATGAACATGAAACCTTCGGTATGATTGAATCTTAAACGACATCGATAGTAATTATGTATTTCACTTTTTTTTTTAATTATACAGGGGTTCTCAACCGCAATATCAAATACAAAATTATAAAAATCAAATCAATATAAGTAGATTATTTTTTGACCTGAGTAAAATGAAATCATTATTGACGATAAAAATATTTATTTATTTTTTTTTTATTAATAAAAAATAAGATCATAATATTGTGTAATTTTTTGAGCATTAGCATGCGCTTGACATTTTTTCAAAATATAACGACAAGGGACTGTTATAGGAGATTGTATATCTTGTATCATAATGGGTTATATTTCGACGATGTGTGACATTATGTTTAAATATTTAAATAACAGTTACATGAGTCGTATTTACACACGGGGGTATCTGTAATTGGTATTTTTTACACGATCCTCCTATAAAATGGCTGCGTTTCACTTCATTTTCAAACATTTTGACAGTTCATTTTTGAGCAAACGTCTCTTCTGATAGTAAGTTATAAAAAAAAAAAAAACTGACAAACAAACGGTGATTTACTATGAAATTGGTATAGCGCTTCCAGTTTTGTAGTTCTTTACCGTGGACTAATGTGTAATGTGTCACTTTACGTGTGTGTATATATATTGAAATGCATGTCAAGCAGCCAGTTTATAGGGGGTCAACCCATTATTGATAGTTTTATTATTTTATTTTATTGTTTCGCAAATTATATTTAATTGTTTACAATTTTTATTTCGTATTTATATTTTTATAAATAATATACCTAATTGAAAAAATTATATTTTTTTTTTTACTTTGTAAAATAAGATTAGATCCTGCCTAACGAGTATCATTTTTTCTTAGATTTAGCGAATTTAAAAAGATAAGCAGTGAAAAATGTATTTATATTACACAAAAATCACTAAATCTCAATTTCTTCACTGCAGAATAGCATCAATAATAAATGCAATAGAAACTTAGATGACATTGAAGAAATTGAGAATAAATGCTATTTGCGATTGTATATTCTTCATAAGCGCTTGAAATTTCGGAATTTCATAACAAATATTAAAAAAATTTAGAACATAAACAGCATTTGTTTCATTTGTAAAAATAAAACAAATTGATCTTAAATTCATTTTTATTTTGTGACTCTGTGTATAAAGTGTTCGTATATTTATCAAATGCTTTTCATAGTTGTATCTTATGATGTGTGAGCAAGCAGTATGTAATTAGTGATGTTCCGGATATCCGTATCCGTGGATATCCAAGGGAGAAGAAAGATCCGTATTCGTTAGTTTTTGGCGGATCTTTTACCTTATTAATTTTCAATTCATAGATGAAATTTTATATATATAAGTGATTAGGTAATAATGAAAACCTGTTAAATTCCATTCAGATTATTTTTTATTTTTTTAAATCGTATTTGGCACCTTTATATTGCAAACATTTATCGTAGTGAGTACCATACTAATAGTACATAACTCAAAGGTACTAAATCAATTATCTTTATAATGAGATATTGCACATCGATCTTTGGAAAGAGACAATCTGTTATGAGAGTTAACTCTTAAAGAGGTCAATAACTTTTTCCCATAACAGATAGTTTCTTTCCAAAGGTCGATGTGCAATATTTACCGTCGCGTACTCTAAGAAAGTTAAGATCCGTATCCGTATCCGCGGATCTTGAAACCAAAAATCCGTATTCAGATCCGTATCCGCGGATATACATTTTTAACGATCCGGCACATCACTATATGTAATTATGAATTTTAGTGTATACCTATATGCCAAAATTTATACATAGTAATTATGTATTATCAAATGTGATGTGAGTTAAACAGAAAAAATAATTTGTTACGTTTCTTGAATAATAAATCAATTAAATGGAATTTGCGTTGTTTTTCGTCGAGGGTTTTTTCAAAATTTTTAATTTTGTTTTATTTTAAAGTTTTTCACGTCAATAAATAAATAAATACATTAATATAATATAATAATAATAAAATTAGGGTTCCGTGTAAAAAAATTAGAACCCATGAGATTGTGAACAAAATCCGATTCAAATAGGGAATTATTTTAGTTACGGATATCAGCTAGTTTCTAATAAAAATAAATGGGAAGATTTATTTGGATGCATTCGATAGAAAAAAAAAGGTTTGCACTCTGGGAGTGCCAGCGGAAGTGAAAACTTGAATATTAAGATCAAAATGGTTTGTATCATAGATAGCATTTTTTTATGTACGATATTTCAACGCTAGATGTCTAACGTTGTATAAATAAAATTTTCCGTCTTACGCACACGTGACCGATCAGGACACGTGACCTGACGGCGAGTTTAAGGTTTTTACCCATTACAAAAAAAGTGTTCAACGCCGCTAAAGAAGTTTTCACTTCAAAAAGTATACTGTTTGTATTTAAGGGGGTATTCTGATCTAGAATGAAAAAAAAAAATCATATATATTTTTCTATAAATTTCGGGCACTGTCGTCATATTCTTCATAAAAGAAATCTCCGTCATCTTCATCTTCTGGATTGGACGCACCGCCCCCAGCTTCTGGTGGAACAACAGCAACTCCGTCACTTCCCAGTTTTATGCAATCAAAAGACATTTGAAACAATTGGAAATTTTGTATGTTTAGTTCCATGTCAACACAAACGTGCATATTTCGTCCAGCGAAATATAAATTAGAAAATTTTACACAGAGTCGTACTGCTTCTAATCTTGGCATTCTTACACAAACAGGAGGAGGATTTTTTCCTGAAATAAAGTGAAAAATTCAAATCTTTGATTAACGTCTGATTAGAACTCTTCAATAATTAATAAAATTATCGACCAATTTTTCAGACAATATATTAACAAACAATATAAAATTAATACATTAACGTTTCAATCCGGATTTGGACCTTCTTCAGAACTGATCTAAAAAAATATAAAAATAATTAATATTTAAAATCTAATTAGCGTTTTATAGAATCTTTCAAAATTATTTATATTAATTATTTTTATATTTTTTAGATCAGTTCTGAAGAAGATCCAAATCCGTATTGAAACGTTAATGTATTAATTTTATATTTTTTGTTAATATATTGTAAAGTGAAAAATATTCGTTAAAGTCAAATCGCTACACTACAGAAAGTTTCCAGGGCCGTTTTTAGGTGTGGGCCGACCGAACCCAGGGACCCCAAACATTAGGGACCCCCTAAAATTCAAGACCTTGAAAAATTTTCAAATAAACATTCGATTAATAAAGAAATGTACATTTATTTAATAGTAGGTGACACATTTTATTTCAGAAAATAATTTATGTAATTAAAATAATTTAATAATAATATAGTCAACGTAATTAATTTTTTAAATTAAATAAAATACAAAAATAAAAATTATGATAAAAAGAGCTTATTAAAAGATTCTTAGTGGGTGTCTCCGTCGAGAAAGGAGAAACTTTGCCAAATAATGGGTACGCAGCCGTGTTTTGTGCGAAGCCGCGGGTAACGGCTAGTCTAAAATAATTGTAATGACTGTTAGAACTTGAAAATAATCATTTACTATATTAAGTCCAAGTTTTAGAATTTAGAAAATGCGTACCTACATCAAAAATTTGTTAGAAATGAAATTTAAATTGTTTCCGGTTAAAACGGAAGTGGTGTTGAAAAGTATACTATTAGCAATGTATACATTTTCTTACACTTTTCGTGTAGAATATTAACTTCCACGTGCCGCTATCTTTTTTGAATAAAATTAATTAAAACTTGAGTGTTTCTTACCTGATATACGATTTTTGTACAAAACTCTGTCGTTTAAGGACAAAGCCATATTAAAAGCAAATTCATCCGGTTCGTAAGTAATATTAAAGCATCCTTTTTGTCGAAATGTGTCAAATAAGAATCCAGTACAACAGCCGCATTTTCCGGCCAAACAAGAACACGGATACCGTGTAGTAGACGTTGTTTGTTTCAAAAACTCCTTTGTTTTATATAAACTAATGTTTTTGTCTTCATAATCGTCGTTATCTAAAACAAAGTATTGATTTTATCCACTGTATAGCTACTATCAATAATCATCTATTATCACACTCTTTCTATTCATGAAAGCCGTATTTTTTTTATATTAAAATTTTTTGGTCTTTGCACAATGAGCCATCGTCGGTAAAAAATATCTGAAAGCCGTATGAAAATCCGTTCGGTTGTTTTTGAGTTTATCGCGTTCAGACATACGCGGCGGAGGGACTTTGTTTTATATTATACAGTATGTAAACACGTAAGGTGCACATAGGGAAATTAGCATTGGGAAAAAATACTTGGATCAGAGTTAGCCATGACTGCATTAATTGTTATTTCTATTGAATTATCGTGGTAATCTTGAGCATTTCTATTTTATTTTGATTTATTTTTATTTTACTTAGCTTTTTTAATAATAAAAAGCTCTTATAAATCATTATTTTAATTTTTTTGTACAAAAATAAAACAAAAAAACAACTTCATCTGTTTGGAAACATTATATTCAAAAATTGTCTGACTGGTATGACGTATGCGCGTTGGTAAAACAGTGACCCAAATGTCTTTAGGTTCAATACGAATAGGCGGAGATATTTGGGAATTTAATGTCCCATTAATAAAAAAAGTCCGATTATGTTGTAATCATTTGAATATTTTCTTCGGTAGTACCTATACATATTCATTTTGCAAAAGAATATTATCTTTCAAATTGAAAAACAAGATTTCAAGGCTCACTCTGATCCAGTCATTTTTTCCCAATGTTAATTTCCCTATGTGCACCTTACGTGTTTACATACTGTATACCTACTTACATACTACTTACATAGAGATAGGTATGTATATATAAATTATTATTTTACAAGACGTATATTTGTAAATTAAAATCAATAAAATACTATTTTTTTTTATCCAAATTCCTATCAGTGTTAAAATATTCTTATATTATGGACGTCATTCAACTACATATTTATAATTGATATAATAATATAAAGAAGTAGGTCAACAACGTTTTCAACTTACAGTTGATGGTCAAGGTCATTACTAATCGCAGTTTACTTACCGGTTTTCTTCGTCGATATTCCACACAACAGAAGTGTTAAAATCAAAAAAACTGTTTCGATGTGCATTATTTAAAAAAATAATCCAATCAGAAATAAATTAACTAAAAGATATCTTCCAGTTCTCAGACAATGTATTGAAAGTCAAGACAGTTACTAGTTTACACTTATAATTTCCCTTTGAAATTTTGTGTTAAAAAGTGGGGACCGATTTACACTTTCTTCGCCCCAACCCATCTGACGCAATATGAATACCTATCGTTTGATTTAAATTAAGATAATATACTTATTCATCAAAGTAATAAAAAAATACAGGCTTGCATGCAATATTATTATAAGCACACAGTGACATTTTCACATTTTGAGCAGTGGTTTAAAACTGAACTAAAGCCCAAAAACTTACTTTACAGTAGGTATATATTTGATTTTTTTCTGACATCGATTTTTGAAAACGTAAACTGAATCGCACCTATAGCGGAAAAAGTTTTTTCTTCATACCTCGATCGAAAGTACGTACTTTCGTCCCTTATAGCAGGGACGAAAGTTTGACATTTACTCCCTGTTATTTATTATATTAAATGACAGCGGTAACCCTAGTTACGAGTAAAAATACGCATGAGAAATTTTTTCCTCCCGCCGTTCTCACTGGGAGTAAATGTCAATCTTTTGTCCCTGCTGACGAAAGTACGTACTTTCGAGCGGATATGAAGAAAAATCGTATACACCACACGGGCCTTAAAAGTTTAAATCTCGGCCCTGCGCGTCATGAGCCCGAGGCGAATTCAACTTTCGGCCCTTGTGATGTAATATAGGTACTATTCTATAAAGTATGAAATATGTATCGGATACTTTTCAAATTCTGTATGATCATAAAAAAGACACACTGAATTCGTTAAGCTGTATCACTTACCGGAGATAGACCCATTCGAAGTGAATTTCTGGAAAGTCTGGAATATGTATCGGATACTTTTCAAATTCTTCAAATTCGGTTTACTAACAGAAAACGACATTCTAAATTTAATGACCACAACCAAACACGACTCACCAATTTAGAAGGCAAATATTCGTTTCTATATTTGTGTCCTAAAAATTTCAGCGCAGGATTTTCTATTGATATTCGTAATTTGAAAAAAAAAACGAATAACTGAAACAGTTTCCATAATGTGAAAGACTACACAATACTATAAAATGTATTTTCAAAAATTTGAAAAATTACTCGGTTCTTTTTTAATAATGAATTTGATATGCGCATGCGTTCTTTCTGTATGATCTTCGTTGGTATGGAAATCTTATATAATTAGTAAAAACATCTGAACATTCTGAATTGTGATATAAGCTCATTCGCCTACACTAGACATGGCCAACCTTTCTACATTTATGTGCCAATTTAAAAAAAATGTTTAATGTAGCTATGACGTGCCGACAAGCAGCCATAGAAATTTAGTTATTAAAAAAATGAATCAAAGGTAAGTCATGAAACTTTTTCGTATTTGTTATTTGGTGATAGTCAAATTTTTTCGACATCTAGCATATTTTTAAATATTTTGATTTTGCACCTTAATCAATGCCGTGCTAACTATAATCTGTCGCGTGCCACTTGTGGCATAGGTTTGCCATCCCTGGCCTAAGCAATACCAAAAACTTACACTGTTTAGTTTTTCTTATTTATCGTGTCCTTTTCATTAGCGTGAAAAAAAAAATTAAAATATTTCGAGAAATTTTTCGAAAATGAAAGAAACGTGTACAAAAATAAGATCACTATTTTATTTATATAAATTTTCTATAAACAAAATTTGCAACAATAAATTGAACAATAAATATACTCAAATAAATAATTAATAAATCGGGTATTCAGGTAAAAAATAGTTGGTTAAATTCTGAATTATTTATGCTCAAAGTCCCAAAAAAATTGAGCTCAAAATTAAAAAAAAAATGTTTAGCACTGTGGATTTGGTGAATAATTTTAAATTTTGCTACTTGCATCGATTTTTATGAAGACAACCAGTAACTAGAGCAATTTTGAACAAAAACCAGCCCTTGTCTATTCTACCAAAATTCAGCAGTAAAAAATCCATTGTTCACGTTTTGCTTTTGGTGTTAAATTACAATATAGATAAGTTACATTATTATCTTGAATACATAATATAGGTATACACTCTCTTTTTTTTAATCATTTGTACCACATTATCTATGTATATTGTATAAGAATCAATCGTTAGAAAATTAAAAAAAAAAAACATTTTTGATACGCAAACAACACATAATTATATTTTTTTAGCTAAATAACCCGGAAGAGCTCGTAAACGATTACTGAAGATCAGGAATACAATAAGTTAAATAAATAAATAAATAAATAAATAAATAATTTTTACGACGTACCTATACACATAACAAAATACAATCTTAAGTAAAAAGTATAAAATATGGCAGTTTAAACAGTCGTAGCATTTAAAATTGGAGACACATTGCGATATGGATTATTATATAATTATTTTTAACCACATCCGAACCCCTTCCTTATTCACAATTTATCTCAATTTTATTTAAATGTTTTATAAGGTAGTCAGAAAATAATATTGAACAAGTTTAAATTAAAGTATTTTTTGGTAACTGAAAAATTGTCGCTCAACCTATTTCATCTCCCACGGCCATTTCCATTTGAAGATTCTACTTTCTTCAATTAAATCATTACTGGTCAATGATTGCTTTGCTTCATTAGATTCTTCAGAAGATTTTTCATCATCCTCATTTTCCTCGTCTTCGTCATCTTCTTCATCCTCGTTTTCATCGTCCTTATCAATAAAGCTGACGTTTTCATCATCTTCATTATCATCTCCGTCGTCGTCATCTTCATCTGCATTCTTGTCATCATTATTTTCATATTCTTCATCGTCATCTTCTTCGTTATCATTTTCGTCTCGTTCTTCAATTTCTTCAGTTGTGGACATTACAGTTACTGTCATCTTATCTAATTCATTTTCATTGTCTTCTTCCGTAGTTTCAGTGTCGTTATGTTTTATGGTTGACGTTATTACTGTTGTTTCAGGCACATAACTAGTTGTTTCCATTTCATTATTTTTCAATTCTACATCACTCATATTTGTATTTATTGGTACTATCATTGTCGTAGTCATCAACAATGAACTATTTCCTGCCATAGAGTTTTCATTAATTTTTGTATTTTCATTTATAGTAGATTTTATGTGCTCTGTAGTCATAAATTCAGTAGTAACTGGTAAACTTGACGTTTCAATGTTCTTATTTTCAGTTTGCATGATAGTTGTCATTTCATTATTTATTTGCATTACCGATTCGATAATTTCACTCGAGTTTTCACTGGCAATATCTTCGATATTTGTTGTCAATTGTGATTTAATTATATTTGCACTTTCACCAATTTTAGGGTCTGACTCAATTAAAGATGTCGGATTGGGTGCTATATCGTCGGTTTTTGTAAATTCTGTTGTTTGCATAGTCGCTGTCATTATCTCAGGAGTTTGATACACCTGGACACGGTGTGTTGCCAAATTAGGAATGAATGTTATAAACTTTTCAGTAGAAGTAGAAACATTATTGTCAGCCATTTCGGAAGTAGTTTGCATTTTTTCAGAATTTAAATTAGGTACTGAAGGTAAATCTTGTGCAGGTTTAGAAATTAGTTGTACAGGAATGTAACTGGTTGACAATTTATACTGTTCGAATGAAGGTATATTAATCGTAGTTGGCGTAGGAGTCTCCGATGATGTTGGCGTGCTCATTGATGACGGGTTTATTGACGACGAACTCATTGTCGACGAACTTATCGATGACAAACTTATCGATGACGAACTTATCGATGACGAACTTATCGATGACGAACTTACTGATGACGGACTCGTTGGCACCATATTTGTCGTAATAGCCTTTTGTGTTGACTGAATTAACATCTGTGAAGTTGGCATGGGTGAAGTTAAGGAAGCCGCTGGTAACGTCTCTACCGAAGTATGATTTTTTATTTGAACGGCTGAATAAACTGGAGTCTGAGATGTGCGAATTGTCGAAGCATGTGAAGTACTTAAAGAAGGCTTTGGTCTTATAGTTCTTTTTATAATCGGTTTTCTTGTCGTTGCCCTTTGAGGTTTTCTAACAGTAGATGGGCGATTAATCAGTGGTCGAATTGTAGATGACGACAACGTGTTTTGTACAGGTCTTCTAATTATAGGTTTTCTGGTTGCAACAATTACAGGTTTCTTAGTAGATGGTACTTTTTGTGACGCTTTTTTCTTTGATGGTTTTTTATTTCCAGAACTGGTTGTATCAAATATGCCTAGAAAATCTTCACCAAATACACTAAATCCCGTATAATCGGCATCGGCAACATTATCGTCTTCGTCGTCATCATCATCATCATCGTCGTCGTCGTCGTCATCATCATCATCATCATCATCGTCATCGTCATCATCATTCGTATTTACCGGTTCTGGAATTGGTCTCGCCGGCTCTAATTTCAAACCATTTGGACCAAACTTGAAACAGGATACCCTTAACGCAGCTTCGATATCGTCTAGCGATTGAAGTTCCAAACTCAAACACGCATTGAATTCATCACCTTGCCTTCCTATGTCATATAAACGACCACAGAATTTTGAAACTCCTCCTGGTAAAGGCATGCAAACAGGTTGTGGCTTTCGTCCTGTCAACATTGAAAAAAAAAAATATATAGATAAATAAAGCAAGCGTGTTTTCAAATTTAATTAATCTTTTTTATATTAATTTAAAAAACTTAATTTGAGTTCAACAAATTTCTATTTAGACATTTAACATAAGTAAAATAATAATATTATCTACCAGACATAGTAGTATTTGATAATACTCGATCTCCAAATGTCATTGATATCGCAACCCTATCACCATCCAGATACTGCAGGGTCGCGCACCCAGGGCTGTTGATTTGTATTACAGGGACAGAAAATTCGCGACAGCAATTGCATCTTGTAGTTGAACACGAACAATATCTATTTGAGATTGTTTGTTTTTGTTGTTTCTGTATATTTTTCTTTTTCGTTGTGATTATTTTTTTAGAATCTACAAAAATAGTCATTTAATAATCCATTCACTGCATATAAATCAGTTTTAAACACAAAATGGTGCTTTTTACCTATAACTTTTGAAGCCGCGAATGCCAATAAAATAAATATTAGCAACAGTTCAAAAACCACTGACATCCGCATTGTGATATCAGTATGAGTGAATTCTTTCAAATCTGAAAAAATAATAATTACTGAACAATGATTATGCCTTATTGTTGTATTCAGTTCTTTGTTTTGATTTTGAAATTAAAAATGCAGGTTTCCGTTCTATGCGAGCATTGAGGTCTCTACAAAATGTGATCAGTTGAATTGTAAAAACGTAGGCAACGAATCAGGGTTGGATTTTGCTACGATCGCTAAATTTAATATGTAAATTTTATTGTATATATAATAATTGAAGCAATTAAGTGGAAACATTAACAGCAGCGTAGAACGGAAACCTGCAACACAACTAATTATTACTTATATTCAAAATATGTCTTTAAAGTTAGTTCATTGATCAATATGTTAAGTAAAAAGAAGAAAAAACGTAATAATATCGTGCAATCATATAACTGTAACATTTAAAAACAATATAAAATATCTAATAAAATCTTTTCATGTGTGAAAATATTAAAAAGTAAAATAGGCCATGTATAAAATTTGTGTTAAATGATAAATTTTGTTTCCTAACTCCGCTCGTTTCCAGCGCTCTACAAGTTAGACCACTAAACCTGAATTGAAGTTAGGGTTTTGTGAAAGTCGCTTGAGCGTTTCTATCGCAAAATTTTCATTATTTAACCCAAATATTATGTCGATAGAAACTAGGGCATAATGTAAGAGCCCCTTAAATAGTTTAACTAATGTTTTTCTGTGTCTATATAGCTTTATGGAAACGTTACTTTTACGTATTTGTGGTCAGTTTAGCATTCTGTCTTATTGTCTTTGTCACGTCATTGACCCTGATTCTGATTCAATAGCACAGTGTTTGACCTAGAGTACATAAAATACAGTACACAGACGTTGCTCGGCCGCTAGCGGCAAGGTTGGGAGTGTCTGGAGGCATGGCACCGTGTTTTACGTATATTACTTATTCAAAAACTATGTTAGTTAAAAACAAAAGTACGCCAATAAGTTAAAAATGTTATATTTTCTATACTAAATGTTCAGTAAATTACTTTAGTACTTTCGTAACGACAATTTTACTATACCTATATCTACATAATACTTGATTATAAAAACAAATTAAAACGGAATAATAATAATTTAGCAACTTTATGATTAAAAAAGTCAAATATCAATTCTGAGTTGATTCATGAATCGCAAAAACGTTTTTTATTTTGTATTTGATATGCGCTTTTTCCAAAAACTAGACTGATTTTATGTAAAATAAATATATTTTGTTGTACACTACTATATCAATCAAATTACGTCAGTTTATTTAAAACATTTGTTAAAAATTACAAGCAATTAACACACATATTTTTGTGTCCGAAAAAAATGCGCAAAATCCGTTTATAGCTTTGACAGTTTGAATCAATAACGTTACGTATTTAAATGTTCAAAAATTTTGTTAGCGCAATTTTAATATCAATGCGTAAAAAGTGTAACGAACACATACACTGACAATTTTTCCACTGTTGACTCTATAAATTTGAACTTTTCTGAGGCCATTATTCGATTATTATATCTCAGAAATTGAAGCACGTTAATTTAAAAGTAAAAAAAATTGATTTTCTGTTGCATAGTTGAATATCACTTACCGATAATAAATTTTTCACAGTTGAATATTTAATTAAACAATGCAGCACAAAATACGCGCACTCTTTGAGTATCGAAACAATTCTGTGGCGTGCAACTAAAACGAAGAACACGTTTCTTATAGCCGTTGGAGGAAGCAGAAGACACATACAAGAAAAGTCGGTCGCGAAGAATAGTGAAGCAGGTCGGCCGCGTAATCTCATACTATATAAGTGGTAGTCAAACACAGAAATCATTATTATTATCTGATAATTCTATTCAAATCAAGAAATATATTTAGATTATCCAATACTCATAATTTCATTATTTCTAAAATTAAGAATTCAGATTTCAGACGCATAAGCGAATCAAATAGTTTGCCATATGGCACATATACTATTGACGTCGGCCAGACGGCGGGACCTAGGGTTTCATAACCTCCTGAACAGTTTGACATCATTTTTGAAATGATTTTATAAACTTATAGAGAATGTCTCAGGCGACGTTGGATAACATGGGTAGGGTTGCCAGGTGTCCGACTTTTTACGGTCGTGTCCGGCCAAATAGTTACGTGTCTGGCCTCCCCGACTTTTGTTAAGCTTTTGGTCTGTGTACTTTTAATTATATACTTTTTGATACTTTTCAAGACTCTATAATAGAACACTGAACATTTTTCACATCATCAATATCATAGGTATAAAATATACAAAAGATGATAGGTAGGTAGGGCTGTTTGTTGAATGTTGTTCATTTTGTAACAAAATCGTGATTCACCATTACTAATAATTAATAAAGTAATTTTTTTGCCGACAAAAATAGCATTTATTAACAAAAAACGCAATGACAAAAAATCCCCCCAGATTTTTGGTAATTACTCAAAAACTATAAGCGATAGCGGAAATTTAAAAAAAGGATTCTTAAAGAGGAGAAACTTTTTGATAATAAAGTCCCACTGCTGGAACCCTATCTCTAGTATTTATAGTTTTAATTTAACGTATAAAATTGAAATAGGGTTCCGCGCGGCCGTTTTAGCTCGAGCGCCACGCACTGTTTGTATAGTACAACATAAAAGTTTTTTTTATAGTACTAAATAAGAATTTAAACATTTAAAAAAATTATGGTGTCATCTTAACACTTGAAAGATTAAAGTTCCGTTGAAAAATTTATTTTTAAAAAGTGAGGCTATTGTTAACAAAATAATTTTTTTTCGAAAAACATTCCCCATTGAAAACAACAAAAAATGTTTAAGCAATTGACCTATAAATTTTTTGCTTCATGGAGCTCTTTTTACATTTTTCAGTTCTTGACTAGGCTGTAATACTTATCACAAAGCAAAGTGTGTTTCTAAGGTTTTAATCATTGGAACATTTGGGACAAAAGAAAAATTATGCTTATTTTCTTTTCTGTCGGAAATTGAAAAATTAAAGCTATCGAGGGATACCGGTGGGTTGCGACAAGATGGACTCTATTTATGTGTCAGCAGTCAATTTGCCTATTTATTTAAAATTTATTAACTATTCAGTAAGAAGTTATTAAGCATTATTTCATATTAGAAGTTAAAAACAAAATACAGAAAACTTACCTGGATAAAACTTCTAATTAACATAAAACAAAATTTTGAAAAAACCCACGACGAATGTAAATGTTATAATAGAAAAAGAATTAAATAAAATTCTAAAATCCCCCGACTTAACGCAGGTAAATAACCAAAGAAACTCCATCGGGGGGCTGCCATTCGCTGCCCTGAAATTAAGAATATAAATTGCAATATTTTAGTTCATTTCAGGACAGCCAAATGGCAGCCCCCGACGGACTTTCTTTGGTTACTTACCTGCGTTAAGTCGGGGGATTTTAGAATTTTATTTAATTCTTTTTCTATTATAACATTTACAGTCATCGTTGATTTTTTCAAAATTTTTAATTTTGTTTTATTATAAACTTTTTAGAGATTTTGTACAAGTGAGTTCAGATGGTCCGAACTAGCGTACACAGTGTAGCTTATTAGTGTATTATGTACAGAAATTGACACTGTTACAGAGAAAGCCGATTAAATGCCCGTTGTGTAGGCAACCCAGTATACGTTGCTGTACAATTCATTTTTGTGATTACTTTTTTGTGCAGTGCAGCGCCCCCTGGGGCGTAACCATCGTAATATCTATCTAAGAACCATCTCAGATAAATTATAAACCCTTTACAGGAAACCGCATCTGAATTGATCAAACTGTTTTCCAGATAAATGGCGACATTTATCAAGTGCACAAACACATACAAACGAACGAACAATCTCTCACCCCAAACGCATATACATTATACATGCTCCGTTCCGTCATGGGTAAAAAAAGGTCATTCGTATTAATAAAACTTAAAAATATTGATTTTTTTGCTTTACCCCTCATCAGAAAAAATATCTACGCCCTTGTCAAGCTGTCTCCAAGAGAAACTGAATAAGTTGAAGTATTTTCCGGAAACAATTAAGAAACAATTCTGGAACTTCTATAAAACGATCTAAAAAAAGGGCGTACTAATCAGAAAATGATCGCAATTTCTAACAACTATAAAACATTTGAATATAGGAACTACCTGTTCTGTGATAGGAACTCATGCAGTTAATATTCTGTGACGGTTAATTTATTAAATTTGATCTGATAAAAATGTACAATGAGTTAATAAAGGTTTACATGTTCATTTACAATAGTTATTATTACAAATAACATTATCACAAAGTAGTTATCATTTAAATATATGCAATATATATTATATTACTTAAAAGGAAGTAACTTAAACATGAAAGTTAGTAATAATTAAGCTTAGAATTTAAAAAATCTGTACATTTTCAACCTGAATTAATTTTGATACAGCTTTTTCTGATATAATAAAGTGAATTCTCAAGTTATAGCAATGAAAAAAGCACATTCATTAATTTATTTGCTATTACTGTTACAATTTCGAATAATGTCTTGAAAAATATGCATTGTGAGCACTTATTATATAAAAAAAACACTTGTATAATTCTGAAAATATCACACCATTTAGCAAAACAATTAAAAATGTTCAAATCTTTGATTAACGTCTGATAAGAATTCTTCAATAAATACAATTATCGACCAATTTTTCAGACAAATATATTAACAAAAAATAATAATTAATACATTAACGTCTCTGTCTGGAAACGTTAATGTATTAATTATTATTTTTTGTCTGAAAAATTGGTCGATATTATTTATTGAAGAATTAAAAATGTTATTCATTTTTAACAATATTGCTATTTGAACAATTCTTACATAAAATTCTAAACATGTATGCGTAAGGTTAGTTGATATTATCGATGGTGAGATAGTTGCGTATAAAAGTAACAGGATCAGGTATCACGTTCGTAATGTTGTTTGGAAATTTAATAAAAAAATTGTTATCAGATTATATGAAGAAAACAATACAAAAATAACAATGGTAACAAAGTTTGAAGATTCGAATCTATTTGTTAGTGTATTATGCTTAGCCAGTATTTTTTGTTTTATAATGTTTTGTATCTGAATATCATGATTTTATAACAACTTCTAAAAGTGCAGGGCATACAAATTATTTCATTCTTTTTTCAGAGATTAACTATAAAATAATTTCTAAATAAAACTTGACAGCTTCAATGAAATCAATAATCGATTGTATTTAGATTTTTTAACAATATTTGCACTATTCTTTGTTAATTTTAGCAGTGACAAATTTGTTATACCCATTATTCAAAAACTAATTTTGTACAGTACCTGCAATTTTAAGAACGTTGATTTTTATAAAGGAAATTTATACAAAGAGCTTGTGGAGTTGAAAAAGCGTTAAATATTTTCAAATAACAGTTCATTATATTTTCAAAAATTACATTCTTAGACAATTTATTTAACAATCATTATCAATGAGCGATGTTAATGATATTAATTTTTAATAAAATGAGTATAACATTCAATATGTGTCAGAAATAAATAATTCTTTCAGCATTCAAACTTATGACAGCGAAAAATAGCAAATAAAATTATCTTTGTAACAAGTTAGTGGAAAACAATATGAACGGAAGATTGTCTTTCTATTAGATATTTATTTAATTAATCACCAAAAACTTGTGACTGCAAATAACTTAAAGAAAAATTGTTAATCATTTTTTCGCATATTTTTAACTTTTCACTAGATATTAAAAAAGACACGTGAAGCCAATAGATTTTAACGAATATTAAGTACCATTGTTTTTTTTTTTTTTAATTTAATGATCAAAATTCTTCATTATGTTACAAGATCGTTGGGCTTCTGGCGTCATTAGTGTAAAAGTTAAAAATTTATCATCAAATATTTGCACAAGAGTTAAAAGTACAGCTTCAATATTTATTACTTTTTCAGTTTTAAGCGTGATTTCATATATTTAATATTCAATAACAAAAATATTTATATTCCACGCATTTTAAATGCCAAATTTATTTCCAAAAACTAGACGAATTTATTATTATTATTTCATTCCAATTCAAATTATTTCTGGTATTCTAGACAAATAAAATGAATCACTCCGTACTTTAAAGCTCAATAAGTAGAATTACTTAAGCGCTGGTTACGTCGTAATCATGCAAATTATTATGCTTTTAATTTTATGGATCAAAATTTACAACAGACATAATACAAAAAGAAGAAACATTTCTATTACAAATTGCACGTTCAACGGGCCTGTAATTTGAAATTTAATTAAAATGTGTACAAAAAAAATATATATCTGAAGTACTGAATTATAGTGGTGTGTTAGCAATAAAACAAATAACGAACTACAAATTCTTTAACCCAATTTGCAAATTAGGTATTTGAAATTTTAATATTTCACTGGAGAAAAACTATTTTATGAGAAATAAAAAAAAAATACCTAGATGTGGCCAGAAAGTCAATTTGGAAGTTTTGGCATTTTTTTTTGGAATTATATCAAGGTATTTTGTAAATATTAATTAATTGAAAAGTGACTCATAACGTTCTTGCAATTATGTCCATAAATTTCTTTTTGGCTACATCCTGTATTTAATATTATCTCTTTATTATTTATTTTTTCAAATGAAAATAGTAAAAATAGTTTTTCATTCCCTGTAATTTTCAAAAACGGAATTTAGGCTAAGGAAGGTGTATTTTCCTAATCAAAACATTTTCTTTATTTACAATGATTTCAAATTAAGTAAAAAAATACAAATTAATTTTAATTATATCCCATCATGAAAGATAAAGAAAAATAATATTCAGAAAGCAGTTTACGAAATCAAATTGAAACTGCAGGAGGAAAGGAATGCTTTTATATTTTTATTCTTTATTTTATACAGTTAATATCTAATACCCTATTTAAGACTAGATCAACAAAAATAAACGAAATATAACAATCTTTTCGATCACAATTTAACGTAGCACCCACTTTATATTAGTTACAAAAATTATCATTTATCAGCCTCACCTCAGTCTAAGAAAAAATTTATACAAATAATTTTTCATTTAATTTTTTTCAATGTGTTCAGTTCAAATTTCATTAAATAGGCTCCAATACTATTAAATTCTGAATATATATCAGTCGTTTGATTTGAAACTCAAGTGACATATCTCATTACCCTTACAGTACTGGTGCAAAAAGATATTTGGATACATTAATCTGGTTTTCTATTTATCACACAGATTCTGAATTTATTGACTGGCGGACGAACACTTTTAGCAGTTGAAAATTTGGTGTTGCTCACTCAATTTCTAATTCAAATTCTGTTAGTTACAAATAGCAATCTTATTTTGAAGTAAGTAACCATTTTTATAGTCATAAGGTACCTACTTTAAAAGTGAAAAATTTTGACGTCATAGCTTAATGAAAAAAAAAAAATTCATATGCACCCAAATATCGTATACTAACTATACAGAAATTTACTCGGAATATATCGGTTTTATCACTAAATATAAATAACATACGGCAGAAGCAAGTGACTATTATCTTAATTTGAAGCCTACTTGTCATCACATTTATTTAATGAACTGAAATCATAAAAGAAATTGAATGTTTCATAAAAATATAAAATATATTAAATTCATTGTGTCTTTGAAAAAGCTTATTATTTGAAGTAAATGATTTTTATTTTTCTACGAGTAATTTGTGGAACCCTTTGTTTCACGTATGATCATAATATTTTAAGGGTTTTCATAACGAAAGGACATAATATTGTAAAAATATTATTTACACAAAAAAATATACCATAAAAAGGCATGTGTAAAGATAAATAAATATATGTATAAATAAATGTATATATAAAAAAAAAATACAAACGCAGGATTAAAACTGTCAATTTACAGCTAATTTCATTACAGTAATGTAAAAGGTTAAATTTAAAAGATATACTGAATAATTTTGACCATATAAACATACAGTAGAAAAAAGATATAAGAAAAGATCTCTCATACATATCGAAAATGTCAGTCACACAATATACTTAGGCTTATTTAACATCTAGTCTTGACACAGAGCTACCAAACAAAAATTAAAAAAACAAACAAAAAACACTCATCTAGGAATTCCCTCAGTCAATTACTACAAACGAATACAGAATATATATCACAGATAGTAAAAATTCAGATGAAAGAAAAAGAAATTGATATACAAAATTTAAATTTGACATCAAAATATTATTATTATAATTTAAAAATGGAAAAAATTGCAACTTAGAATCTTTAGAGTTAACAATTTACAATAATGTAATGACATAATTGTATATAATATACCTACTAATTGAAATAAAGTAAAAGAAAGGGTTGAATCCATAAAATTGCTAATTTAATAAATGAATTTTATGTAAACTTGAAATAAACTTAAGAGGTGGTGCTGCTGTTTCCAGAAGTTGGAGCTGGCAACGTCTGGGCCTGAATAGATTGAGGCTTAACGACCGAACTTGTGGTAGCTTGTGTCGTAGCTAGCTGTGCCAATGTTTCGGGTGTAGCATGAGCTTTCAAAATACTGTTCTCAACTTCGAGTTGATTGATTCGATCCATCAATTCGGCAATCTTCTCTTTTAGGACTTCGACTTCTTCACGAACAGCGAACATCAGATGGCTTTTGACAAGGTCCTTAAAAAATATTCAATTTTAGAGATATTTATAATTCTTGTACTAGTAAAAAAGCGTTAAATAAATGGGAAAAAACTGACTGTAACAACACTGATTCTACAAAAATTGGCGGACATACACGAGAAGTAGAAAAAGGTTTCAAACGGTCAGTTTTTCCAATTATACATAATTCGAAAGTTTTCGTCTTACGAATTTTCGATCAGGTCACGTGTCCTGACGCGAGTTTAACATTTTTTACCCATTACAAAAAAAAGTGTACAACGCCGCTAAAGAAGTTTTCACTTCAAAAATTAGCCAAACCGGTCCAGCCGTTCTCAGATGATGCGCCTAGCAACGAACAGGATTTTATTTTTATGGAGGTATATATATAGATACCGTAAACATAAAATAAAGAAAATAAAATAAATATATTACCCAAAACTTCATCTCCACAATATCTTTCTCTAAGTTTAATGTAAATGTTGCAGAGCATGCATCTATATGTGCGGAAATCACTTTCGGGACAATTGGATTGGATATTTTATTGACACTTCTGGATTTCAAACTTATGCCGGCATTTTTCTTCAATACACAACTTTCTGATTGCGTTGTCATACTTTCATGTTTTGAATCCGAAATTGTAGATCCTGTTTGACTATTTGTTTGTGTCATTTTTGTTGTTTGTGTCATTTTTGTTGTTTGTGTCATTTTTGTTGCTTGTATGTCGTGTTTTGAAGTCGTGTAAAATGAAATGTCTAATGCAGATTCGGACAATTCTGCATCAACTGGATTTTTAAATAAGAATGCATCTGTCGAATTTTCAAAACTAATGGTTCTTTCTATTTCTAAAGATGAACGCGACTCTGTTGTTTCAGAGATTCGAATGTCTGCTATAGATTTGGTATATTCAAGATCATCGTCATCCATTAGTTCAAATCTAGAAGTTGGAGACATTTGTGGATAAGAGTTTTTTCCATCTAGTGTTTGATGTTTAGATTTAATTGGAGTGTATGTATCTTCCCACGAAGTTTTCCATATACTTTGCCAATTATTTAAGTTGACCGCGTTCGGTTTTTTATCGAGTTGAGATTTAAACGGTGGAATTTTCAATGAAGGATCATAATTATTATCTTCAACTGATAAAATTGCAAATTTACATTTCGGGAGAAGTAAAAGGGGCGATTCTGTTTGCTTTCTAAACAAATTTTCACATCGCGAAGATTTCTTTAAAGCATAGGGACCTTCACTGATAGCTAACAATTCTGGTTCACTGCAAATGTGATTGACTAACATAGAAGAAGACTCTTGTAAATCTATAGGGCTTTTAATGATTGTTGTTGAGGAATCATCTAAATTTATAAATATTGGATCTGTATCCGACGCTGCATTCAAGTCACTGTCCAAACTTCCTGAATTTGAAGGGAAGAGTTTACTAGTTTTAAAAATAGTTAATAAAACGCTCTTATCTGAATAATTTGAAACTGCCTGTCTAATCTCAATTGTTTCTTCACTTTCAATAGATTGAGAAGTTCTTAAATCTTGTGTTTGTGTAATAAGAGGTGGGATCGAAAATGATTTATTCATATCGTTTCGTCGTGTATTTATCAGCGAAGTATTTAAATTCACAATATTTCTCTTCAGTTGTGAGTTTTGATCAATGTTTTTCGCTTCTGGTGAAACATGTGAGGCAATCAAATTTTGTGGAGGAGGTGTAACTACTGTATTTGAGGTTTGTTGAGTATTTCTTATTTGAGAAAGTGGTAGTGAAATCTTTCCAGTTTGTCGCGATGCGAGACGCACATCACTGTTATCTTGAGGAACAGTTGAAGCTTCTGTATTTAAAGATTGGTGAAAATATGTTACTTGAGGAGAAGGTGATTGTGAAATATTACCAGTTTGAGGTGGATTAAGCTGCACATCATTCAAATTTTGTGGAGTAGTTGTAGTTATTATATTTGGGGCTTGTTGGGGATGTCTCGCTTGAGAAAAAAGCGGTTGTGAAAAAATCCTAATTTGCGGTGCTGCAATCGGGACAGTACTTAATTTTTTAGTCGGTGCAGTTTCTGTATTTGCCATAACTGTTGGTTGAATATGTTTTTCTTGTAGAGAATGTGACTGTGGGATGTTTTCAGTAGACGGGAAAACATGCTGACCATCATTTGACTTTTGTTGCAAAATATTTACAACGTTTATGTTTGACACTTGGTGAACTGCTTTCATACTATTTGAGTCTTGGGTACGTGAGGTTTGAAAAATATTTTTCACTTGGGAGGAACCCGTGGGTAAAATATTCTCTATTTTTGGCCGGATAAATTTCGAAATACTTCGCATTGGTAAAAGTTTTGTAGTCTGTGCAGTTCGTGTTTTATTAAGACGTTTCAATTGTGACTTAGATGGTAGTGAAATCATTCCCATTTGTGGTAAAGGTGGTGTAGCTTTTGCATTTTGTAATGAATTTAGTGTCAGTGGTTGAGTAAATTGCGATACATTTATATTTCTTAAAAGATTAATTGTAGTCGGGATATTTGAACTTTGCTGAACATGTTTTGCTTGTGGAGAAGACAACTGTGAAATATTGACAGTGTGTGGTTGAACAAATTGCGCATTATTTGGATTTTGTAATAGATTTTCAAACGGATTGTTTGCAGTTTGTTGAGCTTGTGGAGGCGATTGTACAATGTTTTCAGTTTGTTGTTGCCTTACCATGGAATGTTGTGCAAAATTTGAAGCTTGTTGATGTGTGGTTCTGTCAGCGTGTGTCGCTTGCAAAGATGGTTGTGCAATTACAGCTGTTTGAGGCCGAACATATTGAGTAATATTGGCGTTTTGTGGTTGTGCAGCATTATTTTCTAAAAAATTATTAGACGGCACAGTTGATTTCTGAACATGTTTTGATTGTGGAGAAGACATCTGTGAAATGTTGAAAGTGTGTGGTTGAGCAAATTGCGCAGTATTTAGATTTTGAAATAGATTTTCAAACGGATTGTTTGCAGTTTGTTGAGTTTGTGGAGGTGATTGTACAATATTTCCAGTCTGCTGTTGCGTTACCATGGAATGTTGTGCGAAATTTGAAGCTTGATGATGTGTGGTTCTGTCAACATTAGTTGCTTGCAAAGATGGTTGTGCAATTACTGTTGTTTGAGGCTGAACATTTTGAGTGATATTGGCGTTTTGTGGTTGTGCAGCATTATTTTCTAAAAAATTATTCGACGGCGCAGTTGCAGTTTTTTGTACATATTTTGATTGTGGAGAAGACATCTGGGAATTATTGACAGTGTGTGGTTGAGCAAATTGCGCAGTACTTGGATTTTGTAATAGATTTTGAGACGGTATGTTTGCGGTTTGGTGAGCTTGTGGAGGTGATTGTGCAACATTTCCAGTCTGTTGTTGCGTTACCATGGAATGTTGTGCAAAATTTGCAGTTTGCTGATGTGTGGTTTTATCAGCGTTTGTCGCTTGATAAGATTGTTGTGCATTTACTGCTGTCTGAGGCTGAATATATTTACTGATATTGGCGTTTTGTGGTTGTGCAGCATTATTTTCTAAAAAATTATTAGACGGCACAGTTGTAGTTTTTTGAACATGTTTTGATTTTGGAGAAGATATCTGTGAAACATTGACAGTGTGTGGTTGAGCAAATTGCGCAGTATTTGGATTTTGTAATAGATTTTGAGACGGTATGTTTGCGGTTTGGTGAGCTTGTGGAGGTGATTGTACAATATTTCCAGTCTGCTGTTGCGTTACCATGGAATGTTGTGCAAAATTTGCAGCTTGCTGATGTGTGGTTCTGTCAGCGTGTGTCGCTTGCAAAGATTGTTGTGCGTTTACTGCTGTCTGAGGCTGAATATATTTAGTGATATTGGCGTTTTGTGGTTGTGCAGCATTATTTTCTAAAAAAGTATTAGACGGCGCAGTTGCAGTTTTTTGAACATGTTTTGACTGTGGAGAAGACATCTGTGAAACATTGACAGTGTGTGGTTGAGCAAATTGCGCAGTATTTGGATTTTGTAATAGATTTTGAGACGGTATGCTTGCGGTATGGTGAGCTTGTGGAGTTGATTGAACAATATTCCCAGTCTGCTGTTGCGTTACCATGGAATGTTGCGCAAAATTTGCAGCTTGTTGATGTATGATTTTATCAGCGTTTGTCGCTTGATAAGATTGTTGTGCATTTACTGCTGTCTGAGGCTGAATATATTGAGTGATATTGGCGTTTTGTGGTTGTGCAGCATTAGTATTTTGTAAAAAATTATTAGACTGTCCAGTTGCAGTTTGTTGAACATGTTTTGATTGTGGAGAAGACATCTGTGAAATATTGATAGTGTGTGGTTGAGCAAATTGCGCAGTATTTGGATTTTGTAATAGATTTTGAGACGGTATGTCTGCAGTTTGGTGAGCTTGTGGAGGTGATTGTACAATATTTCCAGTCTGTTGTTGCGTTACCATGGAATGTTGTGCAAAATTTGCAGCTTGCTGATGTGTGGTTCTGTCAGCGTGTGTCGCTTGCAAAGATTGTTGTTCGTTTACTGCTGTTTGAGGCTGAACATATTGAGTGATATTGGCGTTTTGTGGTTGTGCAGCATTATTTTCTAAAAAAGTATTAGACGGCGCAGTTGCAGTTTTTTGAACATGTTTTGACTGTGGAGAAGACATCTGTGAAACATTGACAGTGTGTGGTTGAGCAAATTGCGCAGTATTTGGATTTTGTAATAGATTTTGAGACGGTATGCTTGCGGTATGGTGAGCTTGTGGAGTTGATTGAACAATATTCCCAGTCTGCTGTTGCGTTACCACGGAATGTTGCGCAAAATTTGCAGCTTGTTGATGTATGGTTTTATCAGCGTTTGTCGCTTGATAAGATTGTTGTGCATTTACTGCTGTCTGAGGCTGAATATATTGAGTGATATTGGCGTTTTGTGGTTGTGCAGCATTATTTTCTAAAAAATTATTAGACGGAACAGTTGCAGTTTTTTCAACATGTTTTGATTGTGGAGAAGACATCTGTGAAATATTGATAGTGTGTGGTTGAGCAAATTGCGCAGTATTTGGATTTTGTAATAGATTTTGAGACGGTATGTCTGCAGTTTGGTGAGCTTGTGGAGGTGATTGTACAATATTTCCAGTCTGTTGTTGCGTTACCATGGAATGTTGTGCAAAATTTGCAGCTTGCTGGTGTGTGGTTCTGTCAGCGTGTGTCGCTTGCAAAGATTGTTGTGCGTTTACTGCTGTCTGAGGCTGAATATATTTAGTGATATTGGCGTTTTGTGGTTGTGCAGCATTATTTTCTAAAAAAGTATTAGACGGCGCAGTTGCAGTTTTTTGAACATGTTTTGACTGTGGAGAAGACATCTGTGAAACATTGACAGTGTGTGGTTGAGCAAATTGCGCAGTATTTGGATTTTGTAATAGATTTTGAGACGGTATGCTTGCGGTATGGTGAGCTTGTGGAGTTGATTGAACAATATTCCCAGTCTGCTGTTGCGTTACCATGGAATGTTGCGCAAAATTTGCAGCTTGTTGATGTATGGTTTTATCAGCGTTTGTCGCTTGATAAGATTGTTGTGCATTTACTGCTGTCTGAGGCTGAATATATTGAGTGATATTGGCGTTTTGTGGTTGTGCAGCATTATTTTCTAAAAAATTATTAGACGGAACAGTTGCAGTTTTTTCAACATGTTTTGATTGTGGAGAAGACATCTGTGAAATATTGATAGTGTGTGGTTGAGCAAATTGCGCAGTATTTGGATTTTGTAATAGATTTTGAGACGGTATGTTTGCAGTTTGGTGAGCTTGTGGAGGTGATTGTACAATATTTCCAGTCTGCTGTTGCGTTACCATGGAATGTTGTGCAAAATTTGCAGCTTGTTGATGTATGGTTTTATCAGCGTTTGTCGCTTGATAAGATTGTTGTGCATTTACTGCTGTCTGAGGCTGAATATATTGAGTGATATTGGCGTTTTGTGCTTGTGCAGCATTATTTTCTAAAAAAGTATTAGACGGCACAGTTGCAGTTTTTTGAACATGTTTTGATTTTGGAGAAGACATCTGGGAATTATTGACAGTGTGTGGTTGAACAAATTGCGCAGTATTTGGATTTTGTAATAGATTTTCAGACGGCATGTTTGCGGCTTGGTGAACTTGTGGAGGTGATTGAACAATATTTCCAGTCTGCTGTTGCGTTACCATGGAATGTTGTGCAAAATTTGCAGCTTGCTGGTGTGTGGTTCTGTCAGCGTATGTCGCTTGCAAAGATTGTTGTGCATTTACTGCTGTCTGAGGCTGAATATATTTAGTGATATTGGCGTTTTGTGGTTGTGCAGCATTATTTTCTAAAAAAGTATTAGACGGCACAGTTGCAGTTTTTTGAACATGCTTTGATTGTGGAATAGACATCTGTGAAATATTGATAGAGTGTGGTTGAGCAAATTGCGCAGTATTTGGGTTTTGTAATACATTTTGAGACGTTATGTTTGCAGTTTGATGAGCTTGTTGAGGTGATTGTACAATATTTCCAGTCTGTTGTTGCGTTACCATGGAATGTTGTGCAAAATTTGCAGCTTGCTGATGTGCGGTTCTGTCAGCGTGTGTCGCTTGCAAAGATTGTTGTGCATTTACTGCTGTTTGAGGCTGAACATATTGAGTAATATTGGCGTTTTGTGGTTGTGCAGCATTAGTATTTTGTAAAAAATTATTAGACTGTCCAGTTGCAGTTTGTTGAACATGTTTTGATTGTGGAGAAGACATCTGTGAATTATTGACAGTGTGTGGTTGAACAAATTGGGCAGTATTTGAATTTTGTAATAAATTTTGAGTCGGCATATTTGCAGTTTGGTGACTTTGTGGATGTGAGTGTACAATATTTCCAGTCCGCTGAGTTACCATGGGCTGTTGTGAAATATTTATGGGTAATTGATTCGGGTTTGTTTGTGTATTAACTGCAGTTTGCGGTTGAACAAATTGAGTAATATTAGAACTTTGTTGTGTAGTAGGCATCGTATTTGAATTTTGATGAACATTTCTCAAATGTGGATAAGATGGCTGTGAATTCAAAATTTGTGGCTGAACAAATTTCGGATTAAATGAGTTCGGGGAAACAGTTTCGGTTTGCATTTTTGATGTTTGTTGTACAGAATTTGTCAGCTGGTTTTTTGTTGATTTTGAAACGGGGTTCATGCAACTAGCTTTGAGCGTGTTTCGAGTGTTCGTAATTTGTGAAGTATTTATTTGTTGACCAATATTTGGTGAAATATCTGGTTTTGGCTGAACGTTAACAGTGTGTTGCGATATCTGTTGATTGTTTGCATTTATGTATGAATTGTTTGTTTGTGAAATATTTGCGTGTTGAACAATATTTGGAGGTTTTGAATTATTTCCCGATGGACTCATTGAAGCCTGCAGCGTGTTTTTAGTAATACGTGCAACAGGAGTAACATTTTGATTATTTTGTGTTTGTAAAATATTAGTAGTTGGCTGAATTGATTGCGGAATAGAGTCACTACACATTTTTACCATTTCGTTGTTTTGTGTAAATTGATTTCCAGTTACAAACGTATTTTTTTGCGCTACCATAATTGGCGAAGTAACATTCATTGTATTAATATTTTGCCGAACTGGCGTTACTGATTCTAAAACAGAGCATGTTGGTCGCGCAGCTTTGTCAATAGACTGCTGTGAATTTGGCGAAGTCGATGTTGCAGCTAAAAACTGAGAAGATTGCATTGGAAAATTTGTCGACTCAGAATGAGAATTCATATTTGCACACAGGGGAACCAAATTTAAAAATTGGGTTATCATATTTGCCGACTGACATAGTAAATACGGTAATACGTCAGAATTATTAGGAATATATGTTTGAGGTAGCATTTGTGTTTGTGGAAATAACGTGTCATGTCGGGTTGGAATGTTTACATTCTGTATTGGTACATTAGAAGAATGTACAACTGGCGGCATTATGTTTCCAAATTGCTGAGACACGGACGAAGAAGTTAAGGCGTTTGTCCTGCATTCGGATTGAACATTTGGAACACTTTCGAGCGGTGGAATATTTATGTTTTGAGATATATGAGTCGCCTGTGTGGTATTCGAACAATTTGCAGAATCGATTTGTGTTCGATGTTTGCACGTAGAGCACATACAACCTATCTTTGGAATTCCATTTCCTGTTGGTGAAGGCATTGTCGTGTAATTTCCAGTAAGCGACTGCCTACATGTATTTAATGTCTGTTGAACATTTTCAGAGAAGTGCGAAATCTGATTGTTGAATAACGTAGAATGTGGACCAACAACAACGTCCGTCTGGGGTAAGGTATTATTTGTATTCAGTGATGTAGATTTTGACATTTCTAAAACAGTATTCGGATAATTTGAATGCGGAACAGTATTTTGACGTTCTTGGAAAATATTGTAATTCTGAAGACAATTAGATTGGCGCACTACATTATCAGCTTTTTCTGCAATATTATTATAATTGTAAGGCAAAGAATAAGGCATTTTATTGCCATGAGACTGTGCTACATTATTATTGGAAGTCTGAGTCACATACACAGCTCGCGGAATTGTATTTCCAATTTGTTGGGCTTTATTATAAAAAGTTTGATTTATATTTTGAGGTATCGCATTTTCAGTTTGGGGTACAGTAGTCGTTGAATTTTGATATTCAGGCTGTGATCGGACCACAGATCTCGGAATTTGATTTATTTTATCGTAAGGTGCAGTATTTCCAGTTTGCTGTATATTATTTTGAATCTGACCTATATAATCAAACTGTGAGAAATTAGCTGGATAATTTGGATTTGAAACATTTTGAGGAAGAAACTCTATTCCAATTTGTGATTTTTTATTCTGAGGCAACACGTTTTCGACTTGTGAAAAATTATTTGAATTCTGAGATACATAACTAGTATGCGATGATGCACTGTTTGAACACATGTACTGTGATCTGTTATCGAACTGAGACATATTTCCACTTTGAGATATTGTGCTATACTGTGAATATGTAGACGAAGGAACTACATTTGACATTTTTTGGGAATTGTATTGCGAATTTGTGTTTTCGGTTCGATGACTCAGATTGTCGGAAAAAGAATTAAGTACTGTATTCGACGAAGGTAATGATGGCACCGTATTTTCAATTTGAAGGAAAATATTAATCGGAGCCTGAGTTTGTGGTATATGTTCAGATTGACAATATACATTTCGTTTCTGAGAAAGTATTTTCGATATTGAATGTGAAATTATGTTTTCATCTTTAGATTGATTTGATTTTGTATTATGCGTTGAAGTTTCGATGGAATCTATTTTCATTCCGTGTTCATTACCACATGAAGCCGCCGGATGGTTTGACTGAATTTTATTTCCCATTGTTGTTTTGATAGGAATTACCAAAAATCTACCTAGCTTCACCGGTATTAAAAGACAATTGGCACATCTAAAAAATAAATTTGTTGTTATACAAAAAGGATTGATACCGAAATATTCATATCGCCCAGATAAAGACGCATGAGCACATGTTTCGGAAAATGTTTTCGCGGAAGTTAGTTTGTGTGATTTTTTCATTTGTGAATGCGATATGTCTACAGACTGTAACGGGTTGGCGGATTTTGAAACAGTATTACAAACAGATATTTTATTAAATTGAGATGTATCTTTAGTATTTCTGACTGGACTGACAACAAACCTTCCCAATTGGAAAGATCTTGGGCGGCATTTCACACATCTTATAAACGCGTTTTTCGATTCATTCACAAGTGTGTTTAAAATGGTCTTCTGATGTTTATTCGATCTTTGTGACATTTTTACTGGACCGACTAGAAATCTACCAATTTTTACAGAGAGAACGCAACAGTTTGTACATCTTGTGAACACTTGTGTAGTTATACAAAAAGGACTAAGGGTGAAACATGTATATTGCTTGGCAGTATTTATAAGTTTAGATGTCGCAATCACAGACGAAACTCGGGTTTCTTTTGGTGTTTTACTCTGTGCTGAAGTATTTTTAGACTTTGATTTACATACTGACTGTGACGATGTAGCAATCACGGATGAAACTCCGGTTTCTTTTGGTGTTTTACTCTTTGCTGATGTATTGTTAGACTTTGATTTATCTACAGGCTGTGATGATGTCGCAATAACAGATGAAACTCGGGTTTTGGTATTTTTAGACTTTGACGTATCTACGGGTTGTGACGATAATTCATTGGATTGTTGTGTCTTTTTTCGTAATGCTCTTCTGACTGGACTGACAATAAACCTTCCCAAATGAAACGATTTTGGGCGGCATTTCACACATCTTATAAACGTTTTTGATTCATTCACAAGTGTGTTTAAAATGGTCTTCTGATGTTTATTCGATTTTTGTGACATTTTTACTGGACCGACTAGAAACCTACCAATTTTTACGGAGAGAAGGCTACAGTTTTTACATCTTGTGAATACTTGTGTAGTTGTACAAAGGGTCAATTTATTGGCAGTATTTATAAATTTAGATGTCGCAATCATAGATGAAACTCGGGTTTCTTTTAGTGTTTTACTGTGTGCTGGTGTATTTTTAGATTTTGATTTATCTACGGGTTGGGACGATAATTCACTAGACTGTTGTGTTTTATTTCGTAATGTCTTTTTTACTGGACTGATTACAAATCTTCCCAATTGAATCGGTTTTAAGAGGCACTTGGCACATCTTATAAAAGTATTTTTTGTTTCATTCACAACGGTGTCTAAAGAGGTCTTCTGATTTTTACTAGTTTTTTGTGACATTTTCACTGGGCCGACTACAAATCTACCAATTTTTACCGAACGAAAACGACAGTTTACACAGCTTGTGAATACTTGTGTAGTTGTACAAAAAGGACTATGAAGGAAAAATTTAGATTGATTAGCAGTATTAATAAATTTAGATGTCGCCATCACGGATGATTGAGTTCCTTTCGGATTTTTACTCTGTGCTGTTGATGTGCTGACAGTAGCTGGTATTTGGATAGAATTCTTAACAGACTTGATATTTGGTTTGTGCTGTTTAATAATTTGTGTATCTTTCGACTGAGATGCATCTTTAGAGTGCGTTATGTTTACAGGCAGTGATTTGCGTTTTTTTGTAGATGGCTCTTTTGATTGTGATTTATTTTGTATAGAACAGACCAAAAATCTTCCAGTTTTTATAGAACGTGAGAAACATTTCTCACATCTTATAAATATGTTCCCTGTTCCGCTAAGATCGATAAAAGTGGTTCGTTGCATATTACCCAGTTCTTGTGTCTTTTTAACAGGCTTGATTAAAAATCTACCAATTTTTATAGACGCCGCAGAACATTTCAAACACTTTATAAATACATTTGTGGTCGTATAAAATGGATTAGTTGAAAAATATCTAAATTGCGAACTTTGTGATGATGACGGATTCACAACACGTGTTTCAAATGATTTTTTAACAGACGATATATTTGGATTATGTGATTTAGTAGTTTGTGATTTAGACGTGTCTTTAGAATGTTTGGATTTTATTGTGTCTTTGGATTGTATAGATTTTTTAGATTTGAAGGTGCCCTCAGATTGCGATGTGTTTTTAGATTTGTGCGAAGTATTGTCTGTTTGTAATATGTTTTTGAGCGCAGTAACCAGAAACCTACCTAATTGTATGGATTGTGTACGGCATTTAGCACATCTTGCAAACACATTTGCGGTCGAACTACGAACAATTTTATTTATTTTCAAAGGATCTGTAACCGGCGTGATAAAAAATCTGCCCATTTTCATAGATACTGTGCGACACGCTGAACATTTGATAAATACTTTTGTAGTTCCTATAAGAGGAGTGGCGGAATAGATGGTTTGTTTATGGTTAATTAACTGTAGATTCTCTTCAACTCGCGTCACAATAAACCGCCCTGATTTTATAGGTATTAAGCGACATTTCATACATCTTGTAAATACATTTATTGTCCAACCAATAGAAACGATTGAAGGATTGTTTTTATGTTTATTGCCTACTGTTTTCAGAATCTCTTTGGTCGTAGTAATAAGAAATCTGCCCACTTTTAGAGCCAGTAAGCGACAGTTCACACATCGTGTAAACGTATTTAATGACCAATAAGCAGACGTGTTCGGCAAGCTGGTCTGTAATTTGTTGTCCCTTACTTTTTGCGTTTCTCTGATCGGAAGGAGAAGAAATCTACCAGTTTGTAAAGACAGCGGGCGACATATTACGCACCTTGTAAAAAAGTTTATGCTCCTACTGACAGGTATTTCAATGACTGGGGTTGTGCACCTTTCAAAAACATTTCCGGTTCTATTAGCGGGTATTTCAATGGGCGGGGTGACAAGAAATCTATCTACTTTTATGGATTGTAAACGACATTTATTACACCTTGTAAACGGATTTCTGATCCACTTAAATGGGGCGGCCTTGAAATTTAATTTGTGTATATGGCGTGTTGTTTGGATGCTTCTAGTGACCAAAAATCTACCCACTTTTTTTAGTATGGAACGGCATTTAGTACAGTTTTGAAATACATTTACTGCCCAACTAACAGACACTGCGTGCAAATTATTGGTCGGTTGTGTACTGTTCCTAATTTGTAGCGACTTTTGGACCGGAGTGAGCAAAAATCTGCCCACTTTTAGAGACAGTGGACGACAAATTGTACACCTTGTGAAAGCATTTATGGCCCAAGTAACAGGAAATATGGTGAAGTCGGTGAATAGTAGAGAGTCGGTTGTTTTGGATTTACGTGATTTCAATAGACCATCTATAGACAAATTCGTTACATTTGGAACGCTGGATATGTTAGTATAATCTGTATTTGTTGTGTATAAGTGATGTGAAGACAGTATCAATGCATTTTGAGGTAGTTGACACTTGTCGGTAGGAATAGGTCTGGAATGATGTGAATGTTCCTCTACAATTGTCGGTAATGATGGATGAAACCAACTTGTTCGAGCTGGATTTTGAACAGGTGTGAGGTTATTGTTATGTTCAGGTTGGGAGTTACAATGACCCTACAAAACAAAAATAAATTGTTGCATGCAAAATAAATATAGAGACTTGTTTTACGTCAGAGTGTCTACTAGACTAGAAACTATTTAAGAATTGTTTTTATTCATATAAATAAATTTCCAACTAATTTTTCCGACTTCTCTTTATTAATATCAATAATCAATTTATATTTCAGTCCTGATTTGGACCAACATCGGAATTTTTAATACTATAAATAAATAAAATAAAATATGAAAAAAAATTGTTATTAATTTTTCACATTAAAATTTTGCAAAGTAAAATTTTATTTATACATTTTTTACTTAATTCTTAATTCAATACTTACATACCAATAGGTATATAAAATATTTCTTTTTTGTATTCTTTAGGTATGTTTTGTTTAATCAATTATTTTTGTACAATTTTTTAAATCTTAATTTTTATTGATTATTATTTATCAAATTTTATTATTTATTATTAGTATTAACAATTTCGACAATGATCCAAATTCGGACTAAAACGTAAATTGATTATTGATATTAATAAAAATATTAGTCGGAAATTTTATGTATTTGAATAATAAAATCAATTACGTTACCAAACATTAAATTTTTTTTTTTATTTGCACAAAGATGTCAAAACAACGGCATTTGTTTTTGGGGAGGGCAACAGGGGCTCGAGCTCCGTGACCCCATTTTTTACATGCTTGCAAATTATTTCTTTAACTAGTGTGACCTGTGCGAATTATTCGCACTAAATAAGTATAATAATTATAACTTTACAAAATTATTTTTTAAATATGATTGCAGGTATTCAATTCGTTTCTAATTTTGCACACTGCTTATAACGTTCTTCTTTTTGTTGTATTACAATATGAAGCTCAGATAACAGATCGAAAAAATATTTTACTAAAATTGTCATATAGAGGCGCAAGTAGCAAAAGCGTTGAGCTAAGTCAGATGGCATCATGCAGCATTGCTGTGACGTTGTTCAGCGTTGCTCGCTGTTTCAAAATTAAAACCGTCAGATGGCAGTATGCAGTATTGTGTCTGTTGTATTACAATATAAAGGTCAGATGACAGATTGAAGTGTTGACGTTGTTTCAAAATTAAAGCCGTTAGATGGCAGACGTTGTTCAGCGTTGCTGTATTTTAATTAATTTACAAAAACAAAAGCAATAATAAATTTTTTAGTTGTCGATGTCAGTAGAGCAAGCAATTATCTGTAAAATGATATATAATTTATGTGGAGAAATTGTGAGGTTTTTTCTAAAAAGGGAGGCAAACATCTTTAACCTTAGCGTATTAATATATATGATAAAAATACAAAGTTTAGTATAAAGGAACAACACAAAGTCTTGAGTTCAATTTTTAAGTCACTGTTCTTTTAATCATAGATAATATTTTAATTAATTACAGAGTCTGCGTTCAAATAGTATTTAAGTTTGCAATTGTAAATGAAAAACTCTAATATCTGCCACACTCAAACGAGCGATGATGATTTATTTATTTGCAGTGGTGCTCGAGTTATGCAGCGAGATTTAGTCGACTGAATTTTAGAACGGCACTATCAAATAAATTGTACTTTTGAATGATAAATAGTGTCTGACCGAAGCTTGCTCCGGAGCCTCCACAACCCTAAATCCGACACTGAACAAAACCGTATAACACTATAATTGAAAAACTTATAGTTAAATCAAGAATAATAGACACTCTGACAATTAGCCTTAAATAACAAAAATATACTTATAGTTACAGTAAATTAAAATATACGAACTGATTTGAAATAAAAAAAACTTACCATGGCTTGTTCAATCTTATTATCAATGGCCACTGTACTTGCTCCAGAAGCACTAAAACAAACACAGATAATTAATACACACAAAAAAAAAAACTTATTCAATCAAGGTTATTGATGGAGCGCCGAGTTAGTGACACTGCCTTATTTAACGTTATTCAAAGGCAGTTTGGCTTTTGATTTTTATATAGAGAGAGCGTTAATATACAATCCCATTAAATTATTACAACTTTTTTTTCTCGAAAACGGCTCTAACGATTTGGAGGGAATTTAAAGACAGTGGGTTTAAAATAAAATGTATAAAATGCTAATTATTTAAATCAAAAAGAGGAACTATGAATATTTAATTTTAACTGGTATTTAAATAAAATTAAATATAAGGTTTGTTAAATTTTTATGCTATAATATATTAAACATTATATAATTGTTATAGGTATTCAGACATAAATAAATGTCAAAAAAATTAGACAAAATTATTGGTATGAGACGTTTCGTCTATTGAGACTTTTTCAAGCAACAAGTTTAACTGAATAATATTCAATAATAGTAACAATAATATAAGATGCCAAGGAGGAGAAGGTGCCAAACTTAAAGTTAAGTTAATTTTTTTTCTCAAAGAGTCTTGTTGGAATATCGTGATATTATTATAGGTATAAGTACTGAAACAAATAAGTACTTTTTTATATTCTTCAAAAACTGGCAACTGTTATAAAAAAATACATAAATACCTATATTATATAAATAAAAAAAGATGGGTTGCACTCCGGGAGTGCCGGCTAAAGTGAAAACTTGAATATTAACGTCTTACGAATTTTCGATCAGGTCACGTGTCCTGACGCGAGTTTAACATTTTTTACCCATTACAAAAAAAGTGTACAAAAGTTTTCGTCTTACGAATTTTCGATCAGATCTTACGAATTTTCGATCTGACGCGAGTTTAACATTTTTTACCCATTACAAAAAAAGTGTACAACGCCGCTAAAGAAGTTTTCACTTCAAAAATCAGTGATAATTAAAAAAAAAACATTTATAATGTAAATTTGAAGTTGGTGAGTGTAAACTAAATGACAAAAGCAGCCGATATCAAGCTGTCAAAACAATCGAGGGTGCAGTAAGAATAAAATTAATAGAACGATTTCATCGATAGCGAAAAATAAAATCATTGTTTTATAAATAATAATCATTTTGTGACTTCGATTGGTGAGTTAGTTCTATACATTTTTGCACTATCGAATTGTCTTGACAACTTGATATCAGTTATTTTTGTCATCCATTTTGCACTCACGAACTTCAAATTTACATTATAAACGTTTTTTGTGAATATAAATATTACCATGAACAAGAGAGGCGGGGATGTATTCGTACCACAGTTATCTACAGTTTTTTAAAATTTAAAATTACTTTTATTTAGAACAAATCTACTTATATCATCCCAACGTCCTATTTATAAAGGCAGCTACACACGGTCAGTTTTAACTGGCAGTTAAATCGTATGTAAGTACGTAGGGTCTACACACATTGAAATAAATCTGTCAGTCCCTTACCTACAGTTTTCGATAATATGGCCTCGACTACGGACGACGCTCTAGCGGTGGTCGGATTAATATATTTGCCATTAAAACGACTCATAAAAAGCGACGCAACATATGGTGTAAATAGTGGTTAAACAAAAGGGAGCACTAATAATTCACATGTGAATTTGTTAAATAGATTGAGATTTACTCTCAAAGATTGGCGTAATTACCTAATGGATGAGGATACATATCTAAATTTTCTTTCTTTAGTTACACCATTTATTGAAAAGAAAGACAACTGTTATGCGAAATGCTATCCCTCCACATGAGAGGTTTTTTTTACTGTTTCTAAGTTCGTTTGGGGTTTTTTCCCCTTAATTTATCAATTAATTTTGAGTATACAGCATCCCTTTTCGCCCAGTGAAAATTGCTTAAAATATGCTCTGGTAGGTACACGCCCCAATTTTCCTAAAACGAGGCACGCGTTCCTAAAAATTAGCGCGTTATACAAATTTATGCAACAAAAATATCAGACATTATGAAAAAAATAGTGTTATGGACAGAACACTCAAAATTTGTACTATATCGTAAAAAATTGGTTGTCTGTAAAGTCGGTTTACGGACGATAGTTTTACGTGATAACGTATTCCGCTCGAATATCATATTTAATAATACATAACCTAAATTTTAGTAGCTGTCAAACTTGGGCCGATCGTGCTTCTCTATCGCTTATACTGCGCTCTCGCTTGCACGCACAGGGTCAGGCGGAACGTTACGGCGTTACACTTTTTCGTGCGTGCAGCTGGTGTTTCATCAATTTATAAGACGTTATCACGTCAATAGATAGTAAATAATTCACATCCAGCGCCGTTTTTCACTTTCAATTTTGAATAAATTTGAAAATAATGAGGTTGCACCTCATAAGTTCTGACGATTTCATTATCGATTTGTTCAATAGCGTATTAACAAATTCGCGCAATACAAAGACCGCCCGTTCATAGTTGAAGAGGCTGTAAAAAGTTTTCGATTTAAAACTTACCCAATAAAATTTTTAATGAAACAATAGACAGCAAAAAGTGTGCTATCGTTGAAGTCTAAAGTTGGTTTAATTCGCGGCAAAGCCGAATCAACATGCGACGCATGATTATGCACATGCGCATGAGCGTGAGCTAGAGGTAGTTGGAGCCCAAGACCAGCGCTTGGGGGTGATATTGTACCGACCATCATTCGCAAATCCGTTACTGTAGTCATTATTTTATTTCCTCAAAACTGGATAATTACTTTCACACAGTGTTTTTCACAAATGTTCAAAAGTTATTTTGACATTTTAATTTTTTTTTTAAATTCACGAAAATTGCAAGTTCCATTATATATACAAATAACAAACACCATTAACTTTTCGTTATGATATTTCTATGTTAGATAAAGAGAAAACAATGCCAGTAAACGGTAAATAATAGAAAGCATTTTCAAAGATATTTACATTTTCTTTGTTACTTTTTAATAAAACGTTTTATCTAACGATATAATATATTTAGGAGTATAAAAATTAATAAACACTGCACATTATAGACTTTAGAATTAAATTTCTGGATAAAATTAATTTTTAAAAGCGGAATTATTATAAAAATCTACAAAAAGATTACACGTCTTATTAGTATATTGTATTTATAGCAAGATGTCACACTTAATTTGTTAAAAATGTTCCAAATTTATGTATTCAGTTTAGAAGTATTGTTAAGTATTTTAATTTCCACCCGTGCAACTAAGACGTCTCCGCTTAGTGGATTTGGTACTACGCAACCCATGTCCAAAATAATCCACACGAACATCTATTTTCAAAGGCATGACAAAGTTTTTGAAAAATTTAGTATTATGCGAATAAAAAAATATTGAGTTGCTGCAAAATCATGCTTTTGAAACATTTTTAGAAACAAAAAAGAGTTTAGAAACACAATTTAAAACCTTTTATTTTTCCAATTTTAATGTAAGCTTTTTTAACACGCCAAGAAAATCTTCTTCAATGTTAATTCGATTTAATTGCACGATTTTTTTATCAATATAAAAAATAAACGATTACTTCATACGTTAACAGTCAATATTTTACTACTTGTACGGCAAATTATATTTATTATTTGACAAAATTAATATATAGTTTACAAATCGCAAATAGACTACAGAGTATACGAATTTCAGAACCAACGATTTGTTTTAAGAATATTAAAATATTACGAAACAAGTAAAACTATGTATTTTCTATAACATATGCACACAACTGTATATGACGTAATATGAATAAAAATATTAATAATATAATAATCAAAATACACTACAAAAGTCAGTCGGATAGTAAAGTGGCGTCGTCGTCAAGTATTTAGACGCCTGGAATCTATTGATCTGTTAGAGGCGCCAGTGGTTTTAAATGTGACATGCGCATCAAACGATGCACAAATGCGCACGATCTGTGGTGCTATATTTTCGTTTCATTACTACGGTACTCCTGCATCTCGATCTGTATAGGTACTAGTGATGTGCCGGATCGTTAAAAATGTATATCCGCGGATACGGATCTGAATACGGATACGGATTTTAACTTTCTTAGAGTACGCGGTGGTAAATATTGCACATCGACCTTTGGAAAGAGACTATCTGTTATGGGAAAAAGTTATTGACCTCTTTAAGAGTTAACTCTCATAACAGATTGTCTCTTTCCAAAGATCGATGTGCAATATCTCATTATAAAGATAGTTGATTTAGTACCTTTGAGTTATGTACTATTAGTATGGTACTCACTACGATAAATGTTTGCAATATGGTGCCAAATACGATTTAAAAAAATAAAAATAATCTGAATAGAATTTAACAGGTTTTCATTATTACCTAATCACTAATTGGCCAATTTCATCTATGAATTGAAAATTAATAAGGTAAAAGATCCGCCAAAAACTAACGTCTGTGAAGTTAGCATCTCAAGTGCCAGCATCTCACAAATAAACCGCATATAAACTGGCATCCCGCATAGTTCTACAGTTCTTGATAAGTTTTAACAATAGTTCCGTCGATTTTACTATCGAAACCGCATTTTGAAAAAAATGAGATGCTAACTTCCCAAATCGGATTTTTCAAGTGTCAGCATCTCACAAATAAACTACATATAAACTGGCACCCCACATAGTTCTACAGCTCTTGACAAGTTTTAACAATAGTTCCGTCGATTTTACTATCGAAACCGCATTTTGAAAAAATGAGATGCTAACTTCACAAATCGGATTTTTCAAGTGTTAGCATCTCACAAATAAACTGCATATAAACTGGCACCCCGCATAGTTCTACAGTTCTTGACAAGTTTTAACAATAGTTCCGTCGATTTTACTATCGAAACCGCATTTTAAAAAAATGAGATGCTAACTTCGCAAATCGAATTTTAGCATCTCATCGGATTTCACAAATTTGAGGGTACTAGAGGTGAAATTAAGAAAGTTGTACATCCCAAATCTATTCTAAACATAGTTCTACCGAGTTAAAATAATAAGGATCGCTGATAATCATAATAACCAAAATATCCATAGAGCAGTGAGATTCTGGGGTAAAATTGAGGAGCAAACATGCAAAACCCGACAAATCCAGTTTTACTAGTTTCGAGTAAATCGCTAAAATCTGTCGCACAGAATCGTTTAGATAATTAATAAATTTTATTTTACGATATATAGGTCATAGATGAGTTTTTCAATACTAAATAAAATTATTGACCAACTTTTCAGACAGTTATATTGACAAAAATATAAATGAGTTTACTGAATTTAAAAAAAATATTTATTATCTTAAAAAAACAAAAAACATTTGTTTCGATTTATTGGGTTTTGCATGAAACCAGAATTGTATCGGGGTTTTTTCGCAAATCAAATATATAAGTATTTTAGAAAGCGTTTATTAATATGATAACACCGAATAAAAAGAAGAAAAAGTACATTTTTCAAAATAAAAACTACTTATATAAAAGATTCTTATTTTTTTTAATTTTTAAAAAATCATAAACAATAAAATACAATAATAGTACCTGCGTAGTAAAAACAAAAACAAAACTTTAACAGCCGTTTTTATAGGATTTATCGGGTTTAGCTTTATTCTGAATACACAGATCGATAAAGCTCACCAAAAGTTATACCACAGCATCTCACGTTTGTATGCATATTTTGTTTACAACAATGATACATAATTACTAAGGATGTTCAAAAGACCAGCACTCTTGCGGAACTTATGTAACAGACCCTTAGTTATCGTCCAAAACATTTATACAACTCAAAAACACCGGTTATACCACAGTATCTCACTCATATATGAACATTTGTTTTTAACAATGAACCATCAATTTTGGGATTTTTAAAGAACAGAACTATTTCAAAATTTGTGTAAGGGACTTCCAGTTATCATTTAAGGAAATTGTTACTGCGTAGAAACCTTAGTTATAATACACCATCTCACGTTTTTATGGATATTTTATTTATTTTAGTAAACGGTAATTTCTCTGGAAACTCAAAAGACCAGGATCTTCCATAATTATCCGTCGTAATCTCCATACGACTGACAATTATACCCCAGCATCTCACTTCTCTTATTATGATTATCAGCGATCCTAATTATTTTAACTCGGTAGAACTATGTACAGAATAGATTTAGGATGTACAACTTTCTTAATTTCACCTCTAGTACACTTAAATTTGTGAAATTCGATGAGATGCTAAAATTCGATTTGCGAAGCTAGCATCTCATTTTTTCAAAATGCGGTTTCGATAGTAAAATCGACGGAACTATTGTTAAAACTTGTCAAGAGCTGTAGAACTATGTGGGGTGCCAGTTTATATGTAGTTTATTTGTGAGATGCTGACACTTGAAAAATCCGATTTGGGAAGTTAGCATCTCATTTTTTCAAAATGCGGTTTCGATAGTAAAATCGACGGAACTATTGTTAAAACTTGTCAAGAACTGTAGAACTATGCGAGGTGCCAGTTTATATGCGGTTTATTTGTGAGATGCTGACACTTGAAAAATCCGATTTGTGAAGTTAGCATCTCATTTTTTCAAAATGCGGTTTCGATAGTAAAATCGACGGAACTATTGTTAAAACTTGTCAAGAGCTGTAGAACTATGTGGGGTGCCAGTTTATATGTAGTTTATTTGTGAGATGCTGACACTTGAAAAATCCGATTTGGGAAGTTAGCATCTCATTTTTTCAAAATGCGGTTTCGATAGTAAAATCGACGGAACTATTGTTAAAACTTGTCAAGAGCTGTAGAACTATGTGGGGTGCCAGTTTATATGTAGTTTATTTGTGAGATGCTGACACTTGAAAAATCCGATTTGTGAAGTTAGCATCTCATTTTTTCAAAATGCGGTTTCGATAGTAAAATCGACGGAACTATTGTTAAAACTTGTCAAGAACTGTAGAACTATGCGAGGTGCCAGTTTATATGCGGTTTATTTGTGAGATGCTGACACTTGAAAAATCCGATTTGTGAAGTTAGCATCTCATTTTTTCAAAATGCGGTTTCGATAGTAAAATCGACGGAACTATTGTTAAAACTTGTCAAGAGCTGTAGAACTATGTGGGGTGCCAGTTTATATGTAGTTTATTTGTGAGATGCTGACACTTGAAAAATCCGATTTGGGAAGTTAGCATCTCATTTTTTTCAAAATGCGGTTTCGATAGTAAAATCGACGGAACTATTGTTAAAACTTGTCAAGAACTGTAGAACTATGCGAGGTGCCAGTTTATATGCGGTTTATTTGTGAGATGCTGACACTTGAAAAATCCGATTTGTGAAGTTAGCATCTCATTTTTTCAAAATGCGGTTTCGATAGTAAAATCGACGGAACTATTGTTAAAACTTGTCAAGAGCTGTAGAACTATGTGGGGTGCCAGTTTATATGTAGTTTATTTGTGAGATGCTGACACTTGAAAAATCCGATTTGGGAAGTTAGCATCTCATTTTTTTCAAAATGCGGTTTCGATAGTAAAATCGACGGAACTATTGTTAAAACTTGTCAAGAACTGTAGAACTATGCGAGGTGCCAGTTTATATGCGGTTTATTTGTGAGATGCTGACACTTGAAAAATCCGATTTGTGAAGTTAGCATCTCATTTTTTCAAAATGCGGTTTCGATAGTAAAATCGACGGAACTATTGTTAAATCTAGTCAAGAACTGTAGAACTATGCGGGATGCCAGTTTATATGCGGTTTATTTGTGAGATGCTGACACTTGAGATGCTAACTTCACACACGTCAAAAACTAACGGATACGGATCTTTCTTCTCCCTCGGATATCCGCGGTACCACTTTACCTATGGAGAATCTCTACCCTCCATAACTTTACCAAACACCTAGTATTATGGACGGTGGAGATAGGGAGAGCAATGTCTTATGGGTGTTATACTGAAAGAGTATTCACCTAAAAGCATTAAATTAGCGGTTTATAACTAGCTAAAATGACGCTAATGAATCCGATGGGGTCTGATATGAACTTTGTCGTTGTAAACAAACGGTATATTCCAAACAGCCAGCAAACGGACACGAAACCGTCACCCGCATGCGCAGTAGCTAAAACGAAACTGTATCGGTTTTTGAATACGTTTTGACAGTGACGGTTTCGTGTCCGTTTGCTGGCTGTTTGGAACATACCTAAAGTGAAATAGGCTACTGGCCAAAGACAAGTCGAATAAGGGCCAAAAATGCGAAATTTAATTTAATCAATATAACCTACAAATTAACTGTGAAACCATGTGAGACGTAACATACGTATACATGGTGGTTATTAATTGAATGCCGATACTTACGGGCGTAAATTCTTGCGTGATTTTAAGAAGAAAAGTTAATATCAACATATTATGTCCTACACCTCTTAATTTTTGAGCGACAGGGTGTTAAGTTTTAAAAAAAATATAATTTTCTATTATAACTCTCTTATCGCTCTTTATGAAATTTGGTACACACCTTTTAATCAATAAGGAGCAATTTTTTTCTTCAGTTTATTGAGACTGCTTTTGATATTTTGTTGAAATTTGGTACCCAGACTACTAATTTTTTTGGTTTTTATTTTTTTACGCGAAAACGATAAAACGATGCGACGAACGAAAGTAAGTCTATATTTGCTCCCAAAATAAACGATGATTTCAAAAATAATGTTAGTTTTTAGAAAAATAAATGTACCGTTTTTTTCTTTAAAAATATTCAGTTCCAACCCAGTACGGACGTCACTGGTAAAAATTTAAAAACACTTTTACGTCAAAAAATGCTCTTTAAGGACGTAGTCTGGTGTTCGCCCATGTTAACGTCATAGAAAAAGACAAAGTATTTGAAACAGAGATACTTGATGCAGATTGAATGCAAGTACATCGACCAATCCTATCATCGGAGAAATCAGAGAATTACATCGAAGAAAGAGACGCAAAATATAAAAATTAATTAGTATTAGCTAATACTAATTAATTTTTATATTTTTTTAGATATTTCTGAAGAAGATCCAAATCCGGATCGAAACGTTATCTTTTGTTATATTGATTTATATTATTTTTTGTCAATATATAGTCTGAAAAAAATTGATCGACAATTTTATTTATTCATAGAGCATTTAATCAGCTGGTTTATTCTTTTGCGTTTTTCTCGAAACTAAATTTTTCAGAACGGTTTACACGATATCTTAAAATTTACTCAACCGATTTGATTAAAATTTACAACTCTTATTTTTTATAATATCATCCACAATGTGACGTACGATTTTTTGATCGCGTACCGTGTTCAAGTTATAAATTTTTCAAACTCAAAATTTCGACGATATTGTTATAACTTTAAATTATGGAATTGACCTTAGTTACATTTGTTATGTAACCATTCTGTTAAAGAATATTTTTTATTATAATAAATTATGATTACTAACTGAGAATCCAAGTTGTACAGTAGCTTGAATAAAATATGTACCTTCAAAAATATTACACTTCGGAAAAAAAATTCAAATTCAGACTAGTAAACAACTTTTCCTTTGATATTTTTTTTCGAGTTTTACCTTTACCTACAGTACTTTGTGCAAACATGATTATATTAAATATTAATAGAAATCATCGATCTATATTTGTTCACTCCAATCACGCAATCAGTAAAATATCAAAATCTCAACTGGCCCTGATAAGCAATTTACTACCCATCTTGAGGGAGTCTCCCAATGGCTGAGTGGGGTGGTAATCGCTAGTGATGTGCCGGATCGTTAAAAATGTATATCCGCGGATACGGATCTGAATACGGATTTTTGGTTTCAAGATCCGCGGATACGGATACAGATCTTAACTTTCTTAGAGTACGCGGCGGTAAATATTGCACATCGACCTTTGGAAAGAGATTATCTGTTATGGGAAAAAGTTATTGACCTCTTTAAGAGTTAACTCTCATAACAGATTGTCTCTTTCCAAAGATCGATGTGCAATATCTCATTATAAAGATAGTTTTTTAGTACCTTTGAGTTATGTCCTATTGGTATGGTACTCACTACGATAAATGTTTGCAATATAAAAGTGCCAAATACGATTTTAAAAAAATAAAAAATAATCTGAATGAAATTTAACAGTTTTTCATTATTACCTAATCACCTATATATATAAAATTTCATCTATGAATTGAAAATTAATAACGTAAAAGATCCGCACAAAAACTAACGGATACGGATCTTTCTTCTCCCTCGGATATCCGCGGATACGGATATCCGGGACATCACTAATAATCGCCCACAGCCTCAGAGAGAATCATACTTGGTTTCACAATAAATGATTTATTGGAAAACTCGACTGAAAAAAATGTCCATTTTATTTAGAAAATAATTTGGGGCCAGGGGGCCTCCACTCCTTTGTTGCCCCGAGGCCTCCAGACCTCTAAATCCGGCATTGAACACGTGAAAACTGATTGACTGGAATGCTATTTAAATTATTATCTCCGATATGGAAAAAAGGTAGATTACTCACAGATTCCATTTTTGGCAACTGCACGGATAAGTCCACAGAACTCGGAGTTGATTGTTTTGATCTCGATAGACTTTACTTTTTAACAAAGTCTCATCGTTTGAATGAAAACGAAGGCAACCCTTTTCGGTAGTTATAAAGGGCATGCCCTGTCTATCGTGTACTATTTTACCAACAATACCCTGATTTTCAATATGCTGTTTTTTCAAATCATCGTTGTTCATTAAAGCCATTCTTTCACTTGATATTTTTATTTCCATTACCCTGTTACTCAACTTTTGCTTGCCTTCAACTTTTATACACAACTCTTTGTGAATATGAGCGGCCATGAGCTTTTACAAATTTCCAATTTAAAATCACAAAAACTTTCTTAAATTTCGGTAATTATTACAATAAAACGAAAGATAAAAATTAACGTTCGATACCTCTCCCGAGTTAATTACTTATAAATTGAAAAATTAAATGCAACAGTATTTATAGGAAACAACGCCTACCTAAAGAAATTTGAATCTTCATTGCAATACATTATTGAAAGCTGATGTTAAATCAAAATATCAACATCACGTTGAATTGTTTAGAATTGTTTAACAATAAATAAAGAAAATGAACTGCACATATGATATATTTGTCAATATAACTTAAGATTTTTTTATTTATAAAAAAAAAAAATGTGTAGGTATGTTATCTTTAAAATTCATTGTGCAAGCAAATTTTATTTTGTCTCGGTAATATAACCCAGTACAATTAGACTTTAAAGAGGGAAAATTATAAAACAATTATTAACAACGTGATTTTATTCTGTGAACCTTTATAATAATGATTTAAACAAAATATCAAGTTCCCATCAATAGAAACTCCACAAAATTTTTTGTAATGGAGGAAAATTAACTTCTTCGCAATAATCTTTGAAACTATTAATTTTTCAAAGTAAAGGGTTGTTATCAAAGAGATCGACAGATATCGATGCCAATAGTGGTTAACGGCCGATAATCGGTATCGGTCGATATACGTATAGCAATATTGGTATCGGCCTAATAATAATACTACTTAAAAATTAAGCTACGTAAGTACTAGGGATGTTACGGAGCTTCGACTCCCGATTCAGATATGTCGGAACTTCCGATTGATCTTACATCTCCGGTTCCGGCTTCGGTTCCGATCCGATTGATCTTACACCTCCGGTTTCGATTTCGGTTCCGATACTTTTAAATCGGAGGTTTTGACGTGATAACGTCTTATAAATTGATGAAACACCAGCTGCACGCACTAAAAAGTGTAACGTTCCGCCTTACCCTGTGCGTGCAAGCGAGAGCGCAGTATAAGCGATAGAGAAATGGCAATATGGCGCTAATAATAATTAATAAATGTCATTTTATTTTGCTAAAAATAACTGATCGCCGTCGTAAAATATGATATTATTCACAACGAATGGAAATGTATTGATCAATTGATAGTTTGTACACAAACGCAGCTACATTTTGTATCAAAAACAAATCTTGGGAGATATCTGCATTTCATAACAGCAGATAAATTATACGGTTTGTTAACAAATATATAATATATATATACATTATTTTAAATGTCTTTTATAATTGCTTAAGAATATGTATTTTGCTTTGGTTGATCAAATTATTAGTCGGTAAAAATATAGTTTGACAGCTACTAAAATTTAGGTTATGTATTATTAAATATGATATTCGAGCGGAATACGTTATCACGTAAAACTATCGTCCGTAAACCGACTTTACAGACAACCAATTTTTTAATCCGGTTCCGATAAAACCACCTCCGTAACATCCCTAGTAAGTACATATATTTTGGCTTTCCATTCCATTGAGAGTTATCATTATTACCTGAAGCTCCATCGAAGCTTGATAGAAGCTATTTGCGTCACAAATATGTCGCGCGAAAATAGCTATAACTGCTATATGGATAAAGTTACAGATTTTTTTTATAAAACAGGACTCATTAGTCATTTCAGGATTCCTACAAGAAAATTGTAGTAATATAGTCTACATAAAGCATAGATATTAATTTTTTACCGGCCCCAAAAAATGAAATTATTATCAATTCAACTTGAATTTTTTTCTATATATGCTCAGCCATAACTTTTCGAGGGGTCAATCGATTAAAAACATGTCTGCCATTTTATTCAGAATAATTACGAAATGGTTCCATTCCTATATAATTTACTAGCGGTCCCGCCCGGTTGCACCCGGATGTAAAAGAACGAATGGGGAAGGGAGGAACATGAGAACACACATTCATCTTAGTTTACCGAGATGAATGTTGTGTCCAAATTTCATGATGATCGGAGTTACCGTTCAAAAGTTTTTGTAGATAAAAAGCAGTATTTATACTTTTTTTAACTAATATTTTTTTTTAAATTAATTAAGTAAAATTAAAATAAATTTAAATATAAGCCTTAGAAAAAAGCAATGTAGAAAATAAAAAAAAGATAAATAAAAATATATTCGTAGGGCTCGAACTCACGACCCTGATATTGACAGTCGTGTGCTCTACCGATTGAGCTAGCCGGCGTTGTATTCTGGCAACGCTAATATGAGTACATTTACTTAGTGCATTTCACCTGAATAGAAGCTTATTTTTGAGATACATTTTGCAACATTTTTCATTAATACTCCGCTCCTAATGGTCGTAGCCTGATTTTATATAGCCTTCCTCGAAAACAGCAAATCGTTCATCAAAAGTTAATATGCATTACAAAATTTTCAATCATTTGTCTCTCATATTGGAGCTGCGTTGATTAGTTCTAAACTTAACACGTGCTTGTCAATCAGAACCATATATTTTCAAATTTACATTTCAATTATCAATCAAACATATCTGAAATTCGTCATCTCGAGTATCGAGACGGACATATCAGTCAGTTGTCTTTAGACAATTTTTTCGCATGCTATGTGCCAACCCCCAATCACCATAACCGTCAAAACTGCCATACTTGCAAAACTAGTGTCACAGAAGAGAACTTACGGCCAAACCATATTACTTTTATGCACATGATCAAGTGTGCTTTATTGATTAGACTTTTATTCTTTTACTGTCAAATTATATATAGATAGTAAATTATAGACGCTTAACAACTCAGCACAAATCATACACCTTCCGTAGATTTAATGTGTATCTCCTATAAGACTGTCTCTTTAAGTTATTTTTATTTGAATTTCATTAAGTCCAGTGGGTATATCCACGATCCGTTTTTAATTTTGAATTTTTTTAAAAGAAAAAAGGATATTTGTGTACCGTTGCTTCGCATTAAAAATAATATAGACATGTATCTTAATTTTTTCAAAATAATAACTCATGGACATATTAATAAAGGATGGCTTTACTAAATATATTTCTAGATTTCTGATATGTCCTGAACAATTTGTAAGAAACAAAAACCAGTGATTCTATCTACATTCTTATAAAATTTTCGATTACTGTGTTCAGCCATTCTGCATTATTGAATTAAGGACGACAGCAATTTAAAAGAATGAATTAATTGTAAAATTATCGTCAAAACACTATCGCAGGAATATCAGCGGTATCAACATTTAGTGTCTTTCTGTAATTCTTTTCTGTGGTCCTATATAAAGATCTTAGTCACAATTAATTGACAATAACAACGCGGCGTTGATAAATATGAAAAAATAAATACACAAATCAATAGCTAGTTTGTTATAATAGACATTATGAAAGACCCATTGTTGAAATTACAATGCAAAATTATAAGAAAAGTTTATTATCCAAATAATATCGCTGTCGGGAATCAAACCCGAATCTTACACCATCGTGGCGGTGGAAAATTCGGGTTTGAGTCCCAACAGCGACATTGTTTTTTAAACCGGTCAAATGCGAGCCGTACTCGCGTGGAGACGGTTCCTTGCTAATCTATTTTTCGCGAGAACTTAAAGACTCAGAATTTTCCTATTTTTTTTTTTATTTTAGGCTCAGTAGTTTCGGAAATCAAGGAAGACGTACTTGAAAAATACATTTTTTTTAATTTTCTAATTTGCTCCCCAAAATTAACCCCCAAAAAACGGAATTCGTTTATTTACGCTATACGTCTGTGATTGGGTCATCTAAGTCTCTATATGTACCAAATTTCAACTTTTTTCGTGCAGTAGATTAAGAGAAAATAAGCTGTGCGAGACGGACGGACAGACAGACACACACGAGACTGATCCTACAAGGGTTCCGTTCTTTCATTGGATATACGGAGCCCTAAGAAGTACTCAATAATTTATCAAAAAAACAAAAGTAAAAACTATACATTAATTAAATATAATAAAAATAAATGCTTTACCTGACGCGATGGCTCACTTATATATTATGTTATGAATATTCTGAACACAGTTGCATCAGATAAAGTTATCTTTATAGTCGGAACTAATAGCGATTCACCAATGCGCTCCAGTCTAGACAATAATTGATTATTGGTCACCTATCGCTTTTCTTTGAAAAGAATTTGAAACCACGCTCAATAAAAACGGCAATGTCACAGCATATATTTGTAAACAATCGTGACATAAGTGAGTAGCATCAACAAAGAACAGATGCACTGACAATAATATTAATTCTAATAATTATTATTAAACACTATAAAGTATTTAACATACAATATTAATAGTGAAATAGTTGTTTGTCTTCAACGTTTTTAGTTTGATTTTGTTAATAAAACTACTTTAGTGCGCGGGAAGGTTTTAAGTGCGTTCAATAATTTTATCGCCGCGTCTCTTTCATTTTATATAACAGAAAAAAAAACTAAAAGTGAGTGATTAAATAATTTAGCATGGTTTCTGTGGATTTTAAATTATAGTGGAAGACTGGTCTGCGAAAATTTGTGGTGCAATTTTTACAAAGGATAAATTGTCCTATTTCAACCGCAGTATAGTGATGTGCCGGATCGTTAAAAATGTATATCCGCGGATACGGATCTGAATACGGATATTTGGTTTCAATATCCGCGGACACGGATCTTAACTTTCTTAGAGTACGCGGCGGTAAATATTGCACATCGACCTTTGGAAAGAGACTATCTGTTATGGGGAAAAGTTATTGACCTCTTTAAGAGTTAACTCTCATAACAGATTGTCTCTTTCCAAAGATCGATGTGCAAAATCTCATTATAAAGATAGTTTTTTAGTACCTTTGAGTTATGTACTATTGGTATGGTACTCACTACGATAAATGTTTGCAATATAAAGGTGCCAAATACGATTTTAAAAAATAAAAAATAATCTGAATGGAATTTAACAGTTTTTCATTATTACCTAATAACCTATATATATAAAATTTCATCTATGAATTGAAAATTAATAACGTAAAAGATCCGCCAAAAAACTAACGGATACGGATACGAATCTTTCTTCTCCCTCAGATATCCGCGGATAGAAATACGGATATCCGGCACATCACTACGGCAGTGTATATTGTTTAGCTTTGACTACTGAATTGATTTGTCTGCTAAAACTCTATGGATCAATGTTTTTGGTTACTAAAAATGTAGCTAAGATTTTTTCATTCTTTTAAACGATGGTCACAGCATCCGATGCGCTACAAGAGTCGTTTCAGCTCTGTTCAAAACGTTATTGATTTGAAAAAACTTCATTGTGCATTATTTGGATTGGATCGATCAAGGTGATTAGAGCTCACGATTATCGATTTCTTATGAATAGTTACTATCGGAGGTACAGTACAGTATCGATAATCCGACTGATCACTAATTTGAACGGAATACGACCCGAACTTAAAATATAGAGTATACTCAAACTTGCGTTTTCGGCAACTGCGCTCGAGTTAAGATAAGATTCTCGTCAAAACCAATATTAAAGCGAACAAAACTAACGGTAAAATCATTTTTTTTTTCATGGGAACGAAGAGAAAAATTACTGTAGACACTTTCAGAAAAAAATAAAAAAGAAAAGAAAATTGCAAATTTCTGCAATGTTATTTTATTTATCGAGTGACTACGCTATTAAAATAAAAGACGGGTTGCACTCCGGGAGTGCCGGCAGAAGTGAAAACTTGAATATTAACGTCTTACGAATTTTCGATCAGGTCACGTGTCCTGACGCGAGTTTAACATTTTTTACCCATTACAAAAAAAGTGTACAAAAATTTTCGTCTTACGAATTTTCGATCAGGTCTTACGCATTTTCGATCCGACGCGAGTTTAACATTTTTTACCCATTACAAAAAAAGTTTACAACGCCGCTAAAGAAGTTTTCACTTCAAAAATAATATATTGTCTCACCTGTCATCTTCGGCTGGGTTTGAAGTAGGCTGGTAGTCGGGATCATTAGTTGGGTTGATAGCTGACACGTCAGTCTCGCTCATCTCGGTTGGACTCTGCTGTCCCGGCGTTCTGGCAGCATTTGCTGCTGTCTGCTGAACACTAGGAGTCACCGCAGTCGATTGACTCTTTTGTTGATCGGAAGACTTAGCCGTTGAATCGGAAGTCACAGCCGGAGTTGAGGTTGTCGTTTGGCTCTGCTGCGTAGTCACCGGTGCGGACGGATTGTAACCGCTAGCCGTAGTGGACGTAACAGCTTGTGAGGTAACGGGCTGAGACTGTGGTTGTCTCGATTGTATTTGCGACTGTTGTTGAATAGACGTTTGTTGTTGAACGCCTTGAGACTGTTGAGTCTGTTGTTGTGGCTGAGCTTGTTGCGTTGACGACTGTACATTCTGATTCGGTGGAATCGGCTGCTGAACTTGAGATTGTGCCAACGGTTGCTGTTGCAACATAGTTTGCGGAACGTTTGTCTGTTGTAAGTTCTGTTGAATTGACTGTTGTTGTTGATGCGGTTGCAACAGAGGTCTAATCTGTGTCTGCTGTACGTAATTGGGATTTTGAAAGACGGCCTGTCCGTTCAGCTGTTGCCCGGCATAGGTTTGTCCGGGTTGCAACGGAACACTGCTCGCAGGGAACCCGGCATACGTCTGCCCTTGCGCAGTCACATTTTGTCCGGCGTAAGTTTGTCCTTGACTCGGTACCGCCGAAGGCTGGCAAGTATACGGCTGAGGCTGAGACTGTTGGGGCAAACTCGTCATTATCGGTTGACCAGCGTAGGTTTGGCTTTGCATTGGAATATTGTTATAAACGGGCTGTTGACTAGTGTATGTCTGTCCTTGAACCATAAAGCCTTGCGCCAGTGAGCCGAAAGCACTTACGGGGGTCGACGGTGCAAACCTCTGTTGCCCCGGTATTGTGTTAGGAACTTGCTGAATGTAATTGTTAGCTTGTGCTCCAGTGACAACTGTACTACAGGGCACAGTCGATACGGAAAATCGAGCCCCAGGAGCATGTGCATTAGAACACCTTTGCGTAAACTGAGTTTGACTGTAATTTACGTTCGGAGAAGGCTGTCTGGCCTGCTGAAATACGCCCGGTTGCAATATCGGAGGCTGACCCGTTTGCTGGATAAAGTTCGACGGCGTCGTTTGCATGCGATACGCTTGGTTGTTATTGTTCTGATTCGACTGCATTGTGATAAATGCTGTATTATTCACTACGTTAGATGCCTGAGTACCGAAGTGGTTGTTTTGTATTGAGTTTGGTTGATTATAGTAGCTTTGTGGAAAATTTGCAGCGTTGCTCGTGAATGTTTGCGGAACTGCCGAGCCAAATCCGCGCTGCTGTTGATTTTGTTGTTGAACAATGGCGGGTGCCGGATTCTGTGGCGGTTTGCTTATTTGCGGAGTACGCGGTGGCCACTTACTTGCTAAAGCGGCCGCTTTTATGTTAGCGCGTATTTGATCTAAATTGTCTAAATAGCCCGGTTTCAGTATTTCCGCATTCGAATTTGGAGGCGAGCCCCATCTGTTATTTATTTTCGCTTCGATTAGTCGTCTGTGATCTTCTGGGTCCATGCATTTTATTAATGTCGCCGAACAGTTAATTGAATGATCTAAAAAATCCATGCAAGTCCAACGTCCACGTTTAAACGGTTCAGCGGTTTCGATTTTTACAACTTTGAATCGATTCTTTTCATGCGGCGGCGGAGAAGGAGTCTTCGTAGCCTCGGGCAGTTTCGATGGATCCTGTCTGGCTAAGGTACTGATAATCTCTCCGCTGGCCAATTGCATTTCGAATTCATTGTTGAGCAGCTGCGCGCTGGTTTTTTCCGTCAACTGCTGCTGATCGTCGCCACCGCACGCCGAGTCTTCGCCCTCCTTATTGTTGCTGCTAACAACGCCGCTTCCATCGGCGGTCGTCGTCATTACTGCTGATGGACTTTTTGATTCGGAGTTGAGGATAGAGTTTTTGTCTCCAGGTGTTACGGCGAGACCGCACTGCGAACTGGTCGAAACGACGACCGGAAAAGGCGCACCGCTGTTCCCGAACACGTCCTCCTTGGAGTACGTGTCCTCGGAGAAGCTAGGCGTCTCGTTATCAGTCACGCGTGAATTGTCCACGACGTCGGAGATATCTTCAGTATGGGATTCGTCAAGATCGTCAGCTGAGTCGTCCCCACCGTCGTTGCTTAGACGTGAACCACTGACACTTGTAATCTGAAATGATGTTTTCTTTCTCTGATTCGGTCCGTAACCCGGTAAGGCAGTTGAATTATTAGAGGCTTTATCTTGTTCCCCTGAACGTGAATTTTCTATAGTGGCCCGATTAGGTGATACAGATATTTTTGATTTATCATTAGATCTAATTGACATTGGTGTCAAATTATCGGCCATGTTTGGCCATCCACAGAGGAAACAAAATTAATTCATGATATCACAAAACATAAAAAAATCACCTTTTAATAACCCACTCAGTCACTCTTGAACACAAAAGGAAAAAAAAATTCTCAATATGAAATGTAAATCCAATAATAATATTTATTTAGGCCTCCACCGGATTTCGGCGAACCTTCTATAAAGCACCCTGCGTCTGTACTATCTGTTGAACAAAATCAGATGTAGTATGAATAATACAGAATAACTCTTATTCCGATTTTACGTCTAGATCCGATTGTAAAGGATATCCCAGTCGTTGAAATATGAGACGAAGATCCTGTCATTGGAGAGCAAACCATAGATAAAAGATTTTCTACTTTTAGTTTACTTTATTGCCGTCCGGTGGCAAGATATAAACATAAACTTTTCCCTTTGAAATCCAACATGAATTTTCTTCCTCTTCCACACTGCTCTATTTTTTAATTTAGTATTCAAGGCTACTGAGTTATGCATTTTGTATTCACATTATGTACACATTCGATGTGTCGTTTCCTAAAAACAGCATGAATCTGAAATACTTAAGTAGATCTAAAACTTAAAAACTATGCTTAAGGTATTTGTTTCACTCCTAAAATTAACACAATTGTTTCTCTAAGATCATAAAATATTCCTTTTGTACCCAATCTGTTCTTGACATACGATTTTACATTTTCAAAATGAAACCTATGCTCACAACTTACTTATAGTTTCATTTTTTGTGAGGGTTGTGTGTTCATAATTAGATCCAGTGGCGTAGTAAAGTTTCTGTTCTGGGGGAGGGGACGCGTAAAAAGCAAAAAAATCAATATTTTTTAAGTTCTATTTTTATCACACCACTGAAGTGATGGATTTATAATAAAGCACACTGGCACCGACCTAGGGCACCGCCACAGAGGGGGCACCGCATTACAAGAATACTTTTTTCCTAGAGTTAGAACTATTTCGGTTCTTAAACTCTGATTAAAAATTGCTAGTTTACACAGAACTTTATATATGATCATTTGATGAAAATGTAGATGGCGTTTTATCTGCAGATATAATATTATGAAGGATAGGGAGCTTTAAAAAGTGAAACAAACATATTAACATATACCTACTTCGCTATGAACCAAAACAACAAAAAGATAAAAACTAGGACACTATTCATTATATTATAATAGAAAAAGAATTAAATAAAATTCTAAAATCCCCCGACTTAACGCAGGTAAGTAACCAAAGAAACTCCATCGGGGGGGGGGGGGGGGCTGCCATTCGCTGCCCTGAATTAAGAATAGAAGAATATAAATTGCAATATTTTAGTTTATTTCAGGGCAGCCAAATGGCAGCCCCCGACGGACTTTCTTTGGTTACTTAGCTGCGTTAAGTCGGGGGATTTTAGAATTTTATTTAATTCTTTTTCTATTATAACATTTACATTCGTCGTCGGTTTTTTCAAAATTTTCAGTTTTGTTTTATTTTTATCTTTTTAGAGATTTTGTATATTAAGTGAGTTCAGATGGTCTGAACTAGCGTATAAATTGACACTGTTACAGAAAAGCCGATTAAATGCCCGTTGTGTAGGCAACCCAGCAACGTTGCTGTACAAATTATTTTTGCAATTAATTTTTTGTGTAGTGCAGCACCCCCCTGGGGCGTAGCCATCGTAATATCTATCTAAGAACCATCTCAGATGAATTATAAACCCTTTACAGAAAACCGCATTTGAATTGATCAAACCGTTTTCCAGATAAATGGCGACATTGATCGAGTGCACAAACACACATACAAACGAACGAACGAACAAACAAACGAACAATCTCTCACCCTAAACGCATATACAAGCTCCGTTCCGTCGTGGGTAAAAAACCTAGGGCACAAAAAAGTTAAATCCGGTGCCGACACCACTGATCAATTACTCTATTAATGTTCGTAAATTCCAGTTTCTAGTCAACGCAACGTTTAGTTTGGCATACACTGAACTTTGTAATCACAATTCGATTTTAAAGGTAAAAGGATTTTGTCCTTGTTTGTACTAAAGAATTTTGAAAGACTAGTCAAGTTTGCGTAGTTTTTAAAGTTTGTGAATTTGAAAAAATCTAAGACATTTTGAATTTTCTAAAAAAATGAAAATTAATACTCAAGGCGCGTCCGTTTTGTACACATGCCTTGTTTATACTCATGTGGAATATATTGTCCGCTCTATTACTATATTTATTTTACATTTTGACTTTTAACTTCAATTAAATATATCACCTTAAATTACTTTAAAGCAAACTCAATTACAGATAAATTTGTTGGTTGTCATTAAACAACTGAGCGAATTTTAATTAAAAAGATAACAGTACATTTCTCAGCCATCGTTTAGACCCTAGTTTTATTGGGTTTTTAATCGACTTCAAAAAAGGAGATTATCAATTCGACGCGTATATTTTTATATATGTTACCGTAAATAGTCGAAATCCTAATTTCGCGCTCTTTTGTTATAGAGGTAAATGATCGGGAAATACCAGCGACAGAAATTTTTGACTAATTGCACCCTCCCCAAGCCACTCCTAAGAAAGTGGATTTATGATCATTAATCCACTTGTACATTTTGCAACTTTTGACGTGATAACGTCTTATAAATTGATGAAACACCGGCTGCATGCACGAAAAAGTGTCACATTCCGAAATGTGTCACGTTCCGCCTGACTTAATACGTTATCACGTAAAACTATCGTCTGTAAACCGACTTTACAGACAACCAATTTTTTTTTCTTTGATGCTCCGCTCCTAATAACGTGATATTATATAGCCTATAGCCTTCCTCGATAAATGGACTATTCAACAAAAAAAAAATTTTCAATTTGAACCAGTAGTTCCTGAGATTAACGCGTTCAAACAAACAAACAAACAAACTCTTCAACTTTATATATTAGTATAGATTTGCAGTTGGTAAGCTGATCACGACCTATGTCGACGCATGAGGACAACAGTTTTTCAACGGCAAAGCGGGAAAAATCTTCGAGACTCGATTTCCGTGATGGACGAAGTATTTCATTCATTCATTTTATTTATGTCCTTAAAATGCATACAGAGTATGGAGGATACGTCAAATACATACACATGGAAATATAAATAGAAACAGTTTAAATATAAAATATAGATAAAAATATAAATAATTTACATGCCTACAAATTCATCCGGAACCATCGGTGCGCGAGTCCGACTCACACGGTTTTTTTTAGATCGTTTAGATGTGTACTCAGCCTTCGAAAGACAAATTCGAAGCTTTAACAATTAATTTGTTTGCGAGAAAGTGAAGAAAAGGGGAAAATAGCTACTTCGTTTTAATTAAATAAAACTATACCTATTACCAATGATTTATGCGTTCGAGAAATTGTGAATTGTTGCTTTTAACCCTTGAGTACCCCAGTGAATTATTATTTCAGCAACTGTTTTTTACAATCATAATTAACAATGGACGTATTATTTATACAATATTGTATGATATCTCAGAAAATCATAAATCAGTTCAATATTTTATCTTATGTAGGTAACATATAAGACTTGCGCGTGTGTTTAATCGATTTCGCGTACTTTTTAGAGCATAGTATCAAAATGGTTAAAAAATTGTTAAGAAGAGTTGCCTTGATAAAAAAACACGGTAGTTTTTCAAAAATAACATTTCTTAGGTCGTCGCTATATCTCAGACGAGAAAGGCACCCTCGACGAGTGTCGCAAAAATTTCTCATCTCGAAACGAGAACGAGAAAACTCATTTTTGTCGAGACAAAACTACATTATCAATGGTATTGAAAATTGTATAATATAATAATAATGCGTGTACAACGAGATTTAACTGTATTATATTTTTAAAACGAACAAATGACGTTGTAAATTGTAATTAATAACATCATTAGTGTATAAAAGTTAAGCTCTGAACAAATTCATATCTCTGTTTAGGCAAATAATAAAAATGAACGAAATTATACCTTTACTACGTAGACCAGGGGTGGCAAACCTTTCTACATCTACGTGCCGATTTTTTTAAAAAATTTTTAATGTAGCCATTACGTGCCGGTAAGCAGCCAAAGAAATTTAGTTGTCAAAAAAATTAATCAAACATAGTTAAAAAGAATAATATTTCGATAATGTACTGAGCACCATTGAACTTTTTCTTATTTGTTATTTGATGATAAACAATTTTTTTGGCATCGAGCATATTTTTAATTATCTCGATTTTGCACCTTAATCAATGCCGTGCGAACAATAATCTGTCGCGTGCTATAGGTTCGCCACCCCTGATCTAGGGCCTAGGCTATAACATTATAGCCACAGTTTAAACGCACTCCGTGATACAGTTTTGTCAATCGGTAGCATTTTTGTCCCACGAAATGCAGTGCGCAGTCACTTTTCTGGTTGAAATTTCATCGCTAGAACACAGAACCGGCATAGTCGAAATATTATATTTTATGTACCTATCCGTATACAGTGGTCATTGACTATGCTTGTGTCTATGAATAAGTGCAATTCACAAAACGGTACAATAAACTACGAAATATCTGCCATTAAGAATCTGTAATCTGCTGTGACAGTGTGATTTGTTCATTGCGTCCGTTTTTCACTGAAGCGTCAAAATGTTTGGGCTTGGAAAGACTCCAACGTTAAATACGGCCCTGCTTATTTAGTCTTTACTCTATGTCCTACAAATATTATACATATATTTTTTAACACCCTGTACAATTACTATCGTGGTTGACACGTCGATAACGGTAGTTGTTGACGAAAGCAGCTATCAACGCAACAAATTCTAAAAAAGAAATCAGATGTTAGGTATAAATTACCTAATAAAACAAATCACATGATCTTTGATACACAAGCTTATCAATTTTCATTAATTTTAACTGTTTTATGGTAAAGCTGCAACGCTTAAATATTACCAAAGTAACAAAAGACAATTTTGGTAACAAAAATGATTTTAGTAAAACTACTGTTTCTGATCTCCATTTGTTATTTAAACAATGTTAATGCAATACACACTGCTTTAGAAAATATCACTTTTGTTAATTCTGAAGTAAATAATAAATTAAAGCTGACAATTGTATCATAAAAACTTTACACATTACAGTTAATTCTTTTACTGTGAGTCGTCGACGTGATAACACACTAAAACTACGAATTTTGAAAAAATCAGTGCAATATTAAATTTAGTATAATACGTATAATTATAATATTATTGAAATATATTTTTATGTCATTTGCTTATATAGTTATTTGCTATGGGTGGATATAAGAAACATTTTATTTGACATTAACATTTTATTTGAACATTTAATTTTACTGGGTAGTTTTATTAACAAATTTGTGTAAAAATGGTGACAACAAACAATGTTAAGCAAGTAAATACAGAATCTCACAAAATAACAGACGAAGAAAAAACGGATCAAACCAAATTTAATAAGTTCTGTGAACGTTTTCATATAAATCCAAATTTAATATCGCTGAAATTATGTCTCTTTCTTTTATATGGAGGTATAATAATTTTTTGTTATTTTATATTTTGTTTTATCAGTAGAATAATTTATTATTTCCTGACGAGCAAACGGAATAAATTACTAATTACGTTCAGTAAATACGGGCCTTAATCGAAAATATGATCTTAACAAAGAAAATTGCAATTAAACAAAGGATTTTATCCATCTTTGAAGAAATCTGTTTGTTATTCATTTTTAAAAATCTATGCTCTACAGAAAAAAAATGTTTTCTGATAGTTTGAAGTACAAAGAAGGGCATTAATAAATAGATATGTCCAAGCGCCATACGGTTTTGAAATAATTGATCAATTTGTAATGTAATTTGAAAACACTTGTATCCCAAACTCAACGTAGAACTCATAATTTTTTATTAAAGACATTTTTTCATTTACATAATTTTTACATTTTTAAAAATAGATTATTATATTGTTTTTTATGTAGGTATATGGCAGGGCTATACCTTTTAATTTGTTATTTGGTTGGCAAATAAAATATGTGCATGCATGTATATTGTAAGACAGGCAAAATCAATGCATAAGAATCTGTTAGAGATTCGTCGGCATTTAGCACAGAAAAGAATCTCTAACGAGATTCTTCGATGTATTATAAGGTAGTTACAAGTTTCAATCGGGTCATAGTATATATGATTTCAGTCAAAACTGACATATGAATGATCGTTATTAGTGATGCCACGAATAGTGATTTTGCCGAAAACCGAATATTCGGCCACGTTTTCGACTGAAGCGCCGAATAATCGGTGACCGAATGTTCGACAAAATATGTGTACATTTTGCATTACGGTATGTGCGGTAGCGACGCCGCGGGCGCGATACGCGTTATTTGTTACATCAAATTGTGTAACTAGTGCTGGGCTGCAGAAAGGATTGTCAAAAAATTGATTTGACGATGATCTTAGATTGTGATCATATTTACAGTTTCCATGCATCAAGAGCAATCTAATGTCGTATTCAGACTCTCTGTCATTCTAGAACATTAGATTGTAATCATACAAAAACAAATTATTGTTCTGCATGGAAAAAGATCGCTTTACAAACTAAATTTTGATCAAAACGCGTAGAAAAACGTTGCTTTGAAGTGGACACACTGTACAAAAAAACAACGCTAAAGCATAATTAGTGTATTTTTGTCTGAGAAGTTTCGTAAATATATTGAAAATAAAAAAAATCAGTTGTTCGTTTGTTCTGTATCATTGATATTATTGTTTTCTTTTGTTGGCATCTATGTCGAATAATACATACATGTTTATCGCTATATATTTGCTGTACTTTTATAGACCTCTTTAAGTGAGAAAGGGCACTCCTGTACCTCTATAAGTTAAAAACTCTGTTTAGTGAAAAACCTCCATAAACGAAAAAGAGATCGCAGTCACTTGAACTCTTAGTTATCCAGGTTCGACTGTATATAAAATAACCCTTGAAAAAACGAAATTACAAAGAGATCCTGTTACAAGTCTGTTAATATTTTATAGAAAAAAGATTATAGATGGTCGACAACTAAGGTCATTAACGACAATAATAAATTAGGATTGAGTATTAATGATGATTTTCATATTATACAGCGACGTCGTCACTTCTACCGTATTTAACGATTCACATGCAAAGCATAGGCTTGACGGTCGAGGAAATAGCTACAGTGTACCTGGCATTACCTTTCACAACATTTCTAGCGCCACCGCTAACCGGGTTTATGTTGGATAAATTCGGTCGTTACAAACCGATAGTGATTGTGTCGATGTTGCTAAACGCAATCATTCACCATTCACTGCTCTTCATTCCACATCAAGAACTTCCAGGTAGGTATTAGTTTTATTAAAAACGTTCACTTTATGTAAACCCAGAGGTAGGATTCTTATGTACTTATCTCGCGATGTTCACATTTAGTGTTCGATTATAATTTAAATTTTTGAAGTGAAAACTCCTTTAGCGGCGTTGTACACTTTTTTTGTAATGGATAAAAAATGTTAAACTCGCGTCAGGACACGTGACCTGATCGAAAATTCGTAAGACGTTAATATTCAAGTTTTCACTTCTGCCGGCACTCCCGGAGTGCAACCCGTCTTTTTTTTAAAGGAAATTAAGTATATTTTCCCCCCAAAAATAGCTTTCACATTATTGTATCTTTAACTATTCATATTTAGCTGGCGTTATTCGGGAATCACATTGCCGTGATAAGATAGCGTCACTTGATAAAGTCTAAAGTCACGTAAAATATTTTCAGCACCTATTTTTGAAAATCGCGCGAAAATTGGTTGAACATTTTTCGAGATAATCGCGCTCAGACAGTATGTTGCCTTTTATGCATAGGGATTTCCTTGAACGTACCCATAAAACATATTATTTCGCGTTGGTATATAGTTTCTCAAAATTATGAAAAGAACGAAACCTTTCATATTTATTCTAAGTAAATTATGAATTTATATAAAAACTAGGTATAATGCCTGCGGCTTATGTGATTCGTCACAACATCAGTGGATACGTAGAAGTATGGTGGAGCCCTTGTCCCAGTCGAGAATGCCCGGAAGAAGACGAACTGGATATGGTAATAGATCGTTGTGTGGATCATTGTTTGCTTCAACAACCAATCGATCCAGGCATTCAAATCGTCCCCAAACAACCGTTATCAGTCGCTACAAATTCTGTAAAAAATGGCGATGTTAGGACTGTCCCTGATGTCGGCGAGATTGATGATCTGGTATTCCATTTAGGAAATACGAAACGGAAACCTATGAAAAGCAGCTCTGCTTTTTTCGAAATAGATCTTCATCCAGATTTAGCCGAGCCACCAGAACAACTAGGTATTGAAATGCAAAAAGATGAAAACGATACCGTAACAGAGTTCACAGACAGATTTGATGAAGCTTTTCTCTTTCGTTCTGGAATAAACATTACCGAATTAAACGAAGAAGACCTTAGATGTGGAGGAGAGCTAAAAGCGATCAATCTGCTATACATGGATCGTTTAAAAGAATTGACGGCCGATTGTTTATTGCAGAAATGCAATTTTCGTGAAGGCGGTCCCGAGATATGTCCTCCAGATTATAAAGAAAGTGATGATGCTACATTCTATCTCTATTTTCTATTGCGTTTTCTTGCAACTGTTGTCCAGTTAACTACCGTCACAATAGTAGATCCGATTGCATTGACGATGATACAGAAATACGGTGGTGATTTTGGACGTGAAAGATTGTTCTCGAGTCTAGGAATGGCCATATTTTCACCGATCACTGGCATATTAATAGATTTAAGCAGTAAAAATGCCGGGTATACTGATTATTCAGCAGCATTTTACACTTACGATATATTACTTGCTTTATCTGCATTTACAGTTCTTGCAATGCCGTTAGGTGAAAAGTTACCCAACGATAATTTATTTAGAGACCTCATAAAAATTATGACTCTTCCACACGTGGTGTTGTTTATATTCTTTTTGTTTGTTCTTGGAAACTTTTGGGGATTTATAGAATCATTTCTGTTCCTATATCTAAAGGAATTAGGAGCACCAAATTACATGTTGGGAATTACTGTGACAGTAGGGACGGTTAGTAGTATGCCTTTTTTGTACGGAGCCGAAAAAATTATTAAAAAAATTGGACACGTTAATATATTTATAATTGCCTTTTTCTCTCATGCAGTAAGGCTAGTAGGATATTCATTCATAGAGTAAGTATTGACGTGCATTTTCTGAAAATATTAGTTGTCATTAGAAATACTCAATTATTAGTTATTTACAGAAGTGCTTGGTGGTGCTTTCCCTTTGAAGCAATGGAATCGTTGTCAGTACATTTAATGTGGGTAGCAGCAGCAACCTATTGTGCTATTTTAGCACCCAAAAATCTACTGGCGACATTAATCGGCATTCTTGGAATGGCACATTTCAGTATAGGTAAAAAATTCAACAACAACCCATTTCACTACAAACAGCACATACAAATTTTAATTATTTAAATGTTTCACTGCCTTACAAATACAATAATTTTGTTTTTAATGTTTTTTCCTTAAAAGTGAGAAAAAAGTTAATAGGGTCAATTTAAATATTTTGATTAATGAAAATATGTAAGAATACTACTAATGCATTTTTTAGAAACATAAATATATTGCTCAACTTTGTGGAAAAGGTCAATTACTTTGAGCCATAACTACTAATATAATAACAATTATAACGATGTTTTAATATTTTTTATTTACATAGGTAGAGGAAGTGGCAGTTTTGTCGGAGGATTCTTGATAGGTACTTTTGGAACCCGCGAATCGTTCCGTTATATGGGCTTATTGGCTGTCGCTGGTGGTATTCTATATGGAATACTTCACGTACTTTGGCTAAAGAAATATGAACAAGACGATAAAGATGACGATATTGCGGGCGATGATACTGCAGGTAAATAAATGATTTGTTCATACAGTTACATTGCCATTTAGATTTCAGATCCTTACCGAAAAGCAAAAAGTGGAATACACTTTTTTCAACTTGTGAATGCATACAAATTCATAATAACACATTTTATCACTATCATTAATCAAATTAAGTAATAAGATTAGACTTGGAAAAAGTCTTTATCAAACTCACCTGCTGAGCAAAAATTAGCTGAACAAGTGTTGAACATAATGAACATAGATCTATGTCCTACAAGCTGAAAAACGCCTTTTTGGCAGAACGTCGAAATGTCGAGCTCTACTGTAATCATTATACAAAGTTTATTTAAATTCGGTTATCTTTGTTGGATCAAGATTTATTTGCGTAATTCTAGAAAACTCTTCATTATTTTATTATACCTATTCTTTTTTTAAGTTTATTAAAACATAATAAACCTGTATGCAGTTTAATTGGCTTTCTGAATTTTTTTAACTATTTCATTTATTCCGTATATTTGTTTGTTTCAAATTTTCTGACCGATTTTTCACCCACTTTTCGTTATCCGATTGAGTTGAAAATTTGCATACATGTGTGACTCTAACTACAATACAATATTATGGTAACTAGCTGACCAAACCGGCTTTCGTTCAGATGAAAATCGCACTTTTGAATTTTCACGTATTTCCCGTTAATCGATTGAATAGAAATTTTGCACATATGTGTAGTTTCGATGACAATACAACATTATCTAACCTGCCCGGTTTTCGTCCGGGTACAAATGGTACTTTTAAAAAACAGAATTAAAACTTAAAAATAAAATATACAAAAAATTTTCTTTTGTTAAACGGTTTTATTCTAAAATTGATTGTGTACTTAAAGCTAGAAAATAATTATGGGTCACCAATCAGAGCCTTTGATCAGTCTAAAATAAAATCGAGGGTCGTGCCTATTTAGTAGAATGCGGGAGCTTGGAAATCGACTGTCTTCTTTGACAATAATATTACTAAATTCGCCTCATGATTTTATTTTACTTTGTTCAAAATTCCAGACTGGTGACCCATAATAATTATTTTCTAACATTTAGTACACAAATATTGCAGAATATAAAACCGTTTAACTTAATTTTTTAATACATTTTATTATATAGATATTTAAAAAATATTAGAACGGAAAGATGATTAAAAAAAATTAAAAATGTGTTACGAGAACGCATTACAGAAGTGAAACTTCCTGCAGTTGCTTACTAATAATAATCATTGTTTATATAGGGTTACTATGATAGTACAATTTCGTGACAAATTCTGTTACAAATTTCGTTACATAGAGAAACGAGTTTACCCCAGTTTTTAAAGAAGTATTCACTTAAAAAAAATAATACACAAAATTGCGTAGTATTTTCAAATATATTACAAAAGTGACTAACTAAGTAGATATTATTAATATGTTTTCTTAAGTTGGAGGATCTGTAATATAAAATCAATCAATTAAATTATGTTATAAATTACAGTAACATGTTCAAAAATTAGATTTTTATCCGTTTTTAATTTCATTTGTAACTGAAAACTGATAAATAAAACATTTACTGGTAGCACTACGCAATTAATTAATAAGTTTTATGTAGTAAGTAATGTTTTTCGTGATCAGTAGTTCAAGAGTCAAGACAAGGAGCATGTCTTTAAACACATAATATATTTACATATTGCTTGAAATTCAAAAGCCGCACTGGCAATCATTCGAAAGGAAAGAAGTCAAATATAAAGTTTCTCATAACGTTATTTTAATATTGGCGATGATTTCAAGTGTAAAATCTAACTTTACATTTATGAACACGTTAAAGCCGAGATTAGAAGCTGAACGGGGATGTGTCCAATATTACCTACCGACTATACAATGATGTACGAAAATTATTACCACCGTACAGTTATTTTGCAACTTTCTGTTACTGGAAAATAACTGGTTCCAAAACGATCTTTTAACAAAATTATGCTATTAATAAATCTTCTTAAAAATATTAATAAATAAACAAACAATGACAAGCGTTTATTGCAATATACTGAAAAGGAAATAGTATATTACACTACAAGGGCTGAAAGTTTGATAATTTTCACTGCGCAAATAAATGCACGACGTTTCGTCTATAAATTTAGACTTTTTTAAAAACGTCGTACATTTATAAATATATCTTTTGTCCACAAACCTGCGATTTTTCTGATTAGTTATACTTATAAGTACCGTATGTACTTTCATATGCATTTAGTAAATAAAAAAAACAGTTATTTTGACATTACAAACATACACTTCAATTTTATTTATTCGATAGATTTCGTTACGAAATAATATTATATAATGTAGCCATCTCGAAGAGCTATTGTAAAGCACTTAATGAAAAATGAAAGAACGCTTACTTTTTTATTCCGAACGAATATATTTTCTTTGTGAGAAAACAAGAATTTCCGAGAATATCTCCATTGGTATGCCCGTATTTACCAGTATACGCATTGGCTACAATGACAACAGTGATAAAAGCTATAGGAGCGAAGAAGTTATAGTCCAAGAGACGGCTGCAGAAAAAGTGTCGTCATAAGGTGGACGAACGAAAAAATTAGAGATGATAGTTAAGACCATAATTAAGAAAGATCGCTAAGGTTGCTTGCGAAAATTCTGCCGAAACAATGTTTTTTTAATTTGTTTATCAGTTAATAGACCAGTGAAGTTAGCTTTTGACAAGGACAAAATTAATAACAGAAAACGAATGATGAGGAAGGGAAGAAACTGCCGTCAGAAATACAGAAACCAAAAATTCAAATGCGTAAAAGGCCGGAGGGCTGTGGGGGGTGCATTTTAGGGGTCAAACGCGGTTTTTCGTTATTTCCGGCGAAAGTTGACCTCCAATCGAAAAATATTGTATGGCAATGTTGTAGGTATTAAAAGGATCTACAACTTTTATGAATATAACTTTTTCACATAACCTTAAAGTTTCAAAGAAATATTGAAAAAACCGTGTTTTTCGTTTTTAATTTTTTTCTCCTGCAAAAATGATTTTCATGAAATTTTCAGGAAACTTACCTTTCTATGTCCTTAATAAGCTGTAATTTGCAGGAGAAAAAAATTTAAAAACGAAAAATACGGTTTTTCAATATTTCTTTGAATCTTTAAGGTTATGTGAAAAATTTATATTCATAAAAGTAACATTGCCATACAACATTTTTCGTCCACCTTATGACGACACATTTTCTGCAGCCGTCTCTTGGACTATTAAGGGAATATAAATGTAATATCTATGTATTTTGTGTGGCCACTGCATTAAAAGGGGAATTTTTCATCTAATGATATACCTACTGTAAGCGTTGTCTAGATCACATGCTTCTACATAAATTGATGGCTAACTATTAATCTTTCAGTTTATATACTGTATCATTATTATATACATATGTGTTGTGCTTGTGCTTTATATCGACATCAGTATCTCAATATTGCAGAGGTGGCCTTAGTCGGGCGTTACAGCATCTCTGTGGGAGCCTATCGTGCCTAATGGATTATAAGTCGGTTTGGTCATACCGGAATTTCGGACAAAATTTTTATAACTGCATATCAATTTCGCAACTGCAGATATCGGACTGAAAATTAACCAATCTTTGTTTAATTTGCCAACCAAAAAGTGAACCACAATATAGATTCTAATATTTGAATATATTATTTTCAAAATATTTCCAAAACCATAAAGTTTAGAAAAAACATTTTTTACAAAACTATCTTGTAAAAATAAATAGAATAATAAACCGTTATGAACAGTATACCATTGTTATATAAAAAACAATGTTACAGCATACCTATATCTCTTTTGCGCATACGCCGATTTTTCCCAAAATCAATAGGGCTCTTTATATTTGCATATCAAAGATCCTTCCAAAATTTGGTTTTCAATCAACTCATGTGTCGTGTTCACACACAAACAGACGCACAGACTTTTTCTAGAAATGTTGGATTCGGGTGATCTCAGAACGAAAAAATATTGTAAAATTTTGAAAAGTAAATTTTCACCTAAATTACCATTTCCCACTTATGGCGTTGAAATGCTTCTACATGCAGTCTTTTTGTAGAACTTTCTCATTATCGGAACTAGTTTTAAATACATGAATTGAGAAACAAATATCAAAGCCAGTTCCAGAATTACGAATGATTCGATTTTTGGAAACCCTAAGTTCATAATATGTATTTATGGCACACATGTCGCATAATATGTTGTTAATTGCAAAAAAAAATAGATAAATGGCAGTTTCCAATCTTATCTTCAGTATTTGAGGTCTGCACTTGGTCACTCTTGTTTATTGTTTAATTTTTTGTTCATTTACAGATGTGGAAGAATTAGAAAAACTGAATATAGAAAACGAAATACAAGACAATCCATCACAACGGAGCATCGAAAGATTGAGTTTGATAATAGAATATAACCAAATTGGGTCACTGACATCGTTAGCTCGTGGGTCAAAGAGCGATATTCGTGAACGAGTCTATGTGCTACGTACTCGTAGCTCCAGCACTCGTAGATCCAGTTACAACTTAATCGAGATTATAAGAACTCCTAGAGGCAGCGCTTCAAAAGTGGACATGCTCAAGTCCGCATTAGAAATACATAACTCGAAGCACTCGCTCAGAACACATACCGTGCTCAGCAGGAATCATAGCGCTAGCATCAGGGTAAGTAACAAATCATGCACTATATGCCGAAAATAATAATAAAACTCTCTTCGGTCCTACGCAGTCCGTCCGCACTAGAGAATACAATCCCGAGAATGTTTTGCAATCCCGGAACTACGGGATTTTTGATGCGTAATCCCGGGATCCCGGGGCTATCCAGGGATTAGACTATGTGGTTTCTAATTGGGCTCCAATGAAAAAGACTTGAGTAATTTCTTAAAAAATGTTTTTAAAATCGTTGCACAATAGAAATCACAATATAGTAATGAATACTGAATAATGAATACCTAATTAGAAAATTCAGTTAAAATAAATCCTTCAATATTAAATGAATTTATTTTTATTAATGAAACAATTTTTTATTAAGAAAATATTTTTTTATCGTACTCTACCGTTTTCTACTGCTATTTTGCAGAAGACAGCTTTCGAGTAATGTTTTTTTTTTTTAATTTATAAAAACAAGGATTACAAATTGACCAGTCGAGAATATTATTGTATTGTGGTTATGTAGATATATTATAATAAATACAGACAAAATATGTGTAGATAAAGCCAAACGGTTTCAGAATGTATTTCTTATTTTTCTTGGCAATTCTGAAGTTTAGACCTGATAAAATTAACATATAGAGAGGATTGGCATAGGAAGTTACATTAACTTGAATCATGTTGGAACACATAAATGTTTTACTGTTATAACTAAAAATGCTTAATGTGCGTTCGCTTTAACTTGGCTGTTATGTCAACAAAACTGAATTTATTAAAAAGAAACGTTCTTTTTATAATGAAGAATCCCCGAAAACGGTTTGTAGAAGAAAAACGTATTTTTAATTCAAGATAATACAAATTGATTTTACTAATTTCACGTTATTTAAAAAAGTATTTATGTTCGTTGTTAGTGTTAAGTCCGTGTTTCCAGCTCTTCTCTTTTTGTACTTTACTGTTTACAACCGTTGCAAGTAAACAGTCCTGCATATCCGAATTCACACGGGGACAATATTCAGGACATTACAATAGAACAAGACAACGGTGCTTTCAAGGACATATGACATTTGACAAATCAATTATCTTCTGAGATAGTCTGACTTTCTATCTTGCAAGACAATATCTTCCACCATTATTGTCTTGTACTAGCGTCAAGACTGTTCAAGAAGCATTAAATAATAACATACAGTCTTGTCTTGAATATTATCTCTATGTAAACTTGAGGTTGTTAGATCTAACAGTATGATTAGTTTGGACTAAGAGAAATCTCACCATACTTCATGATATCACACGTTATATAATATATATTATATCCTAGCACCGACTAGACGCGAGTAGTCTTCGGACGATTGGTTGTTGTATTCGGGTGAATGCTCCCAGCACTGGCTAGACGCTTGTGAATTATGATGATCTTTTAGTCAGTGAGTGAATTTCGAATATCGTGATTTTTAAACACTCGTATCTTGGAAACAATTCCACCTAGACTAACGAAATTTGGAATGCTGCTATCTTTTTGGCAACCTTACCCTCCCCGGGAAAAAACAGTTCTGTAACATAACTAGCTTCGGAGATAGAAGGGTGTCGAAAAGGGCTCGAAATGGTTCCTGTAAAAATAATGCACAATGCTTTGCGACAGCTTGGCTGGTGCCCTTCGCGCGCTATGTTACAGAGAATGGACTCCCGTAGGTATGTATATTTTCTTCCCTAACAACCCCGTACGGCGTTGACTCAATGAAAGACTATAAGATACTTGTATTACAGTTAACCATCGGACTAATTAAACAGACCTCACGACAGCACAGTAAACTTGAAACAAATATGTGACGATCTTCCTCGTTATTCATTTTTTTTTTAATGAGGGTCGGCTTTCAACCTCTGTTATGAGTTTGTGACTTAAATATTATATGCAATATGTTTGTAGTGTGGTATATTCGTATATAGTTACAATGCACATATGTGTACATCGTACTATAAAAAAGCTGTTTGAGGTTATGGGTGTCACTGTAAACAACTAGGTTCATCGATTTGTCTGTACTTCGTAAAAGACTCTAAAAATATTCGCTCTAATTAAGGTCGACTATGGTCTATCACGGATGACGGAAAATGTATCTTAGTGTGAGCGTAGTCGGATAAAAAGTACTCTGCACTCTAATACTTATATTGACAGTATCCTAAGTTTAATAAACATTAGCCGTTTAAGAGTGATGTCGGTACAAACAGACCCACAGATAAAAATTGTTGAAACGCATTTTCCCGTCTAGCTTTTATCCAAAATAGCCAAAAATTTCTAAAAGCCAGCAAGACAACAAAATCGTAGACAAAAATTCTGTTATTGTTTTATGCGTTTGTGTTGGTTTGTATACGAAATGAACAGCAACATAAAACTATATATTAAATACGTGAAAAAAAAAACTTTGTACCCCTTTTTAAGCACAATGCGCGCACAGAGGAGTGTGAGATTTGGCATAGTTAAAGTTCATATATGTAGAACGACTGGAGAAAGATATAAAAAGAGAAAAATAAAATATTTTAACAAAAAAATTGAACCGACTTCAAAATATGCATTAAAAAGTAACAAAATAATTACAATTATTGTTATTTTTGGAGTCGGTGTTATTATTGCTAGGTATATTGTAGTGTTTCCTTGGCTGACACCGACTCCAAAAATAACAATAATTGTTTTTATTTTATTACTTTTTAGTGCATATTTTGAAGTCGGTTCAATTTTTTTGTTAAAAATATTTTATTTTTCTCTTTTTAGTGTTAGATATTTACTCAATAAATTATGCAGTTATTTTATAAAGTATTGCAATGGGTAAAATTTGAGAGTTTCCCTCGATTTCTCCGGATTCCACCATCAGATCCTGACTTGGTTCCGATGGGACCACCTCGGAAGTGCACTCTTTCGAATAAAAAAAAATATGTTGTCTGTAAAGTCGGTTTACGGACGATAGTTTTACGTGATAACGTATTCCGCTCGAATATCATATTTAATAATACATTACTGCGCTCTCGCTTGCACGCACAGGGTCAGGCGGAACGTTACGGCGGAACGGAACGTTACACTTTTTCGTGCGTGCAGCTGGGGCTTTGATCAAACTAAAAAAAATCGCGAGGCGCATTTACTAGAAAACGGTCTTCTGTTGGAACTTGAAAATCATATCTGGCTTACGATGCGTCACGATTTTATTTTTGTCTGATCAAAACCATTGGTAATTCATAATTATTTTCTTGCTTGTAGAGCACTATCGATTGTACAATAAGACTGTTTAATTCAAAAAGTTTTCTTTTTATATTTTTTTCTTATATATTTTTTTAAAGCAAGAAATGTGTATTAGATTAATTGAACAACTGATCTAAGAGAAAATTACAGCCACCGTTGTAGTCAAATTTGGGAAGATTTTAACCTGACTTTTTGTTCTTTACAGCTTAGCAGTAAGGATAATTTAAATATACGAACGCTAAGTGCACCAAAGCTGATACAGAAGAACAGTCTGTCCCATTTGAACAGTATTGACCTTGAAAGGTGTGGTCGTAGATCGTCTATCCCTGAAGAAGTCGAAGAAAACCTCGATGAGAAACAAAAGTATCAGAAGGAGAGATCAGCTAGCAATGAAAATGTCAATACGAAAGATAAGCACGCTCAAAAATAAGATTAAACATAATTAATGATTAGATGATGATAATAATAATTACGAAACATTATACTACGATTTGAAATATATATAGTAGAAAGTGACTCATCATTATAGTGTGGTACGCTTAATGAAACAATGTAAAGCATACCCTTCCACGTATGAAAACTGTGCGTCTTAAGGCCGCTGCACACGAGACTGGATTTGCCGCTAGATTTGACTACTAGTTTTCTAGCTCTGGTTTTCTTAATTGCTTTTATGTGCTCGCTGCACATGAGACGTCTTTTCAAGCTTGTTTTGTGGATAGACCTGGTGCGCGCACAGTGACAGTTCAAATGTAAACACAGAGCAAAACTTGTCTGTTGTCTGACTCTGAGCAGAATGACGTCATGTTGGTTTGTGAGCGTTAGTCGCCCACGTGACAAGATACTGTTTCCTTATTAGTTCTTGCTCAGAACAAGCAGAGGATCTAGCAAGCAAAATAGCTCTTCTTCTAATTTTAAAATCTATCTTGTGAGCTAGCAGGCGAGCCCGTAGTGACGTCATTTCTCGGTCAGCAGAAGTCCAAGCAGTGTTTCCAGCCTCGTGTGCAGCGGCCTCTATATTGTGAAGTAAAACTGTATTACGCCGCTATTCTATTCCGTATGATCGATATTAAAATTAACGGCACTTTAACTTATTTAACGTTCACTTTAAATTCGCACATTGACTGTACAGAATAGCACCATTTGTTACTATTTAGAATCAGCGAATCCGATACCTAGTTTGGTGTTTGGATATTGAAACCTCAAAATGATCATTATTTATTATAAAGCGTCAATTACTTAGCAATATCTTTAACAGTACAATAGTGTACCCCTGAAAGGGAGGTTTTGCTTTGAGTAAAGATATTTATAATAAAATATGTTTTTTGTAACATATGTAGAAAAGAGTCGACCAAACATTTAATTTTCAAGCATCTAGGTCACATTTTTGATTAAAAAACGGTTCTTAAAAAAACGATTTGTTGCCCTCATGTTTGACATGTACTGTACATCAGGTAATTGTGCAATAGATTTGTTACCCTACATATAAATAAGTATAGGTGTATGTTTTATAATATTTTACGTATATGTATTTAATATATTGTGTATTCTAAATTTAATAAATCATTAAAGGTTATCAAAGGAGTTTAGTATAGAGACGCTTTTGTCCCTTCTCTTCTATCCCTAGAGCACAAAGTAACCCGTGTATGTATAATCTAACCGGCAACCGCATTGACATAATATATACAAACATATTTGTACAGTATACACACATACTGAAAATAATATCATGTGCATAATGCTGATCTATTTAATTATATACAAGGTGATACTTAGCTAAATAAAATAATTAATTTATGTCTGTTCATTAATATTTTTATTTGCCGTCACCCGCGGCTCCACTCGCAATAACATAAATTTTGACGTTGGAGTATCAATTAGATATGAGCGCCGATGGGTAAAGGAGCGGCGGCGGCGCGCCGACTTTTTGAGGTCGGCGGCGGCGGCGTAGTCGGCGGCGTGACCTAAGAAGCATTTTTTAATGATGGGCAGGATACAATAAAACAAAACATGTAGTTGAACAATCAGAATTATTATTTATTTAACACAAATTATTTTTATAAGGAAATGGTTTCTAGCCTAGAGCTAAAATATTTTTAGCACTTCGATTGGCAGAAAAAAATCAACGTTGTCATAAAGTTCTAATAACAATTAACAAGAAAATAAATCTTAGAGAAAACAAAGATGCTTCTTTTAAGTCATAAAAAATATAAAGTAGTCTTTAAAAATATGTTTTCAACATTTTCTGATCGTTTAAACATATGCCTTTTCGCCCGGCGCGCCGTTACATTTTCACGGCGGCGGCGGCGGGAGGGAATCGTCGGCGGCGACGGCGCGCCGGCGCGGCGCTCATATCTAGTATCAATAGATATGCATGTCGCTAACGCTACAATTAAATTTTATGATATTTGCTATTCCTTTGCATGGTCATCTCTATACAATATGTAGCACGTGATGTAAAAATTAATCCAAGCATGCTTGTCAACTAGATAACTAACAGATCTACAGAACAAACGAACAACAGATTTTTTTTATTTTCAAAATATTTCTGAAACTATAAAGTTTAGAGAGAAAATTTGTTCACAAAAGTTTTTTCTAGAAATAAATTGGCTAATAAGCCGTTATAAAAAGTATACTATTATTATATAAAAAACAACGTTATAGCATATTTCGCATTTGCGCAGGCGCCGATTTCCCCCAAAAACAATAGGGCTCTTCATATTTGAATATCAAACACTCTCCCAAAATTTGGTTTCAATCCGTTCATCCGTTTGACCTGTACCGTGTGCACAGAAAAACAAACTAACAGACACACAGACTTTTTCCAAAACATGTTTTTTGGTTTCGGGGGACCTCAAAACGAAAACATATTGTACAATTTTGAAATGTGAATTATAACCTAAATTAGTACCATTTCTCACTTATGTTGTAATATTTTAGAACAAAAAAAAATTGGTTGTCTGTAAAGTCGGTTTACGGACGATAGTTTTACGTGATAACGTCATAAAGAAACATTGATGAAAAATTGCATTATATTTTTATGAGTTACACTTTTCGGAACGTTACACTTTTTCGTGCATGCAGCCGGTGTTTCATCAATTTATAAGACGTTATCACGTCAAAAAATGCGGATATTTGCAAACTGGCATAAATTTGCTCTCTGAAAATCTCGAAAAATTGCATAACACAGCATACTCTATGAGGCGAAAATTCTATACAAATTTCAAAGTTTTCTAGACCATTTCATTGTTCTTTTTAATTCTAAAGTAACACGCTACATTACTGAGTCGTAAGTATTACATAGAATCATTGGCCGCTTGGTCCCGTTTTAGCGATTCGTAGTTGTATGTACTGTATGGAATACACACATAATATTATGTATTATAGCGGCGTCGCTCTGTGTTCTGCTTTTGGCGTCGACGTCGACTACCGTCGTCGCCGGTCGCATTCCGTCTCCGTTCAATGTGCACGCTTCGTCTCTCTTGCACACAGGCATCCTATACACTATACTGTACGGTATGTTACACATAATATATATACAGCTGTGCGCGCGTGTTTGCTACCCGTTTTCCGTCTCACTTCGCATTTTACACGTTCCCTGCCCGATCCATGTATGTGTGTGTCTGTGTGTGTGTGGGTGTGCATGTGTGTGTACATATGACTACTGTTCGGTTCCCGAGTCGGGAGTCCTGATGGATGCCACTTCAAACAGATGATTGAAAACTAGCGTGACCTGTGCGAATTATTCGCACTAAATAAGTATAATAATTATCACTTTACAAAATTAATTTTTAAATATGATTGCAGGTATTCAATTCGTTTCTAATTTTGCACACTGCTTATAACGTTCTTCTTTTTGTTGTAAAAGAAATATTTTACTAAAATTATCATATAGAGGCGCAAGTAGCAAAAGCGTTGTTCAGCGTTGCCCGTCATATGGCAGTATGCAGTATTTACAATATGAAGGGTCAGATGACAGATCGAAGTGTTAACGTTACGCCGTCAGATGGCAGACGTTGTTCAGAGTTTAATTAATTTACAAAAACAATAGCAATAATAAATTTTGTAGTTGTCGATGTCAGTAGAGCAAGCAATTATCTGTAAAATGATATATAATTTATGTGGAGGAAATTGTGTGGTTTTTTCTAAAAAGGGAGGCAAACATCTTAAACCTTAGCGTATTAATATATATGATGTTTTACTTTAAGGGTAAAAACAGATGAAACGTTTTGTGTCTCGTGGCCCCAAACGGACAGACTATATTCAAGAGAAGGTATTTGCAGAATTTTGTTCAGAGTGAGGTAAACATGGACATCAGGTTATCATATTCCACTTAGGTCAAAAACATCCAAACGTTTTAAGTGCAATTCGGGGACTTTTCAGAGGTCAAAGTTCAACAACGGGAAATAGAAGGGATTCGTATGAATCTTCATGTATTTTCACACTTTATTCCAGATTTAGGTGAAGGGATATGATACTTACTAAAAAATATGGATTAGAGTACAACGACAGTAATTCTACACCAGTTGCTATAATGTGTATTTATGTCATTTCTGATTGATTAGATTCAAAAAATAATAGTGAAAGACGAAAAGTAGTTCCATTTGTTTTACGTATTTTTGATGAAATTTGTGAATAATCCACAAGATTTTTTTTGGAACGTCAAAATGTAGCGTTGTCTATGACTTTAAAAAAGAATCAAAATTTGGGGACATCCAGTTATCGTACTGGACACAAAAATATGTTTAGCATTGATGAAAATGAGAAAGAAATCCATTTCAAAAATGTTTAATTTCAATTAATTAGTTAAGCGCTTTCGGACAATTATTAGTCCATCTTCAGAAAAGTTTTTTTTATAAAAATCATTCAAATTACTATCAACTAAAAAGGAATTAAAGACTGGCTGCCCATAACGAATTGATTGATAAAATAGATGTTAAATATAACCTCTGTGTGTCCTTGAAGAATTGAATTTTTAAAATTTGTAATGAATAATGCTGTTATAATAAAATTTATTATTATCTAAATCGTCCATAATTATGTTAAGATTTTTTTGTGGTTCTGATTTGATGACGTCTAACAATATATGACATTTTTCCAATTCATTCAAAACAGTGGATTTATGTTTAAATTCTAAAATTTGAAAATAGTTTTTCGGATCGTAATTATGGTTTTCATTATTTAAATGAGAAGCAAAGCTGGATTTATGGTTGTAAATATTTTTTAAATCGGTAATATGTTCTTTAAACCTAGTACGGAAATTTCGACCGGTTTGGCCTTTGTAGCTTGCTACACATTCATTCAGTGAAAAGGGGAAGGCGTTTGGAGGGAGTTTTTTAAAAAAACAATTACGGGGTCGTGTCGATGCAATAGTTTCGTGTGTTTCACAATTCTCCAAAATAGAAACCGTCCATTCAGTAAAATTTTACCGTCGAATGTAATATTCAAGAACTGTAAACCGTTCTCAGATAATACAAGAATAACATTTTGTTCGAACTGTATTTCCGAGCCACCCGTATATTTAATACTGTTGTCGCTCTGTACTCGTTTCGTGTGTGCCGATGATGTTCGGGACTTGGGAGCCGATGTTCCCCGGCCGTCCCTCGTCATCCCGCTGCACCCCTTGACGCGACGGCATATCCATGCTGTGCCTGCAAGTGCTGCTCCTGTATACATACTCACATACACACAGAAAAAGAGAGATCGAGCGCGCGCCTGAGCCATTGCCCATCACTATAGCCAGACCCTTCCCGGCAGTTGGCAATAGTAGCGCCAGGCGGATGTACCCTACAGTGCGTACATGTAGTGGGTATATATTATAATAATATGTACATAGTGTAGGTATTACAAATATACACACATACAGGCGACTCGACAGCAGTCTCCAGTCGGCCCTCACTGCATCAAACACAACCTTACAACCCCATCTCATATAACACTCATACACTCTCATACGGCGCTGTGACGTGCGTTACGTAACGTAGTTCCCTTTTCACTCTGTATTTTGCCGACACTCGTCGGCAACACTAAGCTTTTGTCTCTCTACATACAATACACACACATCGGTTACTCACACTACAAACGGACGCAGCAGTTACGGTTAGCGGCAGACAGACAAAACTATACCTTCCAGACACATCCCTCTTGCATCCAGTTGCAATTTACCCGTTTACTTTCCCTGCAATAATATATCAAACACTCCCGAATTATGTACAACATCGTGCCTGTGCCTAAATCCGCCTGTGACATCTCGCGCTGTCAAAAGCAGTTGAATATTAAAAAAGAATACAAAACATCCGTGTTTTAAAATGTCACATTCATACCTGAACGTATATCACACGTTCTGACAACACCTGCCGTCAAACTCGGCTACCACCTGCCGCTAACGTTGCTGTAACACCACATGCTTCTAGTGTCAAAATAACGTGTGTGAAAGTAACAAAATGTGATTAACAATAATAGTATACGTGTAAAATGTTTAAAGAAATACACGAAACGCCAAAAATACAGTAGTATTCAGTGTTCAAAAGTGACGGCTCGAAAACTAATTAAAAATAAGTAACATATAAATAATATTAGATAGGCAATAATAATACATTTGAAATATTCTAATCAGAAAGTCATGTGTGCTATGGGTACAATCGTTTTTTTACAATATGATATTTGCAAGTACATTTGCTACGCTTTTTCATTGTGTGAAGTAACACTCGCATTTACAAGATAAAAGAAAAGGAAAGACTGCGTTGTCTCTTTGTGTGTGGAAAGTCGAAAGCAACGAACAATAGACGTTTTCTGAAGACAAGACGAGAGTCGTCGATATGCACGCGGCCTTATTCTACCAATCAACGAACGTCAAGTAGTGTCTGATAATGAAGAACTGATTCTAACAGCACTCCTAAATTGCCCCCTTAAAGTGGACCTACACATAAACACCATTGCCACAGACACAAAGGTATGTCTATTTATTTCCTATTAAGTCTCACTAATCTCCAAATGATTGTTTTTGGTTTTTTTTTGTGTGAAATTGTTGATATCGACGATTTTAACAATATAATCGACAGTACTACGACGGTCTAAATTTTCTTTGAACTCCTTAGTGAAAAGCTATGTTTGATTTAACTGGGCCAATTAAAAAGATATAGAATGATCGGTAATTGCTCGTATTCCTCTCGGAAGAAGAAACTATGACTAATTTGAAATGATTTAACCTCTCACTTTGGGGTCCGAAATGCGTCATTTTTAAGAAAATCTACTTGTTTTCTTTTTACAAAAATCCGAATTTTAAGAGTTAAAAATAAAAAAAATTGTTCTCACTTTTTGGCCTAAATTTTTTCATGATCTGATAGCTTACTACTTGGCCAACTTACCTAAAGCTAAAAACCACGAAATTTACTGTAGATTTTATGTTGTGTGTTAAAACATAAAATAAATTTTAAAAAAAATAAAATAAAAATTCTTCACAGAAGTGCCATTATCATAAAAAATGACGCGTTTCCGATCCCCAAGTGATAAGGTTAAATCATTCCAAATTGGTCAAAATTTCTTCTTCCGAGAGGAATACGAGCAATTACCTATATTTAAAGGTTTAAGCGCTTGAGCCTGAAAAAAACGAAAACATAAGCGAATATATTCAAATTCAAAGTGTAACTTTCTGATGTGAGTTTAAACAAGGGTTGGTTAACTTTTTTCAAGAAAAATAGTAATTTTAATACCCGTTGATGACATTTTTTATTTTAATTTATTTTATACATAACAACAATACTGAGAAAACAGACAGCATTGATTCTCCGAAGATGGCATAAAGTTTGCCGAAACGTCAGACAATAAAATGCAATAAAAAAAACCTTCAGTATTTGCTTATTTCATCGATCCTATGCCACCAGGATTCGTCCTTTAATCTTCCAAGGGTTGGTTAATATTAAACAAAGCATTTCAAAAGGCGCATGAGAGCTCTAAAATTAAAATTTCTTAGTCCGGAAACAAAAATTATTTCGCATAAATTGTGATATACACTATAATAAATTTAACAAGTACACAATTTTGTCGGCAGAATTTTGCGCTGCAACCCTGCAGTGTTTTATATGCACATAAAATATGTATGTAGGTACCTATATTATTAGATATTATCACAGGGTAATGCTTTTTAGATGAATTTATGATACTGTATTTTACCTTCGTAAAAACAAAAACTCGTGAGTTTAGTTACCAAAAGTGTTGATTATAATATAATTCCACATATTATCGATTAACAAAAGAACCCGTTCTTCACCGGAAAGCACCTGTCTCCCCAAAATCTCTAAAGCTGTGTCCTGACTATGCCGATCGGCAAAGTTGTTCCGATCGGCAACGAATTTGCCTGATAACGAAGCCGACAGTCACGTCCACACTAGTGCAGCTTTCGATATACCGATCGGCATAGCAGCTATAGAAATTTTAGAAACGCATTCCTTTGTTTTCCAAAAACAAAATAGCCGAGAAATAAAATTGCAAACGAAGGTTTCGTTATTGCTTTACAAATCTATACACTAGCTCTTTATTACTTCGCTAGAACCAAGCGTTAGTGTTCGACCGAAATTTCGGTTTCGGTCTAGTTTCGGCCAAAAAACTGGTTTCGGTTTCGGCTGCCCATCCGGCCGAAACCGAAACTATATTCGGGAGGTTTTGCGCTGAAGCGCAGCTGCGAGCGGCGAAGTCTCTTTTATGTCTGCGCGCTCCGCGTTTTTTTCAGTTTGAGAGAAAACTTTTTTATTTTGAATTATTTGCAATAAAAAATTATTTAGTTGTTGTATTTGGTAGGTAGGTACCTATTAATTTTAATTTTATTTAGTTCGTTAACAAGAGTACCATACAAAATGACCAAAGTTTAGAAGAAATAATTTTGTTCTTAAGATGAAAGAGTGTCTTCTTTTTTTTTGTGTGTGTATCTACCTAAACATATTTATTAGGTAAATACTTTTTACTAAAAAGTAATTTTGTTTTGTAGTTTTTATTTTATTTCATAATATTAAAAAAAAGGATACCTATTTATTTGTGCTTTTTGAAATAAGAGGGGTAATAATATGATATGACAAGTTAATAATTAGTTAAAATATCAGAGGCTGAATGATTAATATGTGATTAATTAAAAAAAACCCCTTTGCACTCCGGGATTGCAATAAGCGTTTCATTGATTCATCCAGTTTCAATAGACACAAACGTATACATACCGATGAGAAACCATATCAGTGTAACCTTTGTAACAAGTGTTTCTCTCTGTCAAGCCATTTAAATACACACAAACGTATACATACCGGTGAGAAACCTTATCAGTGTGACTTTTGTAATACGTGTTTTTCTCATTCAGGCAGTTTAAATAACCACAAGCGTATACATACTGGTGAGAAGCCTTATCAGTGTGACCTTTGTAACAAGTGTTTCTCTCTGTCAAGCCGCATTTAAAAACACACAAACGCATACATACCGGTGAGAAACCTTATCAGTGTGACTTTTGTAATACGTGTTTTTCTCATTCAGGCAGTTTAAATAACCACAAGCGTATACATACTGGTGAGAAGCCTTATCAGTGTGACCTTTGTAACAAGTGTTTCTCTCTGTCAAGCCGCAATACACACAAACGCATACATACCGGTGAGAAACCTTATCAGTGTGACTTTTGTAATACGTGTTTTTCTCATTCAGGCAGTTTAAATAACCACAAGCGTATACATACTGGTGAGAAGCCTTATCAGTGTGACCTTTGTAACAAGTGTTTCTCTCTGTCAAGCCGCAATACACACAAACGCATACATACCGGTGAGAAACCTTATCAGTGTGACTTTTGTAATACGTGTTTTTCTCATTCAGGCAGTTTAAATAACCATAAGCGTATACATACTGGTGAGAAGCCTTATCAGTGTGACCTTTGTAATGTGTTTCTCTCGGTCAAGCCATTTAAATACACACAAACGTATACATAGTGATAGAACTAATGTAGATAAGAATAGCGAATCGGTTATCAGAAAAAATGGTACTTAAAAATAAGTTTTACGTATTTTTTTCAATTCTAACCAGTAGTTCCTGAGATTAACGCGTTCAACCAAACAAACAAGTAGACAAACTCTTCAGCTTTATATATTAGTATAGATTGTTTCTCTAATATTAATATTTGAAAAACATACGCGCGAATTTTGCGAATACGAATATAAAAAAATATGCGAATTTTCGTTACATCACCAGTAGGTATAGATGTACCTATAGTATCTATGTATGGTAGGTTAGGTAGGTACCTACATGTTTGACACAGATCAGATGGGTTCCTCTACAATCCGAACTCTATACAGTCTACAATCTACACGCGTCTCGTATTACATGGGGCTGAATGATGGATAGTTCTGGTGTACATGTAAATATGTATGTACTTTGGTTATTAAACTCAATTCATTACAGTGGCTTATCGTCTGATTTATACCGACCCGTATATACAATATGTTCAACAAAATCGTCAAGGGGTATCTCAAGATATTTTCCTAGCAATAGACCGACATCAAATCAACATCTATTATTACAATTTTGAAGTTTTTTTTATAAATTGAAAAGATATATTCAATTCGAAAGAAAAATTAAATTTTATTTTTTTTTTTAATTGTCAAATTTAAAATTCATATGTTTTTTTTACAAATTATTAAACTTGAATTGAATACTTACTACGAGTCAATACCAATTGTCATCATGAATGGAGGTGTATCCAAATATATGGTGAATAAAATCGCAACTGCTGCTATTTCTTCCATAGAAAAGCTGCGTGATACATAATAAACTTTCTAGCACTTTGCCCTAGAGCTTACGATGCTTAATACTGTTAAAATGTAATGATTTGTTAGGGTAGGTGGCATATGACCACGGCGATCCTCAGATGAGAATATTTTCTTGCTTCTTACTTTTTAGTAGTCGGGTTTTGGTTTTTGATCTTATTTTTTATTCAACAACGATTTATCATCCCAGTTTTGTTACGCACATTGTATAAAAAAACTATAGTAGGTATATTTGTGGTGTTCTTTGTTGTTTGTCCCACTCTTTTCTATGAATTTTAAACAAACTGTATATCGTTTAAGCGTTTTATCATTTGACAGTGATCGGAGTAGTAAATTACTGTACAAAATGATCGATTGGCTTAAATTTATTTGCATGCTTAAACATTTGTCACTGCGATAATATTGTAAAAGCAATTGTACGCAAAATTTACACCTCTACAGAATGTTTCTAAATGAAAAAAAATAAAAAAAAACACAATTAAATCCTCTTTAAAAAAAAATCCAGCCATTTGGGCGACGGGACCATTCCAACTTCAAAATGTTGACATTTGATATAATATATATAATGAAGAAAAGAAAATTTCAAACGTAGCTCTCGCTTTCCCCGGCACTGCACTTTTTAGACTTAGTGCATTTCTTTCGATGTGCTGTCATCTAACGAAATACTAGTTTTTAAATTTCGCCCTGTTATCTAGTTGTCGCCTTTAACTAACACCATGTTTAATTCAACGCACCCACACATCGAGCGTACTAAAAACGTAACGTCAATGCACGGTTTTACTCCCAACCAAACGAGCCACATTAATAACGCATTTGACAGTTATTTATATTTATAAATATGTCTCCAAATAAATAGCGATAATTTAATTCACCAACAATAATTATTATTAGTTATGTTCACTGCAGGTATAAATCTTTTCTGTCTTACTCTCAGGGTATAAATTAATATTCATTCGCCTGATAAAATAAAAATGACCGCCATGTAGATCATAATACCCGCAGAGTATTATATCTACAGTTAAATTTATGTGTTGTTTATTAACCTTTTGTGAAGTGTATAGTTGTAAAACACTAAAGTTGGTGGAACTTACGGGTTAGGATAAAAAATTAATATTTTGTGAAACTTTTTTTTCGTTTTACACTAACGCCGTCGGTCGGATTTTTGAGTGAACGTCAAAATATTCAACAAAAAGAGCAAGGAGTATAGTGTAGTGTATATTTATTCTTTAACAAATTTTTCTATCTGATATTTTGCTTGGTGAATTGAAAGTAAATTTTATTTTTGAACTTGAAAGTAAATTTTATTCATTCTTTATAAGATTAGTAACTTCTATCTTTAATAGTGTTCGGTGAATATGGGCATTAAATACTTGATTCGATCCGCTCATTTTATGTATGTGTACCAAGTTTCGTTTAAATCGCTTGAGTCCTTCAAGACATTAATTTACGGTATAGAATTTCTAACTAATATAGAAATTTGAACATTCCTCCCCACAGCATCATAACTGTTCTATAACCAGAAATATATACTATAAGCGTGGACCTGAACTTTATGTAACATGTCGGTAATGTATATACGTGGAATTTATAGGTTGAATCGTAAACAATGCCGTTTGTGATTAATAGAATATTAATTTACCATTTAATATAGTAGCTTTACAGAACCCACCGTTTACAACATTCATTTATGCAGAAACATTAAATCGAATTAGGTATATTAAAAGTAAAAATAACTCACAATCCCTAGCGCATCTTTTAATTATATTTTGAGTTATCTTTATAGTTTATACTCTCTAAATATGAATCAGTGATAATTACAAGTGCATATTCACTATTTGTCCACGTACCACGCAGAATATAGGGTTATTGACAGTGATTAAAATTAAATATAAAACTGTATTATTTATTAAATAAGTGCGTTAAATATATTAAAATAAATAAATAAAATCACGATTTTTAACCTATGTGTCACGTGACTTCAAACACCAATTGACGTCATTAATCATGCATTCATAGACAAGGAACAATAGGTACATGCATATACCTATCTTCTTTGGTTATACCTGTATGTTCTCTGGTACCCGCTTGCTTAGTGTTTACAGATTGCCTACTGTGACGTAGGCAATCAGTAAATATGGCTGTCAAGGTCAATTGACGTTTTGGCGCAGAATTTAAAGTCAAAATAAAAAACAACTAATAATGAGTCAAATCTGTCATATTTATGAAAAAAAATATTTTTTACGGGTACAACGTATACCTTTATTCTTTAATTTTAAATACTTTTTGAAATTTTGTCAATAACCCTATTAGTGCAGAATACTCACAATATGTTTAAGAAAAATATCGTTTTAATCGATCAATTACTTTTCGAGCATGATCGATTTTAAACTCTACTATGCTTTTCATATGGAAAAATATTTTTATGTTCACAATCTAGGGTCATTTGTCAAATCAGATTTTTGACGATTCTTTCCGCAACCTAGCAAATAATCTTAAGGTGAAATTCGCTCGTAGTCTACAACATGTTAATCCTGAAATAATGCTACTATATTAATCAATATTTGATTTGAGGTGCGTACTAACATGGTAACATGGTAATTAGTCTCTATAATTAAAAAACTCATTGAATTCGGTACAGTGGTTCTTTAGTTAGAATTCTTTCTTTGTATGCATAAATTATTACAGATTATTATTAATCATCTGAAAAGCGAACTTTTAGCAAATTACAAGTGTGCCAGTGTGTGATAAATAACTGTTATTGCATTAATGCCTTTATTAGTCCGAATGGTTTACAGACCCCTTTTAATTGTGACTAATGGAGTTATTATTATCCTGTTATTTATGGTTAATTTGATCCTAATGCAATGCTCACTGCTTCAAAAGAATCGCAATTCAACGTTCGCGTTTATTTTTTGTGAATCGTAGATAGGTACTACTTTTTCTGTTGGCTTGATATAAACCAACAATTAAATTTGGATAGATTTATAAAAAAATCAAATTACTGTTACAACCGCGAACGAATTTTTGATACCGACCCCAGTCTCCAGAGGAAAATTAAATCAAGTTAAATCGTTTGCAATAATAAAAACCCGGGTCGTAGTGCGAGACCCTGCCGACAATACAATTTGCTAATACAGGCAGTGAGGCTTTATAATGTGAACTTAATTCTTTTGTTTTTGGACGAAAAAAAAATTGACCCCTTAATACATCTCTTAAAATTATATTTTTTTTTTCTTAATTTCAATATTACTATCAATTTAGAAAATTAATTTCACCCTTCGCAGTAAGTAAATCCATATCTACAAACTTACGATTTCATAAAATTTTTAAATCCGGTCCTGTCGGGCTGATTTTAATAAAATTTTGGCAGCACATTTTTATCTCTACTAATGGGTTAAATTTGAATTTTGAAACGATTCAGAGAATTTTTTTGGTATTTTGGGCCCAAAAATATTTTTGTAATACATTTTGCAGAATTATATCTATCGCTCCCGGGTGAAACTGGGACGGGTCGCTAGTATAGCATACATTTTTAAAACTAAATTCGTACTTGGAACTGGGGCTTATAATACGTAGTACATACATATTTTAAATCAGTACGAAGTCACAGATATTTTGAAGAATCGGTAGCGAATAGCAATACTGTTGTATCACCATCCCTTTGAGCTTTTGGTCATTCGATTTAATATACCTACTGTTGTTTTGGAGATATGAAAAACTACCCACAAGTCGAGTGGAATACAAATTTGCAAAGCTATTCTGGTTCAAGTTTGAGTGCTAATAAAATGTTTCAGTGACTTTCTCGTATATTATAATAAATAAAATAAAGGTTTTAAAAAATCTTTTATCCTATAGTCTACATTATGGATTAAAAATAAAAATTGGACCATATTGTATTCTCTCTATTAACTGTAGTACAAATTGGAATAGAATACTTTTACACAACATAAAAGCTTAATAATCAATACTACAGAATAAAATGTCGCTATGTAATTTAGTTATCTTATAGATTTTTAACTCCCGGTGCAGAAACACGGATTTGAAAATTTGAAATCTGTGTTTTTCATATCTGTCAGATCGGTTATTGATCATTCCTGATACATTTGCACACGGAACTATTTGAATGTTTGTCTGAAAATTATTGTTAAAAGAAAGAAGGGAAAACGTCAATTAAATATGGTTGGCACAAGAACTATCCTGTACGGACCGCTATAATATTATATAAAGAGGTAAAATTTGTAAGTTTGGATATAGGAGGCAATCTCCGAAACTACTCATCTGATTTTAATTTTTTTTTTCACCAATACTTAGAATGGATCTTCAGAATTGTTACAGGCTATATACTATCGCTTTTAAATAAAAGTGCTTTTCGTGGAGACCAATTTTGCAACGCAAGTCGACGAAAAAACGGCGACGCAACCTTACAAATTCGGGCGAAGCCGAACCGGGCCGCTAGTAATTATACATAAAAAATAATAATTGTGTATTCCCAGTGGATATTTTGCACATCGAGTTATCGTACTCTAGAACTCACTTCAAAAACATGTAAAAAATGTGACGTAAGCAGTTTTTCCTTCTAGCCACAGATACCTATAGTACCTACATTGTACATATTATACGTCTTGTGTGAAGTAGTATAATACACATGCGAAGATATCGGTTATAATTTGTTTGATCAGAGGGTTGTTATGGTCTATCTCTGGAGGTGCAAACAGAGTATGCATGTGTGGTATGCAGTATTTGAGTATTTCATACACGAACAATTACAGGTAATGTCCTTAATTGATTACGTGACTTATCAGTTTATTAATACCAATGACAGGGGGAATACCTGGGAACACCTCCTGCCTTAGATATCTCCCATGCCAGACCGACAGCTACGGTGGGGGGTAAACAACATACATTCGCGCGCACACACCAACACACACACACACCCTTGCATAGATAGACACAACAGTTTACACGTGTCTGCTAGATATAATCCTACCTTGTTTAACACGTGCCATTCAGGTATACAGGATGTATTACGTACTAGTCGGAGTCAGGAGTTGGAAGGAGTTTTAGCCAGAGCGCTAATCTAGAGAATTCCTCCCGATTGTGAGAGTCCCACAATTTTTTTTTTCCTCGGCAACCCTCCTGATTTCAACCCCTTGTAAAAAAAATAAATAAAAAATTGAACACAGCAATTTTATAGGAAAATAAATTCTCTACAAAAAATCTTTCTTGTTTTTTTTCTGTAAATGTGATAGGTACTTTAAGCAAGGAGTGGAAATCAAGGGTGCTAATTTGAAGGGGTTGCCGAGGAAAAAAAAGTGGGATCCTCACCGTCGTGTTCAGTGACCTCAAAAACGGGACGGGTTCTCTAGACTGGCGCTCTGGCAAAAAAAAAGCAAAAACTTCAAAAAATCCTCACTCTTGGCCTCGACTATAATACGGCGTACTATCGTGGCGACTGAATTTCGTGAGACAACAATCGCCTCGTCATTCTAACAATGCCACACAGATCGTTGCGGGACAACAATCGGCTTGTTGTTCTTACAATGACACACGGATTGTTGTGGAACAACAATCGACTTGATTGTTCAAACTATAACAATATGCGTAGGTAAAAAGGCTTTGTTGCCAAATTCCAGACAACAATGAATGCAAGAAAAAGAACTATCCAGCGCATATATATACTACCGTGATAGCCCAGTAAAGAGGCAGTCATACATTGTGCTTCATCGAGTTAACAGTCGACAAATAGTTGTGACAAATTGACAGTCAGTACCGTGAGCAGTACTGAGGTAACTGCTGAGATAAATAGATAAATGAACTGCGTAAATAAGTGTGCTAAATAATTTTTGGTGTGTTCTTGTGTTGTAAATATTTCATGTACATAAATTGTGACTTTGTATTCTTTTATTTTATTAGTTAGAATTGTTGTTTTGTTTCTGTTACGTTATAGAGAAGTGCTTTTAGTTAGTTTGTTTATTTGTTTTGTTAACGTTTCACTATTGTAAATAAATATTTTTCACCACGACCTAGAACAGCTTCGTTACAATACAGTGACATAATAATAATAATAATAATAATAATAATAATAATAATAATAATAATAATATATTTATTCCATTAAGAACCTGTTACGGTTATTGGAAACGTCAGAATACAAAAATCACACAGTATTAAAAAATCATCTTGAGAATAAAAACAGCCATTATACAGAAATCTTTTAAGTGTTCCTTTAAACTTATCAATATTATTAATATCCAAACAATCAACCTATCTCATGTCAAAACTTATTTATAACTATATTCCACATCATATAACAACAAACTGTAGCTATTTATTTGTGTATTAATAATGTGTTGATAAAATTCAGCATATTATTCCGTGGTGAATTCTAGATTTATTAACAGACTATTTTTAACTCTAATTATTATAATTTAACTCAATAGTTCCTTTGCGGAATAAGAATGTAATATTATAATCTTACACTTTTATAATGATTCTTATAAAAATAGTCTGTTAATAAAATTAGAATTCACCACGGAATAATATGCTGAATTTTATCAACACATTAAGGAGCAGAAAGAAACCCTGGAATGATTTTTTTTAATTTTCTAACCCATGTAACGCCTTAGAAAATTCTGATGTGTTCCAAGGTACAATGTGCTCAAAGTACAACATTCTTCCCTACTGTATAAGTGCAGGCTATAGGGTTTCTCTAACAGTCTGTACGTTGACTGCAAGCAGTTTAATTTTAGTGATGTGTACGCAAGTTCAGGGTACATAATGGACTTTGATCATTATGTGTCTTATCGTTATATCTCTGGTTTCCGCTGAAGGAGAAAGTGGCAATATCGTCATCTATGGGTGTACCTACATTACGTACCTACTTCATACACACACGTTGTATTATAAGCCATACTTACATGATGCATCGTGGGGGTTCGTTACCAATAGCTTATACTATTAAGAATTTTTATTTCGTAGTAATATCTATGATCTCAATTGATGAGCGTCTATATTTTTTTAAGTAAAGTGCCTTTTTCTTGAATTTCGCGATGGAATTACTTAGTGAGTTGAATTTTAATTTTTATTACCTACTTCTAATTTCTTTTTTTAATTATTTACTGTTAAAAATATGTAAAATACAGATATATACATAAATTTATTTTTTTTAACCTTACTTTGTACGAAAAATTCAAAAGTTAGAAATAATTAATTAATATTAAAAAATATATATATTTATTTATGCCTTTATGACAATAATTTATTGGTATCATCGACTTATAACCTTTTGTAAAAATTTATTATGGATAAGTTCCCATTTACAATTCGACTCTTTTGATTGGGACTGTAACGGATCAACCTCCTTAAGATCATTAGAGAGCAGCGTTGTTGTGGCTGTTAATGTTTGGCGTCGCCGTCGCGGTCGGTCGGTCGACTCGCGGCGGTTGGTTGTGTGTGACATTACCCTTGTACAGTACACACACAAAAGTTCGTGCTTTTTTTCCATTTCTGGCACGCATGCCTGGTCTGAGTACAGACTTCGTCACTTCAGAATTATTTCAACACCGCGACACTCTTCAAATATTCCATTCAAGGGTGTCGACGGTTGAGCACTTTCCCTGTACTTTTGCATAGCCTTAGTCCATCATCTCTGCTCTGTATATTGAATCCCGGCAAAAACATAAATGTGAAAAAAGGACCAAGTTCGATAAAAAAAAACAAATGAGATCTGCGAAGATGCCAAAGCAAGTTTTCATGTTTTATATTACAAATAATTATTTTTTGTAATATAAAACATGAAAACTTGGCACCTTCGTGGATCTCACTTCTTTTTTTCAGCAAAGCCGGCAAATGCACCTGATCTTTGTAACGAACTTGGCTCTTATCTGAGGATAGCCGTGGTCGTATACATTCTTATATACAAGGCCCCACTAGATGAATAATGTGATGCACTTGTCCCTTGAGCTTATGATCGCTTACTACTGTTAAAATGTAATGTTTTGTTAGGGTAGGTGGCATATGACCACGGCTATCCTGAGATTAGGATATTTACTTATTCCATACAGTCTGGTTTTGGTTTTTGAACTTACTTTTTATATTGGTTATATTTAATGATTTATAGAACATACAGTTGAAGAAAAACATTTTTTTACGAAAAATTCTTATTTTCGCGAGAGCTAACTGAAAAATCGAGATAGTGAGCTCAAAATTTGACACATTTTTTTGTGATAAAAATGTCGTATGAAACTGAAAAAAATAAAATAGTCGTTTCATTTGGTACAGTCTAATGCCCATGTACATTGTGCTTCCCGGTTATGAGTAAAATCGAAAGTATTAGATTTAATAGGCTTACCAACTGTTTTCCTATGTTTTACTTTACATTTTGCAATTATCTGTTGCTATATCAGTTTTGTTGGATTCACGATTGCAGACAGTATTTAATGCGTTGTATTTCCATGATAATGGCAACCAATGCTCATCGGATGAAGATGGTTGGAGTGGACCAGGGCCACCCCATCGATTTCTAGACATAATTCCACTAACACTTGTACGCACTAATATTTTATTTAACAATTTCATTTTGAATTTGAATTAATATATTGCAAACAAAAAGAAATTTTATCAATGATAAGTTAATTTTCGGCCGCGTTTATTATAAGTATTAATAACACAGATATATTAGTTCCGCACGATGTAAAATAAATTAATAACAGTTAGAAATTGTTTTAAATATTAAAATTATTGCCTGTTAAGATATGTCACTGTGGAGTAAGGAAACTCAGTCCGCCGCGATAGTGGAAAGATTTGGGGTTCGTATCCCGACGGTGACAGTGTTGAAAATATATTTTTTTCTGGTATATAGCGATGTAACAATGGGTTTACAATTGTAGCAAACAATAGCTATATTTGTATTATTTATCAATATTCTAACTCGAACAAACACACGTCTTAACAATTAACCTGTTCAAAACCGAATGCGGCTCAAAATCATTTGAAGTATTTATTTTAGTAATTATACTTATTTATGTCGGCAGTTAAGCAAAGCATGTGCCCAGAGAAGCAAAGAAATTCTTGGAAAAATTGATGTGTTTTAATTTTCAATCTTATCAGCTACCGATTGAGTATTATGCCGATTTACGAATGAAAAAATAACAAGCGTAGGCGGTATTATACCGATGCAACAAGTCTCACGCTATCATTTTGGATTTCAATTTACAAAGTGTCCAATTTCCAATATATCCATTTTGCGAAGAAAATACTAAGAGTCTCTTCTTAAAATGTTACAGAAAAAACCTAAATCTGCCGGGAAAAAATTATTTTTAATTTTTTCACCTTTAGAGGCGGTTTATGGGTAAACTATTACAGATAAGCGTAAAAGGGTGGAGCACTTTTTGTATTAAATATAAAAATCTACAATTTTTTATTAAAACCTTTTTTCATATATTCCATAGTCTGTGAGATAGTTAAAAAACAAAGTTTAAAGGGTTAATTTCTATCATAATTGCAAGTCGGAGCACATTTTTTCACAGTCAGAAATGTCAGAATAGTTTCTTATAGTCCCAAGAGCTATCAAATTTTTAGCCGTTTGACATTTTAGGCACTTCTCGAAGATCGTTCTTGAACTAATTTTATATTTGACTAGTGGTCCCTCCAGGTCCTTTACTAGATTACAGGATAAAATTTAGTTACAGCGTGAAATTTAGTTACAGGGCGATATTTAATTACTAGTATTTTGTTAGTTGACAGGGCGAAATTTAGTTACTAGAATTTCGCTTAAATTTATGTTACACATCTGACAGACATCGCACGTGACGGCTCACATTTTTTTAAATTATAGATGTAAATTTATTTTTATAATAAATATTAAATAGATAGTTTCTTTCAGCCTGAAATATGAAAATCAAAAGACGACGAAATTTCCCGGTACTTATTGTATAATAATAATTGTTGTTTAAATTTTAATAATGCGAGACTGTGCTTTCATGGTCTTGCTTGAAGATTTCAGTTTGTAGATTATCCCAACGTTATATGTAGCTTCAAAACTTTTAATAACTTAACTGGAATTTTATAATTCATAAATTTTAGGAAATTGTTTTAAGATGACTTCTTCAAGCTATTATTTTTAAATTAAGCAACTTTCATGAAATGATTGCATATTCCTGACATAATTTTGTTATAATACAAATATATAATTGCATTCCCCTTGTTCATTATTGCGCCACAGGACAACGTAGTTACAATATTAAATTGAAACGTGCGTTTAGTAAAATTTAAAATTAATTATATTTTCTTGGCTGCTTTTAAACGCATATACCTATATGTACCTACATTAAAAGTAAATTTATAGGCAAGAAAAGAAAACAAACTGATTTTTAATTAGCTTTTTTATACTAGGTATATTAAATAAGAATTAAAATTGTTTTGTCATTTACTTCATGTACGGGTGTTCATTTGAAATGCTTCCACCCTTGGTATTCTTTTTGTTTAGTTAAAAGGGAGTCATTTAAGCAAACAAAAAATTTGTTGCCTGCGTGTGTTTTCTTATTTATTATTTGCAGTAAACCTGCGAAAAATTATAAATGTGTTACGAGAACGCATTACAGAAGTGAAACTTCTAGTTGCAAATCATACGATTGCATTTGGACAAGTGGCTAGATTCCTTGCTAGATTTGACTGCTAGTTTTTTAGCGCTTGTTATCTTGATTGCTTTTATGTGCTCGCTTCACACGACACGTCTTTTCACGTTTGTATTGTGAATGAATCTGGCGCACGCGCAGTGACAGTTCAAATATAAACACCGAGGAAAAACGTGTGTTATCTGAGCAGAATGACGCCATGTTGGTTTGTGGGCGTTTGTTCATGTCGCCCACTTGACAAATTTGTCTGAAAAATTGGTCAATAATTTTATTTATTGAAGAGTTCTAATCAGACGTTAATCAAAGATTTGAATTTTTATACACTATCACATATAGGTAACTTTTTATCCGGCTACAAAAGGATTAAGATAAAATTTGTGTCAAACCGCCTCGAGTAAATGTGTCTTAAAAATACAATTGACATCTCTACGTAGTTTAGATAAAAAAAAAATTTTTGAATGTTAAATTTTGACTCACATTACTTACGCGGTTAAAGAAAATTCAAATATCTGCGTAGAGCAATGTAGGCAGTAAAAATTCATACATAAATGTAAATGGTATACATACATAAATCTGTAGAGAACAAAAAACAAAAAAAAAAACGAAAGAAGGATGGAGATGATACAGTAAAATTGAAATCTGTCAAAAAAGTTTTTATGATTTCACATATAGATACGTCATACAATTTTTATTTACATATATACATTATATTTCAATATTTTTCTGTGAAATAAAATCTATAAAGATGGAACTTATCGTTCAAACTGTAAAAAGTATTTGGTTTACTATTCGACTGAATAGTTTAAATAGATTGATTTTAGTCTTTGATTTCAACAAATGCAAAAAAATTAAAAAGTGTAGTGAATATCGTTTATAACGACGCTCAAATGACCGGCAAATTCTCGTCGTTATAGTAGGACATCGGTACATTTTAGTTTTTCCAATTTTCTGGGCATTTAAAATCTTCCATTCCTAGAAAAAATTGTTGGCTTCAGATTGTAATATGGCCACTTATATATTGGCATACCTAAATTTAGCTTTTTTTAAAACCATCCAAAAAGTGGCTTCTACGTGATCATATTGAGAGCATCTCAGCTTCTTTTTAAACGGTTTTATTTAGCTTGACCCCGTTTATTTGTTACTTTGTTTAAAATCTTGCGACAGCTTTTCCAACTACTTCCCGTTATCCGATTAAGTTAAAATTTTGTATATGTATGTAGTTCCGATGGCAATACAATATTATAATAACTCTAACTGACCGGTCCAGCTTTGTACGATTGCAAATCGCACTTGTAATAAAGCACATTAAAAACTTAAAAAAACAGGTGAAAAAGCTTTTTAAGTTAAATGGTTTTATTGCACAATCGATAATGTACTAAAAACTAGAAAATAAATTATTATGAGTGATTAGATTTTGGAATTAATCGGCTTAGTAGTTCAGAAAATATTAAAAAAAACGAAATTCTAAAAGTTTTTGAAACTTTTATTTTTGAGATTTCTCAAAATTTATTGAACCGAATCATTCCAAATTTTCAGGAAATCTAAGTTCAGCAAAGTCACGTCAGATTCCGCAAACCGCGTTTCAATCGGACACTCCTTTCAAAAGTAATAAGAGGTTTACAATTACACATATACATACATACACATACACACACATACGGACATCATCGCCAAAATAGTCAGAATAGCTTCCCAGGACCTCAAAACGTCGAGATCTGACGAAAACTCGAGTTTCGAAAATCGAGGTGAAAACAGTAACTTCGCGATTTTTTTGAAAATTTTTTTATAGAGGCAAGTTAAAAAAATATACGCGTCAAACTTATAACCTCCTCTTTTTTGAAGTCGGTTAATAAAAGAATGTCAAGGGGCCCCAAACATACGACTTAGTTATACTATATCTAAAGGAATTAATATGCTCTCAAGGACTAAGGATAAGAATTTAAGTAATAAAAGTATATGAACAGATTATACTAGGTTAAAAACATGGAGTTGAGTACTTTTAGAAGAATTTTATCAAAATATAATGAAAAGATTATACATCATAATATGAAACACGAACTCTCTTAATAAAGTCACGTACCCTACACAGTGCACATCTCATTTTGTTATATTTTTTTTAACGAAACGTGTTTAGTCCTTTATACATAATATATTACGAAATAAAAAGCAAGAAAGTTTTAAAGTAAGCTGATGTAGATGTATTATATTATTATCAATATATTTTGACCCATACAGAAACTTTTATGACGGATAAATATGAAATATGACTCATCATCGCGCAAAAAAGATATCTCACCTGTGACAACATTTAAAAAGATACAAACTATTATCTTGTGATATTTAAGTAGCAGATTATATGTAGAAGACGTTTTTTTTTTTAATATTTCAGAAACAACTACTAAACACTCAACTTTTGAAAGTGCCTTTTACAGACAAACTTTTATGCATCATTGACTGAACTACAAACAAACGCTTAACATTCGATATAAAAAAGAACTTTTAAATTTAGTTCCAAAATAAAAAATTTAAATAGATGTCTTTTTACTAAAGAAAACACTTTTATTGACAAGTGAGATTTCTTTTCCAGAAAATTAAACGTAATCTAATTTTGAGAAACATGTGCCAATCTATATAATATATAGATTGTGATACGAGAATTTTATATATTATATAAAATTCTCGTGTCACAATTTTGGCCGCGCTAATCTCCGAAACCACTGAACCGATTTAATTAAATTTTGGTACAAATAATGGTGTGTATCAATGCCATCCGATTTCGATTAAATTAACCCCTAGCCTCCCCCCCAAACCTCATTAAAATAACAATAATGCCATACGCTGCAAAACATTGTTGAAAATCCTTTTCATGCACAGACCTTTTTAAAGTCCAAGCAGTCGTTAAATATTCATTGAAAAGGATTTTCAACAATTTTTTACAGCGTATGGCATTATTGTTATTTTCATGAGGTTTGGGGGGTGGCTAAACAGGGGTTAATTTAATCGAAATCGGATGGCATTGATACACACCATTATTTGTACTTAGGACAGTATACATTTCGAATGCCATGCGATTTGAACAATATTTAGTGTGTTTTTTTACTTATTCTTGAAACAATCGAAAAAAAGGGTTTTCCGGCGACTTTGAGGGGTTGTTTCTCCGAAACTGTCCATCAGAATCGGATGGCAATTTTTTCACAACGTGCTGAAATTTTGTGAGAATTTTTTTAGGTCCAATGCTAAAACATTAGCCGATGAGACCGCGAAAAAAACAAAAAAGGATATTTGTCGCCGTATAGCTCCAAAACTACCGAACTAATTTAAACAATTCTTCTTGCATTAATAAAAGCTTTTTTCAACTTTGGCCACAGTGAAAGAACCATCGAAATCGGTGCAGTCGTTTTTTTAACTTTATTAAGAAAGAAGTCGTATTGCAAAAACACTAAAAAATAAAAAATACCACACTTTTATAAACTAATAGATCCACATTCAAGGAAAAAACTACTGAAAAAAGAAAAAAAATTCTAAATTTTAAGATCGGCGCTAATTTAATCATTAAACTTTTTTAATATACTGTAATAATTAAATTGGCGCCGACCACAATATTTAGTTAGTTTTCTCATTTTTCAGTAGGTATAATTTTTTGAAGTGTTCTATTTTTTTATAAAAAGTTTTTGTTATTGTTTATCAATAAATTAACAATTATGTTAAAAAATGTTTTGATTTTCTGCAATACGAAGGCTTCAGGAGTGGTTTTATTTTTTAACAAACAGCTATTACCTACTAACGCAGACTGATAAAAATGACAAAGTTAGAATCTGAATCGTTTGGAAGGTCGTTACGCGACGTTATCCAATTCTATCGGCCATCATGCGTCCTTGATTGACGTCATCAAGTCTACAGCGGAACAAGAGAGCGATGCTTCTCAAAATTTTTACCCAACTGCGCCAGAAGGGGAGGGTATTGTTTATCGAGTGTATGTATTTCTTTGGCAGCCGCTGTAGCCTAAACGGCTTGATGGATTGTGGGCGTGACATAGGTTATAATATTTCGATATGGCTTTTTCAAAATATTTTGAAGTGAAAACTTCTTTAGCGGCGTTGTACACTTTTTTTTTGTAATGGATAAAAAATGTTAAACTCGCGTCAGATCGAAAATTCGTAAGACCTGATCGAAAATTCGTAAGACGAAAACTTTTATTTATGCAACGTTAGACATCTAGCGTTGAAATATCGTACATAAAAATGGGACAGATTGGGTGTGGTTTTCAACCAAATTATATTATGATTTTGTCGCCCGCGAAACACTATCTTGTCACGTGGGCAACATGGACAAACGACCACAAACAAGCATGACGTCATAGTGTGTGTTCTGTTCAGAGACAATAAACACTCTTTTTTGTTAACATTTGAACTGTCACTGCGCGCGCACTAAGTCTATCTTCAAAACACGCATCGTGTAAAGCGAACATACATAAAAAAGACATCACCAGAACTAGCGTCACATAAAATTAGCAGCCAAATCTAGAGGCAAAACCAGCCTCGTGTGCAGCGACCTTTAATGCCGACAATAAGAGAGGCCATTATTACAGCTATTACCATTAGATTGCGTTTAGATATACACACACAATATGTGTAATGTATATATCACCGTTCCTAGCAATATTGTCAATTGTATTTAAGGTGTGAAAATAATACTTTTCAAGCTTGTTTTGTGGATAGATCTCGTGCACGCGCAGTGACAGTTCGAATATAAACACAAAACACTGCTTGGAACATACATATTATGTAATTTTCATAATGATTTTTTCGTTATCGAAATTTTCGTGTCTGTTCCGGGACTTCCACCATCAATGTTCCGTTTCTTACACCATGCAAAAGTTTCGGTAAGGTTATTGTAACTAGTGATGTGCCGGATATCCGTATCCGTATCCGCGGATATACGAGGGAGAAGAAAGATCCGTATCCGTTACTTTTTGGCGGATCTTTTACCTTATTAATTTTCAATCCATAGATGAAATTTTATATATATAGGTGATGAGGTAATAATGAAAAACTGTTAAATTCCATTCAGATTATTTTTTATTTTTTAAAATCGTATTTGACACCTTTATATTGCAAACATTTATCGTCGTGAGTACCATACCAATAGTAAATAACTCAAAGGTACAAAAAAAACTATCTTTGTAATGAGATATTGCACATCGATCTTTGAAAAGAGACAATCTATTATGAGAGTTAACTCTTAAAGAGGTCAATAACTTTTTCCCATAACAGATAGTCTCTTTCCAAAGGTCGATGTGCAATATTTACCGCCGCGTACTCTAAGAAAGTTAAGATCCGTATCCGTATCCGCGGATCTTGAAACCAAATATCCGTATTCAGATCCGTATCCGCGGATATACATTTTTAACGATCCGGCACATCACGTAACGATTTTGGAACAATAATTGACATCGGTATCAATAAACTAAATATTTTCATATATCCTAAAAACGCCTGTTCAAAAAAATTAACCAAAAACTAATTGAAAATGTGAAGATAAATTTGTAATTTTTTGATTGAGCATTTTTTTAACAAATATCCCATCAGAATTTTCGGCAATACTTCTAGTACATCTGTAGGTTTCGTATTTTCATATACATACATGTAATTTATAGAAGAAAATGTAATATAGTGAATCAGTTACAGTCTAGAGGATTTTTCATTCATTTTGTGAGAAATTCTTTCAGTTCTGCAATCTGCATAGAATTTCTATTTTCATACTGATCTAATGATGTATACAAAATAAATAGCTCCGAAACGAGGTTATGACTTAAAGAGTTATATAATGCTAGGAAATTTTCTAAATAAAAATGCTCTGAGATTTTTCATCTCTGAAATGTGTGTCCTTATTCTCTAAATAGAGGAAATATTTGAATAAAACGTTGTAACGTATAGCTGTAATCTACAAATAAAGAACATGAAAAATGTCGGTATTCATTTTAGGCACATCGGAATCGGTTTAGCATTACAGAATAGACGAATCGAAAGATAATAAAAGATTTTTGGACATTTAAGTTGATAATGATAAATAAAAAAGTAATGTAATCTCATTTCATTTTTTTGACGTGATAACGTCTTATAAATTGATGAAATAAATTGATGAAACACCGGCTGCATGCACGAAAAAGTGTCACATTCCGAAATGTGTCACGTTCCGCGCACGATCGGCCCAAGTTTGACAGCTACTAAAATTTAGGTTATGTATTATTCGAGCGGAATACGTTATCACGTAAAACTATCGTCCGTAAACCGACTTTACAGACAACCAATTTTTTTTTGTTTATAAACCATACAGTAAAACTTGTATCCAGAATGTTTGTCTGTCTTTCTGTTTGTACTTAGTACCAGTATTACTCAATAATGACTGGACTGATTTGATAAAATTTGGCAACCAAACTTAGAATAATTTGTAAGGTATAATCGGCTGCAATCGTTTTTGTCAAGATTGCGAAGAAGTTGTTGGTAAACGCTAAAGTTTAATATTTTAATGGCCATATTCACCGAACGTAAGTAGTTATTTATTCGGCTCATTTGTTCTAATCCTCCGAATAAATAGCGATAATTCAATTCATCAAGCATAATTATGTTTACTGCAGGTATAAATCTATTATCTGCAAGTTCTCGGGTATAAATATTTATTCGCCTGATAAAATAATAATAGCCGCCATATAAATCATAATATCTAACCTATAAACGTGGAATATTATATCTACAGTTGCTCTTGTGAATTTATTTATGTGTTGTTTATTAACCTTTTGTGAAGTGTATAGTTGTAAAACATTAAAGTTAGTGGAAGTTTTGTCTGCAATTGGGTTAGGATAAAACATTATTATTTTATGAAACTTTGTTTTTTTTACGTTTACACTAACGTCATCGGTCGAATTTTTGGGTGAACGTCACAATTTTCAACAAAAATACCAAGGAATCTAGTTCAGTGTGTATTTATTCTTATACTAACTATTTTACCTGATAATTTGGTTGGTGAATTGAAAGTAAATATTGTAAGGAATAAATTTGTTCCAAGATTAGTAATTATGTTATGTATAATATATATCCACTTTTCATAAATTGATTTATATTTCACACTTCTGATAATTATTATTATATAACAATTATCAGAAGTTATCATATAACAATTATCGAAGTGTGATCCCTAATTTATTTCTCGTGTCAGGATGGAAATAAATTCGAAGTAAACAATATTAACTTTATACAAACTTTGTTTACAAATATTTACAAGTTCAAAGTTCAACTCTCAAGCTCAACTTAAAACCTCTAACTTACAACTTACATTTCCAACTTTCAGCTATTTAACTATATTTTAAAAAATCATCTACACTCATTCAATCCTTTTTCGGATACACTCACGATGGCCAATAACATTCAAAAACCTTTCAAATGTCATTTTCTCTCAACCAATCATACTAAACAAGTTACCCATTCATGTAGATATTTCTTAACCTATTTTCAATTGCTTTAGCGTAACAAATTTAAAGTAGTTAATCACTTGAAGGGTTAAACTGTCAACCCAAAAACTTTCGAATCGTAATACATGGCCACCCCATATCGCATGTTCCTCTAGTTTCTAAGAAATAATTAGCCATAGCGCAAATACATTTTTAATAATTATAACATAAGTAGTATTAAAATTTGGGTCAAGGAAGTGTTTGTCTAGATGTCATGAAAAATATTTAAAAATTTCGAAAAATCCGCTAGAAAACGAAGTTTAAATAATATATAAATACACGGCTTACTATAATTTTCTGTTTGAAAAAGTCTGTAAAATTAACTTCATAAATCAAGAGTTGAAAGTCTTAGCAAACCTATTTAATTCATAACGTCACGTACTTCCATTTTCCAGAACAAATAGCTTCTAACTTTATTCAGTTTTCGACGTGAATTGTTTTTTTGTCTACAAAGGATAAAACGGAACGATACCGTTGAGTTTAATAAAATTTTGCAGAGTTTCTTTTGACAGTGTACAAGGAAATGTTATTTTATTGTGTTTACTGACTGGCAATATTTATTTAAGTTGTGTAAAGACTTCTAAAACAAATAATTCGTTTGATAAGTTTACTCATAAATCGAGATATTAAGTATCTACTGTAGTACTGTACGCATGATTATGAAATAAGAATGCCTATACTAACAACCTAAAAGTCCACTACGTGATAATCGTATTGTAAGTCACTAAATAAGCGATCGCATCTTATTTCTATTTCTATTTGATAAGACTAGAATGCCACCAAAAATCTCTATTATGCGGGATTATTAATTTAAAAAGAAGAAACTTTCTGCGCTTTTACAGATGAATTAGTAGAGACAAAAACAAGAAAAAATTCTAATAAACCCAGATCCAATGTTCAATGGTTTTCGAAATTGTAATTTTGAATTTATACCTTCAAAGGAACCCGCACAAACTTTATGGGAGTTAGTTGTCAGTTAAATTGATCGAAAATGTATAAGTATAGTTTAAAGGTCACTAAGAAAAAGTGTCCATGAGCGCATAGCCCAAAAACTAATTGATTTTTAGCTACAGATATGTTTAGCGATATTTTAGATATAGGGATATCCATTAAATTCACAAAAATCTTAAGCTCTAGTTTTCGAGAGCGCTGAATCAGAATATGACATTATTATTTTATACAGGCTATACAGGGTGACACCTTCCAACATTTCCTAGTTTTCGACAATTTTTCTATTTCTAAAAAAAAGCACAGAAGTTGAACATATTTGTGAATTCAATGAATATTCCTATATCCTATATACATTAATTATTATCGTAACACGTCCTTTTCTGGGAGCTTAATTTCGACAAGCACAAAGACATATTTTATTGTCTTTATGAAAGTCGATGACGTGATAGATCTAATACAGTGTAACCTCTTTATAACGTCCTTCGTTATAACGAAAAACTCTCTATAACGTAGAAAGTTTTACAATTTGGTTGGTTTACCTTAAAATCCATACATTAATACCTTCTTTATAGCGCAACAGTCATTCTCTATTACGAAGAAATATGTTCATATTTAGGCGTCAGCAAATATTTACATACGTAAAGAGGACGATTATGAACCATCATCATCTATTCAACAAGCACTTGATGCCGCTAAACTTATCGAAAAATTCCTATTGCTTAATGAAGATGATTCCACCACACCCAAGACACGCATAAGATACTTAATAAAATACAAAACAAATATTGGCATAGCAAAAAGCGTCAGGCAAAGTAAACAGACTATATTATGTGTTTAGAATAAATTAATTAGGTGAAATTAATTTTTTTTTCTTCCCTCCATATAACGAAAACTCTTTATAACGAAAAAAAATGCTCGGTCCCTTGAGAGTCGTTATAAAGAGGTTACACTGTAATTACATTTCTACACTTCAAGATTTTACAAAGAAAGAGAGAATAATAATCTATATTTAACATAGACGGCGTTACTTCTGGGACGCTCTGTGTAGTATACAATACAATATTACTGTTCTGTTGTCTGAACATTCCGTTCTTAAAACAACACAACACATTTCCTAATCGGTTATTTTTAGTTTTCTTGTTAGCGGACTTTTACTATTTTATTTCTAAATTCCACTTCAGTTTCTAGAATTATATATTATGTTGATTGTAAAAGTGGGACTAAGCGGAATTTGTAAACATATTTCATGACAATAAAATAGAAATAACATAAAGTCTTGCATCTTCTTTCTCTTGTGGGGGAAAATGAAAAACATCGAAGTAAAATAATTCTACTATATAGATTAGAAATAAATTAATGTGAACAGTGCTCCTAAGGTATTTGTTTTTATTCTCAAAATATGTTGTTTAGATAAGGCCGTGTAAATAGTATTTAGTACTTTCGTGGTTTGTCATTAAAAATTAAAATTTATATTTCAGAAAGAGCCAAATGCTTATAGTTTTGTATTTTTCTTCTGAAAAGAACATTATTTTTTCACTTTTATAACTGGTTTTTCATGTAAAACATAATATAATTTATAATATAAAATTATTACATGGAGAAAATCATTAAAAGTAAAAAGAATGCTATATATTATTACAACAGGAAGTTTTTATTTTTTAAGAGGGAAGCATTTATATACACAAAAAAAGTAAATTTAAGATAATAAATTAAAGAAAAAGGCTTTATATTGTGCATAAATATCCAAGAACAATTTAGTGGTTTTCTTAATCCCTATTTTAAAATGACTTTTGTTTCCTCGCACAAAGATAATTTTGCACTGTGTTAATCTATCTAAGTACGAAGAAAGCAGTGCATTTTATATTATTCTTAAAATTTTAGCATTTCTTGCAGGTATAGAATTATATACATCGAATTGGATGATTTTGTATTTTTTGCGATCTCTATAATCTATATCTTTACTATTTCATATATAAAATTCTTCGTATGTATATATGTATGTTTGAACGGAGATTTTACTTATGGCCGCTGCACATGAGGCTGGATGTGCCGCTAGATTCCTTGCTAGATTTGACTACATACTATAGTTTTCTAGCAATGGTTTTCTTAATTGCTTTTATGTGCTCGCTTCACACGAGACGTCTTTCAAATATAAACACAGAGCAACACGTGAGCAGAATGACGCCATGTTGGTTTGTGGGCGTTTGTTCATGTCTACCACGTGACAAGACACTGTTCATGATTAGTTCTTGCTCAGAGCAAGCAGAGGACCTAGTAAGAAAAATAGCCCCTTTTTCTAATTTTAAAATCTATCTTGAGAGCTAGCAGGCGAGTCCGCAGTGACGTCATTTCCAGCCTCGTACCCAGCCTACCGACCACCAGAAATCCAAGCAGTGTTTCTAGCCTCGTGTGCAGTGGCCTTTATAAACTATTTGAAGAATTTTGATGAAACTTTTTGAAACGTTACGTGAAATGCTACAGGCTATGTTTTATTTAACTATTTTATCGCAAAGTTAATTAATTTCATGTCTTTTTGGCATACTTCTGTACAAATATATAAAATCGTAATATGTGAGATGGCTATATCTCATTATCATTATGCTATCATAACAGGGAGCTGTTATTCCCGGGAAACACCAGGAATATAGGGATATATAGTCTATAAAAACCGGGCTGCTAGTAATATTATGTAAAAACTAGTGTGACCTGTGCGAATTATTCGCACTAAATAAGTATAATAATTATCACCTTACAAAATTATTTTTTAAATATGATTGCAGGTATTCAATTCGTTTCTAATTTTGCACACTGCTTATAACGTTCTTCTTTTTGTTGTATTACAATATGAAGCTCAGTTGACAGATCGAAGAAATATTTTACTAAAATTGTCATAATATAGAGGCGCAAGTAGCAAAAGCGTTGAGCTAAGCCGTCAGATGGCATCATGCAGCATTGCTGTGACTTTGTTCAGCGTTGCTCGCTGTTTCAAAATTAAAACCGTTAGATGGCAGTATGCAGTATTATCTGTTGTATTACAATATGAATTACAGATCGAAGGGTTGACGTTGTTTCAAAATTAATGCCGTCAGATGGCAGACGTTGTTCAGCGTTGCTGTATTTTAATTAATTTACAAAAACAAAAGCAATAATAAATTTTTTAGTTGTCGATGTCAGTAGAGCAAGCAATTATCTGTAAAATGATATATAATTTATGTGAGGAAATTGTGAGGTTTTTTCTAAAAAGGGAGGCAAACATCTTGAACCTTAGCGTATTAATATAGGTATATGATATATCTCCACGGGTACCTACATATTGCACGTTGTGCGTTAAACAGCCGTTTTTGAAAAGCTTGTTACTTTAGACACCGGGATTTTCAGACCCAAGTTGTATTGAAAACTTTGTTCAGCATCAAATGACTGATTCATTCCCTCCAGTTAGAAAAAAATTCACCGAAAGATATTTTCTTATGTATTTGATACGGGGTCCTTTAATCCCAAATGGGAGGAGATCACGATTAAAAATTAAAAATGTGTTACGAGAACCCATTACAGAAATGAAACTTCTAGTTGCAAATCATACGATTGCATTTGGACAAATGGAAAAAATGTGTTACGAGATAGTTTCTGCACGTTCAGGCATTTCGTTTGTGCAATTAATTTGAACGTGAAACTATCTCGTAATAAGTACATGTTTTCTACTTGTCCAAATGCAATCGTATGATTTTCAATTAGAAGTTTCACGTCTGTAATGCGTTCTCGTAACACTTTTTTAATTTTCTCGCGGGTTTACTGCAAATAATAAATAAGAAAATACAAGCAGACAACAAAATTTTCGCAGGTTTACTGCGAATATTGTTTTTTTAACTCAAGTATAATTCTGTTAAATCAGTCGAAAATTTTATATATAATAGGTAGGTATAAGTACTTAAAAATAATAAAAAAAATAAAAAAAGCAAATTGTTGTGCGCACCTGACGGTAAACGAACTCTAGCCGGCCGCATGGTATGCCAGCATTCTACCACTGAGCTACCAATGCTTACAAAGAGTCATTGTTTATATAGGGTTACTAAAAGTACAATTTCGTGACAAATTCCGTTACATAGGGAAACGAGTTTACCCCCGTTTTTAAAGAAGCATTCAATTAAAAAAATTGGTTGTCTGTAAAGTCGGTTTACGGACGATAGTTTTACGTGATAACGTATTCCGCTCGAATATCATATTTAATAATCACGCACAGGGTCAGGCGGAACGTTACACTTTTTCGTGCATGCAGCTGGTGTTTCATCTTTTTATATTGACGTGATTCATCAATTTATAAGACGTTATCACGTCAAAAAGAATTTTTCTGAAAGTAGTAATAACACGAGCCTGTCGCATACAGAGGAGAGAGTGTTGGGCCTTAACATTTCTGTCGCTAGCTGTCTCCCAAAGAGTGTCTCTATGAGAGATAGCACTTGAAAATTTAAAATACCCGTCAGTGAGTGAGTATAGACATTTACCGCGTCTCGTCAGTAGCATTCCTCACTACATCACCTACATATCCTTCGTCTTTTGTACAAAATATTACAAGAATTTTTTTTAAACACACGATTAAAATGCTGACATTATTTTAACTGTCTACATTTTTCACAGTGATTTTCAACTAAGCGTTGAGTTTTTAAACAAAGGATGAAATATTACGATTTAAAGTTGAAGCAATAACTTTAAAACTATACCAGTTTTTTCAAAAGTTTAACTGAAAAAATTTATAACAAATTCTGAAAAACGCGCTTATATTAAGAATAAACTAAAAAGTACAAATCCATTTCTTTCTATTCCGTTCTATACCGTTTAGAAGCGTGTAGAACTAATTTCATGGTTTTAGAAGAGAAAGAAATTAATTTTCTATTTTTAATTTAACTATATTTGGTAATAAATAAAAAAAAAATTGTTTCGAATTATAAACTGTAACTGACGCTTCATTTGTAGGATTTTTCAAAAACAGGAAAATATATCTTCTCATCACAAAATCGCTTGTAATACGATAAAGTTTGATTGAACTTTTATAATATATAGATAGGTATATATTATATCATATGCAAAGGATGTGTTATTAATGGTGGCACTTCACATGGTTATGTGTGTTCGCTATTGGGTGTTTGGTGTATTTGGCAAAATATATGACGTTCAAGGCAAACATGCAAATAGAGGCAAATACGACCATCCACACATGGCAGTCAAATAACAAACACGCAAGGTTCAAAATTCCAGGAATTTTAGCACTGTTTCATTGTCCCAATTCATTTTCAATAGTAATTGTTCCAGTTCTCGCTCACAGCACAGACACAAAAATACTGCACGTCCGAACAGGTTCACGGCGCGTGCGTTTCTGAATATGGCCATTGTGTGGACGGTTTATTTGCGTATTTGCCTATTTGACTCCTTTGATGTGCCTCGAAAAACCGACAAGCGCACGGTAACGCGTATTTGGTATTGGCCTTATTGTCAAATAGGCAAATAAGGCCAACACTTTGTCAAATAGACTTGTCCACACATGGTGATTGTTTGCCAAATATGTCAAATACACAAATACAAATAGCCATGTGAAGTGCCGGCATTATATGATGAAGAGCGGATTGGTCCGTTCGCGTTGATATAATTATAGACTTCATTATTATTTTTAACCCCTTCCTGGCGGTCATTTCAATGGACATACTATTCTAACGCGTGTAATTTAAGTCAGCGTAATTAAATATCTTATACTAATATATAAAGCTGAATAGTTTGTTTGTTTGGTTGGTTGAACGCGCTAATCTCAGGAACTACTGGTTCGAATTGAAAAATTATTTTTGTGTCCATTTATCGAAGAAGGCTGTCTATGGCTATATAAGATCACGCTACAACTAATAGGAAGCGGGGCGTCAATGAAAAATTTTGTAAAAACGGGAAATCTATATTTATAAAATTCTCGTGTCACAATTTTGGCCGCGCTAATCTCTGAAACCACTGAACAGATTTTAATGTATACGAAGTGAGAAGTAATACAGTAATTCTACACCAGTTTTGCTGATAGGATATTTTGTCGGGGGACGAAAACGTGTGGAATCCAGTCAGTGAACGGGAAGTGGATAAAAATTCGATTTGCAAGAAGACAGCCGGGCCGGTCAGCTAGCTACCATAATATTGTAATTTCATCGAAACTACACACGTGTGCAAAATTTCAACTCAATCAGGCAACGGGGAAGTAGCTGAAAAATCGGTCGGAAAATTTGAAACAAATATAGCTGGTATAAAAAATATAAGTTAAAAAAAAGACGGGTTGCAATCCGGGAGTGCCGGCAGAAGTGAAAACTTGAATATTAACGTCTTAATTTTTTGCATTTAGAAGCATTGTTTATTTATTGGCAACTCTTGTAAATAAAATGGTTTGTATCATAGATTGCATTTTTATGTACGATATTTCAACGCTAGATGTCTAACGTTGTATAAAAAGTATCTGGCAATTACTATCACTTAGAGAGTCTCACCCAGTTCTTACTGACCTGACGCGAGTTTAACATTTTTTACCCATTACAAAAAAAGTGTACAACGCCGCTAAAGAAGTTTCGTAAATAAAATGGTTTGTATCATAGATTGCATTTTTATGTACGATATTTCAACGCTAGATGTCTAACGTTGTATTAAAAGTATCTGGCAATTACTATCACTTAGAGAGTCTCACCCAGTTCTTACTTTTCCTGACGCGAGTTTAACATTTTTTACCCATTACAAAAAAAGTGTACAACGCCGCTAAAGAAGTTTTCACTTCAAAAATTAAAAAAGCGTTTAAAAACAGCCCAGATACTATTGATCATTGATCCATCCTTACTTATAGATTTTACAAAATATAAAGTGCATAGGAGAGAAGATGCCATATCTGGTTTTGACAGTCGGTGCGCAAGAAGTAGGTATATTATAGTCAATAAGTTCTATTGTCAAGTTTCATCCCTCGAGCTTTTCGCGACGCAGCGCTGCAATGTGAAACACCGAACATCTATCGAACAGTCCGTCATGACCGACTCGATTCGGAAACGTCCACACTTCAACCTCATTGCAGTTCGTATGATCGTATATCGTACGTTCAACTACTGCTGTATTACAGCTTTCTTCTACATGCAACTATGAAAGCCGTAGGCGGTGGCTTTCAACTTTCGACCGTTGTCGTTTATGTTTTCGCGGATTTACGTAGCTCGCGTAGCCAGAATCATTCGACGAGAATCAAACATATAAACCCAAATTATATTATATTCAGACTGTTCGACCTACAAAACAAAATTGTTCAAAAAACTAAAAAGCGTAAAGTTATGAGAGAAAACTGTGTATTTTACACTGCACACTATAGAAGTAAAACTGGTATAATTGTAAAAAATAAATAAAAAAAGGCACCGACCGCCGCGACCGAGGGTACGATCTTTAGGTTCCGAGGCAGCCACTATATACTTTTCATCTACCATAAGCACAACGTACGGCTATTTTTGTAGTATTCGTGCATTGCAATGTTTCGAAATACTTGATCGAGCTTACCCTACCGTGCTATAAGAAATTGTTTAAGAGAACAAAAAACCGGACTGCGTATAATAGCCGCTGCACACGAGGCTGGATTTGCCGCTATCCTTGCTAGATTTGACTACTAGTTTTCTAGCGCTTGGTTTTTTTATTGTTTTTATGTGCTCGCTTCACACGAGACGTCTTTTCAAGCTTATTTTATAGGTAGGTTCGGTGCGCGTGCAGTGATAGAATAAAAGTGGACGTTTATTGTCTCTGAACAGAGCTCAAACTATGACACAGTGTTTGTTTGTGGGCGTTTGTTCATGTCGCCCACGTGACAAGATACCGCTTCGTGATTGGTTCTTGCTCAGAGCAAGCAGAGGACCATGCAAGAAAAATAGCCCCTGTTCTAATTTTAAGGCCGCGCTGCACACAAGGTTAGAAACGCTGCTTGGAATAATTCTGCTGGCCGGTAGGCTGGGCACGAAGCTGGAAATGACGTCACTGCGGGCTCACCTGCTAGCGCACAAGATAGGTTTTAAAATTAGAACGGAGGATATTTTCCTTGCTAGGTCCGCTGCTAGATATGAGCAAGAACCAATCAGGAAGCAGTATCTTGTCACGTGGGTGACTTGACCAAACGCCCACAAAACAACATGGCGTCATTCCGCTCAGAGTCAGACTACAGACATGTTTTGCTCTGTGTTTATATTTTTATATATATTTTTGAACTGTCACTGCGCGTGCACCAGATCCATCCACAAAACTAGCTTGAAAAGACGTCTCATGTGAAGCGAGCACATAAGAGCGATCAACAAATCCAGCATTAGAAAACTAGTAGGTAAATCTAACAGCGTTTTCGCCTCGTGTGCAACGCGTCTTTAAAATCCATTTTGTGAGCTAGCAGGCGAGCCCGCAGTGACGTCATTTTAAGCCTCGTAGCTACCCTGCCGGTCAGCAAAAGTCCCAGTAGCGTTTCCAGTCTCGTGTTCAGCGGTCTTAACATAAATGTATAAAACAAACGTCAGTATGAAAAGTAGTGAGGTAAAAATATATATTATCTATCTGTTTAATTAGTTTGCTAATAGTGAGATGATTCTAAAACTGACAACTTTTCTTATTAAAAGCTCGTTATATTATATTAAAATCTTGTTTTGTACTTTTGTGTTAGATGCAGTCGAGTTTTTTGTTCTTTTAGTAACGTTTTTATTATTAGAATAAGAATTGGTTTGAAATAAAAATAAACAAATAGAATGAGCTCTCACTTAGGTAGCGGTTCTTCTCTAATAGCCACGTAGGCGATGCCTTGAAATGAAGTATTTTGTAGACAAATGCCATTTCGAGAATTCCATCGAAGTAGAAACAGATTTATTACACGTAAATATAAAATATCAGCTTCGATTTAATAAATCTACCGTATCCGGCATCATAGCCGGATATACTGCGTGCACGAGTATTTCACTACAAAGAATTGTAATCTTGTCACCTCTTTTCACCAAGCAATCATTTCCAATGAACAAACCAAACAATCAAAACTTTTAAAGAATGTAATTTTGAAAACTTCATATTTTTCTTGATAGCTTTCTTATCGCTGACGGTAGGTACATGAAATGGGTTCTTTGGAACTTCGGAGGGGACTGAGTTCTTCGCCATTTAATGAACCGTTAAGCTTTTACAGTAGGACAGTGTTCTGTTATTGGAAGTTTCTTATTTTAAATTAAGCATTTCAACTTTATAAAAGTTTCTATCTTTGTTAAATCTATATTTCCGTTATAAAATTCTTGAATATATAACGATATATACACCACTCCATTCAGACAAAAAGCTTTCACCACTTTCTTATATTATCTTATGGTACATGTGTGTAAATACGAGTATATGAATCATCGCAAAGCCAATCAACAAAAAGTTTATAGCTGTTACGAAAACGATGTAGCAGTAACAATAGGATCGACGGTAAGGGCGGGGTTATAGAAAGCAATACTACAGTAAACTTCCATAAGCCAGCGCCCACGGGCTTTTTGAAGAAGAAAATGCTGACTTAACGGAGTTCTCTTTATTTATTCTTATTTCAACAAACGAACATGTTATGTATTTGTTTGTTCAGCGTCAACAAGCAATAATATTATTATGTTGCGCTATCTAATTCCCCGGAAATAAGTCACCTTGGAAAAAAAATCTCTGCAGACATAGTCTGAAAAGCAATAATTGTGGTATACGAGAAATCATATATATTAATACGCTAAGGTTTAAGATGTTTGCCTCCCTTTTTAGAAAAAACCACACAATTTCTCCACATAAATTATATATCATTTTACAGATAATTGCTTGCTCTACTGACATCGACAACTAAAAAATTTATTATTGCTATTGTTTTTGTAAATTAATTAAACTCTGAACAACGTCTGCCATCTGACGGCGTAACGTTAACACTTCGATCTGTCATCTGACCTTCATATTGTAAATACTGCCATCTGACGGGCAACGCTGAACAACGCTTTTGCTACTTGCGCCTCTATATAACAATTTGAGTACAATATTTCTTTTATAAGAAAAAGAAGAACGTTATAAGCAGTGTGCAAAATTAGAAACGAATTGAATACCTGCAAATATATTTAAAAAATAATTTTGTAAAGTGATAATTATTATACTTATTTAGTGCGAATAATTCGCACAGGTCACGCTAGTAAGATTTAAAACAATATGTCACAGAAAGAGAAGGACTGGAAACACATTTCAAGAATTGAAATAGTTGAAGATGATAAATTTATGTAATATGTGTCAACTTAGCTTTAGTTTTTTTGTCGGATGAAAGACTAGAGAATAAAATAGCTATACAAAAATATTGGTTTGAGATAAAGAAAAAGTGGGCTAGAAAAATCGGTATGACTGTACCTAATATCTATAGGTACTCTGTCTGACTCGAAAATCGTTGGCATGGCATTTCGCATCGTACGAGCAGTATCTGAACATTAAGTCGACCGCGACGTCGTATCTGATGATACGTATAGGTAGAGTAGTATCGTTTAGAGAAGATAGTAGCAACGTGGAGAATATGCGTAGTAAGAGGAATAAATCCGTCTGATCCGAATCCCGTTTGTGCGCAAATATGACGCTACTATCTTCTTTAAATGATACTACTCTACATGTTATATTATTGTGTACACATACGTAATATGCTAGATGCTCGTTTATGTGAACTAATACGGTAGTTTTTGAAGTGAAAACTTCTTTAGCGGCGTTGTACACTTTTTTTGTAATGGGTAAAAAATGTTAAACTCGCCTCAGATCGAAAATTCGTAAGACCTGATCGAAAATGCGTAAGACCTGATCGAAAATTCGTAAGACGAAAACTTTTGTACACTTTTTTGTAGGTAATGGGTAAAAAATGTTAAACTCGCCTCAGATCGAAAATTCGTAAGACCTGATCGAAAATGCGTAAGACCTGATCGAAAATTCGTAAGACGAAAACTTTTGTACACTTTTTTTGTAATGGGTAAAAAATATTAAACTCGCGTCAGGACACGTGACCTGATCGAAAATTCGTAAGACGTTAATATTCAAATTTTCACTTCTGCCGGCACTCCCGGAGTGCAACCCGTCTTTTTTTTTTGTACAATTTTAATATACAATTTTTAAACTTTGTATCATTAATAAATAAAATTATCGACCAATTTTTCAGACAAATATATTAAATATATCAGACATTAATCAAAGATTTTTATATCATTAATATTTTCTTTAGTATTAATTAAAGTACATTTTTCATTAACTCATGCTTCTTAGTAGGCATTTGTGTATGAAATAAATGAAACTCGTTCCAAAGAAATGTCAAAATGTTTTTTATCAACATACATTTTCAAATCAATTGTGCGTTATTTTGCATTTGATACTGTAACAAAACTGTCAAAACTGTTCTTAACTGATGGTTAAAAGATTTATTTACAAAAAGAAACGTTAACAAAAACAAACTAACAGTTACAACAGTTTTATCAGTTCTCGGCTTGAGACGTGGAATCTAGAAGTTTGCATATCCAATAAATGAATCATAGAATCTGAATCCACTTCCTTCCTGCGCTAATTATAGTTTATGAATCTGAACTATTTTTTTTTCTTTCCAATATTATGTCCATAGTGTCTGTGACCTCTAGAGTCTAACTCTAAAGCAATAATAATAATGCAAGTGTGATTTGTTTTCAGATCTTATGCGGTTGAACTCATGTTATGGATGATGTTCGCGCAAAGCGGCGCACGTGTAGTGTTCGTACTCGGATTGGACAACGGTTCACCAACATTACAGACGGGATCGTCGACGTCAGCTGTGCAGCCGCAGGAATCATTGTCACTGTGTTCGCCGTCGCGGTCGCAATTGGACCGAGTCCGGTGTTGGCGTGGTGCCCGGCTCGGTGTCAATGCAACGACGAATCTCTGCAGGCCTTGTGTGTTTCGGCCGCCTTAGACGTCGTTCCAATTCAACTAAATCCGGGCATAAAGAACTTGAATCTCTCACACAATAAAATAAATAATATAGATTATACACTAAAAATTTATAACTTAGTGACATTAGATTTATCTTATAATAAAATACAAACGTTGGGTTCATTGAATTTTGAATCGCAACACTACTTGAAGGTCCTTAATTTAAGCAATAATTATGTGAAAAGTATATCTAGAGATGCATTTAGAGGTTTAAGGAATCTACAAATATTAGATTTAAGTTATAACGAGGTAACGGACATTGCGGCAAATACATTCAATGAAATGAGAAAATTAGAGGTGCTACTATTGAACAACAACAACATTACCAGTTTCGAGCCCGACTTATCCAGACATTTGACCGGCGTACATACTTTGTTCTTGAACGATAACCAACTACTCGAAATGCCCACCGATCTGTTACTGCATATGAACGAACTGCGCGAACTGCACTTGTCCTATAATCTGATCGAATCCATTGGCGAAGGTGCTTTTCCGTCGATGCCGAATATGAAATACCTCTCTCTCGACGCGAACATTATCGGCGAAATTGACGACGGAACGTTCGACGAACTTCCAGCATTACAATATTTAGACTTAAGTGACAACAATTTAACATTCGTCCCTACTTCACAATTATCAAAATTAACAAATTTAACAGTTTTGAAATTAAGTGGAAATTTTATTATGAAAATAGATGCGTTGGCATTTAGAAGTTTATTTCAACTGAAATATTTATGTTTAAGTAGACTAGATCGCTTAAGGAAGATCGATTCGAGAGCGTTTGTAGATAATATTAATTTAGAAAAGATCCGGCTAGATTCGAACCGTCAATTAGATGAATTGCCGAATCGTGTGTTTTATAACAGCATGAAATTATCCCATATTTCGGCAAGGAACTGCGCTTTACAACAGCTGGACGCATCACATTTTCCGCTGGACCAGTTGTCGTCGTTGCGTCTTGCTGGCAATCCGTTCGTCTGCAACTGTTCCCTTCTGTGGCTGTGGAAGTTGACTCGAGAACAGTCAAACGATAACGGCGCGAATCGATCGACCGTCGATTATTTTGACCATCATCGCGATCACGACGAAGAATACGGTACACCGTTCTTCACGCTGGACGCGGATAGTATCGAATGTGCAGGTCCAGAAACGTTAGTCGGTTCGCTATTGATCAATGTCCGAGAAACAGCAATCGGTTGTTCGTCTGAATGGACATTCGCAATTGCCACCGTCGCCACCGGGTTTGTTTGTGTCGCGGTACTGACCAGTATCGTCGCTTACATGGGTTGGCTTAGATGTCTTCCAAAATCGAGAAGTGAAACAACTTCAAGAAGTTCTCGCATGTGCCATAACGTACCGCATATGCCCGCAATTGGCTGTCCAAACAGTTCAGCGGGTTTCGTTTACGTAGCTCAACAGCCTCATCATCAAATCCATCATCTTCACCATCACCCTCCTTCTCATTCCAACCCCCCTCATCATTCGCACACTTATCGCCCTCATCATCAGCAATATAATGACAGTAATCCGGATAAATCGATACCGGCCGACGATTACAATGCCTCCAAACACGAATATCACACCCTCGCGCCGTGGAATATTACGTACCGTGAGTCTACTGCAAATGCCAACAGTAAACAAAAGCCTCATATTGTTTATGTGTAAGTCAAGCCAAGTTATTTGTGATTCGTTAATAATTAACGTATTTATTATTAAATATTAAGCATATTAATAATAATGTATTCTTTTTTCAAAAAATATTTGTATGATATTTATTAAAATTTACTATTATTATTATCCGTATGTTACATTGGTAAAAATATTTGTTTCAGAAAATCTATATACAAAGGAATAAATTATGGTTTATAATAAACGTCTTTATTACAGTAAAATGTGTCCTTTTTCATTTGTCCTGAATCAAAATTTAGCAGAATTCCGGTGCCCATCCCTCAAAAAAGGCACCTTTGACGACATTCTTAGAACCAATAAGTAAATTTGTTTCGTGCAAACAATAATATTACTTTTGGGACGCACCGTTTAATAATTTCATGTAATACCTACTTTCAATAGATACCTACTTAGAACACAGTTTAAGGCGCTAAGGAAAGCACTAGTTGAAAAGGAGCGGAAAATGTTATTTTAAAAAAACGCACAAACACACTAACACACAAACAACTGCAGACAGAGAAAATGCTATTGAAATGATAATATTGAATTTCTTTTGTTTTTTACACACTTGTGCGAAATGGGTCCTTATACTACCACTACACAGACATTAAAAGCAACTATTTTATAGGGGATCGTGCAGAAAGCAAATTAAAGTCTTCTTTCAGAACACAGCTATTTATAAATTCTTAGCATAAAATTGAAAAAAAAAACCCTTTGCGGCGGAAGTGAAAACTTGAATATTAACGTCTTACGAATTTTCGATCAAAATGATTTGTATCATAGATTGCATTTTTATGTACGATATTTCAACGCTAGATGTCTAACGTTGTATAAATAAAAGTTTTCGTCTTACGCATTTTCGATCAGGACACGTGACCCTGACGCGAGTTTAACATTTTTTACCCATTACAAAAAAAGTGTACAACGCCGCTAAAGAAGTTTTCACTTCAAAAACAAAAATTAGTCCCGGAAAAGGCATACGTACATAGGTAGTTTCGTTACTTTAATTACGATATAAAAAAAAAATATACACTTCATAGTCCAGTTTTTCATTTTTTACCCAAACAATACATTGCGTTTTTCCCAATGTCTTGTCCAGGTAAAACATGAAGTGAAAATCAGACTATATGTAGTGTCCAGTTTTTTTCTTTTTCCGGGTGAAAACAGAATACCTGGCAGCCCTGGGTAGTACTGATTGTAAATTGCCTTTCAGTGGAATAAGAATAACTCAAGACTTATCGCTTCAGCAGAGATGACATCAAGCAGCGCTTATAGAATATAAAGTAAGTGAAGTATTCGTAATCGTTTATCTTTGTCCAGTCACCACTTGTCGTCCACTGTCCATCTAGATTCTAGAATCCTTCATTCTTATACGTGCTTTTATATGCGACCTTTATGTCTTCGTCATTTTAAGTCAACTGAACTAACTCATGCATTCTTTTACAGGCTGTCTCAAAAACCAATCAGATATAGAATGTAGTATACATATTATATATACGAGTTGTTGAGGCACGTATACCGTACTTGCTTCGGCAGTACATATACTAAAATTGGAACGATACAGAGAAGATTCAAGTTTTCACTTCTGCCGGCACTCCCGGAGTGCAACCCGTCTTTTTTTTTTTTTGTTTGTTCACATCGGTTTTAATATTCAGTTCAAACACCACTTTTCCCATTATTCAAAACCGTGCATTCATCAACGTTGATATGAAAATATTGTGTATTCATTTTCGTTACACGCACGCATATTCATGATAAATTCATTCGCATGTCAACTCACCACTGCAATAAATTCGCGGTTTTGAACGACATAAGCTGATAAAATCACTAATTGTCTTAAGACATATTATATGCGTATCCTGTGGCGGGCCTAAAATAGGATAAAGTACAGTAAATTTTAATTTTTTAACAGCCTGTATAAATTTAACAATTCGCTTGAATGACTTGAGGTGTGCAAATAAGTGAAGATTGTGTGTGAAGTGTTCACTATTCCACACGTTGTTCAACATTTAGTTCAGTTCGCTGCTCGAACACCCTTTTTCTTTGTCTTCGTTTCTCTACTAAACCCTGATCTACTATGACTTTACCACTTACACTCTCCAGTCTCCGTTCCACTTCTCTCAATCCGTTTGTTTTATTCATGGGATTCACATAACATAACAACTCAGAGATAAAATAATACCTTTTATTATTTGGTGGTCGTTAACAACGGACAGAAATATTAATTCATATCATGAAGTTCTGTAAATATAATTGTGTAAATTAAAAAAAAATTGGTTGTCTGTAAAGTCGGTTTACGGACGATAGTTTTACGTGATAACGTATTCCGCTCGAATATCATATTTAATAATCACGCACAGGGTCAGGCGGAACGTTACACTTTTTCGTGCATGCAGCCGGTGTTTCATCTTTTTATATTGACGTGATTCATCAATTTATAAGACGTTATCACGTCAAAAAAATAATTCAACCACGACTATACCTCTTTAAGTTTCTGGGAGCCTACTATAATCAAATGTCTCTTTCTGACCTCGTCGACAGGGCCCTCGCGCCCCAGAGTGCGATGTGTACGATGCACGCGGGCGGCACATTCAAGGGGCGGCAAGTGGCCTAGTTGTGTTATGTTTTTTGTACTGTATAGAAAATATATATAACTGATATTATATCAATTTTATTTGCATACTCAAGCCTGCGTGAAAACTCTTACGAGTAGTTATTTATTTTTTAATGAAATTCGAATTCGAAATATTTCGCGCGCAGTTTTCGATTCGATAGTTAATTCACATCAGCGCGTAGACAGGGCGACGGAGTTTCTTTGGTTACTTACCTGCGTTAAGTCGGGGGATTTTAGAATTTTATTTAATTCTTTTTCTATTATAACATTTACATTCGTCGTGGGTTTTTCAAAATTTTTAATTTTGTTTTATTTTAAACTTTTTAGAGATTTTGTATAAGTGAGTTCAGATGGTCTGAACTAGCGTACACAGTAGCTATTAGTACAGAAATTGACACAGTTACAGAGAAAGTCGATTAAATGCCCGTTGTGTACGCAACCCAACATACGTTTCTGTACAATTCATTTTTTGTGCAGTGCAGCGCCCCCTAGGGCGTAACCATCGTAAATATCTACCTAAGAACCATCTCAGATGAATTATAAACCCTTTACAGAAAACCGGATCTGAATCGATCAAACCGTTTTCCAGATAAATGGCAACATTGATCGAGTGCACAAACACACATACAAACGAACGAACAATCTCTCACCCTAAACGCATATACATGCTCCGTTCCGTCGTGGGTAAAAATGACACGCTGAATTCAACGGGCCTATCAGTTGCACTATATCACTTACCATTGAAAGCGTTTTTTCTGGGAAGTTTGGAATACGCATTGGATACTTTTCAAATTTGGCATACTGGCAGTTATCAACATTCTAAATTCAATGAGTATGAGTACAGTGGATGTTTGTATCTATTACCGTTTCAGATATAGGTGGGTAAAAAAAAATTGGTTGTCTGTAAAGTCGGTTTACGGACGATAGTTTTACGTGATAACGTCATAAAGAAACATTGATGAACTCTCTGACGTCACGCGAGAAGAGAGAGAAATGCGTACAAGCCGACGCTTGGGCCGATCGTGCCTCTCTATCGCTTATACCGCGCTATCGCTTGCACGCTCAGGCTCAGGCGGAACTTGACACTTTTTCGTGCGTGCAGCCGGTGTTTCGTCAATTTATAAGACGTTATCACATCAAAAATATTTTAAACAACTTAAATGGGTCATGGACGGTGATGATTTTTTGTCTAACCAACCACTCAAGATTTTTTAAAGGGATAAAATGTATCAACCGTGTTCACTTATCTACGAGCTGAGACCATGAGATTTTAAAATATAACAAAATACATATTTTGATAAAAAAAATATTTATTCTTTTCAACATTGGGAAATGTTTGCAATGCTCGTTTTTGACAAAAATATTACACTTTAAGACTACACATAATACGCACAATTTCGACAAAAGTGGTATGGGCACCTTTTTGTATATTAGTTTTGTCTACTATAAAAAGTATGGAAGCATTCTACTTCGATAACTTTGAACAAAAATATTCTTTAGTATCGTATATCACAGAATTAATATAAAAACTCAAGAATTATTAAAAAACAAAAAACTATTTTAAGAGAAATCTATGTCTAATCGACTTAATACACTTAATTCTTCACTTGTTGTGTATGGTTTGATGCCTGGTAAAATTCTTTTCCAATCGCAAGATGAGAGAAAAACTTTGATGTGTTCTAACAGGTTCATATTTATAATTTCATCGAATCTAGTATCTCCATGTACCTCAAAATGCTCATGATTTTTAAATCTGATGATCGTAAAATTAGGGCATTCTGAAATAGCGCATAACTAAAAAAAAAAATTATTTAAGCGATTGATAAATATTTAAGTGTAATAAAACGAAAATAATAATTATTATTTACCTCTTTCACAGCATTTCCATTATTTAATTCGTTTAACTCAAGCTGCTTAGTCACAATCCAGAAGATTAATTTGAATAATTTTGGTATGAGCGGTATACTAATCCATTTTTCTGAATTATCTGTCGAAAGTGACGGAACGTTTTCTTTGTCATCGACTTTTTCACTCGTCAAAGTTATATTTCTTATATTTGAACTTTCGTTAGTTAAGGCATATTGAAGCAATTTTGTAATGGCAATTGAACTGAAACCAAACAAAAAAATTGGTTGTCTGTAAAGTCGGTTTAAAAATATCAGTTTAAACTTACCAAATCTTCATTGAAAAAGGATCTGTAAAATTATAATAACAGTTCATCCATTCTGTCATGACAAACTGTAAAGCCGATTGGCCAGTAGGTCCAGGTACAACAGTTAGAAACGTAAGAGTCGCTTGAAAATCGGTGTAAAACAGGTATGTGAAAGTTAAAATCAGACTGTGCATGTTCATTGGAACTTCGGTTAAATGCATCTTACTAAGTATTGATCTCAGTAAAGCTTCTACTTGAGCTCCCAGTCTATCTCCTGCTTTCATTATTAAGGTTATGATAAGTCGGCCCACATATGATGCATTGTATTCAGAGCTAGTTGGATCTAGCAAACGATAGATCACACGTAAAATGTAATCTAATCCCAGTTTGCCGTCCGCATCTCTATATGATAATAAATTATCTCCGTAGCCGGCCAGAAAATTTCGGATACACTCGCCTCCGTTCTTTTCAATCAAAAAAAATGTAATAAAATAATATTAGTTAAAATATACTTCCGTAGGTAGCCTTCGCTTTAAGGAGGTTGATCCGTTACAGTCCCAATCAAAAGTAAGTCGAATTCTAAATGGGAACTTTTCCATTATACATTTTTACAAAAGGTTATAAGTCGATGATACCAATAAATTATTGTCATAAAGGCATAAATAAATAATTTTTTTAAATATTAATTAATTATTTCTAACTTTTAAATTTTTTGTACAGAGTTAGGTTAAAAAAAATAGATTTATGTAAATATCTGTATTTTACATATTTTTTGCAGTAAATAATTAAAAAAAGAAATTAGAAGTAATAAAAATTAAAATTAAATCATTAAAAAGTTGAAAATTCAGTTAAAATTGTTAAAACTGTCAAGATTAAAAGTCCATAATCGAAAAGTGCTAAGGTTTAATGATTTTTTTTTATTGATTAAAAGTCTCCTAATTAAATTGGAAATATTAAAATATGCGTAAGACATCGATGCTTTACATAGTTAGTTTTCGGAACTGCTGACATTATTTGGTTATTTGCAAAAAATTAAAATGTACCGTTTGCATGCTAGGTTGACATATTTTCCATAAGACTACATGTAAAAGTTTTTTTTAATTTTTAACTTTCTTTATCTCCTAATGATTTTGGATTTTTTACAGAAAATTTTGTCATAAAAAAATCTATTAAAAAAAACTTTATTTCAGATTTTTTCCATTATCTTCATAAAACGGCTCAACCTCCTAAAATATTCAGATAACAATTCAAAAAAATTCTTACTTGCAAGACTTCACTGTCATCGGAATGCAATATGCAATTTATGGTGGCCGGAAACGCCTCCATTAAAATTATATTATTGTATGGCTCTTTTGGGTGTCTTACAATTAAAGCAAGAGCATCCAATGCCATTGATTTCAGGCCCGTGTTCTTTTCATTAGTATTTAGCGCATTTACTAAAATCGGGACTGTCCGTTGTTCTAAATGGATAATTAATTCTGGTAATCGTGACAACACATTGATTAATTCGAGTATCAACGCGCTGGTTGTTGGATCATTCCAATATTTTATCAAGATGTCATTGACTAATGGTATTATCTTTGATTCAATCGACAAAGTAAATTTTGGATCCACCTATTAAGTAATATACACGTTTTTAGTAGAAGTATGCATCTATAACCACTATACAGGCTGATTTTAAGATTGATTCTTTTTTTAACAGCGTGTAGAAATCAAATAGATGAACAAATATTTCAAGTAACTTTTTTATCAAAACTCAAAAATGAAAGCGGAACGGGCTTTCAAAGTTTTATTAAATTTTATCAAATTTTGAGGTCGATCCTGGCGTTATGTTATGTCACTATGGAAATATGTTATGTCATTATCATTATCAAGTATTCACAAAAATTGTTCGAAGTTGTCCCCGTTTTGTTGGACACAAAGGCGCGTGCGCCGTAGCCATGCTTCTGTACACACTTGTAATAGCGATAAGGGCCTTCCGCGAATTATTTGGGATGCATTTCCGATTCGTGATTTTATTTCTTCGAGGGTGTTAACTAGGCTTTTGAATTAATTAAATAAAATTTAAAAAACTTATTTAAACTTTAAACAGCTGTTTCTCTCTTATTTTTGAGTTTTGATAAAAAAGTTACTTAAAATATTTGTTCGTCCATTTGATTTCTACACGCTGTTAAAAAAAAATCACTTGCATAAATACTTACTTTAATAAATAAAATGAGTGTTTCCAGCGTCAGACCCAGGGATGGGTCACCATAATCCTGCATGATACTGAATAACCCGTTTATACCACTATCTAGTAATGGGTGAATTACTGTGTAGTCCTTGATTTCCCCAAAATATTCGCAGAACTTGCGAAGTGATCTAAAAATCAAGGACTAATATATAAAAAGAGAAAACATTAGTAGGAGGGTAATCTTAGGAACTATTATAATCTATTTTAAAAAAATATTTAACTATTTAGAAGCCTATACTTTTTCCCGAGGACATGGGCTGATATAATTAATATTACGCTACGACAAATCAAGGTTGAGCAGTGAGCGAAAATGTAAATCCCGCACGCAATTACCGAGCTGAATCGGTGAACTTACAATAAAGTTAGTAAGTTGTGTAAAGTAACTCATCATCTCCGTTCGATTCGCGAGACAGAGTAGATGTTTCCAACGACAGTGGTAACAGTGAATAATTCGTGTATCCTACTAGATACAAAAAATTTTTAAATAGTTTTTTGTTCAACTCGAAATTTACTATCGGAAACTGCTAAGGTATATTATTATATATATTATATGTAACTCAACCGGAAGTGTAGATGCATTTTTTTAGGGAATATTTAAATGCACACCAAATTACAAAAATTAGTGAAAAACCTGCATAAGTGAAAAAGAGATCGCAGTCCCTTGAACTTTTGCTTTTCTAGGTTCGACTGTTTATATTTTAAAAGTAAATAGACTTAAGCTACTGATAAAATTACAATGCTTACCTCGTGGCGGCAATTCGAATATATGGAGCCCATTTTGTCTCCAAGTGACTTATTATACACCTAACGACAATATTTAGCGTGTTCGGTGACATGACTGAACAATAATTGCCAGAGAGCCACATCGAACGGCATTGCAAAAGTGGGATTCCGTCTGCTTGAACATATTGTCCTATTGTGTCGACATGATGCACCAAATTAAAATCTGTCAGTAGACTATTTTTGTGTCCTTCAATCATTAGTTGCTGTCCTAAACATAAAACTACCATCACTGCTTCGAGTCGCTTCCACCAGTGAGGATTATTTGTACTTTTCATGGCTTCTGCTTCCAGAAGATGTTTATTTATAGCTTTACATAAAGCTGGTATTGTCAATCTTGAGTGTAATTCAGAAAAAATTCCCTGAAAGTACACAAATTTATATGAAAATCGGTACCGATTCATTTAAAATACATCATAGTCATTATAAAATTAATTTTGTGTTTAAAAAACTAAAAAATTGGTTGTCTGTAAAGTCGGTTTACGGACGATAGTTTTACGTGATAACGTATTCTGCTCGAATATCATATTTAATAATACATAACCTAAATTTTAGTAGCTGTCAAACTATATTTTTACCGACTCTCTATCGCTTATACTGCGCTCTCGCTTGCACGCACAGGGTCAGGCGGAACGTTACACTTTTTCGTGCGTGCAGCTGGTGTTTCATCAATTTATAAGACGTTATCACGTCAAAAACTAAAAAAAAAACTCTCTTTCATAGCACGGTGGACTAAAAAGTAAAAAATAATTTTAAAATATAAAGATTTTGTCCAACAGTGATAGGAAGTCCCCCAATTCAATATAGGGGGAACTTCCTATCGCTGTTGAACAAAATTTTTATATTTAAAAATAATTTTTCACTTTTTAGTTCACATTGCTATGAAAGAGTGTTTTTTTTTAGTTTTTTAAATTTTTAAACTCTAATTTTAATTATAATTCTCAAAACCAACACTCAAATGACTATGTTTATACAATTATTTATATAAATTATTGTATTGTCATGGGTTCTTAATACGTGTGTAAAATTTCAAATTATTCAGACGTCTGGAAGTTTGGGACAAAAGTTGCTTGTTTTTCAATAAAGATTCGGAGCCTACGAGAAAAAATCGGGTTCCCATTAAAAAAAAAGTTAATCTGCGCAGGGCGCCACTTGAACACCGCAGGTGAAAAAAACCTGCGCCTTTCGATTGCCCCCTCAAAACTACAAAAATCATCTGAAGAGGTCGAAATCGAAAAAATGCAATCTAAGCGAATAAAAAGGATGTTCGGGTTTTAAAAAGCCATACAATATAATATATAGAGTTAAATGACTCAATCACGGACGTATAACGTAAATAAACTAATTCCGATTTTATGTACCAAATTTCAACTTTTTTCGTCGAGTAAATTCAGAGAAAATGAGCTGTAACAGATAGATACGAGAGTGATCCTATAAGGGTTCAGTTTTTTCGTTGGATGTACAAAACTCTAAAAATAAACTTACTCTAAGCAAATTGTTAGCGGCAGCTTTAACACCAAAATCTATGCTCTCTTCATTTTCATCTTCGATAAATTTTGTCAGATCACTCATCCACAAATCTTTGTTTTTTTCTGTTATTTGTATAAAAATAATCGCGTAATATAAGAGCTCTGGGAGTATGGTGTCAACTTTCGTTGCTAAAGACTCATTTTCTATGACTTCGAGGATACAGTTGAACAAACTTATGATCTGCGTATCCAGTGTCTTGTACTCATCTACAATAAAAAAAAACTAGCGTGACCTGTGCGAATAATTCGCACTAAATAAGTATAATAATTATCACTTTACAAAATTATTTTTTAAATATGATTGCAGGTATTCAATTCGTTTCTAATTTTGCACACTGCTTATAACGTTCTTTTTTTTGTTGTAAAAGAAATATTTTACTAAAATTGTCATATAGAGGCGCAAGTAGCAAAAGCGTTGTTCAGCGTTGCCCGTCAGATGGCAGTATTTACAATATGAAGGTCAGATGACAGATCGAAGTGTTAACGTTACGCCGTCAGATGGCAGACGTTGTTCAGAGTTTAATTAATTTACAAAAACAATAGCAATAAAAAATTTTTTAGTTGTCGATGTCAGTAGAGCAAGCAATTATCTGTAAAATGATATATAATTTATGTGGAGAAATTGTGTGGTTTTTTCTAAAAAGGGAGGCAAACATCTTAAACGTTAGCGTATTAATATATATGATAAGCAAGGCTAAAAATTCAGATTTTGAAAGCGTTAGTTAAAATGAAAAGCATTTACCTGTCTCATATATTTTTTCCTGTCCGACGGGAGTCATAACTTGAAAGTTACTATAATCGTTAGATGTTCTGATTAAAATTTGCCACATAATTGACAAAATTTGTTCCATAAATGATTCTATGTCTGCGGGCATTCTACTAATAAGTGTAGAAATTGCACGCAATGCATTTGATCTTAAGATGCAGTCCATTTGAGGTCCATCGGGCTGTTGAACAAGATCTATTAGTTTCATTACAAACAAAGGGAATATTTTTGTTAGCACTTCGTCAAGAGTTGTCGATGAACGCGATTTCATGTATGATATTTTTTCTATAATAGTTCTGAACATTTTAATAACTTTTGAAAAAGTTTGAACATCCACACCCTAAAACAAACATAAAAAAGTTTTTAAGCTGTTAAAAAAATTTTCCAGGGAAGATTGGACACTTTTTCTTAGTGACCTTTAAACTATAAAATAAAATCATTTTCAATCAATTTAACCAAGAACCAAATCCCATAAGGTTTGTGTGGGGTCCTTTTACAACACTATATGCATGCACAAAATTTAAATGTGCATACCTCTCTATGGAATATCGAATATGAGTGCCACATTAGTTGCGAACCAACACGTAAAATTTCTTCTGCTGGCATCCCCATCGATAATTCATAGAATACTAGAACGGCTCCATTCCGTTGGTACTGATTACCCTCAGATATATATGCATGTGCGGTATCAAGAAACTCAAGCCAATATTCAGGGTAATCCATATAAACCACGGAAGACACTATTAATGCTATGGATTTTCTAATCTGTAATAAAAACATGTAATGAAATGGTAAACGAAAAAATCTGAAAAATAAAAATCACTGAATGAAACCGAAACAAAATAATATTTGGGTTTCGGTTTCCTTTAGGTTTTTAACGATTACTTTTGAATGTTTAATAATTAATAAATTATCAAAAACTCAATAAATAATAATAAAAAAAAAGAAAACTCGAAATTTTTGAGTTATAGAAGTTGGGATTTTCCTAAAATTCACGGCTTGGTAAAAATTCAAACATTTCTATAAGCCATCGCTTTTCCCCAACCACTTTTTATTGACTATGGTTGATTATACTACAAAATTATTTAAAATACATTACCATAGGATTAGAGACTCCTAAGCCTCTAATAGCTGCTGATCTAAACACATTTTTTGTACTTGTTGAACATTCTGGTTCAACAAAGTCTTGGTATTTTCTACTCCAGTGCTTTTGGACGTATTGCTTCAAAACGATAGCCGATAGCTGTCTTAAATCTAGCGATATATCGTCGTCCAATGCGAATTGCAATAGAAAAATGCCGTATTCTAAAATAAAAATAATTCTGTACCTTGCACAATATTCTTAAAGAAAAATTGCAAACACAGGCGTATCAATTACCTTGGACTGCCTCTAGTGCTACTAGTCGTGTTTGAGATGCATGGATGGATTGTTGATTGCTTGTGTTTAGAATCTCTCGAAGGGCTGAATACACAGCGTTTTTTAATAAATTTTCGTGACTTGAAGACGCCATGGTAAAATTCTATTACATATACACATTTGGTAAGTTTTTAGATACAAGTGAGTAGTGACATGAGTACATTTCCCGCTTAAATAATAATTCAAACAGTATGTCAAACCTTTTACTGTCAAATTCCTATAACCTAAAAAACAAAATTATATATTTTTCTGTATAAATTTAACACAGACTGCAAGTTAACACTGTAATATTACATTTCAGTATTTCAAATAGTAATTAATGTATCACTTTTATTTTAAATAACGCTGAACTAATTCCTGAATCACTCCTAAACGTACTGCGCAAGCCGGGAACCAATTTTGACACCAGAGAACATACACTTTGACACTTGACTGAGACCATAGAACATACACTTTGAGAATGCCCACTCCAAGGTAAAAAAAACCGATCATGTTTTATCTAAGGTTCAAATCAGAAAACTCATGCTGCTATCTTTTGTTGACGGACACAATTATCTCATCAATTTTGTACTTGTAGAGCTTGTAGATATGAAAGGTAGATATGACCATAGGCATAGCTGTCTGTACCCATCCCCGATCTAGAGGCTGCTTAAAATTAATAGTATATGGGTGTCCAAAGTCCTGCGCACAATGTAGATGGGCGTATAAGAAAAGTAATATAGATGGCAGCAGGTATATAGCTACATAAGTTATGATTGTTTTTTACCGGAAAACGCGCTTTTTTCCTTCTGATAGCATGCAAACATTTATTTTTCAGTTCCAAATCCTTTGGAAATATAAAACCTTTATAATTTGAACATTGATAAACACAACACATCGGCATTTTCTATGATTTAATATTCTAAATAAACTTATTTTATACACAGTACTATGAATGGTCCACAAATTGAGGTGGTTATATAGCTGGCGCCTCTAGCGGTCAAGTTTGGCAGCGCCCATCCTCATTGCTAGCTTTCCTAATACTGGAACTAGTATGACTGGTTAAATTGAATTTTTGTAGAATTTTTACGTAATTATTATGGTGAAAAAAAAAACAAACATTAGGCATTGAGTTTTTGAGTTATTCACATTAATATAATTTTTTTAATGGGACGCTCTGTATATTATTGCATTTTTTGAAAAGGAAAAAGGCCTGATCAGAAAAGTAACGTTATTTCTAAAACCCAACTCAGTCAACACAAGGGAGGCAGGGGACAGAGTTGTTCGGATTATAGGGGCGTTTGGATTACATTACAGGTTTGTTCCAAGCAGCCAGAGAACGGTTATCGTCTTGCGCAGTAGCTAAAACGAAACTGTTTATATCGATTTTTAAGCTACTGCGCACGATAGTTTTGCACAGTAGCAAGACTGTGACTGTTCTGTTACTGTTCACTGGCTGCTTGAAACAAACCTTATGTATGGATTATCAAGACTGCTGTAAATAAAAACTCACGAGTATTTTCAGTATTTATTTCAATTTAAAAAATCGACATCCAATATAGAAAATGGGAATCAAATAACATAAGCTAGCAAAAATATCAGTTTACACACTCCCTTTGATAATACATAATTCTTGCAAATGAAAAAGTGTGTGGAAGTCAGGATTATAGTTTTATGACGTTCGACTTCGACAATTTCAATTAATTAAATGATTTACAATATTATCAATAAAAATGTAGTTGACTTATGCACAGAGAAAACTGTCAAAACCGAATATTGAGAAGAAAATATTGTCAGATTTTTCCCCTCGTATATACAATATATTAACCGTATCCGTATGTAATTGTTTTAATTGCTTTTGGATCAGTACGAACGATCCCATAAATTTATATCACTAATAAACCAAGCTACTAAGCGTTATGTATAATTATTTTGTAAATGTACAATTTTGAAGCATCACAAGGAAATAATATTGTCGCAAAAACTGAATGGAATTTTTCATTTCGTTTGTTCACTTCAGTAGTTATGTAATTAAAAAAAATATATATATTGTATACAGGTGTTTATTAATTGAGTGCCGATACTTAAGGGTGTGAATTCTTGGGTGATTTTAAGAAGAAAAGTTAATATCAACATATGTCCTAAACCTCTTAATTTTTGAGCTACAAAGTTTTAAGAAAAATATAACTTTTTTTATCATAACTTTCTTATCACTCTTAGATATTTTCATGAAATTTTGTACACACTTTTAATCATTAGGGAGCATTTTTTGACGTAAAATATTTTTTTAAATTTTTACTAGTGACGTCCGTACGGGGTTTGAACTGAATATTTTTGAAGAAAAAAATGGTACGCCAATGATTTTTCTAAAAACCAAAATTATTTTCGAAATCCTCATTTATTTTGGAGCAAATTTTGTCCATAGATTTACTTTCGTACGACGCACCGTTTTCGCGTAAAAAATTGGTTGTCTGTAAAGTCGGTTTACGGACGATAGTTTTACGTGATAACGTATTCCGCTCGAATATCATATTTAATAATACATAACCTAAACGTGACACATTTCGGAACGTTACACTTTTTCGTGCATGCAGCTGGTGTTTCAACAATTTATAAGACGTTATCACGTCAAAAATAAAAACCAAAAAAATTAGTAGGCTGGGTACCAAATTTCAACAGAATATCAAAAGCAGTCTCATTGAACTGAAAAAAAATGCTCCTTAATGATTAAAAGGTGTGTACAAAATTTCATAAAAATATCTACATTATGATAAAAAAGTTATATTTGTAGCTCAAATATTTAGAGATTTAGGACATATAGGTATTGATATTAACTTTTCTTCTTAAAATCACCCAAGGATTCACAGGCTTAAGTATCGGCACTCAATTAATAAACACCTGTATATTGAAGAAATAAAAAGAAAAAAGCTATATGTATAAAAATGTAGTTATTTTATTGATAATGATATTAAAAAATAAATAAAATTAAAACATTTCAATAATGGCGCTTTAAGAAACTTGACTACACAATATTGAATAACAGATTTTTTATTGCTACATTAAAAATAAAAATGAAAATTTACTTGCTTAACACATTTTCCAAATACGTAATTAGAAGTCTTTCCTAGTAGATATACTTTAAAAGTACTGAAGTCCTATGATGCAATACAATGATTTTTTTAAAATATTCTCTATTTGTGAAACTACAAGATAAATGTGAATTCAAATATCAGAATAAGAAAGAGTAATTCGACATTTTTGATGAATGGTTTTTGGAGGTGCTATTTTCGTTTTGTGACGTCTACAAGATTTTGAAACATATTTTAGGAAATTCATTAAAGATATCGGTGAAATTATAATATAAGTAGAAAGTATGTCTGTACAGATATTCTAACCCACTTTCAGATGAATTGGAGTGATGAAATTTGGCATATTTAAAGATAGTGCCCTTAAACAAATGGGAAAATTAATAAATTCGTAAGAGGGTAAGGAGTAGATGTCAAAAATATCTATTCAAATGAAGGGTGCTTGGTATTTACTTTGAAACTGTTTGGATTAGAAACACGATAATTGACGAAAATGTTCTTTATTAAAATCAACGTATATTTGATATTCGCGTCCTAAGGGGTAAAAACTTTCTTGAAGGGTCTGCATATTTCTAAAGCCACTTTAGCTAGAAACGTGAAATTCACAAAAAGATTTTTCTTAAAAAATAAATATGTTCGATGATTTTCGAAAAAACTATCCGAACTGGCGAATGGGTGGATTTTACAAGATTCAACGCTGGTATTCTAGCCCCACCTAGGCGAACAGTTAGTATATAATAATATATTTAAATAATGTACCGTATGTAGGGTTGCCACCTATTTGGGCCTTGGAGACGACCTTCGGGTCTCCGGTCAAACGCAAATTTCTCCGGGCCAAGAGATTTTGCAGATATATTTGAAATTGTTTTTTAAATGTTTTTAAGAAAATTAACAAGTGATGTTGCGAAGAGCAAAACAAACGATTAATTATAAACACATGTTTATATGCACAAAACGTTTTACCGCCATCTATCAGCCTGAAGGTCAACGTTCTCTATTATGTTCAACACGACGCATCAAAGAGACGATAACCAGAAAAATCTCTGAAGTCGACTATCGAAGAAATTAATTGTATCGCTCAATAGTATCACAATTTTTATATTTTGGGTACATGCATACAAAAATCCAAAAAATGAAAAAGAAAATTGAAAAGAAACTCAATAAAACTATTATTATTAATATTAAAGTCAAATATATCAGTCCGATATTTACCTACAATTACATTTCACTTTGTTCGAAATAAAAAAAAAACGATCGAGTTACTTATTACAACTAAAACTTCAATTTAGTTTGTGCTAAAGACGAGAGCACAGCTCCCGAATAAAAATTGTTGTCGTAAGAAGTGACTAAATTGCTTTTAGTTTCGACCAGTGCTTTTAATTATTCTTTAATCTTTTTTAAGCAGATCATTCAGAAAAGAAAACGAAAAACACAAAAAAATAACATTTTGATGTGAAACATCTAATGGCGCATTTGAATGGGACTAAAAACGTGCAATTGGTGCGACGCTGTGATGGGACGTCAATACGTTTTTTAGGTACGAGTATTTCGTTAGATGACAGCGCGTAACGCTAGCTGTGTGTATGCGTTGGATGGTAACATGACTTTTGTTGACGGCGACATCTAACAGATTTATTAGATAGATAGATAATTTTCTTTATTTTAAATTCCAAAGAACATAATAGTGTCAGTTTAGAGATAAAATTAGTCACTTCAATAGCGCTGCTAGTAACTTAAAGTTGCAGTGTCCATAGGGCTTTAGGAAATGTCCGTAGAGTGTCTATAGGGCTTTGTAACTTAAAGCTTAAATTTACATTTCACATTAGCCAGGTGTCCCACACGCACCCACAACGGCTCGCATTTAGGTTATTTTCAACGATGGTGGACATGTAACGGGTGCAAAGAGTTTTTGAATAGTTACTAGTGATGTGCCGGATCGTTAAAAATGTATATCCGCGGATACGGATCTGAATACGGATATTTAGTTTCAAGATCCGCGGATACAGATACGGATCTTAACTTTCTTAGAGTACGCAACGGTAAATATTACACATCGACCTTTGGAAAGAGACTATCTGTTATGGGAAAAAGTTATTGACCACTTTAAGAGTTAACACTCATAACAGATTGTCTCTTTCTAAAGATCGATGTGCAATATCTCATTTTTTTAGTACCTTTGAGTTATGTACTATTGGTGTGGTACTCACTACAATAAATGTTTGCAATATAAAGGTGCCAAATACGATTTTAAAAAATAAAAAATGATCTGAATGGAATTAAACAGTTTTTCATTATTACCTAATCACCTATATATATAAAATTTCATCTACGAATTGAAAATTAATATGGTAAAAGATCCGCCAAAAAATAACGGATACAGATACGGACCTTTTTTCTCCCTCGGATATCCGCGGATACGGATATCCGGCACATCACTAATAGTTACGGCAATTAAGTCTATTTAGTAATTATTTAAAAGGGAAGTTCTAATTATTCCAGTGTTCATTTTAGGTAATGTGCACGCCAATTTGATACACTTTAGATAAACTTTTTTATACTAACATAAGTAAAGTATTGTTACTAACTACATTTATATGTACGATATCTTCAAGAGCTCTATTATTTATTTATTATTTCTGAAGAAGTAAAGGGCGGAGAGTATAAGTGAAGCGAGTTTATTTAGGAAAATAAATCGACTTAAAAATAAATCGATATACCAAACGAGGTGCGAATCTTAGAAAATGTGAAATATTTAACATGTTTAGGATAGAATACAGTTAGTGTTTAATAATTACTTTTTTCATTCCAGAAGTTGAGCTGAAATACATTTTAATTCTACTTTATAAGCGTCAAAACGTGCTTTCTGAAATTCGAATTGGCGTTCATACAAACGTAGTTAATTCTATTGTATTATCGTTTCAAGACTTTCTTTATCAACGCTCAAAATGTGCTAATTTGCCGTTCTGAAGTCAAAAAATACATAATCTTTACATAAGAAATAGAAAATACAATTTTTTGTAATTCGTATATTAAAATTAATTTTGTGTATTTTAAATATCGTTTAAAATTTGATCTGATTAAAGATAAAAAAATGTAGGTATGCTTCACAAAATTTTATACAGGAAAAATGGATTTCCTTTCAATAAAATATTAATTTAGCCACACAACCTTGTGATGTTCTATCGATGATGGCTTCGAAAAGTATTGCAGTTTATAGTGAATTAAAAAAATATTATTTTTAAAACAATTGCAGCTAATAATACCCCTAACATTGTGAAAATTGCATCTTTATAATTTATCTTAGAAGTTTGGTTAGCAAAAAAATCTTCTTGCGCAAGCGATAAACATTCAACCCTCACTTTTAAGTCATTAAAAGCGCTTTTTTGATCTTGGATGGCGCTTTGTACACGCGCGATTCCCTCTAAAATTCTAAAATAAAAATATTTTATTTGTAACGCGACTATTAATGAAGCGACTAAAAAAATCTACTTACTTTGTATTTGCCGACGTTCGCTGAATTTTTGTGTGTTCCGATGCAGAAGAGTCTGATCGAAATTCTTCAGCCGATGCTTCAGAAGATAAACTTTTCGACTTTTTATTCAATTTTTGTCTCGCTTTAATTATAACAACAGGTGACTGGGATCGTACCTAGCAAATATGAAAAATAAAATAAATTGATTTTTGTGTGTTTCAATAACATACAGGTTCCATAGCATACCACAACTACTGGGCCTAACACGGTGCTTGGAAAAATACAATCGATAACACAATTTTTGATTGCCTTTTATAAAAAAAAAAAAACTTGAGACTGCGATAGGTACATATAAAACAACTTATTTCTAATCAAAATAAAATTATTTTTAATTTTTTAGTTCATTTTTATTAACAACTAATAAAAGCTTGTTTTTTAAAAAAATTTCTTCGTTTTTTTTATTCCGAATAGAATCGATTTAAAACTCTACAGCGCCTTTCTAATGGAGAAATATGCCTGGTCACAATCTAATAGGCCCCACTCACGATCAAACTTCATGCCACAGTTCAGTGTTCAGTGAAGTTGGACCGATTAATCGAAAGACTGACTGGTACCACACACAGTTCATGCAAACTGCTCATTTTTTTAAATTTTTTGTGTTCAGTTTGGTTCAGTTGTTGGCAATATTGGCATACACTCGTCAAGTATAGATATATAAAATATATATTATAATTTATAATATTTATAATATTATACTATAGATAATTAATAAGAACTAACTAAGTTATTTAAATGGTGAGGTTAGCTGTTCATAGCTATGGGATTGTATTTAAAACAGGGAAATAAGAAAAAAAGAAGAATATGGGTGAAAAATTTGTTAGAAATGCGTAATTCAAGAAGTCATGTTTATTTGATTAATGAATTACATCTTGAGCCGCTTGATTGGAATAATTATTTACGAATGGATGAATTAACTTACAATTATTTATTGGAATTAGTTATCCTATTTATTAAGAACCAGGACACAAATATGCGAAAATCTATTTCTGCACAAGAAAGACTTGCAGCAACATTGAGATTTTTGGCTTCTGGTTGTACAAAACACAGAACTCCAAAAACGGAACTGAAAAAAACCCACACATACAGCAGTTAACTTGAACACTGAACTAAAAGTCGTTCAAAAATCAAGATGCATTTGATGAGTTCATGCCTGACTTCAGTGTTGGTTTCAGTGTTTATTTGTCCCACACATTATCATGCTTCACTGAACTATAAGTTTGAACACTGAACTGTGGCATGAAGTTTGATCGTGAGTGGGGCCTATAAGGTCATTATTAAATCACATTTTCTGACAATGCTTTCTGCGACTCAGCATTAATAGTCCGGCTAAAATTTGATCCAGAACTCTACTTTTAAAAATAGTTGTATCTTCTAATAACAAAATAGATCATAAAACAAAAAGTAATATTGGGAAAACAAGAATACTTTTCTTAGACAGTACAGACATGAATACTCCGGAAGCTCTTGGTGAAAAGGTTTCTTTCCACTATTTGACAGCCAAAAGTTTCAAGTTAAGTGTCAAACTATGTTAGGGGACCTGTATTGTGCACTATGTCAGACTTAACAATAACAATATATAAACAACTATAAAGTAAAATAAATATCAAATTAAACTCGGTCTGCACAGCTACAATATGTTGGGTCCTGCCCTAGCACTGGCTTTGCCAAGTTGGGCAGGAAACATTAATATTAATATAATATTTAAATATATATGTTGAAAAAATGTAAATTAAATTAAAATAAATAAATAAAATAAAACAAACAATAATAATAATAATAATAAAAAAACAAAAATATATACTTACTTTGGCCGGTTCTACAGATACTATACTGGACGCTCTAACGATAGGTGTTATGTGTTTAGTTTTGGTTTGGATAATAAATTCATGTTCAAATTGGAAAAGGTCATTCCGAGGATCCCATGGTCGCAAGTCAGCCGAACGGTAAACCCAAGAGCCTGTAACGGGATCTTGATCGAAATATTTCGGAACCCATTTTTTGTTCTTGATTCTTCGCTCTTTGGCCGCCGTTCGTTGGCTTTCCTCCAGTACAGTCTTTTCTTCAGTTGCGGCTACCAAATCATCGGCATGTATAGCTTCTGAAACTTTTTTCCAAAGTCTTTCCGATTCAAATTCATCTTGATGTTCCACAGGAACAACATATCGAGTTAATCGTTTTTCACGGATTTCAGGAGTCGGATTCCATAAAATTTGTACTTCCTGTTTAGAAACAAAAATATAAAAAATGTACTTATAGTAATTTCGCTATTCAAGAATTTTTTTAATGCAGATTTTGTTAAATAACAAAACAAAAACTATTTACCTTAGTTCTACGATCTGTAATAGTTACAGCTCCATCCCAATAACCGCTAATCAGTGCCAAAGTCTGTTCATTTAACTTAAGTTTTCCTGAAATAGAATTTACGTCGGATGAACCGCCTAAAAATGGCTGAAAGAACAAAAAAAAAACTTATAGTACAGGCTTCTCATTTTACTTTCCCATTTTCTAATTGAAGAGTAGATTTGATTCGAAACTATTAATGGCAAAAAATTCATAACTTAACCAATGTTTCAGTGACTAACATTTTTTAAAAACATGTTTAATACTCTAATAATGTTGCGTTGAATAAATCTGATTTCACATGATCTTAGACTGAACAAAAAATTCCAGTTTTTATATACCGAATGTTTCAAAAATCCCGGAACGGCTTAAAATTTCTTATCGGGTAAGCCAGATTAAATGTTAAAATGGTTTTTTTAAATAATTTTTTCCTGTCAATCAAATGACTTGTATTTGACCGGTTTACGGTGTAATCAATATTAATAGATTTATTATTATTATTATTAGATTTTGGGCCCGAGAACCCTAAAAGGGTCTCGTAGGGCCCAACTTTGAAATTATAAATAGGAACCATACTTTTTTATTTCATGTTTAAATTCTGCGGAAAATTTTACATAAGAATACGTCTTAGTATTTTCCATCTACCACACTTTCCGTTATTTTCTACATTTTTAAACTACTTAAATAATAGCAATGGGCGAATGAAGGAATTTTAGGGAATTACGATAAGGAAGGAAAATTTTGAGCACAGGAGTTTGACAGGTAATCGGCCATGGCCTTGAATAAGGAACCATTTTAATATCTATCTAGAATTATCGAGGGAAACCATGGAAAACTGCAACAAGATGGCCAGTACAGGAATTGTGATTACAATCTAAATGTTCAGGTCACACTAAATTTTCTGGCAAGGCTTTCTGCACGTAGTCTAGTTGATCGTAAAACCAACCTTTAATTTGAAATCCAATTCCGTTTTATAACCCGTTTTCTCACACTCAATACTAATTTTGCCACCTAATTCCATGGTGAGTGTTCCGATTAAAATACCTCGACAATGAGCATACGGTACTGTTATTGTGTAGTCTTCTCCTCGAGGTAATAAAGTCAACACTGCCACCCCGTCGAGCATGGCCGAGGTTGAATTTCCCCAGTATTTTGACCTTGCCAGGATGGAACAGCTTACACTATATCCATCTTGACGATTTGTTGCGTAAAATGCCGAAACAGGAGGATGATGAGAGACTTGTTCAGCTATATAAAATGTTTTGGAGCCATTGGGATGTGCCCAGAAACAACGAAACGTTTCCCCTAAAATGGGATTATAAGGTTTTTTCAAGCCTTTAGGCTTCTTATAAAGGCCTGACAAATACCACTGTATAATGGTTTTCATTCTGGTGAACGGATCGTCCTCTTGCACTGCCCTAAAACGTATTTTTTTTTAACTTTAAGTGACAATTAAATTAATATTAATATCATCCTTGATAATAAATAAATAGTATGATAATGGGAACTTGGACTAAATAAAACAAATGCTAAAGGACCCCATACAAACCTTATGGGATTTGGTTCTCGGTTAAATTCATCGAAAATGGTTTTATTTTTAGTTTAAAGGTCACTAAGAGAAAGTATCCTTGGACGCAAAGTCTAAAAACCAATAGATATGTTTAGCGAGATTTTAGATATAGGGATATCAATTGAATTCACAAAAATAAAAAATCCTAAGCTCTAGAAATATGTTTTCGAGTGCGCTGAATCCAAACATGACATTATTATTTTATACAGACTGACACATTCCAACGTTACCTAGTTTTCGACTATTTTTCTATTTCCAAAAAAAGCACAAAAGTTGAACATGGAACATGTTTGTAAATTCAATACATCTAAAATCTTGCTAAACATATCTGTAGCTAAAGATCTATTGGTTTTTAGGCTATGCGCCCATGGACACTTTTTCTTAGTGACCTTTAAACTATAAAATAAAATCATTTTTGATCAATTTAACCAAATCTCATGGTTCTTTTACAAATTTGCAATGTTTCGTAGATTGTCCTATAAACTTGCCTGAAGAAGCAGACAAACAATCTATGAAACGTTGATAATTTAGCATTTGTTTTATACAGTCTAAGTTCCCGTTATTCTACTATTTATTTTAACAAAAGCAAAATGCTACTTCACTAGATCTGACACTAGAGTGAGGCATATTCAATATGGCCGCCATAAGCGCCATTGATAACTAGGGATGAACATCGAATGGAAAACATTTAACATAAGAAGAGATATTGTAATCAAAAAAATTGGATGATCCCAGCAACATGGCACTATCTTACGTTTTCATATAACAAATGAAAAAACAACTCAAAAAAATTAAATATATATTCTTACAAAATACCTGGAAAGAATATCAGCATGGTAATAACAGTCTGACAGTTTGTCAAGAAAGGAGCGCGGCTCTAATATAAAAGTTGGTAAAACCACTCGACTTAAATCCATACCAGGACGAACTTGTTTCATTAAGAACCACAGCAATGATTTTTGTTCTTCCGGTAACTCTTCAGTTTGTTCTCCAAACTAAAAATACGACATTCAAATTATAATAAAGTTATCTATATTTATTTGAAGACAACATATTCCGATCGTTTCTTTAAGGAAAAGGTGAATTTTATTCAATAAATTCAAACATCAACTGAAATCACCATCGTATCATTTATTGTTTTAGTATGTATTTTATGTGTTATTTGAACAATCAGTTGCTTTTTTTTAATTTTATTTTTTTGTGCAAACAAAGCCTCTCTTTAATCCCTCTCAATTTTATTTTCGCTATAAGCAATGATTCTATTTAGTTTGTTAGGAAAAAACGTCAGGACGTTTCAAGTTTGATCTACTAGAAAAGACCGTGTACTAAAAATTCATATTTTGTAAATTATGAGAAAGATTATGACGAACATAACTTACAAGAAAGCTTTGAACAGTCTGAATTCATAATATATATGAGTGAGAAATCACCTTGCCAAGAGAATCTTCTTCTTCAACGCATGGTATATATGGTGTTTCAAACACCTTTTCATCAACAATTTCATCTTTGACTGAAACTTCACTCTCTGAGTCTGAAATCTCCTCAGTCATGTAAGAGGTTTGCATTACGTCAAGTTCTACCACATAAAAAAAATCAATTAAATGAAAATAGGTTCTCAAAATGCCAACTCACAGATAATAATATACAGTATGTAAACACGTAAGGTGCGCATAGGGAAATTAGCATTGGGAAAAAAATACTTGGATCAGAGTTAGCCATGACTGCATTAATTGTTATTTCTATTGTATTATCGTGGTAATCTTGAGTATTTCTATTTTATTTTGATTTATTTTTATTTTACTTGGCTTTTTTAACAATAAAAAGCTCTTATAAATCATTATTTTAATTTTTTTGTACAAAAATAAAACAAAAAAACAACTCCATCTGTTTGGAAACATTTCATTCAAAAATTGTCTGGCTGGTATTACGTATGCGCGTTGGTAATTCAGTGACCCAATGTCTTAAGGTTCAACTCGAATAGGCGGAGATATTTGATCTCACACCATATTTAAGTATTTTTGGGAATTTAATGTCCCATTAATAAAACAAGTCCGATTATGTTGTAATCATTTGAATATTTTCTTCGGTAGTATACACATTCATTTTGCAAAAGAATATTATGTGTCAAATTGAAAAACAAGATTTCAAGGCTCACTCTGATCCAGTCATTTTTTCCCAATGTTAATTTCCCTATGTGCACCTTATGTGTTTACATACTGTATGTTGTTAAACATAGTGAAAAAATATATATAAGTAAATTGTTTTAGTATATTTTAATCAAAGCTAGTCTTTAAAAGGTGTTTTACTTATATTTTATTATTTCCGTTTTAGTCATCTACTCTGTAAGTGCATTGCAAAGGCATATTATCATTAAAACCGTCTGTCGACCAAAACAAACCTAAACACGGTACGTCTACAATAGGCTGTTAAAAAGTGAGTTGACTATCCTGACTGCAGATTCAGGTCACGGTTACCAGATTAATCGTATTGCCATCGAAGTTACAAAAGTATGCAAAGCAGCAAAATTTCAAAGTAATAGATCAAGTGAAAATGGTTCAAAATCGACTTGCAAAATTTGATTGACCGGCAAACATTCCGGATTATGGCAGTGATATAAATCTGTTGGAACTAGTGATGTTCCGGATATCCGTATCCGTATCCGCGGATATCCGAGGGAGAAGAAAGATCCGTATCCGTTAGTTTTATGGCGGATCTTTTACCTTATTAATTTTCAATTCATAGATGAAATTTTATATATATAGGTGATTAGGTAATAATGAAAAACTGTTAAACTCCATTCAGATTATTTTTTATTTCTTAAAATCGTATTTGGCACCTTTATATTGCAAAAATTTATCGTAGTGGGGTACCACTTCGTACCACTTCTCTTTATAATGAGATATTGCACATCGATCTTTGGAAAGAGACAATCTGTTATGAGAGTTAACTCTTAAAGAAGTCAATAACTTTTTCCCATAACAGATAGTCCCTTTCCAAAGGTCGATGTGCAATATTTACCGCCGCGTACTCTAAGAAAGTTAAGATCCGTATCCGTATCCGCGAATCTTGAAACCAAATATCCGTATTCAGATCCGTATCCGCGAATATACATTTTTAACGGTCCGGCACATCACTAGTTGGAACATACTTAAACAGGTAGAAATCCAAAAATGCACGAAACGGGAAATGTCATAAAAATTAGTAAGATTAGATAAGACAATTTAGATAAACAAGTAAATACGTCCCTCACCTTGACCTTCAAAGTGTTTTTCATAATCCGCTTCTGACCATTGTGTTTCATGATTGGTACTTCCACATGTGGATTTTGTACTCGTAGATCTTCTTAATATTGTTGTGCTCCTTATGGCTATTTCTAGGCTTTCCATCCAACATCTTCCAGCCGCTTGAGACGGTGCACGGAATATCAAATATGAGGTAGGAAGAGGCTGTACCACCGCTCCTGTTTAAGGAAGAAAATAAAAATTAGCAGCGACTCTTTTTACAATATTCGTTTAAGAAACTTTATGTTTACCAATAGTTTCGTTCTCCGGTCCACGAGGTGCCCAAATAGATTGATCCAGCGCATGAAATATTTTGAAACAAAAGCCATCTTTTTTCGACGGTCTTTCAATAACTTGACAACTATTTAATAAAATCGTTCCCACCCAATGATTGCTCTAAAAAATATAATAAATAACAAGTCGCATTTTGGGACTAAACAAACGAAACACCACTATTATATACCTTCGCTTTGCTACTCTTGTATAATAATAGAAGTCCGGGTTTTACAATGCACCATAATTTCGTCCAAGATTTTAATGTTCCGCGTATTTTTAGCCAATCTTCGAGAAGGGCAATAGATGAATCTTTTAGTGTAGTTTGAACCTCATTTGCAACACGCTTCTTTTCTTGCCTATAGTTTCTTCGCTGAGCCTTGTAAGATTCTTTACGAGATAATTTTTTACTCGCTTCACCAATCGGTGACGTCTGCAAAAGATATCAAATAGCACCGAAACGGACTTATTAAATTTGCTGTTCCTTACAGAATTTCTTTCATGCAGATTCTATTATTCAATTTAATGAAAAGTTCAACAATGACAACAGAAATTCTAATCTATATTAAAAATAAAACAGGTCAAGAAACTTTTAAGTTAAACGGTTTTATGTTACAATCCATGATGTACTAAAAACTAGAAAATAATTATGAGACACCATAGGGGGCTTTGATTAAACTAAAATAAAATATTGGGGGGCATTTATACTTACATTATGGTCGAAGAAGACAGTCGAAAGCTAAATATGATTTTCAATTTCTAACAAATCAAAGTTTTCTACTAAATGCGCCCTACGATTTTATTTTAGTTTAATCAAAGCCCCCTATAGTGACTCGTAGTTATTTTAAAGTAGGTATCTAAATTTATTTGCATAAAAAAATACGATAACACCACAAAAGCTCTAACAAAATTTGACGTACCTTTTCTGGGATTTTCGTCTCCAGCTTTGGGCTCTCTGATTGATGGCCTAAAAATGTAACAATATTATGTAAATAAAAAAAATTCCAAACAAATTTAAAAATCACAATTCTATAATATTAGCTTTGCACAAAAATGACTACCTACAACAATTGCAACAGCCCGGGAAAAGGCAAAATTTAATATCATTATTATATGGCTGTGAAGCGGTTTTTTAATTCAAATAATTAGCCGTAAGTATGATTTAAAAATATAAAAAAATATTATTATAACTATAGTATTCAATGTTCAAAAAATGCTTATAAACAACTTCTCGCAAGGATTAAAAAAACAACAAACAATATACTAAAACTATTTAATTTTTTCTTTTAGATGAGTCTATTTTCTCTTAGGTGAACAACTAATTCTTTAAACAATTCTTATAATGTGTATAGCAGCCATTGACCAATTGCGAAAATTGTTTATAAACAATTGACAGCGCAACAAATACGATCAGCTTATGTATATTACATTAACATGCGCAGAGCAAAATATTAACAGACGATAAAAAGGCAATGTAAAATAAATATTAGGAATGAGCACCGAAAATCGATTTTTGAAAACATTGATGTTTTACTTCTAATGTCCGATGTTTTTGACATCGGTTATTAGTTGCGATTTATTATTCAATGTTAACATCGATATTTTTCTTTCGATGTTCATCCGTAAACAATGTAACTATTTGAATGAGTGAAACTCAGCTCTGGCGCGCAAAGTGATAACAGAGCACATACCGCTGGTGGTGTGTGAAATACAGACAAAAGCAAACATGCTGTGTAAAATGAAACTAAATGCTTTTTTTGTACAAATCAATATCTAATAACTAAATATTTTTTTTGTAATTCAATCCTGCAATAATTTAGCCGGTATCTAAGTATAGAAACTCAAAAAATCTTAATAAGTAACTAAGAATTTTTTTGCTATATAAAAACATAGCCCTTCTATTGCTTTCGCGTGGTCGGATAATAATCTTATCCCGACGTACTGACCCAAGCAATTTTTAAGGGTACATAAAGTATAAAATATACACGTAGTTAAAATATTTAAGGGGGATTACAAAGGAGTGTTCACACTATAGGTATTTCATGTAAAGTCAAGATAAAATAATGCTTCATCAAAGTAACCTTGCTTTATTATTTATCTGTTTTATTATAATGCATTTTCTCACCGAAATTTACTATATAAAATTAGTTATAAGTTGGCTAGTTTTTGTAATTTTGATGAATAAATATAATACATTTTAGCCAGTGTTACTTCTATCAGGCATTATGTAGCCCTGACTTTTGTGCCAAAGATAGATCGAATATATATATATTTTCTTAATAGCATTTCTTACACGTTAAACATTTCTCCAAACTACCACAAAAATAAAGCGAACATTTCTAAGTTTAGACGTCAAGAAAAATTACTATTAATGTACTCTATAAATAAACGGAATTTTGAATTACAATAATTACCTGGTAAAGGAGGGGTTCCACTCCACAATTCGGATTCAGATGATGGAATCCTAGGCAGACCAAGACTTGACCGTGCATTTGTTTCATCGGGAAAGAATTGCGTGCTTTTAATTTGTACCGGTTTCGACTCATCACTTTTTTTATCCTTTGCATTTTTATCTTTAGAAACAGATTCCCCCCCTGGCGAAGACGTCCCCCGTGAAGATAAACCCGGTGAAAACATTCCGGGTGACGTAATTCCCGGTGAAGACGTCCCCGGAGAAGACATCTCCGGTGAAGACATTTCAATGTTAATATTTGTTACTGTCGAACATTTGGTCAAATCTCCAGAATTCATTAAAAACAGTTTTTAATTTTACAGTTCGTTCTAATTACGAGCAATATAACAATAACAATTATATGGAAGTACGGGACTCATCCTAAAAACGCGTAAAAATAAATAGAAAACAAGCCAAGAGAGGCAATCGTTTATTCAAAGACTTTTTAAATTTATCAAATTAACATTCAACGGGAAAAATCATTTATTTCAATATTTTGTATGTCTAATTTCTAATAATAAACACAATCCAACAGCAGTAAATAAAAACGTTTTATGTCAATAATAAGCCCTAAAATAAAAAAATCGTTGCTTCATAGTCTCAAGCTCATGGTCTGCCTGGTATACAAAAAAAATATAATGTTCTAAAATGTACATGTGCACAAACTAATAGGGTTGTGTAATGTGTATAATTTAACAGGGTAACCCACAATAGTACCACTAAGGAAAAACTAGTTCAAAACAAATATCAGTACATTTTTTGTGGCGAAGATAATAGAATATATCGTCTCTCGTCTCAAAAAAAACGAAAGGAAATTTTTAAGATTTGTTTAAAACGTAGGGCAATAATTTTATGTTATAAAAATACTTTTAAAATTTTCCGCAGTTACCGCCGTCTTTTACCCTTTTTTTTGACGATCAATGCGTCACTGCGAGTAACACTAAATAAATGTTTTTTTTTTAGTATTATTAAAAAGAAATTGGTGCTTTTTATATATTCACATTTAATTAACAAATTACATTTTATACTTCTGTCCCGCAAATGAAGTGTTCAAATAACTTTTGTGTGTGCATTTTAAAATCAATTGAAAACAATCTTTCCTGACCTGAAAAATGTTGCTTTAGAAAAAGAACACATTTTACAATTAGACAGATCTTTGGTACAAGAACTAAAGATCAGCAAGGTTTATATTTACGCATTAGGCGTTATTATTTTCTTTTATGTTACAGTTCGTAAATACATACTTCATAAGCGGCAGTTTTTGTGCATGGGACGGGTATGCTTTACATTTGCTTCGTTGCTTCATTAAGTGAACCACTATAATGGCGACTCACCCCTTAAATTTTGGTACAACAGTATACTTGGAGGTTGGCCTTTCCAACCATGTCATGTATAAAAATAATGACAAATGTACAAGGCATATAATAACAGGAAACTGTGTAAATTATACTTATATTATTTCAATTGATTTTCGCAACTAGCTAGGCTAGTTATGGAGTCATGTGTATAAATTTCACAACTAAAAAAAAGACGGGTTGCACTCCAGGACTGCCTGCTGAAGTGAAAACTTGAATATTAACGTCTTACGAATTTTCGATCAAAATGGTTTGTATCATAGATTGCATTTTTATGTACGATATTTCAACGCTAGATGTCTAACGTTGTATAAACAATTACTATCACTTAGAGAGTTTTCTCGCTCACCCAGTTCTTACTTTTCCTGACGCGAGTTTAACATTTTTTACCCATTACAAAAAAAGTGTACAACGCCGCTAAAGAAGTTTTCACTTCAAAAAAATATATGTACTCAATTGTATTTTATACGAAAAGCATAATTATTTATTATTCAAATCTTTGAGGGATATTTTTGCTAGGTACGATAATTATTTTTAATGATTATGATAAGCATACTGTGACATTCATTTCGTAGAAATGAAACTTTTTAATTGTGACCGGCTGTTAAAATTATTAAATAGCAACATAATCGTTTATGTTTGGACAATACATAAGTACTTGCAGAGCTTTCAGCATTTCACCTAAAGCCAAAAATAACAAAATAACACAATTTTATTGTTTTTTTTTTAAAAGGTAATTTCGACTGTACACATATGAAATCCAATTTCAGTTACTTATTTGCTCATTTTATTTTTATTGATAAATTATTTAAAAATTCGTAACAAATTAAGGACGTTATTTTGATACATAATTTTGCACATTTATCTACTTATAACTTTGGCTGTATTTCTTTGAATTCAAATTTGCTAATTGATTGCCTTTTAGATTATAAACATTGAAAAATTCACCTGGGAGTTGTGTTCTGGTCTAACAAATTAAAGAATGCTTTGTCGACTCATTATCAAAAGTTCCCAAAAGCTATTATCTTTGAATATCCTGTAGGATTTTTCTTAAACGATTTCCGTGATATAGAGTAAAATAGTTGATGAATTTGATTACGGATTAAAACAATTCCTTCTATTGAAATTTGGATTACAATTATTAATAGGAAACTCTGATATATTATTTACAGAAATATAAATAATTATAGGCAGGTACTTGAAAAATTAAAAACAATAAAATGTGATAACACACTGTAAACATCCACAGTATCTCCGAAGGACGAAGGTTAAGAATTATATTGTATTGACAGAATACCACAATTTTTGTAGCAAAACGCATGTCATTTGCAAGCATAGCAGAAATATTACAGCTGCTAAATTGTGTCAAAAAAATTACAAAAATGTAAACAGATTTTTAAAAAACTCACTTAAATACAAAATAAAAATTGTGAAGTACACCGACTTAAGTATTAGGATTTATGGAGGTGTCAACTTTATAAAATTGTTACGAATCGAATCTAAGAAAATAATCGTTAAATTCGTCGCACTAATCAGATAATAACTTCAGGTGAGATGTGACGTCTGATTAATTATTATACAAAACACATTTTATTTTTTATTCACACACATACAATACAAAACCGCGTGCCACTTAACGTCACAAAATAATCAGATTTTAGTAAAGATCTGCATTCTGCAGTAAAGAATAAGCGCTTCGACTCAGTCAATTATTTTATCGAAGATCTGAACACTTTTTAGCGGTTGAAAAGCCATAGTGAGTTACCGAATTAACAGCAGTAGTTGAGCAATTCCACGTTCCGTGTGCTACTAACATCCGGTTCAAATCTTTACTTTTTTTAACACAGTTATCAACTGTTTTATTATCGGATATTAGTTTTTTTCTATTTTTATGTTATTGAACCTTTTTTTTGTTATTTATAAATTATACAATAAAAGATTAGAGTTACTGATTGATATAAACTAAGGTCTAAGGCCCATTTTTTTTCTGTTGTACTTGAATGAATTATCTCATTTTAATACATCCGAAAGGTGCAAAGATCACGTTAACAGCTTTTCAAATAAATTTTGTTTGTATAGAGAATAAAATTTCATGCCATTTACAGAAATGTAAATTAACATGCCTGAATTCTAATAAAGCATCAATACAATTACTTATTTGTCCTTGAAGATATTTTTTTCTCAATAGTAATTTATATTATAAAATATCTATTATGTATCAATATTTGTTATTGCAAAAATATATTTCAAATGCTTTGATTTAGTTTTTTGGAAATATTTTGAATATCTCCATAAACAATAATGTATTTAATACCTATCCGTTTATCGAATTATTGTTTTTGAGCTAAAGACAGGAAAAGAATCCTATGAAGTATCAGGAATCGAATCTCAACCTTCCGAATGCTGGGTTATAGATGAGAGTACATTTATGTTTTAGCACTTGTAGGTACTTATTTTTTCTGTAAAAAATACTTTTTTTAAAACGTTTTCATTGCTTTAAATGTCAGTATAATTCTGGAACACTTGTATAAATAAGCAAATAAAAATATTATCTGTTATGCAGTCCAAAGTGTTCATGACGATAATAAATTAACTTATTTTATTTTTGATTAGGTATGAAAAGATCAGTTTGGTGGATTATGGCTTCGATCGCATGTTTTGTTGGTATCATTATCGCAACCGTTTTATTGGATAAATTTGTTATTTGTAATCCTGCACAAAACGTATCGACTTTAAAATTTGTCAGCATTGTGAGTTTAATCGTTATTCTTTTCTAATGAAAATATAACAGACTAATTTAATATAATTCAATTCACAGCTGGGCAGTGCTTAGTGCTTGCAATAAAGCACTTATAATGTTTAAAGCACTGTGCGTAAAACAAATGCTCGATGTTTAAAGCACTTGCATAAAGACTTGTCGCTTATTGATTATTATTTATTATTATTATAAACTGCCTAATAAGTATTTAACTAATTTGTTAAGCATTAGGAATGCTTAATAAGCCTTTTAAATTTTAAGCACTTTGAAAGTTTAATAAAACGTATTTCGTTAGAGCTTAATTTTTTGTTTGTTTAGGCCCAAACTTTCCTATCAATTAAAAATATTGCTTATCTCCAAAATCTATATAACAATAACACATTGGAAGTTAAGATTTTAGAGGTTAAAGTGCGAGATGCTCGATAGTTAATTTTTTTAGGCACTTTAATAAATACTCGATTCTTTTAAACATTTTTCAAAATGAAAGTGCTTACTTTTTGAATAAATCAATGACTTATGGAAGTGCTTGATGCTCAGTGCTTAGAGCATTTGGATTAGTACTTTGCCCAGCTCTGGTTTCCTTTAAGATTCGATTAACCAAAAAATACATTAATATAAGAAAAGTTAGATAAAAAAGTTAGTACGGTTCGCTTATTCTATAGCTAGTGACTAATGCATAATATAATATAAGCAGCACCGTTTTCATACGTGGGTAGGATATGCTTTACATTGTTTCATTGCTTTTTCGTTCCGTTAAACGAACCGTACTAAAATGATGAGTCGCTCTCTACTATTTCAGAACCGTGGTATAGGCTCTTAGAAAACCAATATAATCATTGGCTGTATTACCGTTCAAAATCAATAAGTTTGTTAACTATC